>CM066728.1:49719851-50319851 GCA_033961575.1 Aselliscus stoliczkanus | reverse complement strand
AGAGTAGCACAAGTCAGCAATGCAAATAATAAAAATGTACTTCAAAGGCACCATGCCTTACAAAGCTGCTTCACATATGTATTGTCTCATTGGGGTGCTTCCCATGGGGATAGTTAGAAACTGAAAATGGCTCAAAGTAATATTTGGTACTTCTGAGTTTTTACATTTACTTTTGCCTTCATTATTATTATATAGTGTATTTTCTATAATGGTTTTAAATTTATAGTTGAACTTTTTCTATTTACTCAGCAAGAGACTAATACTTTCTCAAAACATATTTAATTCTACCAAGATATTTTAAAAGATATTATTATAATTTTGTCACAAACGTTGACAAAGTTTTGCCCTCAATTTAGATGGAAATACAGGGTTGGCTTAACATGATTAAAGGACTAAGCACCTAGGGTCATGAGCTTCTACAAAATATACACACTGAATATCTATGTCTCCCCCAAATTCATAACTTGAAGCCCTGACCTCCAAGGTGATGCTATTTGGACATGGGGCCTTTGGGAAGTGATTAGGTTTAGCTGAGGTTACCAGGGGCCCTCATGATGGGATTAATGCCCTTATAAGAAGAGACACCAGAGAGGTTGATCAGTCTCCCTCCACTTTCAAACAAAGAGTGAGCACACAGCAAGATGGCAGCTTCTATAAGCCAGGAAGAGAGCTCTCATCCAAATCCAATCGTGTTGGCACCCCAGTCATGGACTTCTAGCCTCCAGAAGTGAGAAAATAAGTCTCTGATGTTAAGCTACCAGTCTGTGGTATTTTGTTATGGCAGCCCAAGCTGACTAAGCTATACATAGATAGATATAGACACACAGTGTAATATGTATTACATAAAGACATACAACACTGATTGTGTGTGTGTGTGTTCATCTAGAATGGCATTGATACACATCAGAAAGTAAAGAATAAACTTGCTTTTGCATAAGTAAATAGAGACAGACATCCAGAAGTGACAATCTAATTCCTGAAGACATTTTAGCAACAGAAATTTAAAAATAAGAAATTTTACCAAGAATAGGTTGTAAATCAGGCTCTGGAATAAGGTAGAGAGTCTAACTGAAGTGATCTTAGAAATACCCTGGACAGAGATGGTAGGGAAGGAAACTGCCACAAGAGCCATTGATGGTGGACCCCGTAGGATGACACAGGTGGTGGTGGGGAGGAGAATGCCCTTTGCTTAAAGCTTCCATTCTGAAGTTGTGTAAGGTCACATGTAAGTGACAGGAGGATGGCTGTGGAGGGGACTTCTGTGTGTTTTGGCTGAAGAGGAAGGAGATCTAAGTTGGTCTTTCATGCTCTTAGTGACTTCT
The DNA here is from genome assembly GCA_033961575.1 of Aselliscus stoliczkanus. NCBI lineage: Eukaryota > Metazoa > Chordata > Mammalia > Chiroptera > Hipposideridae > Aselliscus > Aselliscus stoliczkanus. Next base: position 50,318,529 of record CM066728.1, on the reverse strand, counting down.
CTGTCACTGGAGTGCAGGGTTGGTGTGGAAGAAAGAGCAAGCCCTGGCCTCTGGCAGGCTTGGTCTACCAATTGAGCGAGACCCTGGTGAGTTAAATGGCTCAGTTAAGAGGTATTGTTACCTTCTGGAACAATTATCAATGTTAGGAAAGATGGAGAACAAACCTCCTTGAGCAGTTCCAAGAGAAGTATTTCTACAAAGCCATAGAAAATAATGGAAGAGACATTTTCCAAGAAGAAAACAGGTATTTTATTCAATAATTTTGGTGTTATCAATGCTTAAATAGTGATATTCCTTTTTAAAGAGTGCTGTGAGGGCCGGCCGAGTGGCGCATTGGTTAAGCGCTGGTTTTGGGATGCCAGCGGCCCCGGTTTGGATCCCACATGAGGGCCAGTGACACTGCCCTCTACAGCTAACAACAGCTCCACCTGGAGCTGGGCTGTGCGAGCCCCGGTGATGGTGTGGGCTGCAGCCCCTGCTGCAGTGGGCTGCCATAGGCTACAGTGAGTGGCCCGCAGCCAGCGTGAGCGGCTGGCAGCCAAGCGTGAGCTGCCAATAGCCGCGGTGAGCGACATCCAGAGGCCAGCGACCGATCTGCCTCATCCGGGAAGAGCGCAATGACGATACCAACAGTGAAGCAACATCCTCCGCAACTAAACTGAAGAACAAAAAGACAGCAACTTGTCTGTTCCCCTTCCCCGATTCCCCAACGCTGTTCCCCTCTGCCAATTCCCCAATAAAATCTTTAAAAAAAAAAAAAAAAAAGAGTGCTGTGAGATCTTCCAAAACTTTTTACAAAATTAGTCAGAGGTATTCACCTCAAATTTTCTACATTAGCCAAGTGTGAGCAAAAAAAAGTGATGGTCCAAGCAAGGAAAGGTTAGAAAGAAAATCCATGGTGTGTGTACTAACTCATCCATCTTTAACAGGGGCAGATATAATTCCAATCTTTAAATTTATGAAGGCTTTCCAACACTTTATCTTTGAGAGCTATTTTTTTATATTTTATCTTAAAGTTTAATATCAAAAATATCAATTCTGTCTCTAGCCTAGAACTCAAATTTCCAAGACAAATTGCAGCCTATTGAATCCATCAAAGCTGAGAAGACTCACAGAATTGCTGATTTTTAGGGTTGCTACATAAGACTAATTGGTTAGGCTGAGAAGTCAGACTGCACGAGAGAATTTTGGATTTTCAAGTCATTTTCATTGAGTAATTCAAACACAAGGTGAAACTGAAAACTCAGACCAATATTTCCCTAATTTTTTGCTGTAATATTTGATAAGTTCCCAGCACTCAGCATATTAGATGTTTCTGGGTGACAAAATACAAGTATATTTCTACCTACATGGGCTCAGTGGACGACTTACTGAATTCCCATGTTTGTTAGTATTTCTATTGAGTTGAAATAATTAGTGCAAAATGACATGTGACATTTCTGAACTGTAAAAGTTGGAGGTCGGTTTGTATCATGATTTTGGAGCTATTTAACCCAGGAAAGACCTGGGCCCTTCCTTCTTGATGGGTTTTCTCATCAAGATGGGTAGAGAATGATGAATCGGTGCCAAACTGGAACAAGTTTTCAATAGCATGCATCTATTGCTTACTCTGTAGCTGACATTGTTCTGAATGGTTTGCATTATAGTCTAAAATCTCCTCCTCATAACTCTAAAATTCAAAAATCTTTGAAAACCAGATTTTTTTGCAACTCAATTGGCAGCAAAACTCAACCAAATTCATTTGGCAGCAAAATCTGATCTGAATTTAAGCTGCAGAAGGTGTTAATGTTTGATTACTAATTACTGCCCCAGATTCCATAGGGGTTATGATGTAATATATGGTATATTACATATCAATATAAATCACATGTACTGTATTACCTTTCTAAAATCTAAAAAGTTCTTAATTCCAAAACACATGCAGCCAAAAATATTTCAAATAAGGAAAGCGTTTTCTTTAAGACTCAAAACAACCTTCTAAAGTAAATTCTTTTTAATATACGTAACTTACAGATGAGAACACTGAGATAGAGTGTAAACATATTGCCTAAGGTGACACATGTAGTAAGTGGTGAATCTGAGATTTGAACAAAGGCATTCTGGCTCCAGAACTCATGCTGTTAATCACTGCACCATGATACCACCTTGAATGACTTGCTAATGGAGTATATTTTCAATAAATATTCTTTTTCTTTATTATATATAGGCTTGAAAGAGAGAGAGGGGAATATTATCCTTAGATATGACTGGCATTTGTCTATGTCTTTTCAGCCCAGGCCCAGCTAGGAAAACACTGTCTATTCCAGGTAATTCACTCAAAGGAGTTTAATATGGGGAACCAGTTACAAAGGCATAGGAAGAATTGAAAAGCCAGAAATTAGCAAGACTCCGAAAGCTACCACTACATCTAGGACTGAAATAACAGGTGGCAGTACCAAAGACCAGGAGCCAAGGTCAGCAAGAATGGTTGACCTCAGGGATGGAGGTGCTGTCCTGTAAAAGCAGCATTCAATACCCTGGAGATTGATGCACACAGCAAAATGATGAGGAAAAATATCCTGGCTTCTCATTTTTCCTTGCCCTCCGGTCCCCCTGACTATCTCCATTGTCCAAACCTAGCTAGAAGCCAATTAGCAACAGAGTCTGTAAAACATCATTTCAGATGTCAACCATATATGCTATAGAGCAGAACAGAGCAAAATAGCAAAAAAACTGGATCTGCGAGCACATGATCAAATGATTACTACCCATGAGGTTGAGAGTCAAAATGTTGGATAACAAATTAAGGATCAATCTGAAAAGATTTAATAGCAACTGCAGAGGCAAACCGTAACAAAGTGATTTTTCCACATATAGTTATTAAACAATTATTTATTAAGGAACTTCTATGTACCAACTATAATCAGTGAGGAATGTAAGCCTCTAGAGGGCAGGAGGAATGTTGTGTTTTATTTATTTATGTTTTCATTTTTCACAAAATAAAATTCAAGCAACATAAATGAAGGGTCTTGAAGTTCAGCACAAAGAGCCAATTGCACATGAGATGAGAAGACTATCTTAACAGCATGCACAGAAAAGGGACTTAGAAGTTTTAGTTAACAGCAAATTCTCTGAGTCAACAAGACCCAATGACTCTCAGGAAAGGCTAATGAATCTTGGACAGCATCAGTTGAAACAAAGTATTACAACATGGTAAGTGGCTTTCCTATCATAAACCTGCCTGCTCAGATGAACTTGGAATGATTTTTGAAGTTTCAGCCATCACTATAGGAGGCATATAAATCAACTGAATGATTTACAGAAGAGAGATACTCAAAACCATGTCCTGTAAGCAACAATTGAAAAACCTGGGAGCCTTTAGCCTGAAGAGTAAAAAGGTAGGAAGGTATATAAACACATACTTCAAATAATTTAAGAAATGTGTGCAGAGATGTCTACTGTCCACCCACTCCACATGAAGGAGATTCTGCCTCCATCACAGTCCTGCATTGTAGGTACCCATACAATGGCCATGCTTGATATCATGCACCACCATTCCAATTGAGGGTGAGTGGACTGGTAGTTGACATATGACTGTGACTCAAAGTAAGCCAGCCCATAAGTAAGCCACCTATGCTAGCACCTAGAGTAAAAAGTTAGCTGAATCTGACTCCCTAAATGGAAATTTGTTTTGGAAAAGCAGTTAGAAATACAGGCAGAAGCTAAAAGGAAACCAGCAGAGAGAGTTGGCCTATGGCAAATCAAGACCACGTGTACACTAAAATTAGAGTAAAACACTTAGTAGGCAGAGAAAGCTCAGCAGCAGAAAGGACACAGAGCAAGCCCGAGTGCCTCCAAGGTGCTGAGGGGGAGGAGGAGGAAGAAGGAAATCCTGGAGCACAGGTTCTATTCTTGCTATTTTTTCTCTTTTTTCTATTCCATGTAAATCTTTATAATGAACCCCCTTTTTCTTAAGGCAATACTTGTGAGTTTCTGCCCTTGCAAATAATTAAAAACTGAAACAATCTGTCCTGAGGAAAATGACAACCAGTTTTCTAGAGTCTTGAGGAGTAGACACCAGTCATTGGAAGCTTCAGAGAGACTGGTTTCTTTCTAGTAGTCCATAAATGTGAACCGGCTGCCTCAAGAAACCGAGTTTTTGTCTCCAAGGAGAAATCTAAACACAAGCAGCCAACCACATGGCAGGGACCCAAGCCCAGTATGTTCTGTCTGCCTGAACAACCTTCAAGTCCTTTCCAGTCCTAAGACTGCATCCTCTAGCTCTAGGTGGAAAAGTCTCTACCTTGCGTTAATAAAGATGGCTTTCATAATCTAAGAAAAGCCTACCCTTCTAAAAGAGGATTTTGCCTTTTGTTTCTGTTACAATATTTTTCCGTCCAGTGCTTGGCCATCTTGAGCTCCTTTGCTTTCCAATAGGAAATGACAAGCCCAGCTACAATTTTAAGTTCAGTAAATAATGTCTTTAAGTGTTTTCAGTTTTGAGAAAAGAAACAGGTCATTTTGGCACTGATTTATTTTTCCATTAGTGTTTAAATTCACATGTATTTTTCAGTAAATTTAGTTCATATGATTTTGATTTATTTACATTTAGCTCCCTAAAATGTGTGGTTAGCAATTTGATGACTATGCACCTTCTAATTAGTCTGTCTCAGAACTAGAAAGTCATGTGTTGCCAGCACAACCAAAGTGAAATCCAGCTGACACAAATTTGGATACAAATCAAAAAAGCCATAAAATTCAAGACCATTCTAAGCTTGGCGGTAAAAGTTCTCTTGTTCCCAAAACTTACAGACAAAACAAGTTCCAAGTATAAAGTACTTAACAAATTTTTCCTGCAAACATGTGGTACACAGATAAATGGCAGCGGGAGAGCTGCATCTCCCGCTGCTCTGCTACCACGATTACATGGTGATCAACTTATGATTATGGAGGGTGTTTCTTCCCATGAGGTTGTGTCTGCATCCCCAAAGAATCTGGGACCTAGTCAAGAAAGCCAGTCAACCAGTTGTGTAGCACAGTGTAAACCAAACCACTTGAAGTAGATAGAATGTTGCTGGTTCTGAGAATTAGATGATGTTGAGTGTGGTAGGAACCTTAGAAATCATTTTGGCCATCCTTCACTTTACTAATGTGTTTTAAATGGTTGTTTTGACATTCTATGTACATAACCTTTAAAATTCAAATGACATTGGTCCAGACATGAGTTCAATTATAAAACTCAAGGCACATATAGAGCAAAGAACATTTCCTAGGGAAATCTAGAGAATTGCTTTATGGGGTTTTTTCCCTCACTTACTCTTAAGACCCACAATGTGGAAATAGGTTTCCTCCTTTAAATGTGTTAGAAAAAGAGATAACATTACTGGGGTATATAAATATATATATATATATGAAATATATATTTTATATACAATTTATGTTGATAAAAATTCTAAACCTGTTTCAACATATCTATATGTGCCAATTTTCTGCAAGCCAACATTTCATAAATCATATTCAAAACAAATACCAAAAATATATGACTTACATAATTAAACACTTACGTGTTAAATTTACACATGGGCATAATCTTTCCAATTTAAAGATATTTAACCATACCAGGGTCTATCTATTTGGCAATGGTTGGAGGGAAAAAAAAATCCTTAACCTGAAGTCCCTTTCTTAATGAGTCAGTGGTTAAAGGTTTGAGGCCACTGCCCTGTGTTGCCTTGGGCATCTTACAAGTTAGAAGCATGGGCCTAATATAGTTTTCTTGTTGATCTTTCTCTCTCATAGAAATCTCTGATTATCCCACTCCATTTACAAGATTTAGACTTGGCTCATTGGGTTTCTTCTAACTACTAAGGTTCAACATGACCCATCCGAATTGGATAGCAATGATCCTGACCACCCACCCTCAACAAATCTCTTTCGTTATCTATTCTAGGTCATTCATCATCGTCCTGAGAAATCTGGCTGATCCTCACCATATGATAAAGAGGAAGGAAGTGTAATCTCAAAATATTCAAAAGTTCTTAAGACCTTTCTTTTCTGTGATTTGTCATTGTATTTCCTATTTAAAATTCTTTGCCTTAGGAAATTCTTCATTTTTCCAATACTACTAGTCTTTCTCTCCATCTACCCAAACTGTACCCCATATTTCAGGACCCTAGTCAAATCTCACCTATTCCAGGAACCCTTCCCTGACTCTCTAGTTCTCTGTGATCTGTCCATACTTTGATCCTCTAATGTGCATACTCCATATCAGCCAGTTTAACCCTACCTTGTATATAAGCTTAGATTTACTTGACTCGTTTCATATATTGGTCTTATTTTCCTAACTATATTACAGACTCCTATTAAGCAGTAAATTATGCTTTATACTATTTTGACATTCCTACAATGATAAGTAGATTGCAGAACCTAAAGTAGGCACCTAATACATATCACTTAATAGATTAATAAATATTGCAGTTCATATCCACTTTACAAATAATAAAGAATTATTTCTGCAACTAGCTAGAGCAAATTCATTTTCTCTATAATTACCATTTATAAAAAGTTACAAATAAACTGCAATAAAAATCATTCCTTCTAATAATACCTTAGGATATAAGGTGCTGATCCCAGCCTTCCAGTAGCTCACATTCTCATGTGAGAGAGGCATGTCAACAAATTAAGAAGCAATGTGAAGAATGCTCCCAAAGAGGCAAGGTCTAAAAAACATGAAGGCCAGAGAGAAACAGAGCAAATCCCAGGGGGTTCTAATCAAACTTTACAATCTAATGATTAATGACCCACACAACTTTCTGGATACAAATTCTGAACTAATTCTTTTTTTCCTTTTTTCCTTACTATATAAAACTGGACTGCTTAAAAAGAAATAAGATTTATTGTTTGTATTTAAATTCAGAGCAAAATAGGCAGTGGAAATAAGAACAAACAGAAAATAAAAACATCATAAGGTAAATTATATTTGAAAAATATAAATTTGGAAAAATATATGATGTGAAGTCATATTAATGAAAGTATAGTTAGCTTTTCATTCAAAATAAAAGCCACATTCACCTGCAGCATCTGTCTGCTTCAATCACATTATTTACTGTGGTTTTGCTTTTTTTATGTCTATGCAATTCCTTGTACATATGTCTGGGGACTGGCACAGATTCAGTTGGCTTTTATTCAGGCCTATCTTTTGGTAAAAATTAGTGTAAGATGGAAACACTATCTTTACTTATTTTGCAATCTTAATGTTACATGACAATGTCAAGATCTTGCTGCAGATCAGTGTACACATCAAATGCGTGTCTGAAAACTCTTCGAGCTTATTGTGAATGCTCTTTTTTCACATATCCCTTTCACATTTTAGAATTTTATTATCCTTGTTATCTTTGTACAAAAATATGATAATTAGATTTCATTTTCTTCCAGAAGCAAGTAGAATAGAGCTGTGACATAACTTGCTTTGAAACAAGTTCAGCAGATAAGTAGTGGCTGGAAGCAGGGGAAAGTGGTAAGACTTACAGATCTGGGAAAGAAATTTAGACTACATGAATATCTTCAATAAAGAGAAACCCATAGTAGAAGTAGAAACAAGTATGAGATCTAGAGTTTTCTAAATTGTGGTTAATAGTTGAAACCAAAATTATAATACTATCTGATGTGGTTCTAAATACATGTAGAGAAAATATTTAAGATAATTATATTACAAAGGAAAATAGGAATGGCTACTTAGTATCAAGTAAAGTAGACTTCAGAGCAAAGAAAAGTACCAGAGACAATAAGAGACACTGTATAATGCTAAAAGGGTTAATCTACCAAAATGCTATAGCAATCCTAAATCTATATTCACCAAACAACAGAGCTACAAAGAATGTGAAGCAAAAACTGGTGGAGCTAAATGGAGGAATAGACTAATCCACAAAAATAGTTGGATACTTCAACACCCGTAAGACAGAAAATCAACAAGGATATAGAATTAACTATACTATCAACCAACAGGACTTAATTGACATTTGTTGAACATTCTACCCAATAACATCTGATCATACATTCTTTTAAAGTGCCTATGGTTCATATACCAAGATAGACAATACAAAACAAACTTTAACTGGAAAAGACTTTAAATCATTTTGACTGTGTTCTCTCACCATAATGGATTCAAACTAGAAATCAATAAAAAAGATAAATCTTTAAGCTCTTTGAAACTGAACAAAATAATTCCAAATAATCCATGGGTCAAAGAGGAAGTTTCATGAGAAATTTAAAAAACACACTGAACAGAATGACTGTGAAAATACAACATATTAAATCAATATTTGTGGGACACTGCTAAAGCAGTGCTGACAGGGAAATTTATAGCATTAAATTCACATATTAAAAAAGTGTAAAAGTCTCAAAGAATAATCAAAACTACTACTTCAAGAACTTAAAAAAGAGAAAAACAAACCCAAATCAAACAGAAGGAAGGAAATATTAAAAATAAGGGACAGGGCTGGCCGAGTGGCACCGTGGTTAAGTGCTGGCTTGGGAAGCCAGCAGCCCTGGTTTGGGTCCCACATGTGAGAGCCAGTGATACTGCCCTAAAAAAAAAAAAAAAAAAAAAAGAGAGAGAGACAAATGATATTGAAAAGAAAAAAAAACCAATAAGGAAAACCAATGAAACAAACAGCTGTGTCTCAGAAAACATAAAATTGACAAACCTCTAGGAAAATTGACAGAAAACACACATTCTTGACAATAGCAAGAATGAAACAGGGAATATCACTACATGATGCTAAAGACATCAAAAGGATAAGGAAATACTATGGACAACTTCACATACAAATTTGACGGCTTAAACAGATCAATTTTTAAAAAATTATAAATTACAACATCTAATCCTATATGAAACAGATAATTTAAATAATCCTATAACTCTTAAGGGAGTTGAACTTGTAATTTAAAAACTACCCCCACCTTGCCTGGTTTTCCATGCCCAGACAGTTTCACTGAAGAATTTTACCAAACTTTTGAAGAATTAATGCCAATTCTATGCAATTTATTCTAGAAAATAATAGAGAAGGGAACTCTTCCTGATTCATTATATGAAGCTAATATTGCCCTGATACCAAAATCAGATATAGCAAAAAGCAAAACAAAGAAAATTAATTAATTAATTAATAACAGAACTACAAGCAAATATCCTTCATGAATATAAAAGGAAAAAATCCATCACAAAATATTAGCAAATAGAATTCAGCAATATATAAAAAAGAATTATGCACCATGACTAAGTGGAGTTTATTCCAGAGATGCAGAACTGGTCCAATATTTAAAAAGCAATCAATATATTCCTCCATATTAATAAAGAAAAGTTCATGTGATCAATCAAGCAGGAAAAATCATTTGACAAAATTCAACACCCATTTGGGATTAAAAAATCAAGAAGGGCCGCCGAGTGCCAGCTGAGTGGCAAGTTGGTTAGGAGCTGGCTTGGGACGCCACCTCTGAGCAGTGGGGCCCCAGTTCGGATCCCACATATGAGGGCCAGTGACACTGCCCTCTATAGCTAAGGTGGTGAACAACAGCTCCTCCTGGGTGCTTCTATAGCTAAGATGGCCGGCGACAGTGTGGGCTGCAGCCTCAGCTGCAGTGGGTGCCATAGGCTACAGCGAGTGCCCAGCAGCCCATATGAGCTGCCAATAGCCGCCGCGAGCAGCCGTCTGGAGGCTGGCGACCGATCTGCCTCACCTGGGAAGAGCACAATGATGATACCAACATGGGCCAGTGAAGCAACATCCTCCACAACTAGACTGAAGAACAAAAGGACAGCAACTTCTCTGTTCCCCTTCCTGATTCCCCAACACTGTTCCCTCCCCTAATTCCCCAATAAAATCTTTAAAAAAAAGAACTATTCAGAGAACAGAAATATAGGAGAACTTCTTCAGCTTGATAAAGAACCTACAGCTAACCTACTTTATGGTAATAAATAAACAAACAAATAATTTCCCCCTATGATTAGGAATAAGGCAAGGATATTCATTTATTCAACATTGTGCTGAAAATTTTACCCAATGCAATGAGGCCAAAAAAAAAGAAAAGGAAATATAAAGCATACAGACGAGAAATGAAGAAATAAGAATGTCTTTATTTTCAAATGACATGATTGATTGTCTACATAGAAAATCCCAAGGAAACAAAAAAAATAAAAAGCCTTCCTAAAACTATTGAGTTTAGGAAGGTTGCAGGATAAACATTTAAAAAGCTATTGTAGGGCCGGCGTAGCAGCTTAGTTGGTTAAGAGTTAGCTTAAGAAAATAAAAACCACAATAAGATACCACCTCACTCCGGTCAGAATGGCTATCATCAATAAATCAACAAACAAGTGCTGGTGGGGCTGTGGGGAAAAGGGAACCCTGCTGCACTGTTGGTGGGACTGCAGATTGTTGCAGCCACTATGGAAGTCAGTATGGAAGTATCTCAAAAAAATGGAAATATGGAAATAGAACTACCTTTGGACCCAGCAATTCCACTCCTAAGCATTTATCCTGAAAAACCCAAGACTCTAATTCAAAAAAATATATGCACCCCTATGTTCATTGCAGCGCTATTTACAATAGCCAAGACTTGGAAACAATTGAAATGTCAATCAGTAGATGACTGGATTAAGAAACTGTGGTACATTTGCACAATGGAATATTACGCAGCTATAAAGAAGAAAGAAATCGTACCATTTGCAATGATATGGATGGACCTAGAGAACATTATGCTAAGTGAAATAAGTCAGTCAGAGAAAGACAAATACCATATGATCTCACTTATATATGGAATCTAAAGAACTGAATAAATGAGCAATGTAAAGAGAAATAGTCTTAGAGACACAAAGAAAAACTGTTGAGGGCTAGATGGTATGGAGGTGGGCATGAGGGAGAAGGGGAAGGGACAAGGCAACACAAACTGATAACTACAATACTACTGCCGAGACAGAAGAGACAGTTTAGGGAATATAATCAATAAGGTTGTAAATATTTTTGGGGGGATCAGAAGGACTCATGTCTTTTCAGGGAGATCACTTCATGGACGGTGTAGTGGCCTTACCACTACACTGCACATCTGAAGCTGCTGCTGAATAATATTATATGTCAACTATAATTTAACACATATATAGTCATGGGATGTGGAGTATAGTGTGGGGATGGAGTCAATGGATTTGTAATAGATATGTATGATATTGGGTTGGGGGCAGGGAGGGGGGAGGAGAGAGTCAATTTGTAAGGGGTGAAAAAAATAGCTGTTGCATTGTTTTGAACATCTGTAACTAATAATAATAATAATAATAATAAAAAAGTTTAAAAAAAACAATAAACAAAACAAAACCAAAAAACTGTGGTACATTTATACAATGGAATATTATGCAGCTATAAAGAAGAATGAAATTGTACCATTTGCAACCTACATGGATGGACCTAGAGAACATTATGTTAAGTGAAATAAGTCAGTCGGAGAAAGACAGATACCATATGATCTCACTTACCTGTGCAATCTAAATAACTAAATAAATGAGCAATGTTAACAGAAATAGTCTCAGAGACATAGAAGAAAAACTGATGGTTGCTACATGGGATGGGGTTGGGGCTGAGACAGAAGGGCAAGGGATGAGACAACATAAATTGGTAACTACAACATTGCCACAGGAATACGAAAGACAGTTTGGGGAATATAATCAATAATGTTGTAAATATTTTTTAGGGGGTCAGATAGACTCATGTCTTGTTAGAAAGACCACTTCACAGACGGTGTAGAGTCCTGACCACTGCACTGTACATCAGAAGCTGCCGTTGAATATATTGTATGTCAACTATTATTTAATACATATATAGTCATGGGATGTGGAGTACAGTGTGGGGAGAGGAGTCAATGGAATTGTAACAGACATGTATGATATGGGGGGGGTTGAATGGGGAAGGGGTTAGTCACTTTGTAAGGGGTGAAAAGTATAACTATTGCATTATTTTCTACACCCGAAACTAATAATAAAAAAGAAAAAAAAAAGAATTAGCTTAAAGCATGAGCTCTGAGCAACAGGGCCTCCGGTTGGATTCCCACATGGGCCAGTGATGTTGCACCCGAGCCGAGCTACTGCTGAGCTGCCAACAGGTGGCAGGATGGCTCAGCTGGTGTAACAACAAGACTGCCTGTTCAATGGTGGGCTATGACCGCCTGCAGCTAAAACTGAACTCGGCACCTTGAGCTGAGCTGCCACACAGAAGGCACAGTGGATAGAGTCTGCACTTTTAACAACAAGGCTGCTGGTTCGACTCCCACATGGGATGGTGGCTACACCCACCCGCAACTAAGATTGAACATAGCATCTTGAGCTTAGAGGCTACGAGCTGCAAATGGGCAGCCAGATGGTGACTGTTGCCCTCCACAACTAAGTTTAAAGAACAACAACTTGCCTGGTCCCCTTCCCCAATTCCCCAATTCTAAAATAAACAAATAAATAAATAAAATAAAACATTAAAAAAAAAAAGATTCTCAGCTGACAGATTTTTTTTTTAAAAAGATATTGTATTTCTACATTCTAGTAATGAACACATGAACACTGAAAGAATTACAATACTATACAATTGCTCAAAAAACTGAAATATTTAGATGTAAATCTAACAAAATATGCACAGGTCTTGTATGCTGAAAATGATACAACATTAATCAAAGAAGATCTAACTAAATAGGGAGATATTACATGTTCATGGATTGGAAGTCAACATTCTAAAACTGTCAATTCTCCCCAAATTGATTCCTATAAAAATCTCAGCAAGATTTTTTTTTATAAATGTAGACAAGTTTAATCAATAATGTGTATGGGGGCTGGCGAAGTGGTGTGATGGTTAAGAGCTGGCTTGGGACACCAGCGGCCCCAATTCGGATCCCACATATGAGGGCCAGTGACACTGCCCTCTACAGCTAACAACAGCTCTACCTGGAGCTGGGCTGCTATAAGTCCCCGGGACAGTATAGCTGCAGCCCCTGCTGCAGTGGGCTGCCATAGGCTACAGTGAGCGGCTGGCAGCCAGCATGAGCTGCCAATAGCCGCGGTGAGTGACCATCCAGAGACCGGCGACCGATCTGCCTCATCCGGGAAGACAGCAATGACAATACCAACATGGGCCAGTGAAGCAACGTCCTCCGCAACTAGACTGAAGAACAAAAAGAGAGCAACTTGTCTGTTCCCTTTCCCCAATTCCTCAGCGCTGTTCCCCTCCCCCAATTCCCCAATAAAAATCTTAAAAGAAAAAAAACTTATGCCTATGGAAGGAAAAGGAAACAAGAACAGCTAAGACAATCTTAAAGAAGAATAAGAGACATTACTCTGCCCGATTTTAAGTTTTACCACATAGCTAGCTACATTTAAATCAAGACTGTGTGATATTGGTAGAGAAATAAATAGATCAATGAAACAGAAGAGAGAACTCAGAAATAGAACCACACATATATGCTGAACTCATTTTTGAGAGGTACAAAAGAGTAGAGGAAGTATAGGCTTTTTAGTTGGTACTGGAGTCACTAGACATCCATAGGCAAAACAACACAAACCAAATCTGTGACATAAACCTAACACATTATACAAATATTAACTCAGAATGAATATCAGACTTGTATGTAAAACTTTCAGTTATAAAGCTTAGAAAAAAACACAGGAGGGCATCTTCAGTATCTAGGGCTAAGCAAAAAAAATAAAAAAAAATTTAAAAAAAATAATTAAAAAAAAAAAGAAAGCATGATCCATAAAAGGAAAATTGGTTATCTGGGTTCATCATCTATATGAATATCTATAGCAACCTTATTACAACAATCCAAAACTGGAAACAACCCAAATGTCCTTCAATGGGTAAATGTTTAAACAACCTGTGGCATATCCATGCCATGGAATACTACTCAGCAACAAAAAGGAACAATCTGTTGAGACAAGCAACAACTTGAATGACTCTACAGAGAATTATACTGAGGGAAAAAGAAAAAGCCAATCCCAAAAGGCTACATACTTAGGGTTCTATTTACATAACAGTTTTCAAATTACAAAATTATAGAAACAGAAAACAGCTTAGTAGGGAACAGGATGGGGGTGAGGTCAGAAAGGGGCAATCTGGCTGAAAAGGGGCACTATGAGGACTCCTTGTGGTGATAGGTATGTTCTATGCCTTGACTATATTAATATTGATATCCCGACTGTCAGATTGTACTATGGTTCTGTGGGGTATCACCATTGAGGGAAGTGGGGAAAGGATCCACAGGATCTTTCTGTATTATGTTTATTATAACTGCATTTGAATCTATAATTATCTATCTCTAAATAAAAAATTTAATTTTAAAAAATAGCTTAATATGACTGTTATCTTTTACAAAAGAAAAAAAAGATACATCAGGAAACCATGACAAAGGAAACTGCTTCTTCCTTCTGAAGTATCTGCCTAGCAATACATAAAACAAGACTGGAATTGGGAGCGTTGAAAAAGTAACGTACATGAGCAGTAAGTCATCTCAAGCTTTGTATTTTGCTACACAGTGAATACATTTTAAAGATACGTTAATTTTATATAGATAGAGATAGAATAAATCAGCAATATAAAAAGTAAAGAGTTAATAGGCATGAATGTTTACATTGAAAATGTATAAAAATGTAAAAGAAAAAAAAAACAGATTCTGAAATGTATGTAGCCCCAAGTTAAAGGTTCATTTAGGATAGTCACTCTTTAAGTAGATTCATGTATTGTTTCCATTAAATAATGCAGCAATTTAAAATAGGAAAGATAAAAAATAAAGTAAAAATGAACTGAGTCTAATATACCTTGCATTTCTAAAATAATGTCAGAGTTCAAATAACTCATGGTAAATACCATGTCCATCACACATCATGTCTGCACTTATAAGAAACATGCTCTTTCAAACAAGGCCATATTGTACCAGACCTGCCTCAAGACAAGACCAACTCACTGCAAAATTAGATCAGGAAATGAATGACCTAACCGTGGTCCTATTGATTAGATGATAGATAGATAGATAGATAGATAGATAGATAGATAGATAGATAGATAGATAGATAGATAGATGCTGCACGGTTGTTTTAAATGTTTTTACTAAAATGATTTATTGTTTTTAACTGGCCACTTTAATTTAAAATGTGAACCTACTAAGTAGACTGAGGAGAGTTATACAGAGGCCAGGTACTAATTGGCTTGTTTTTGAGTGAAATTGAGTTAGGATTTAAATAGCCTAGTCAGTTCAATCAAAACTGTTATTCTGGTCCTGTTTTGTAGGTATGTCTTAATGTGTTTAGAATCAGACATTGTGGATAATGGAAAACAAGGAATACTTTAGAAATTTGAAGTTCTTTTTTTACTGATCTTTAGTAACATTTTGGGTTTTAAGGACTAAAGAAGTGGGGAAAATCGGCATGTTATTAAGTTTTATTTTTTTTTCCTGTACATTAATCCCTAAACCACCTTTACACACCATTCCAACTTCAACCACCCTTGTTTTGGTTTTCATCACTTACATTTAAATGCCACTGCAACCTTCTGTCTGATCTTTCTGCCTCTAATTGATTTCCTTTATAATCTATTCTGAACCCTGCATTTCTTAAGATACATTTTTCACTTCCCAACTTAGGACTTCATCATGACTTAATAGCATCAACTCCTCTAGCCCTTCACAATCTATTCGAATCACCCTATTTATTGAGCCTCACTTGCTACAATTCACCACAAATATACTTTACCTCAGGCAAGCAAGTGTCCTTACTTTCCCCCAGGGCAAACTTAAATCCCTCTTGTCTGAGATTTTTCCTGACATAAAACATTCCCTTACCTACCCCATATCATTCTCTTCAACCTTTCTCTACCTGTACAAGGCCCAGCTCAAGACCATCTTCAAGGAAACATTCTGACTTCCCAGCTCACAGTCCATAGTGTTTATGCTGTTATGCTCAGCTTCAGAGCCAACCATTTGGCCCTTTATTGTTCTCTTAGTCATCATTTATGCATTGACTTTACAGAAATATATTGAGCACTTATTTGCGTGTGAGATACTTTGCTAACTATAGTAATTCTTTCACATCCATTAGTTTCTATTCTACAATTATGTATCTGGCAAATAAAATGCTTCATGCCTTATCTTCCTTTCCAGACTCTTCAGTACCGAGCAGTACAGTTGGTATATCATCATCATCATTAACATCACTAACATCAAACATTAATTGAGCTGCTTCTGTCTATAGTGAGTACACGCTTCAGTGCTGGAAGCTCAAAGATGGAAGACATAGCCTTGCAACCAGTGTTCGGGTCAGGAGGAAAGCGCCAAATGGATGGCATGTACTATACTGTTAGAAGAGCTAAGAAGCAGGAGCAAGCACTGAGAGAGTGTGAGAGAGGTACACTATGCCTTCTCTTTAGGGCTGATGCACCCTTTTCAGGCTGTTGGAAATACCAATATCAACTGCTACCCACCTCACCTTCAGCTGCAGGGCACTAACTTGCCCAAGGTTACACCCTCTCACAAGGGGCAACCTGCAGCCACAGGCTGACTTATTTGGAGAAACAAAGATTCCGGCTCCTTTGCCTCAATTTGAGTCAAGAAGGGCCATATAGCCTCTGAGTGTCTGCCATGTTGAGCTGAAGCCTCACTTGTAACAGCAGTGTTATGCAGTTTTTCACTCTGCCCAGTACTACTCCGCTTACTTCTTTAGGTGTATGTCCCAAGACCGTTCTCCATTAACACTTCTGCATGCAACTCCCTACCTGACAGTTTGGTTCTAGGGAATCCCAACTCTCTTCATGCTGTTGAAATAAGAGTGTGGTTACTTACATAGTTCTAAGGTGAAATAAAGTCCTGGTTCGGAACATTAACAAACAGATTCCCTATCTCATCTTCTCCAAAGTTCCTGGAATAAACAAGAATTTTCATCTCCATCTCTCACAAATGAAGACACTGAAGAGTAGGGAGGAGGTGTCCAAGATCATACATTTAGGAAATAGTGGATCCAGGACTCAAACCTCAGCATTCTTGGTCTTACCCATTGCTCTTCTGCCTACACCAGTTTGGAAAGTGACCTGGTTTTAAGAAAACAATATGTACATCAAACTAGGCAAACTTGGGTTTTCCTTTCTACAAGTTATTAATCATGTGACTTTGAGCCAATTAACCTCTCTGAACCTCTCCTTTTGATAATCTATATTGAAAGTGATCTCTTATTTTTCTGAAATTCCATAGTCTGCGTGTTTCTTAGAAACATACATATTTTCTAGTTATACACCTTACTTTACATTATTGGCTTTAATTTTCCAATCAGTGTGTAATGTCCTTGAAGGCCACAATGGTCCTAGACACCCTTATATTCCCCCAAAGACCCTAGATCAGTAAGTGTCACAGAGTTATGCTACATTGATGTAGATAGACTTTGTTACTATATGTTGAATAAACAGTTAAGTTGTCACATGAAGTTGAGAGAATACTTTCACTCTGAGAACAGGCTACTCTGGAAGACATACAAGAAAGGGAGCAGTGAATTGAAACATCTAACCTGCCTAGTAAGACACTCTAGACCTTTAGATGTTGGAGTCTACTTGTACCAACAATCAACTAAATCATTATCTTCATGGATAAGGATAAGTAGTGAAGGGGTAAACTGGAAGTGTTGCTCCAATACTATTCATCCCTGGGAAACAAGAGGACCAGGAAGAGAGTTCCCCAATAGAACACACTTCCAAACATTAAACTCAGTCAAGCCAAGCATATGGGTTTTCACTGAGGTGGAGGATGGGGTGGAAATGTTGCTGTAGGAAATGTGATAGGGAGTCAGCAAAAGAATTGTGAGCAGGCATAAAATTAGAAAGCATGACTCTGCACAGATCCAGTCAGAATAGTTGCATGATTTTGTATAGCAACATTCAACAGCCCAACTGTGTGATGAGAAAAATAATATAGTAAAGATGACCTTGGGTGGAGAAATTCTCTTCCCTTGATTGATTCCTTGTGCGTGTTCCCAGATTTAAATATATATGACAAAACGTCAACTAATTATAAATATTAGCATATTGGATCCTAGGTCTTGTCCTCCAATCAGAAAGGTGGTATAGAAAAGCTGGTAAGAGACAAAGCTCTTAACAGAGGGAAAGAGGAGCAGATGAGGGTAAACAGGATCAAATATATGGGGATGGAAATAGAACTGACCCTGCGTGGTGAACATACAATGTGATATATAGATGATATATTACAGAATTGTACATTTGAAACCTGTGTAACTTTACTAACCAGTGTCACCCCCAATAAACTGTAATTAAAAAGACAAACAAACAAGTAAATTGTTGGTGTTGAAATCTTGAGAAAATAAAAGAGAGACAAAGCTCTACAGACTAATAGCCTGGGGTTTGAATCCAGTTCCTACTCCAATTAGCAGTATGTCTTGGAAATGTTACTTAACTATACCGTATATATACAATAGTACATACCCCTTAAATTATTATAATTAAATAAGATAATGCATAAAGCATTTAATACAGTGCTCATAAGAAATGAATAAATGTTATAATATATTAAGTAGGGAGAAAGAGATCTTGAAACTCTCAAGAATAAGTACTACGTGTTTTAAAGGTTATGAGAATTAGACCAAACATTTCAAAATTAGCACTTACCACAATTTATAATTAAATACGATTTACTTGTTTATTGTTTGCTCCCTTACTGAACCACAGATTTTATAAAGGCAGAGACCTTCTCTGTTTCAGCCAATCATTGCCCAAATACAGTACCGAGTACACAGTAATATAAATTAGCTAATTAATTTAAATGAACATGGTATTAATCTAGGAGAGTGATCATAGAAATACTTTATTAGGAACTTTACCTTGTATGTCCAGATCACTCCACAAGTCACCACACTGGTCTAAAAATAATATAACATCAGCATAATGCTTTTCCATTGTCAATGAGAGCTGTCCCCTTTTCCTGTTCACATTTCCCACTGTTATCCATAATTACTATCCATAATCATCACTTTGATTTCTTTGTACAATTTTACTTCTCTATTAGATTCGTGAGTCCTCCTATAACTTCACCAAACAATATAATCAGTAACAAGGAAAAGTGTCTTTTTTTTTTTCTGAAATTGTGATTAGGGTATGTAGACAAATATTTGTTTGGTGGAGTTATCACTTTTAGAGCAAAACTCCTACAGCATCTTTTAAAGTAAAATTGGGAAGAAATACTGGATGACAGGTAGGCAAAAGTAGCTAAGACAGGAATTTGCTATCTTCTCTTTAATTGACATGGTTGTGTCAGAGTTTTCAGCTTTTGGGGGCTCATTTTTGCTTTTCGAATACATGAGAAACAACTAGAGGCTTCACATCTGCTTTTGGAAACTGTTGTTTACTGGAAAGAGCTTTTTTAATTTAACATTGGTTGACTGCAAAAAATATTTATTTTCTTATCACTCTTTCTAGTAAATAATAGATCTTACCTAAAATTGGCTGAGGCAACCCTAAAGATTTGGGTTAAAACACTAAATGACAATCTGCCATCATCACTGGACTCCCCAGCACACAGGGAATCCTATTCCTGGATCTTCAACAAGGATCCTCTGATCTTCATAGTTTTCAAAATATTCAGCTGGTGAAACTTAGATCACATTTGCTGTTTGTGCCCAGCTATTTTTTTTCCAGTTTGTTTCTTGAATTTACCTTTAGGATGCATCTTGATGTACAGTGGCTTCTGTTCAGGAATTAAGTATTAAAAATTTCAAGAATAATATTAAATAAATGTTTTTTAAAAATAAAGAAATAATTTAAAAATAAAGAAATTTCAAAAGTGTGATTCAAGAAATTTTCTTGCCTGAATTAAATATTTTAATTTGTGTATCTTATTAATTTTTACAAGTTTCTATTGATATAAAAGAGATGTTGAATTCCAAACTATTGATTTACTTCACCTTCAGTCAAATTTTTAAGGTATTTGTAAAATTTTATTCTGGGTGACTTAAACTCACACAACCACATGAAGAATGTTACTTGACCACTGACTGATAGAAAAGAAAACAAAAGCCACTACATCATGGGGTCACAACCAGCAAAAACAAGGTTCTTCTCCTTAGATGAAGGCTCCCTGGGAGAATTAGGTGAATGAGTCCAGTCTCATATGGCAATAGACCATTCAAAGAGGAATTAATTCAAAGATAGAGGATAAACACATATTCCTTAGAGAAACAACCATAACACACACACAGAAATTATCAGCATCAATATGTCAGAGATAAACCACAATAACGTAGAGTCAGATCCTCAGAAAATTTTCAAGTCTATGTTCTTTGTGGACAGGATGCTGATAGTCAAAATGACCATGAAGAACTTGCCTAGCTTTTATGTTCCTTGAAGAACACTTATAAACTTTAAAATTGAAGCTATAATTCTGTCATTATTTCATGTCATTACAGTGCTTATTATTATATACTATAGATTCCTGCCATAAGTGAATACATTAGTTTTCTAAGAGACTGCTGGAGTATTATTAATTCAGTTGGAGGAATAAATGACTAACTAGAATGCTGGTGGTCTCAAAGAGTTAAAGTACCTTCCAAAGTGTTAGATGTTTCAGAAAGGGATTTTTTTAAAGAAACAATAAACATCCTCAAAATAGTTAAACACGCACTGAGGCAAAGTATATGTAATACAACGCATTATATCAGATATTTGTAGAGACATGCAGGAACATTACATTTTGAAAGGGAAAGTAAGAAATGAATACAAGTAACTTTAAAACAAGGCAGAATATAAACATGTTATACTGGAGCTTTAAACAACGTACCATAGAAGGAAACGAGAAAGATGTGTTTAGTTTCAGAATAGTTTGGGGGTTGGGGCTGGTCTTCAGCTGGAGGAAGAGCTTATTTACTATTAGTTATTACTTTAAAGAGTTTCTTTTGTTAGAATAAAAATAAATGTCATCCAGAAAGTATCATAGGCATAAATAAATGATGAAATGAAACCCAAACCTTAAACAAGCAACTTCTTTTGGCTTAGAGCCTCAAGGTTCCCGGGCACGCTTGGAGCAAACCCAGCCCCGCTTGTCCAGTCAGGGATGGAGGTGCCTGGGTCATTTTGCCAGTCGGGCTTGAATCAGTTTTTAGTGGACTGATCTGGATCTCCTGAGGTAACCCCAAATTCCTATGACCATTGGTGATAGACTCACTTAGGAGTCAACTCTTAACACAACAGTCTCTGAGCCCTCATGCAGCTACCATCACTGGAATCACACATGTGCTCTTTGTTAAGGCTGAATCCTCCACCTACCTGCATTTTGAATATTTAGCACATTTTAAAATTTTATTTTACCCAGGTTTTTTTTCAAGCACATAAAATTTACATGAAAAACTATTATAAATAATTAAGGCATAATTCAATGTTCAAAAATCTAGTTTTAGGTTTGTCCCACTATCCATCTCTAATTGCACTGTTACCCTCATTTTTTCCCTTCTTTTTTTCTAATTGCACTGTTACCCTCATTTTTTCCCTTCTTTTTTCCTACAGAGTACTCATAATAGTTTGCAGAAGACTTGCTTGTGCACAAGTTTTCAAAATAGGGTCTAAATTGAAAAAAAAAAAATTGAATTTGAGAGAATCAATTGCCTAAATGCCAATAAAAACCAACAACTAAATTTCAACAAAGGTCCAACAGCCTTCTACTAGTCTTTTCTTAAATGCTTAGTGTGCAGTTCTGACTGTAATCTAATAATTGCTTTTCTGATCCAAATATCAATACTTAATGTTTAGCACCAGAATGCCAAGTTAGATGGCCTGGCCACCTCCTCCTAATAAGAAAAAAATGACCTAAGCACTAGCCAGGCTTTGATGAAGCAGGGAGTGAACTGAAGGGGAGCCTCCTTCTGCCAACACAGCAGCAATGTGTTTTCTGTCTCAACTGAACTTCCACAAATTTGTAATTTCTTTGGAAGAATATGTTGCAGATAAGCAAAAAAAAGGCATCTGGAAACCGTCTTGCCAAATGGTAACTTTCTGGAAGGTTCCTCATTTAGAAGTAATTTCTGGAAAATTTCTTGATTAATACAAATCCGTGAACAAACTTAAAAATGACGGCTTTGTTATTGCTTTGGCACAATATGTTAACAACACTGTGAGTGCTGCCAAAACTCTGAGCGTTCTTTCATGCGGATTATGGTCTTGTTTACAGATCCAGCTGTACTGAGGCCTTGTCCATGGTGGTAACCTAACAATGTTCCCAGTGGGGGTGCCCATTAGGGGAGGGGAGACTAACTGAAATTTAGTTTGTTTAAATTGAGCAAGAATGCACAGCGGCACTCAGATCTTTGGGAAATGTGTTGGAAGCATACCCTTTCTGGGATCTGTTTTCATTTATTTAAGGGGAATGTTTGCATTGCTCAAAAATTGCAATACACAAACTTGCCATACAAAATGCCTTCCAAATGTTTACTGTGGTCTACACAGAAGTGAGTAGAAAGCACAAATAATACTAGACTGAAGTAAACGCTAAATGAAAAAAGTAATTGCTGGCCCCTGAAGTTTGTATTAATTAAAAATCCAAACTACATTCTGTTCTGTATATGTGTGCAGATATGTATAAAAATATATATTTCCAAGCATGAGCATTTAAATTGCATAGGAAACATAAACAAAACTCAATGAAGAATGTGCATTTGGAATTGTGGGAAACTGGTTTCCATTAATAGGATACTTATGCAAGTATTTTCTTTTTGATTGGTTTTAATAGGTTTGTGTACATGAATTTTACTGGGATTTTATTTTAAAGTTCTAATGACAAAATAATAATTGCTTTTTTTCTCCAAAAAAATAAATGTGAGAAACAATAGCATTACATGTTTTCATACGTTTGACAAAAATTTTAACAAGATGTTAGTTGCTGCATGTTATTACCAAAAGAGAATCAGGGATATTAACTGACTCTATGCTAACTTTCTGACATTTATAAGGTCTATAAATAAAAACAATCCTTTCAAAAGAAACTTTCAGTTTTTCTCGTTTCTATCTTCTCCAGTGCTAAAGAATCAGTAGTAGACCAAAGAGACCTCAGGCTACTGTGCTCCCTTCCCGAACTCTGGTCAATAATATCTCCTTATAGTGTTTTCTCTCTGACACCAGCTGAGAGGGCACCATGCTTCTGTCTTGTGAAAAATGTATCTGGGTTTAAGGTGATCTCTCAGATATCATTTAGGTCAAAATAAAATTCTTTCTGGAAGAATACTTTAATCAAAAAGTGAAACTCCAGTGAATATTTTTCCAAAAAAAGAAAAAGCCATGATTTTTACTTCTCAAGAAATAAAATTTAATACGTAATTTCAGTATACATTCTTGATATCAGTGGGTCAATATTTAATTAATTGTATCATGGTCTCTTATTATGATGCAGAAATCTCACTAATATGCAAGACAAAAAATATAAAGTTGCCTTTATATTTAGCATTCTCTCCCGTGCACATGGCATCCTGTGTAGCTCTGTTCTTGAACATGGATTGTTTTTTCCATTCTTTACCAAGCTCAAGATTAGTGATGAAGGGCAGGAGGTTGATGCTATGATCATTATAAAGCTATCTTTCTATTAACTAATTTTACACTCCTACATTAAGAAAAAACAGTCTCATATCTTAACAGTTTTTGAATCAATGTTAATTGTTTAAGTCAATATAACAAAATATAATGGCAAAGAATGTAACATCAACCTACCTAGGTTTTCATACCAACTCTTCTGCAGCTATGTGCCTTTGGACAAGTTGTGTATGCTGTCTGTGCCTCAGTTTCTTTATTTATAAAAATGGACTTAATAATGGTAACTTTTCCACTGGATTGTTTTGAGGATTAAATGAAATAATATATGTATGGCACTGAAAAAAGTGCCAGGCACATAGTAATCCCTCAACAAATGCTATGTATAAAACTGATACTGGACGGCTAGGCCATTAATTTTACTTGAGTTAAGTTTTGAATTTTTTAAAATATCTTCTACATTTTAATGCTGTTCATAGAGGCATATTTTTAAAATACCAAAGGCCTTGTTGACACAGTATTACTAATAGTATTTCATAATTGTTCGGACAATATCAAACAGCCAAATCTGGAAATATTTAGAAACTATTACATTTATGAAGATGGACCTGAACAAACAATTTAGAAGCAAGCTTTCTGATACATTATTTTTTAATTCCCACAGAGATAATATTGTTAGGGTAAAATAGAACAAGAAGTAGATTATGTCATATTCCTGTGGACCTGTAACCAGTTTAATATCCAAATATTTTTCAGAACATTGTATTCAGTACATAATTACTCTTTACTGTGAACTATTTTCTTGCAAAGTTTAACATGTAACCTCTTACTGACAACTTAATTTTAAAATACAATATTAAATAAATTCTTTTTTAAGAAGACTTTTAATATCTAGAAGAAACTGCCGAATGTGTCCATACTCTGAAAATGGTTTCCTCAAAATGTTGTCCACAAAGCTTTAGTAAACTAGCACCAAGCATGCCCATTCTGTGTTTCTGAGATGCAACCTCTCCATATTTTCAGTGCTACCTCAGTTGAGAGACACAGTTTCCTAAACAGGCCAGGCTTGGGGAAAGACAGGGACACTTCACTGCCATCTCAGGATTATACAGTTTAGCATAAAGTATTTCCTAATCCTGTTCATTATTCTTATTTGCTCCCAAGGACATAGATGATATAGGGTATTATAAAAACAAGTACCTTTTAAAAAAACTTTTGATGTATATAATTTAATGATTGAAAAATAAAATCAATGTTTCAGTTTTCTAGAGATGAACTATAGAATCTTTTTATTAACTCATTGGATCAAACTGGTTAATGAGCAACAAAAGATATGTTAAAGCACCTGTTAGATATAGTCACATAACCTTTTAAATAATGCACTCATTTTGTCTAAACTGGCACTCTATATTTAGTGATGTAATTGATAAGGTTGTAATATCTTCTGATGGAAGCTGAGAAATTTGGGGGTAATAAGTTACAGTAGCATGCATGAGAACTAAGTATAAAACTTCCTCCTGAAATTACAAATTCATCCTAAACATTGCCAAACCTTTGTACATAGTAATTTTATAAATGATAATCAAAATCAGAGTTTTTTTAAAATAATCCTTTCTTTATGCTGTTCTTTCACTTTTATTTTTTGAGTATGGAAGTCTAGTCATTGAATCTTTAGAATTCGAAGTCATTTTGGAGGAAAAAAGAAAGTATTCTTTACTACAGTAGTGGATCACTCGTAGCTGAAGGCGGCCTTTGTTCTCAGTTACCAGTTAGACCGCACTTTCAGAGCCTAGTGCCTTCTACCAGAGCCCTTGATATATTCACATAAATGATGGAAGATGCATGAGACGTGAAGGTGACACGTGCAGTCTCCAGGAGGAAACTGATGCCCTGGTTGCTTGCTAAGGAGCCATCCTGGCGTTAGCTGCATATGCAGCCATCCGGCTGCCCTCCCAGCTGGAAGGAAGGCGTTAAGCAGCAGCTGTCAGCAGAAAGAGATAGGGAGGGGGTGAAGTCTCTCCAATTCACCGAAATAAAAATAGTTAATGAAAATCTCCAGTACCACCATATGCTGATAGCTGCCTTCTTTGCAAGACTTCTGACTTACTTCCTTGAAACTTCTTTAGCCCTCTGGCTTATCAGTTTCAGGGCAATGTATTACTCAGCCGCTGCCTGTGACTTGAATCAAAACAATGTGAGGTTAATTCACCTCTCCCAGAAATCATAAAAGTTTGTTAATTCATAGATTCAACAGTGGAATTATTACTTATAAGCCCAAGTCCAAAATCTGTACTTTCGTCATTTCGAAACAATTTAATTACCTTTTTCTCATACCATATATATTTCCCATTGCCAAGACAAAAGAGCTGTTATTCAAGATGAAAAGAATATTGCTGTAGCAAGCACAGGAACTTGTAATGTTTTCACTGCCGAACTGTCAAGATGTGAACATTCCCACCCCCTTAAAAAATGAAAGTATAGAACTCGAGTATAACCTTCACTATTAGAGTAAGAGGTTTCTGGAATATGACAAAGAAAACATAGCAATTTCAGCCAGGTCATAATTTAGTATAAAATAAAACAAGACATTTAAACCCAAGGAAGAAAAAAAAATTCTGAGAGTGGTAGAACTATCAAAGTATGTGTGCAATTTCCTTGTGCTCAAATTGCATTTTCTCCCTTCAGTGTTATACGGAGAAGGGTCTTGCCCTCTAGATTAGAGACTTTTGCATTAGAGGAAACTAGGTTATGTCTTCCACTGTCAAAGACAGAAATTATGAGCTAGAGTGCATTTTAGCCAGTCACTCTGAAAAATGTTAGCCCAAGGGGGTAATAATTAGAACTGTTTTTGTCAGGTGACTGCATTTTAAGCAGTCATGTGTCTGAGAATCTAGCTGAGGGGTTTAATAATAAATATAAATATTTTTTTCAGTCAGCATTGTGGCTTGATTTTTTTTTTTTTACTTTGCTTTTTATTTCAAAAGCAAGCACTTTTCAGGAATTATCTGAGCTAAAACATCCTACATTTTAGTATTACGGTGACCCAATATAACAGTCAGCAGGAAATGATACTCATGCAATCTGAGAAGTTAATGCATAAAACTATAAACTAACTCATTATGAGATCATCATGCGTTTATGAACACAAATAACCAGTGTGTAGGCGTTTAAACGCAAACGTGGAACAATTTTTCTTCTAAATTATTTTACTTATTTAAGTAGTAATCTCATATAATTTAATATTGTCATTCCCACAAACATAAATAAAAATATAAGAATGTAAATTTATGGGCTTTGGGGTTACTTCAAGGTGGAATGGCACCACTGGGGTCAGGGTCCAAGAGTTGGGAGGGTAGCCTAGGAGTTCTGTTATTATTTATTAAGTTGTCCAAATCTGAATATACTCCTTTTGACAAGAATGGATCATTTTAATATCTGTTCCCACTACAAAAGCATTATGGAAAGATGGGGATGAATGGAAACAATCTTTTCCCCTTTAGCTTATAAACCTTAATAAAGACTATCCTTTTGTTCTTACAATAATGCTATCTTTACAAATAAATGAATCACCTTTAGATTATGAGCTTCTCAAAACAACAGACTATATTTTCTATAGGTTCTTCAAAATATCACATAGATCTTCCCATTTTAGTATAAATAATGAATAATTGCAAAATAAAAACTTTCTCTTAAAAAATGGCTTTATTTTATATCACATGAAACAATAAATACAATAATTCAAAAGTAATTTTCTGGGACTAGTCTACTGTACATACCATAAACAAATTGAAATTTTAAATGTTCTATCTAAAAAGGGTTTAACTGGGAAACTTTTGTCATTTATTATAACTAGTTATGAGCATTATATCTTCCATAATATCAGAAATATAACATTCTAAAGAATAAGCTTTAGAATGCAGTGTGAATGCATTTTTCCACTCTGTAACTCACATCATCTTGCTCTGCAGCACCCGTATTGGTGTCTTCCAGTTTGAACCTTAAATGACTGCTGAAAAGACTGCTTTAAAACAACATGGCCAATTCTCTCCTCTCAAGGGATCTCACCTTCCTCTCTCTCCCAAGATGTTCTCTGGGCATAAGAAGATAATCTCATGTCCTCATTGTGACAAGTGAAGGACTTCTAGTTTGTGTGCTAGAATCTGGGTCTTTGCTGGCCTCTGCTGATCCGTTCCCTATTGTATCAAGTTAACTGAATATCCTGTGCCACTATCCAATATATTATGTTTTGTACTGCTTGGTGCTTTGGGGAGAGGAGGGTCATGGTGGCACCATTCTCAAAGACCTTAGATCTTGCTAATAGCTTTCTGTAGCAAGGTCCCTGTATTCTGTAGCATCCTTGCTCTGATCCCAGGCTTCTTGCATTCCACTGATTCTCCTAGTAATAGGAGACTCGGGAGCCCTAGATACCCCCATGGACCACAGAAAGCCAGGGGCATTATGTAGCTCTCTTGTCTAGGTGCTTCCTCCAATCATTGCTAATTTACCAATCATATGGTATCATATTGGTGTTGTACCATGATAAACATGGAACATCTTCAAGGAATTTGACATTTTCCTAGAATAGATCCTGAAACGTATTTAATCCCACAGTTTAAATTGGATTTTTCTGCTAGCCCTCACTTTACCCCAACCCAAAGTATTTGAACCCCATGACATAAATTCAAGGGCATTCTCATCTGACCTCTTGCCATTCACATCCTCTCTGTCTTCCCTCTTCTTCAACCTACTAATTTTCTTTCCCTTCTGTCAAGAACTGTCACCATGTTACGTTCTCCTCCTTCCCTCAGTTTAATTTACACTCCCCTTTACTAGCTGAATAGTAGTAAAGAAGCTTCAGGAAAATCAACCAGATTATCAAGGAGAGAGAAGATGATGGGGAGTATGTTGGAGAGTATGTTGTCTCTCAGCTCAATCTTTGTTCTTCCCTACCCTCTTTTGTACCTCAGGGATAGGATGCCCACACAACTATATTTCCAAGACTCCCTTGCCAGCTGGCTTCCTGTTAAGTTTTGTCAGTGGGAGTCATTGGAAGGAAGCTGGAGAAAACAAGAAGCAGCAGCAATAATGACAGGTAAGTGTGGATGTACGTTGTACTCCGGTAACTCAGTTCCAATATCAGCAGTCTCATCAGTAGCACATGGACTCTAGGTAATACCATTTTCTCCTTTGGGCCTCCAGGCCTATGGGTGTTTGTACTTTTATATAGATACTACTTTTTTTTCTTTTGAGGGCAGTGTCACTGGCCCTCACATGTGGGACCGAACCAGGGCCACTGGCTTCCCAAGCCAGCGCTAGATACTACTCTTTAAGTAACCTTACCCATCAGTGCCTCCAACTCTTCCAATACTTTGCAGCTATATTCAGTTAATTCTGGTTGAAATTCCTGAAGTGGATTCTGTTTGTCTGATTAAACACTGCCTGATACCAGAAATATGTCAATTATATGATTTCTATTACACTTAAAGCCTAACTATTGATGTATTATTAGTTGCCTTTTTTTTTTTTTTACCATGGTTGAAAAGAATTTGTGTAGACTTTTGGAGTAATATTTATTAATCATCATGATGGCCTAAAGAAAAGTTTTACAGGCTAATTATTCGACCAGGGCCTAACATATATCTACAGCAGAGAACAAGAAACTTTAGTTATTATGACTCAGTTTTTTGCCATATATTTTCATATATCATGGGTTGTCTATACTCTTTATAAAATGCCTTTGGGCTTAGGAAGGAACACCAACTACATTTCTGAAGTCTTGTTGCTCTCTTGCCTCTCTGATGATTCCCCTTGCTTCTCTAACTACATATGGAAATGAGAATTACAAAGTTTTGTCCCTTTCCCTACTCTATCTAGCACCACATGTGCTGCCACTCACTTCCAAATTTCTCTCACTTTGAACAAATTGTAGTCCAGTGTGCCCAGATGCCATTAATCACCTGCAGTAATAGGAGAATGCCGCAGTCCAAGGACTCAAAGAGCAAGTAAGGTATACACACACATTCAATTACTCATCCATTTTCCTTTCAAGTCAGGGGCCCGTTAAGTGGAGGAAACAGGTTTACTTTTCATCTTTATATCTCTAGGCCTGTTTTATCCCAAAGTTGAAAGCCAACAACTTTTAGGATTTTTATAGACTTAGATCCATAGAATTATAGAAGTAAAAAGAGCATTAGAAATTACACATACAGATGATTATCTCCAACACTCATCACTCTTATCATAATTTTTTTATCTTTTCGACTGGTCTATGAACTCCTTAAGGGAAGTGTCTGGGATATTTATTTTAACATCCTCTGTGTTTAACACAGTGCCTAAAATACAGAAAACATTCAACAAAATGCTTGTTGGGAAAAAGTAGATGAATGGGTGAATAAGTAAATAGATTAATGAATGAATGATTTATTAAGGGGTTTAATATCTTCTCCAAGAATACACATCTACAAGCAGCCGAACAAGGATTTTTTAAAAATCTAATCTTATGTTTTCTAATTCCAAGTCCAGTGTTCTTTTCACCAACTCCCTTCTCCTTTAACATGTGTAATGTTTTCTCTGCATCTTTTTTTTTTTTTTTTTGAGGGCAGTGTCACTGGCCCTCATATGTGGGACCCAAACCAAGGTTCCTGGCTTCTGGTGGTTAAAAGCCAGCTCTTAACCACCGTGCCACTCGGCCAGCCCTAGTGTTTTCTCATAAAACACTGTTTAGTCATTTTGCCTTTGAGTAATGTTAAGATGTGGGTGAAACAAGGAGAGATGCTGTTTCCTGTCAGACAGGAACATGGAAAGGAAAGGGTTCAATACATAGCACAAGGTTCAGAAGTAACAGTCAAGTCCACAAGATCAATTGAAAAGTAGAAAGATCAGACAAACATGACACGGAAATAATACTGAATACAGCTCAATTTCCATTGTGGGTCACTCTGTGCCCATTTATGGAAAATGTTCCACACATAAATAGCTGAATGCTCTGAATTTTCACCAGGATAGAGATAAGTTCAATATCTGCCTAACATTATCACTATTTGTCCCACCAAGAACAGTTGACCCCACTTATACAAATTGAAAAAGAACAAAAGACCATTAGATCTGAAACTGCTCTTTCAGAATTCTAATACTCTAGAAGCATCACTGATTTTAGTGTATATTTAGGAAAAACATATTTAATTGGTTGCTCTCACAACATGTATAATTTGTAAACCAAAAAAACAAATAAAAAAGGAAAATTAAGAGGATAAGTAAATGCCACTGAAAGATAAATACTATTAAAATTCTGTTATAAAAAATTCTTCAATTCCATGGTGTTTATTTTAAACCTCTCTGCAAATCACAAGCCACATCATCTAAGACCCAAAACAAAATTGTATATACACACTTATACCCAGCAATTTTGGTATAAAATCAACACATCGTAATATGTAGAAGAACCTGGTGTGCCACCATTTGGTTACATATTTCAATTTCTCCCAATATATGATGAAGTAGAAATGTGACATTTGATATTATCACTGACGGTTAATTCTGTGAACATTTTAATATTTTTCAGACATCGCAAGAGTTATGTTTTTCCCTCCTCAAATGAAAGTGAGAATTTAAATACCAAGTCTCTCCCTTCTTTTGAAAAAATAAATGCTATAATATAACTGCCAAGGTTACTCTGTGCCCTTGTACCTCCAATGAATCCATGGCAAGAATGTTTTTTATTGCTCTGCCATATCTAAAATTGCTTAGTCCATACTCTCTTAGACACATCATTTTTCAAACTCAAACTTCTAAATTTCATTAGAAAAGAGCACATTACACTAGATGCAAAGTGAATGACTACTATCTCATGTTCTTAGGATGTGTGCCATTATTCACCAAATTGGCAAACCCAAATGTTTTTGGTTGAAGAAATAATCTTGCAGAGAGCACCGTTCAGATACCATAGATTGTAAATGATTATTTGGCAAACTGTAGTTTGTTCTGGAAATTGTATTTTCCTTGGAGCCCTTGCCATTTGACTTGTACTGGATATAGTTCTAAATAAATGGTCTACATTCACAGCCTCTGCTTTCTTATCTCCTCGTGATTCTCAGCCTGATGTAGTCAGTCTTTTTTCTCCTGACTCCAAGACATGCTGAGAGAAGGGGATAGAAGCTTATTATAGGTTGAATTTTGTCTTCCCAAAACTCATATGTTGAAGTCCTAACCCTCAGTACCTCAGAATGTGACCTCACTTAGAAACATGGTCTTGGCAGATGATAAAGTTAAGATGAAGTTATTAAGGTAGGCTTTAATCCAATATGGCTGGTGTCTTTATACATAGGGGAAATTTGGACACAGAGAGCAATGCATACAGGAAGGACACCACACGAAGA
The DNA here is from genome assembly GCA_033961575.1 of Aselliscus stoliczkanus. Classification (NCBI taxonomy): domain Eukaryota; kingdom Metazoa; phylum Chordata; class Mammalia; order Chiroptera; family Hipposideridae; genus Aselliscus; species Aselliscus stoliczkanus. The sequence continues at coordinate 50,286,608 of CM066728.1, read as the reverse complement.
TGAAGACAGAGATCAGGGTGATGCATCTACAAGCCAAGGAATGCCAAGTATTGCTAGCACACCACCACAAGCTAGTAGAGAGGCATGGAACATATTCTCCCACACGACCCTCAGGCAGAACCAACCCTGCTAACACCTTGATCTTGGACTTCTAGCCTCCAAATCTGGAGACAGTATATTTATGAAATACATGTTGCTTAAGCCACCCAGTCTGTGGTACTTGTTATAGCAACCAAAAAAAAAAAAAAAAAAAAGGAATAGAATTCTATTCTAGGAAAGAGCAAAGCTGGACTCTAGATTCACCTCTTCACTCAGTGAAGGCTTTCCTCCACCATCCCATGTTCAATCCTCTCCTCCCAGGGAAATTGCAGCCACCCCACAGCTTCCTCTGTCACCTTGAGGCCAAGTATTTCCAAATGTACACGTCTAATCCTATCTCTCTTCTTTCATCCAAATACAGAGGGTGCCAAAAATATGTATACACATTTTAAGAAAGGAAAAACTATTAAAATAGTAATACTCAATATATACCAATAGCTAAAGACAAATAAAGTCATGTGTAGACACTTTTTTGGCACCCCAAGTATGTATTTCTAACTCCTTGGTCAATATTGTGAAGTGATTTTCCTGCAAGTACCAAACAATCAAGTTCACCTCAAACCAGTTGTTGCTCCTAAGTAAATGATATCTCATGGGTTAATTGCATCACCATCCACCCATTCGACCAAGCTAGATGTGGATTATATTTAACTATTCCTTCTCACTCAGTGCCTGCATCAAGTAGTTCCAATTAAACCTACCTGTGAAAATCTCTTGAGTCCATCTCATTCTTTCCAGTCATGCTGGTTCAAACCCTCATCATTAGCTGCCCCAACTTCTCCCAGGAGTCTTGTAAAGGTTCTCCCTGCCTCCAAGCCACTCTTCACATTTTTTTTTACCAAGTTACCTTTCTGCAGGTAATCTACTGTGTCTGAACTGTAGTTATGTTAAGCCACTGAGATAGAGGGGAAGTGTGTTGCTGGTGCATAAACTAGCTTATGCTGACTTACATCTATCAGTGAGTTTTATACTCCTCTATGTTTTGATTCACATCTCAAGGTGCATTGGTTTGGTATCAAATTGCCATTTGAAAATTGCATATTGTGGCACTTCAGCTTAGTGAGATAGTACATGCTATGAGAAAATATAAAATAAAAATAAAAGAATATTTTGCATGCTGTAAGGCTGTTAAATTGCTTCTCCTTGAAGATCACCCTAAACTCTGCCTCCTCCCTGATCTCTCACACTCTTTTATTTGCATCTTTCCTTATCTTGTAGCTATTTGTTTGTCTCATTTCCCTCCAGTCACACATTCCAACTAAACTGTAATCTGCTTAAGGTCAGGATCTATACCTGATGCATTTTTTTGAGTCCTTTTAAGCAAGGCCATTGTCTACGCTCAGTAAATGTGGAATGAATGAGTACAGTCACAGAAAGTAATAAATGGATTTTTTATCATAAATGTACCATCTTTCTGGAAATCCACAGTGCTCACATTTTGCATTATGAGCTCATTTTATAGTGATTGGATTCCTTTTATTGGCTAATGTCTGCCATGTGGTAATGTCTTCATTTGCTGAGTTGATGTTCCAAATCTTACAATTCTTAGTCATAATTATTAGTTTTTCCCCTGAATTTTGCGCTTCATTGAGGTTTTAAAGGGTAAAATTAACCTCCCAGCTTTTCCTCCATAAATTTATAATTTCATTGTGAATTCATTGCTATATTGGCTCCCATTTCAGAGGTTTGTCCAAAGTTTAGGTGATTAAGTGTCTGTTGTTTTTCTTCTCTCACAAATGCCGTTATTTCCTTACAATCTAAGTTGCTCAAATGTATAGCAATAGACATAGCAACAAGAAGAAGAAGTCTACATATTATTTACTTAGAAAAGATCTATTTAAAGGAAATGGAAAAAAAATTTTTAACCTGTGTTAAAATTATATCAGCATTTATGAAAATGACTCATTCACCTAATATTCTTCCTTGCTTTGGCATCTGTTTATCTGGACATACATCAACATTTTCTGCAGAACACAACACTGTAAAAACTACATTAACAAGTTCTTAAGGGATATTGTAAGCATAAAACTTGTTTAGCTATTCAACAATATGAAAATCTGATTATTTGACTTGAACTGGAAATATACATAACTCAATATAACTCAAATTTCACTGAAGTTATACATGATTATATAGATTAAGAAATGTATTTTGTGATTTATCAATTCTCAATATTGAGTAAAGCTGTGATAGACATTAAGACTCATAAACTACTCTACATAATTACTTGTAAACAGATATCTTTAAGTATTTTATAGGTGGAAAAAACACTCATCTAAAGGGTCAGAAAAGCTACTTTACTCTGGACGCAAAACTAAACTTGGATGAGTCACATAACTCTGTAAGACACTCTGGGGAAAACATTGGAATACTAATTTTTACCTCACCTCAGTTTGTCCTTTGTAAAATACATGTGTAAAAACCTGCCTGGCTATCAGCCTTTGAACTCCAATCCCAACACCTAGACCCACCCAACTACTACCCCTATATGTATCATTTCCTCGAACTGTGGAACAAGTTAGAGCCCAATCAGAAGGAGGCAATGAACCTGGGCCCGTAACTCAGTAGCTCAGCATCAAGTAGGCCTTGCTTTGCATCTTCTACTAACCAGACTTGCTTTTTTGCCTTTAATAAAAACCAAGCATCATACCTTGGTTTTAGGAATAGCACTCCAGTGCTCCCACTGTCTCTGCTCTGATTTGCTTCCCATTAAGCTAGCTAGTTCAGTGGTTCTCAAAGCATGTTCCACAGAGAAGCATCAGCCTTCACTTGGGTACTTATTAGAAATGCAAATTCTTGGGCCCCACCCCAGGTCTCCTTGGGAAAGGAAATCAGTAATTGATGGTTTAACAAACTTGTCCGGTGTTTTTTGTGTGTGTGTTCTTGTTTGTTTTTTCTTAAAGATTTTATTGGGGTATTGGGGAAGGGGACCAGCCAAGTTGTTGTTCTTCAGTCTTCATTGTGGAGGGTGCCAGTTGCCATCTGGCTTCCCATGGGCAGCTTGTAGCCTCTAAGCTCAATGTGCTGTGTTCAGTCTTAGTTGTGTTTGGGGATAGCCCACCATTGAACAGGCAATCTTGTTACACCAGGTGAGCCATCCTGCCATCTGTTGGTAGCGACAGCTCAGCTAGGGCGCAGCATTCACTGGCCCATGTGGGAATCGAACTGGAGGCCCTATTGCTCAGAGCACGCGCTCTAAGCCAACTTTTAACCAATTGAGCCACTCAGCCGACCCGACTTCAGGTGTTTTGATGAATGCTAGAGTTTGAGAACTATACTGGGCTAATTCCTTAGTTTCAATTCCTCTAATTTCCATGTTCTCCTCTGCTCCTTTCTAGTCCTTTCTACCAGAACAAACTTCTTTTGGAAAATAGAGAAGTAGTAGGAGAGGTTTTTATGCCAGTTTCAAGTATGTGACTTTGGCAAGAAGGAGAGAAGTCTAAAAGGAATGGTAGTATGCTTTGCTGTGCAATATACTGTGGAAAATCTGTAGTAAACAGAAAATCTGTAGTAAACAAATTGTTAAGGGGGAGAGACTTCAAAAGGGAAATTTTATAAGTCTGATTCAAAGTTAGAACTGTATTCTTTCTGCCTCAGGTATTTTTACAGGAACACCAATAAAAAATTTAGTTTACTTTTTTGGTAGCTGGGCTATGTTTGTTTTTGGTTGGTTGGTTGGTTGGTTGATTTAATTCAACATCACAGAGGCTGCACCATATGGAGACCAAATTAATACTCAGGTTTTACAAGAAGTGACCCGCCTGGCTCTGTGTGTTTTGGGACAAGAACAGCATTGACAGAGAGACAAGAATCAGTAACCTCATTTCGTCCCACTCTGCCCCTTCTGAGATATTGTTCACTCTTAACCCCACTCCTTCTTTCATCTTTTAGCCTCCTTTCTCTGTTGGTTCCTTCTCCCTTCTTTTGAAAACCTATGAATTCTATGAAACCTATGAAACCTATGTAAACCATCACCATATCTTTTAAAAGTCTCAACTCCCATAGGTACTACCCTAAATATGCTCTTCTGTTCACATACAAGTTTGCATAGAAAGAAATCCACTATCAAATACTCAATTTAGCAGCTCTTGTTTAATTCCTTTGCAACACAGCTCCATTCCCTCCACAGATAGGAACTTCTACCACCTTGTCCAATAATGGCCACCTATCAAATCCAATAGTAGTTTTTAGCGTTTGCTTTACTTGATTTTTCTAGAGTAGAATATGTTAATCAATCCTTCCTTGAAACACTTTCCTGTCATGATTTCCAGGAATGAAATGTTCTTTTTCTTCCTCCTCCTCTCTATGGCTATTTCTGCCCAGCATCCTTTTCAGCTCATCTTCTCCAACTCTCCTTCTAAGTCTTGAGCTTCTTAAAATGCTGTTGTTGTCCCTCTTCTCTTCTCACGCTGCATGCTTGCTTCCTAAGCAGTGTTACCTTATTCTTCCATCTATTGTCTGTGTCCCCAACCTAATTTGTCCACAGCATTATTCTGTATTCAGACTCTTAAATCTAAATTCCTGGTAGATTATATTCATCTGAAAATGCCAACAATGGTGACTCATCATCTTTCCCTCAAAATTGAATTTAATCCATGTATTCTACCTCCCACTCATTGCAAACCCAATAACTTGGCTTTTATTTACATCTATCCTATATTTAGCCTTCTCCTTTAACCTCATATCAAATCAGTTAACAAAAATTTTATTATCTCTATCCTCATTGCTACTTGAAGTTCTGATATGTATTATCTCTTGTCTAAATTATTGCAACAGTCTCATAACATGTGTCTGTCCCCTTTACACTGTTTGTTGCATGTGATATAACATATAAATGAGATCAAATTCCACTGCATAAAATTTTTCAATAGTTTCCCATCAAAGAAAAGATAGAATCTACTGTCTCTTAAGTGCATTCAAAGTTTTTCGTAATTCGGTATATTCACACCCAACCAATCTGACTTCTACCTAACTTCATCCTATTCTTGTAGTTTCAATTATACTTGTAATTATCTGAACATATAACGTTTTTTCAACCCTTCATGGTTATCACCATGAAGCTGTGTACATAACTATCACTTCATTCATAATCTTATTTTATAATTATCTATTTCTATCTTTCTCCCCAAGGAACTCCTTGATATCTAAGACTATAGCTTCACTGTTTTAATCCCCTGCAACTATCATAATGCCTGGCATATGGAATATGGTCAAAAACGATTGTTCAATAAAATGGGTGAGTAACTGAATCAATGCCATTCATTGGGTTTAAGATTCCCTACTGCCACTTGTACATGTAGAAACATTCAACTTATTCTCAACATTCAACTGAAACTTGACCTCTGAAGAAATTTTCTGGTTCCCCAAGCAAAACTTCAGGATCTTGTTCCTGTTATCATTAAATATACTGCAACTATAGAAGATACTACATTTTATTGAAATGTTTGTTTGCATATTTGACTCTTCCAGCAATTTAATTAGTATAGCTAGGCAAAAATAAGTAAATAAATTCATACCATATAGGAAGAGAGAAAAAAAGGGGTCTCTAAACTACATCTTACTAAAGAGTACCAATTCTTATTGGAGGAAAATTAAAAGTTAATCTCAAAAATTCAGAATATATATACCATATAGTCTTGTATACAGTCTATTCAATTAAGCCTTTCAACTCTATAAATGTGAAATTTCATTGCCCTTTCAAATATTGCTACTGACAGATATCTGAGTTTGTTGGATACAAATAGCTATTAAAATCAAGGTCCTGATTCTCAAAGCAGCAAGAGTCAGAAAAGGGAACTCTAAAGAATTGACTAGACAGCTCTTATTCCTAACTACATTTGTTCCATGTTACACAGCACAGCTGGTTCTATGTATTTGTGTCCAGTGAATGGCTGTAAAGGGAAATTATAACAACCTACCTCTCCAGCCCCTATTCCTACTGCCATCTCCTGTGGGAAGGGGCAGGAAAGGTATTACAGAAAATATGGTTTGGACATACTGTCATCCACTATTAGAATAAACTATGTAAGGTTATTCAGCTTTTTATTTAACATGGAGCCTAACATGTTGCCTTGTACCTAGTTAGTGAGCCAAGTATTTCTAAAGTGAATAAATTAAATCATTTTATAATGCCAACTACACATTAGTAGTTGTTTGATAAAAAGCATTTCCCCACTGTTTATTCCTTTTGTCACTGACACTCCGAAAACATACAATTTGCCATTGACTGGAATTAAGCTCTAGAAGGCTAGCTTCAAAGTTCTGAAAGGGATATAGTGAAAACTTATTATTAAACGAGGAAACATATACAATATATATCACAGTATGTACAGCTTGTTATCCTCATGAATCATACTATGTTGTCCCAGTCACTGTAATGCCTGTCTACCCTCAAGGAACTTACAATTTAAAACAGAATAATATATAGGGTTGTAATACAAGGTAAGTTGAGGGAGGAACCAACTAAGTATCTCAGCTATGGTGGTCAGGGGAAGCTTTGTGGCATGGCAGCCAAACCATTGCGGGTTCACAAATTGGCCCCATACATGGGACAAGGGGAAGACTGAAGGTAGACCACTCCAGATTGGTAGGGCGGAGGTTTAATAAGCAAGGAAACTTACTTGAGAAGGCTTGTCTTGAGTTCCACATGACAAGTAGATTTCTGCACCTCCCCTCCGGAATCTTAAAAATGTATATAGAGGCCTTAACAGAGTATAGACACATATTCAGTCCTGCATCTTACTCGCTTAAGGCTGCATCCTTGACAATGGCTCCCACTTTGGAATAAGTATGGTGAATATACGGTGGCCAGAAGGTACAATCCAAACATAAGGAAGTAGCTGGAACCGCCCATTACCTAAATGGCCCTCATGAGTTAACTGGCGTCAGGTGCTTTCCATGACTTCCTCCAACAACCTTGAGAAGGAACGGGCTTTTTTCATTTGTAAAAGTGGCCAACTGGAGCATTCTAAAACCACAAGGGGACTCCATGTGGAGTCAGTCACTTGGGCAAGAGCATAGAAGGTGGAATTCCAAGTCTCTTGGCTAAAGAAAAATAAAGATTACTTTCTGGCACTGTGTTTACTGACCACAATATTGAAAAAGAAATGTTGGTTGCCATTTAACTCAGTTACTAGTACATAGTCCCAGGTATGGAGGGACTCAGAGGTAGGAGACAGTGTGAGTGAAAAATCAGTGAAAGCTCTAAACCAAGTGCAAGACTGGAAGGCTGAGGCTTGGGACTTCGTTTCAGTTGTGCCATAGGAACACTTAGCATCTTCAAGCCTAAGTTTCCCATACTCTAGAACAAGGGTACCAGACCAGAGGAGCCTCTAAAGTCCCTTCCAGCTCTAAACATCCACAACAGACTGACTACCTCGGTCCTTTTGTCTCCTTGTGTATTATTCATTAGCATCTCCTTGGGAGCCATAAAAGGAAGTGAGATTTAAACAAGCCAATTTTCTTGTTCTTAAACTCTGGTTTGAAACGGTTTGGTGAACCAGGAAGCTGAGGACTATCTGTTAACTTCAATTATTGACACATTCCTTGCCCACCATTACATCACAGATAATCAAGATTTTACTTTATTTTTCTGTTGGAGTTTCTTTTTTAACATCTATGAAACTATTATCATAATCCCCTTTGACATCTCTTTATAGGTAGGTCCACATGGTCTTAAAGGCCATCATAAATATCCAAATATAAAACACTACATACTATAACATGCTGGAATTATCTGTTTCAAACTTGTGTCTTGCTCACACAAATCGAATATTATTTCCCATCCAAGCTATCGAAATGTGGCTGTTAAATTAGATAGACAATACTGTTTACAATATCAGGGTAACAGACAATGACAGCAGTCTTTTCATGTTCAATAATCAGTTGTTCATGTACCATTTATGGACCCTGGGCACTTTTATGAACGCTTTATATGTTAAGGCTTTAATATTGTTGTCCCTCCCACACTGGAAAGAAAGCTCCATGAGGGCAGGAATTTCTGTTTTGTTCACTGCTGATTGCCCCAGGATCTAAGAACAGTGCTCTGTACTTTGGGGCACTCAGGTTCTGGTGGCTTGTCTCCCACACAATTTTCCGCTATACCATGTCTGATTAACCAGTGTTACATCCTCTGTGAGGAGCTGTGCTTTGAGAGTGATTCTAGAATATGCCTCTATCATTTACCCCCCATAACATGAGCGTAATACTAGCACTACCTCATAAAGGGGTGAGGATTAATATCTAATGCACCAAAAACAATGACTTCAGACAATAGCAGCCATCTATTTTTGCTCATCAATTTGTAGTTTCAGCAGAGCTCAGCAAGGAAAGCAATTTCTGCCCCACCCAGGAGAGGCAGGCCAACTGAGGACAGGATGGTCTGCCTACAAGATGGCTCGCTCACATGACTGGCAAGTTGGTGCTGACTGGTGGTTGGGTGGGGCCTTGGTTCTTCTCCATGTGGCCTGCACTTCCTCACAGCATACCAGCTGCGTTCTAACCTGGAGCATCTCCGAAGAGGGAGCTGGGCTGAAGCTGTATCCCCTCTTGTAACTTAGCTTTGGAACTTCCCTATCATCACTTTTGCCATACTCTCTTAGTCTGGATACAGTCACAAAAGCCCACCCAGCTTTATGAGGAAGAGACCCAGACTTTACGTCTTGTTGAGGGAGTGGCATAGTTCTGGAACAGCATGCAGGAGATGAAAAATTGTTGTGGTCATTTTGGGAATATACAATTTTCCCCAGCCTGTGCCCCAAAATCTGGTTTTCCTCAAAGGAAATTTCTACTTAACTAAAGAATGATTGGAGTGTCCAGCTACTCTGTGATTGGGCAGAACTGCCCTATCTAATGACAAGGGATAGCAAGGTACTATTCACTCATCAGTCGCAATAATGTGTGAAGGTTGATAATGGGGTTTTCCCAGGCCCCTTGTTAGATAGATAGGGAATTCCCAAGCACTGGGCCATGGAAACTAAAAGGAAACCAATCTGGGAATTAAACTGAAACAGGAAAGTGGAGACATAACCAGAGAATGGACACTGATCAGCAATGAATAAAGAAAGAGAGCAAATACGTATTGAACCCCTGCTGTAATGGGTACTTTCCTTAGGTTATAAAATCTTCCTACAACCTTGTCTTTTCACTGACCAAAAAGCTTTAAGTCATCAAAAAGCCTGAAAATTTCACAATGTATTATCTCCTTATTTAATCCTCACAGTAATCCCATCAGTATCAGTATCCTAAGGGTATCTAGTAAGACTCCTCTAAAGTCAGATCCCCTTGAGGTAGTAGGATGGCTTTAACTGAAATGAGGTGCAGACTTTCTGAGAGAATGTGTTTCTAGCCCAGTGTTCAAAGTGCACTGATTGGGCTGACTCGGGTCACACGCTCAGGAAGAGAACACACTGATTGGTGCGAGAAGAGCACAGCACAGGCTTTGGACTTTTCTGTCCTTTTAGCTTCTCCATGGCAGTTTACAGAGAGGCTAAATAAAATGGGCTCTGAACAGCCTACCCTTTACTTTTTTCCACCCCAAAAAATGTTCATTTGTTTCCAATTTTTTTCTTCTCCAAATCAATTCCTTATCTATAACATAGTATCCCTTCTCATCTAATTCTGTGAAATCCTGAAGCATCAGAAAGATGTTTTTATAAAATGGTTCCATTTACAAGTAATTCTGTAGCAAAGCCCCTGAGGATCATGATACAGCGAAGTTTCAGTACAATATTCTCTTGATGTAATAATTCAGCCATTGTAGCTCATATTATGGGATCCTTGGTTTAATGAGAGTTTTGCTGCAAGGCATCCAAAATTCATCCAATGTACTTAAGAAAATCAGGTAAAACAGGTGTTTCCTCAATTAACAATTTAGAGTTTTGTTACATGAAAAATAAGTGAACTCAAATAGAAGATAATATTCCTAACAAAATATAACAGTATTCTACATTTCCTGTTTTCCCAAAGACCCTGAATGTATCATTCCATGTATACATTTTTAAAGTAATTAATTTAATAATGCTTTGCTAAGAAAAATACCCCCACAAAATCATTATTCACAGCAACCTCACATTAACCAGCATGTGTTTAATCAAAAATATCTGTCAGGGGCTGGCCGAGTGGCACTGTGGTTAAGCGCTGGCTTGGGACGCCAATGGCTTCGGTTCAGGTCCCACATATGAGGGCCAGTGACACTTTCCTCAAAAAAAAAAAAAAAAAAATCTGTCAGGCAATTAACTATAATTTTTAACTTCTAAAGAATTAACAAATAATATGATTAATTGAAATTTCTAATTTTATGAAAAATCTTGCTTAAATATTTAAAAATAAGTAATATCCCTGTTTACAAATATTTTTAATCATGTTGTTTTGTATGTTAACTCATCGGCAGTTTCTTTTAACTTTGGCAGAATCAGAGCCTCTCCCACATCATACAAAATTTGAATGTTTTGGTCACATCCTACTTATAATTTATTGTTGATTGCTCTCAGAAGGCTAGCATCTATTCTAAAACACTACTCAAGATAATTCTCACAATGGAATAAAGTGAAATTTGGTTCCAGTCCCAACTCCCTAATTAATTTAAACAACTCATATGAAATCCAGTTCCTCACTTTTTTCTAAATATTACAACTATACAAGAAAATCTGAACTTATTTGGAATCCTAAATTGTTTACCTGAAAACCTTTCCACATATCCTCTGAGAAGGCCTAGGGAAGAAAGACAAAAGACATAATCACAACAGCTGGAAGAAAGATGTAAGTGTATTATCATCTAGGCCTGGTTTGCTCTGGTTTGCATGTCCCCTGTTTGCTCACTCCATAACTTCAGGAAACCAACTTTGAAAACCAAACTGAAACATTTCCACTTTCATCCTCTATACAAATCATAGCTTTAAAGAGAGCTTTGTGTTTGGGTAAGGTGGCTATATAATCTCCCAAGCCAGTACACATTTAAGAATAAAAGGGGATATTACTTATAACTAAGCCTGCTCAACTAACATAAACTGGGACTGTCCTGGGCTACTTGGGACATAGACTCACCCTATTTATAGATAATGATAACTTGGCCTAAGAGAAATTAGGTTCAGAAAGAGCAGTTGTTCATTGAAAACATCATATCATACACTGTATTGACTTTTTTCCTTTCATTTTAAATTTTAAACTCCTGTTGGTATAAGGTCCCAATCCTTATGCTTGCTTTCTTTAACTTCCTCACTAGCCTACTATAGAGTCTCCCCAATTTCTTATATACTTACCAGAAGTCTGGCAAAATAGATCACAAATAGAACCAAGAGTGCATTGTAATATAATTTCCTAAAAACTTGGGGATTTAAATGAGTCTGTCTGGAACGGGGTGTTTGGAATGTAATTGGCATTTCCCTGAGCTAAAGTTTCTGCCCCAGCATTGCTCAAAGGTACCTCCTTCTCTCAGCCCCTGTGCATCCAGAGCTCCCTTGTGTGCGAGGCTCGTAGTTGGCTATATACTTACCCCAGAGTTCTCTGATGACTGGGTTGTTGTTGTTAAATTACATGAACCGCTCCAAAGGAATCAGATCTTGGGATAGCTCCAAAGGCAGGTTATTTTCCTTTCATTCCCAATTGAGTCAGAAAAATTTATTCATTTACTAGTCAGAAAATAAACTTGATGCATGTTCCTCAGGAGATCCATGTGCTGTACCTTTTTATGGCAAAATGCCACGTGTACATCAGAAAGGAATACTTTGTCACGTGGCCCACAGCCACAGCTGTTTGGGCCACAATTCACTCAGAGCTTGTAAGGTAGGCAAGGCTGAGTCCAGAAACTACTGCAGAAAACAGGCCCAGAGGGAAGTCACGCGGTGTTTCCAGTCATGCCTTTTCTTTTGGCTTCCCTGAAGGAGAACCTTCATGTACGCTGGGGGGCGCTGGGCCGCTGACACTTGCCTTCCACAGCAAGAGTTGGGGGAACCGTAGGTGTAGATGAATCTTTCATGACATTTCCCTGCCTTTATATTCCAAAACCACAGTCCCTAGTTCTTCTGCCCCTGCCCCTACCGCTTTATTCCTGCCTTCTTGCAACGTTTCCTAAAGGTTTTAACTGTGGACAACATAGTCCCCTTTGATTACAAGTAGGTGAGGAAACTGCTATTCTTGACTCAGCCATGACCATTTTCACTGAAGAAATGGTTGGATTTCTTCAGTGGGAGACAAGCTTTCTGTTGTCAAAAATAAGCAAAGCAAAGCAAAACAAAGAACTTCCTAACTGCCTTAACACAGTGGAAACTTTCCCCTCAGAACAAATGGTTATCAAGATCAAGCATGGGCCTAATTTCTTTTAAAGTTTCAAAGTAGGTCCAACTATCAGATGTCCCCAATACATACATTTATGCCTTGAATCATTGATGGCCTAGGAATTAGTTAAATTACAACTAAAGGAAAAACTTGGCAATTAAAATATTAGGGGAACTGAGATTTCATTCCTTTTACTGGAAAAAATATCACCATTATTTGAAGCTTACCACAAAAAGATCTTTTATGGGCATATTTTAGCCTACCATGCTGTAATCAAGCATTTTTATGGGATCCATCTATATTAATAAGGCAGTAAAGGAGGAAGCTTCAGTTAAAAAACATAAGTGGCAGGAGCTTTCAGAGCCGATGACAAGACGAAAGAGGAACCAGTGTCTCTTGATTCTGCCAGCTACACTGTGTTCATCCTGCTCCCAAATTCCATTTGCTTTTTCTGTGGTCGATGTGGGAACACCCTGACCAGTCTCGAAAAGAAGGACTTGATAGCCCATCATGTGAAAAGCTATTAACATATCCACAGTTGGCCCTGAGATACGCTTTCAAGAATTTAGAAGTTTTGCCAGCCCCCATTTGAATTTTTCTTCAGAAAAGTGCACTTTTATTAGCACCCTCCTCCCTACTGTGGATAAAAATGGTCTCAATATTCTCATGGGAAAAAAAAAACAGCATTCTCAAGAGCCTCTGTAGATAGAGAAACAGAGTTTCTGGCCAAGAATAAAAATGGGGAAGCCTGAAATCTTTAGCGCTTCTGATTAAACCTTCAGTGGTTAAATCTCTTAGACAAAGCATTTGTCATAAGTAGCTTGTCTGCCTGAGTATGATTTATGTGGCTGGACCGAAATTGGCTGAATAATTTATGCTATTTATTGTTTGGGAAAGTTTCTTTTTTTAATAAATAAATAAATAAATAATGCTGTATAAAAGAAGGGGGAAATAGGAGTGTGAGGAGGAAAGTTATTTTTTGTCCCTGTTGAAAGCTAATAAAGTGTATCTAAGAGGAATGGTCTCCACATCGAAGGGCAGGACTCTAATAGGTGAATATTGTCACCATTTCAATGAAACCAATTGGCTAAGAGAAGCTGTCAAATAGGTGTGAAATGAGGTAAAATTACGAGCGATACACTTTCTTTTAAGGTACTTTGCTTTGTTCCTTACATTGCCTTGCAGCAAAAAATTTAATTTAAATACTGAAAATGGAATGCAGTTATAGTGATTTAAATTTGCTAAGAAAGTCTTGGACTCTATTTCCTGTTTCCTGCATAAGTATAGAATGTGTGTGAGTCTGGGTATGTGCTTACATGTGAGTGCCGTCAGCTTTTCTACTATTTATGAGTGAGTCACAGTTTATTAGAGCCTACCACAATGTATATTAGCATAAAACACATAACTTGAATTGTCAGTTTATAAAATTTTCAGAATGTATGATTATAGTTCTGTTCTTACTGTAAATTTTTACATAGCTCCAATGATTTATCTTACCTGCCAAAATGCTGGGCTCGTATTAGACCCTGGTTGTTTTTTGTCGAGCTTTTTCTTTCTTTCTTTCTTTCTTTCTTTCTTTCTTTCTTTCTTTCTTTCTTTCTTTCTTTCTTTCTCTTTCCCTCTCTCTCTCTCTCTCTCTCTCTCTCTCTCTCTCTCTCTCTCTCTCTCCTCTCTTTCTTTCTTTCTATTTTGGCTACCTTTTTATCACATAAATTTTATTCCTGGAACCCATGCCAAGGACAGAGTTATAGACAAAAGAATGGATGGATGAGTGTGCAGAAATGCATGTGGCTCCGTTCAACTGAAATGTTTCATAGATAACTTACTGTAAGCTATGACTAAAAATATTTGAAATGTTTACAGGCTGCATAATATATATGCTTGACATATTAAAGGAGACTTCTATCAGCTGCTCAGTAACCATTCCAGAAAAACGCCTTAAAAGAACTCAAGCAAAATCACAGTCCCTCATCTGCAGTGCTGTTTCTAATTTGAAGGCAAATTCATCTCTGACATACAGCAGATTCTGTGCAGGTGGAAGCAAGCCCCTTTCTGCTCCTCTCTCTGCCAGTCAAATTATGTCATCAGTGAAGGATCACTGGTTTTTAATGATACGGTGGCCTCCACACTGAGAAGCAGTCCTCGCAGAGCAGTATGCATAGCCAATAAAATGGCTGTCACCAAATTACAATTGACACTTAACATCACTAAATCTGCAGTGTAATTCCTTGTGACAGTTGTGTAGGTATATTAGAAGAAAATAATTTACTTCAAACCCAGCATGTTAGACACATTTTCCTGAGCGTAATTCATGTCACATTTACAGTAGCCAAAGCAAGCAGTCTCGAGGCAACCCTAATCTGGGAAGAGATCATAGATACTAACATGTTCATTGAAGTATGATTATTTATGCATGCAATAAACAAAGCTAGAGCAGTTGTTCATTGTAGGTTTTAATTGTTATTGGGGGTTTTAATTGTTATTGAGTTTTAAATGAATATTAGCCTCTTTTGCTATAGGGAATAAGAAAAACTATAAAATAAAAAAAGGAAAAAAAGAAAGCAACATTTTATATGAAAAACAGGCATCAGCTAAAAAGTCTAAACAAAAATTATTTTTTTTCAGGATTAGATGGACATTCGTGTGACGGTCACCTTATTCCAGGTCTAGACTGTGTTTGAACTTGAAATTCCATGCCAATTGCCACATGACAAAAGCACTACAAGTGCAACTTCCAAAATCCAAGTAAACTAAAACACCAGCAACAGTATTTCTCTTCTCTCACAGTAATAACATTAGAGAACAAAGCTTTGGGAGGCACACACAGTTTCTTCTGGAACACTATTTTGATACATTCATCCAGAGCAGATCTGCAAAAAGACCCTTCCCTGGCCTTATAAGCATACATAAATATGTGACAGAGTTAAAGGTCTCCACTCTTCAGAATGAAGTGGTTTGAATGTCTGGCGAAATGGGACTGCAAAAAATTCATTCCAACTTTGTCTCTAGGCAATTCACCTTTGGCCCAGTGATGATATGAGTCTTTCTGCTGATGGGGGAGATATAATAAGTCAGGTCAGGCAGTCTCTAGAAAGCAGGGGCCTATTTGTTAGCAGAATGAGGCAGGTGTACTATTCTAGGGGAGATTAGCTCACCCCAGCATGATAATTACCTCACAGGAAACCCTCAAGGTGACACATCAAATACAGGAGTTGCACATTCAGTCCTGGAAATGGGCATGCCTGTATCGTTAAAGAGTCTTAATTTAGAAACTCCAAATTTAAAAACACAAATCAGTGAGTGATAATTTCCCTGTCCTTTCATTAAGACATTAAAACATCTCCAGCAAGTGTGCTCACTGAAGAACGATAGCTAGATTACAGCTCAGCTGCCAGGCGCAAGAATTATCCTCCGACCATGTTTGCTAGTTGATGTTCTTATCCAAGCGGTAAACTGCAAACAAGAAGAGAGCCCACTTTCTGCTCTGAGGTCCTTGTGACGGTTTATGCCTTTTGCTGAATCTCACCTTTTGGAAATCATTTGAGTTGTGTATTTTCCAAAACAGAATCACAGCTTGTCATCTGTGTCACCAAAGAGCAAAAAGGGAACATGGCACTTGAAGTTAGTTGGGTTTTGTTTATCAAGTTTGAGAACACAGGTTGCTCTTGCTTCTCCATCCTGACTTCAGGGTTGTTGTCCTAACCGTGTCTTGGGCTACTGACTTTTTTAGCCATGCTAAGCAGAGCTGTGTCACTGCAGCAAGCCGCCGGCAAAAGCAAGAGCCTTTTTGGTTTTCTAGGTCAGTGAAGATGACCTGAGAAATTCTTCAGCATTGCTGGTCCCTTGAGCACACTCATGAGAGGTGGCAGACCGACTGTATGACGACAGCTGCCAGATTTATCATGCAGGCACCAGGCTGGGGGGAGGGGAGGATGCACCAAGAAAAGTGGCAAAAATAGAAGTAGAAAATGGGATAATATGATTAGGAGTCATGGAGTTTCACCAACATTTCAGTTAGAGTTATAACAAGCAAGGATGGCATTTCTAAGGATGTCTTAGAGGTGTGAACTTCTCAGAGCTTCACTGGAAATCAAAGTTTTGAGCAGGCATTCTTAAGGATGCAATAATGAGAAAGTATTTCACACATAAAATCAGAATTGTGAACACAAATATTAATATAACAATCTTGATGAAAATCAAGATGAAATGATATTTAACTTTATCAGTAATAATAAATTAGTTTTGTAGTTAGTGTTTTTCCATGGGAAAAATCTATCCGTTTTACACTCTGAAGCAGCATTAAATTTATTGTTCACTGAGACCAGAAGATACCTTGTTGTGCTCTCATATTGTTTAAAGTCCATTCCGTGGTGAAGATAAATAGTGTGATAACCGTAAAAGTGGTGTTTTTCATAGAGTGAATTTGGATCACCCAAGTGGTGGGGTCCTTGTAAAAAACACTCCCTCTGCTAAGAACCATGCTAGCTAGCTTACGCTACACTAGCAGAACAGTAAGAATTTCCCAGAGTCCTGGATCCCATAGCACCCACCCCCTAGTTGTCAGAGCCCCTGCATCAGCTCCACCATTGTGCCTCACAATACACAGAGCAAGAAATCAAAGAAATACAACACCTCCTTCTGTAGGAAAAGCATCTACAGGAATTGTGCAAAAACTAGTCACTCACTGATGATGGCAGAAAGCAGCATGAAATCCTGGACACACTTAGCAGAAAGTAACTTAATCTATATTTTGAAAACATTACAATTGTGTTTTTATTAGATTATCTTGACATACAAAAATACCTTCACATAGAAAGAGTAAGTTAACTGAAGGCAGGTGGTACCTAATCTCTTTGTGTTCTGATACTTCCAAACTAGGTCATGTGATTCCCATTGCCAAAACAAGTCCAATTCATCACAGAAAATATGGCCTCTCTATTAGAAACAGCTGATTTTAAGATATTATTTTTCCAAAATATCGAAGTTAGAATAATTTTGTTAAAAAAGGCTTTCAAGGTTTCTTTTAGAAATAGTCTCTGCTTTAAAGAAAGTTGAAAGTTTTTGTCCTCTACAGAAAAGAGAGTTGAACATAAACACACACACACACACACACACCATAATCACACACACAAATACACCCTCAGCCATTTTATTCTTTACCCGGTAACCTATTCCCCACACACACATACTCCTAGAAACTATGCTTCTATTCCCAGGTCTTGTTAGGACTCTTCTATCACTAACTTGCAGTCTCAATTTTTAAAATGAACACGTCTTTCTGAAATTACATGTTGAATATCAAACAAAGACCATTTTAATGTTTTCAAGGCCAGACCAATATCATGGATAAGTCTGAAAAGGATGAAAGTCAAATCATGAACTGTGTATGGCTTTGATAACCAAATAATTTCAGTGATTAAGACAGAGAAGTGCACTCTGCAATCACATTTGCACAATGATAAGGAGCAGCACTTATTTGGGGGGTTCTTCTCCTTTCACATAAGATCAGAAAAAGAAAAGAGAAAACACTTATTATAAACACAATGCATTAGCTTCTATATGCATAAGAACAATTTGCAAATGGAAAGAATAGAGAGAAGTTCCAATTCCACATGAAAATGCTATTCCATACTTTGTGAGGTCTCAATTACATTATAAACTAAATCTTAATTTAGACCACTGATAGAAACACAAGACATCAATTGCTTTTTAACACATTATGTTTCTGTTCCAAAAGGGAAAAGTAAGGAAAATTATTTTCTCTAGATATGCAGATATTTTAACTTTATAAAATTATCATATAAATAAAAAATAAATCATCCCTTTTGAAGCCAAAGCTCTACCAGTAAAATAGGCAAGTATTTCATTATTATCCACACTTTCTTTTTTATCCCATATTATATACTATACAATTTTTATTCAAATAAGTTAAAGAATGAAGAGATCTATATTTGTAGCATTGTTATGTTTAATTTTCCTGAAAAATACAATATAATATTTGAAACAAATTTAGTTTTGTTTTTTAAAAGAGGGCAAAAAATACATTTTTAAAAATCCACTAAACTCCACATCATACATCATCATGGAAATGAAAATTAAAACAATGAGATATACCACTCCACAGCTATTATGATGGCCAAAATCCAGGACACTGACAACACCAAATGCTGGCAAGGATATCGAGCAACAAAAACTCTCATTCATTGCTGATGGGAATGCAAAATGGTGCAGCCACTTTGGAAGACAGCTTGGTGGTTTTTTACACAACTAAACATACTCTTACCATACAATCAAGCAATCACATTTCTTGGTATTTACCCAAAGGAGTTGAAAACTTATGTTCACACAAAAACCTGCATGCAGATATTCACAGAAGCTTTATCCATAATTGCCAAAACTTAGAGCAATCAAGATGTCCTTCAGTTGGTGAATGGATAAACTGTGCTACATCCGGATAGCTGAATATTATTCAGTATTAAAAAGAAATAAGCTATCAAGTCATGAAAAGATACAGAGGAAACTTAAATGCATAGTACTAAGTGAAAGAAGCAAAATCTTAAGTCTTCATACTACATGATTCCAACTATATGACATTCTGAAAAAGGCAAAACTATGAACACAGCTTTAGATCAGTGCTTGTCAGGGATTGAGGAAGGGTTATAATAAAGAGGTGGATAGAAGAGGATTTTTAGGGCAGTAAAAACATTCTGTATGATACTATAATGACGGATACATGTATACATTCGTCTAAACCTATAGAATGTACACCAAGAGAAAACCCTAATACAAACTATAGACTTTTTGGGTGGTTATGATGTGTCAATGTAGGTTCATAAAGTGTAACAAATGTCCACCTAACAGGGGATATTGAAATGGGGGTGTCTGTGCATATGTAGGGGAAGGGGGTACGTGGAAAAAACTGTACCTTCCTCTCAATTTTGCTGTGAAACTAAAATTGCTCTAAAAACAGGCTTTAAAAAAACAATTCAACATTTATTCTTCATATAAGCATACAGATACAGTTTCTTGAATAGTTAAAAATACTCAACAGAAGATTAAATTTGTCCAAGTCAGTCAAATTAGAAAGTTCTACATTTTGCCAGAAATTAACTTTACATGATCATAAATAAGCATTTTTGAAGAAGTTTACACCATCCTTGTATAAGCTTTTAAGATTAAAGTTCCAGTTGTCTACTGCTATACAGAAAACCATCCCTACAACTTATTACTTTTCATTATTTTATGGGTTAGAAATAAGAACAGGACTCAGTTTAGTAATTCTTCTGTTTCACATGGTGTCAACTGGTGATTTGGTAATATGCAGCTAGAGGTTGCCCTAGTATGGATTCCTTACTCACATACTTACTTGGAGCCTGGGATGGATGGCTCAAACAGCTGAGGACTGGCCAACATTGGTCCCTCTTTCTGCTGCAGGGTAGTCGCAGGGTAGTCATATTTCTTACATAATTGAGCAGGGCTCCAAGAGTGAGCGTTCCAAGAGCCAGGCAGTGGACCCTTCTAGGGTCTTAAGGCCTAAACTCAGAAACTGGCAGAGCATCACTTCCATTATATCCTATTGGTCAAATCAGTGACAGAACTCACGCAGATTCAGGATTAGGAAACACAGAGACTCCTTTCAATGGGAAAAATTGTCCACGGTTTTTGTGGTCATCTTCAATCGGCTACAAAATAATGTTTTATTTTAGAATTGTATTTGTTAAAAAGTTTTCTTGCAAAGAATATACATTCCACCTAGTTTCCTTATTGGGTACCCCAATTTTCAGGACCAATTTCAGTGTTCCTAGCTAAACAGAGAATAACAAATGAAGTCGTAGGAAAGTTTAACTATAGAGACAAGCTATGGGTCACATGGTGTATATAGTCTAGTATGCCCAATCTAAGAGTAAATCCAATGGAAAAAGATAAGACTCCTTCTACCTAGTGCTACTTAGCATTAGTCAGCCTAATGAAATCAACCTATTGGAAATGGCCATAACCAACCCTTCATAATAGTAGAGTCCATTGCCATTTATAGATCAGGCAATGTTCTTCAGAATATGGGCAGGTTTCTGTATAAGTTTCAGAAGACATCACTAGTCATGACATCTCCATCTGTAGACACACACCCCCCCCAAAATGTTAATAAGCCAGCAATCTTTTCTACCTCGGTTACTAAGAATGACCTCTCTTTAGTTTATAGAACAACTATTTTGCAACAACTATTTTGCAAAGCCTGTTCTGTTACATACAATTTGCTTGTCAATTTGCTTTGCTTAATGCCATGGTTTCCTATGTGTTCTTCAATGCTATTTAATGCTACTGTTCAGTATATCTTGACAGATTTTCTTGTCACTTTGCTTTCAGTACAAGCCAAATACCACCCTCATAAAATTGCTGTGGGGATTAAATGAAATAATAGACCTGAACCACCTTCCCTGAGCCTGGAGCTAGGATCCTCAACATTTGAGTATAAGTCCTCAGACTCAAAAAAGAGGCTGAAAAATGAGAAAGTGCTTTTCCCAAGGACCTAGTGAGTAACCAGCTCCAACTAAGAATTCACTCTATGTGCTCTATGTGTAACAGGACTTCTCAGGGTAAAGGTATTCCCCTGGACAGATATGATCTTATGTATCACACCAGCCAGAGAAAAGAGAAGAGAGTAATAGCAACAAAAAAATATGGGTCAACAGGGATCCACTCCCTAGAGTAAGATCCCCTTTCCTTTTCTGAGTCCTGAATCCCTTTCCTAGGATTATTTAATATCTTGAACACTCTTAAAGATATTTTAAATAATGTGTATGTGCCATTTAATAAAAAGTTTTTTATTCTAAATTAACAAGCTATTAAACAGTGTGTTATATAGTACATTTAATAGGCTATTTAAAGACATTTTATATTAAGAATTTTTAATGTTATATTTAACAAGAAATTCATGTTATTTAATTAAATCCAATTTATGTAATAAAAAGTTTGATACTTTTGACTTACACAACTTAAAAGTAGCATTCTTTTTATTTAACTATATTAAAAAGTAGATATAAATTAAACTACATTGGGATAGTCTGTTGTACATGAAGTCAACTGGAAAGCTATTATTTTCTCTTTTTAACATTAGGTCTTGAAATTTTAGACTCATTTTTGTTCCTATACAAGAATTTGATACACAACTGTTGAGCATCTTGAGAAAATTTTGGGGAATTGTTATTTCTATGCTTCTCCTTAAACTTGTTGCCTTTCAGTATCAATGGTGTATATTTCTTATCCTTAAACAGCAGTCCCATATAGGTATAAATTAAACAATCTATTACTAAGAAAATTAATTAAAACTGGATGTGTTTAACCTCTTACAGCAGTTAGCAATATTGAGGGGAGCTAAATCCCCTGAGTAACTGAGGCATGAGAATGCCCATCTCTACATCCTCACCCAATTAAATTAAATTGGAGATGCCATTACTACCTGGAACCTTGGTTCCTGGACCAGGAGCATCAGCATCTTCTGTGAACTTGTCCTAAATGCAAATTCTTAGGCACCACCCCAGATTCACTGAATCAGAGGCTCTGGGGTGAGGCCCAGAAATCTGTATTCCAACAAGCCTTCCAACTATTTGGATACATGCGAAAGTTTAACCCTGACCTAAAACAAGTTGAAAGTCCACACAGAAACCCCTCTATGAGGCATCCTTTGGGAAAACCTGCCCTGGGGGAAAGAGAAGTACACACCTCTCCAGCAGGCAGGCAGGCAGGCAAACAGGCAGGCAGGCAGCCCACAGAAGCCCAGAAGAAAGATACCTTCCAATTCATGCTGCATTATTAATAAGGCAGAAACAGTCAAAGGATGGAAGTGCTTTCTTCAGAAAGAGGAGAATTGAAAGAAAACTGGTTCCATCTCCCATTTGTGGCATATTTTTAGAGAGAATATAGGCTTTGGAGTCTGACTGGCCTGAGCTGAAATGCTGGCTCTACTCCTTACTGGCTGTAGGAGGGAAACTGAACAAGTCTTCATCTGTAAAATGGAGATAATATATCTCTCCTCATGGGATTGTGGCGATATTCTATGACATATCATATGTAGAGGTAAGCGCATCACAGGAGAATTTCTTTATGTAAATAGCAGAGTGGTAGGATAATCAAGCAAAAAATCACTTTGCTTTTGTTCTCCCTTTATTTTTCCTTGCTCCTTCCTCCAGCCATTTCTAGCCAGTATTTAGGCTTTGTCCACTCCCAGCTCTAGGATGGTTTGTGACGGAGCAGAATGCACAAGCTGTAAAAGACAATTGTTCTCATTGAACAGCCTCTGCCAGGTGTCCTGGAAGGAAAGAAGTCAGAAGGGAGTGGCTTTGAGGGGAAGGGCAAGAGAGAGGTGTCCCACATCCTGAGAGGAGGGCAGAGCCTGTGGGGCTCCTGTGAGGAGTGGGATCCATGTGCTCTTCCATAGTAGTGTGAGCGGAAGGTGGTAAGACCCAGGTTGACCAGGGAGGGAGGGCTCTGTGTGCGGTGTGTAGGACTGGACTACACACACTGGGCTTCTCAAAGATTCCTGGCACAGATGTACAGCAGCTAAACCTCCTGACCAGAAATAAACCATCCCAACGAAAAGAATGGGTATCTAGAGGTAATTATTACCTCAGTCGGCTCAAATGGGTAGAGTGTATACAATACTTCTACAGAAGTCCCCCAAGGTTATTGAACAAGACAAGATGGGGAGAGAGTCCTAAATCTAACTGGGCTTCCCATCAGACCCACAGGGTGGCTTAGAGATGAATTATAGTTGGCCTAAAGCAATTTTAAAATGTGATATTTCTTGTACATCTGAGATTGTGGACCAATAATCATACCCTCTGCTGCTTGTTATTAACAGCCACTTTACCTTCAGATTTATACTGATATAGTCTATTTAGTTAATAAAATTAAAGACCTTTTTACCAACAAGAAAATGGGAGGGTGTAGCAGTCCCCTTTTATCCTTTTGAAGGAGGGTGACAGTGTGTGTCTCTGTGTCTCTACTGAAAAGCTACCAAATTCTTATACAAGTGGGTTTTAGACAACATAAAGTAGTGACTTTTCAAACCTCATTTGAATCTACATTTGTAAAACAAGATTCTGGGGCTTAAAATTCCTTCTTACAACTAAATTATTTCTATTTTCTTATAAAATTCTTTGTAAACAAAAATGGCTCATTGAACTAGGATCTCTCATGATACATAAATGTAACTACAAAGACCTATAAGAAATTAGCAGGCCTTTCCCCATGAGAGTCCCAGAACAACCAGGCTGAGGTAAGAAACATGATCAACTGTAATAACATCAGAAGTCGTTATAAGTTCCCTCAGCACATGTGTGATAAATAGCAACATCCATATCACTGTGTAATAAAGCAAGTAGAAACATCTCAATATAAAAGGAATAAAACCTGACCTTCACAGTCAATCAGATGACATCAATGGTATGGTGACCAATGACCTTCCAAACATGATGAAGCTCTAGAAAAACAAACTATTTGAATACATTGGCCATTTGAAGTCCTTTCCTCAGGAGTTGCTGAACTGTTTCAAATCTAAAATTACAATTCAAGAAAGTACAGCTGGGCACTGGCAAAATATAAGTAAACTTGCCAATTCAATATAATTTGTTATTATCTGACCCACAATTTGAGATATTTTATCTGAGGTAATCATGTAGTGACATTGCATTTACACATTATTTTTAAATTCTTGGTGGTAACTAAAAAAATTACTCAATTAAGTAAATTCTTCTTTCTGAATCTCTTGGGCAAAGCAAAACGCCCTCTCTCTATAAAAGGAATAAATTTTACCCTCCCATAAGAAAGAAATTCATTCTCCCATCCCATAAGGCTGTGCAGTTTTTACCTGTGAGAGTTTGCCAGCCCACTTCCAACATGACAGGTCAAGGCATAGAGCAGGGTTTGACTACTGTGATTCATATTCATTGTGTCCTAGACTTTTGCTAGCAATCAGGGGCTAATGAAACGCATCCAAACAAGGATAAAAAAAAAACAGAAAAGTTTCAAAAGAGGCACCATAACTAATTGGCTAATAGTACAAGACCCTGGGAGCCTACTGCCTGCCTTTGTTCAAATCCTGCTCCAACCTTCATAGCTGTGTAACCCTGGGCATGTCACTTGGCCCCTCCATGCATTGGTTTTCTTATCAGTAATATAGCCATAATAACACTCATGGGGGGTAGTGAGGATGAACTGAATTAATATTTGCAAAGTGCTAGAATAATATTACCTACCCATAAAAGTATTACATAAACAATTAATAACTAAATAAAAATATTCAAGTGATAGAATAGCTAATATTTCTTCAACTCTTTATTTTCTTACTCTTATGATATATTTAGTTCATAAGAAAATGGGATAAACTATCTTGTAAATGATATCTTCTATTTACATCAGGGTTCAAGAGATCGTATAAAGTTATAATGTTTGTCCAAGAAATTTAGTATGAGTAAGGTTTCCCCATACAAGACTTAACTTTCAGGTGGTTGTTTTTTTGTTTGTTTCTGGTATTGGTATTTTCCAAGTCCAAGACTGGACTACCTTTAATATGCCTTGTTGGAAAACTCTAAGCCAAGTTTCCAAAATGAAAGTTTTATTCCAAATTTATTTATTGGCCACAGATTTTTACATAGTAATGTCCAGGGCTTTTAGGGGAAGAAAGGGATATAAACATAGTACTTGCTCTCCATAAGCAAAATTAAGAAGAGAAACAAACATAAAGTAGTTAAAAACAATTTTAAAGAATCAAATTTAACTAATGCTTAGGATCCAATTACCTGCCAGTACTGTCACATTTGTTATCATTTTCCCTCTCCTTTATTAATATCCTCATTTTATGTATTTATTTATTTATTTTAAAAGGCAATAAAGACTCAGAGATGCAAAATGACTTACTCCAGGTCCAAAGTTGATACATTGTAAAAACCTGCTTGGGAACCAAATTTATCTGACTCCAATCCAAGGTTTTTTTCTATTCTGCCTAAACTGCCAAGATGATCATCCAATCTAAATACAAGATGTGATTCAGGAGTTCAAGGGAAAGGGGATCGAAGTAGATAAAAACAAGCAAAAGGAATCTCATGGAGAAGAGGCTGAAAAGTGGTGAGGATTGAGGAGGTGAATATTAAGAAGAAGGGCCACAGTGGAAAACTGAGAAGAAATACAACCAAGAAGAATTGAAAACAGCCAGGCTAGGCAGCAAGGATCTGTGGAAGGATTGGTAAAGATGATTCTGGAATTAAGATGGGGGTAGACACACAGGCAGCAGAATTTAGGCACAATACTGGGAGATCAGGAGCCTTTACAGGCTTTTGAGTAGGGGAGTGGGTGTGTTCCAACTATTTGTTTAGTGACCGAATTAGAGAAAAGGAAGGGGTAGGTGGCCAGGAGAGCTGCAGAAGGCTACTGCATTAATTCAGGCAAGGTGTGACAGTGTTTGTCGTTTTCTGATGTCTGTGGACTAGAAAGGAAATAACATCGCAGCACTTAGTCTAAAGGGAACATTTTGAGAACTTAATAATTAGGAAGCATGAAGGAGAGCAATAAGTTAGAAATGCCTTAGGGCTTTGAACCTTGGAGGACTTCGTTCAATGGTGGTATTGTTGATAATAGGAGCCCTGAGCCAAGGAGGAAGAGAGGCCTCCGAGTCTGGGACAGACAAGGGCAAAACCTTTCATTTGGCAGAAATCAACATCACAAACAGGAGACCCTGCAAAACCAAACTGTGTTTAATTCCAAGTCTGTCGAACTCCACGTGACACTGGGACATACAAACACCAATGTGCTGTACAAAGTTGTACAATAGAACTAAAAGTCTGGTAAGCAGTCAGGATAAATGGATATGTGTAAGAGTCATCAACATAAAGAAAACTGTAGGAAATGAGTTATCCATCTAAGTAGCATAAATAACCACTGAAAGGCTCTACCTTGTCCGTGAGCACCAAGAGGAATTTCCATTGGCTCATCTCTTGCTCTTCTATTTTTTGGTTAACACTACAAAATGTTCAGCATGTGACTTCTGAAGAGCAGGCAAGAGGTGAGGGTCATTCTCATTATCTACACATTTGCTTTCCATTTTTTTAGAGGAGTAGCCACTATTTTCCCTGTTGAAACCCCTGGAAAAGGAACACATGAGAGAATTTAAATGTGCTAAGAAATTTGAAATGCTAAACATGGCATGTTAGCATTGGCTGTATAAAAATCCCAATGTTCCTGCCAGCTCAGATACAGGCAATTGTATCTTTAATTACCAAAATAAATGCAGTTTAAATTTTTTCTTGCATACCTAACGTCAGAAAATAAAGTGCTCTCTTAAGTGCAATAAAATGTCTTGATCTAAATTGGACAAATGATAGTATCACAGAACCTTAAGTGCTACAGGGAGAATCAAAGAGATCTAGTGCAACTCCTTGGGATGACAATACCAGGAGGTGTTCACTAAGCCATTGATGGATGACAACTGGGCTACATGATTTCTTACACATATATCTTGTCAACAGTCCTCAAACATCAACCAAGAACTTTATTCAGTCTGCAAAGTGACCCTATTCAGCATCCTAGATTGTCATAGATTGCAGCAGGGTCCAATTGTAACATTAACCTAACTTGGAACGAACACAGAATCCTGGAAAGTTCCATCTCATCCATCTCTTTGGGAAAGTTTGCTATAGAAAATGCAAACCTGTTCTCCCAGGTTTACAGTAGAATCACCAGAGGTAGTCAGAGCAATGGAACTACAGGGAATCACATTCCACTTTCCCTCACATCTGGTATGGATTTATAATGATGCAAAAAAAAAAAAAAAAAAAAAGAAGGTG
The DNA here is from genome assembly GCA_033961575.1 of Aselliscus stoliczkanus. NCBI lineage: Eukaryota > Metazoa > Chordata > Mammalia > Chiroptera > Hipposideridae > Aselliscus > Aselliscus stoliczkanus. The sequence goes on along the minus strand of CM066728.1, from coordinate 50,259,399 downwards.
GGGGGAAATCATTTAAATTAGGCATGTGGATTTGTGTCTTGACCTTGTTAAGTGAAAAGTAGGTGTTATCCCCATGAATTTCTATGAAATTGGTAGTAAACGTGTAAAAGTCAAGCCCCCCTGCAGAATATTAAGAAGCTATGTCTTTGAAAGAGTAGAAACACCAAATACCAGTACATTCATGCATGGAATATATAGACACAACTTGGATGATTTATTACAGATTGGAACTTCGAGTCTTTTTATTTTATTTTATTTTATTTCATTTCATTTCATTTCATTTTTTGATATAGCAGAAACTTAAGAAAAAGGTGGAAAATCAGTCAGTGCACAATTAAGGGAGAGCTTCAGTGTCAAGAATTCAATGACCAGATCCACTAGTTACAGATTTCCAAGACTAGACCTTATATAATAAAATAATGAATGTAACATGAAAGATATGTTAAGAATAAATGTTTTTCTTAAGAAGTTTGCCATGAAGTTCGAGAAATTCTGTGATTATTCCTAGAAGAGATTATTTTTATTCACTCAAACTTTAAAAACTTAAATTAAACCTCCAGGCTTTTGAAATAAAGGGCCGTGTCACTTTCTTTAGCTCAGTAATATACTCTTTTTCCCCATTCCCACTTTTGGTCAATCCAGCCTTCTTTTCCATCTTGGATCAGGACTTTGTAGGACGCAGAGAGTGCCCGGGATAGTTGGGTCTTTCACCTCCACTTCCAGGTCGTTTTATGCAGGAAAACCCCATGATTACTGACTTTGCCTTCGGCAGCCCCACTTTTTCTCCTTGAAGAGTACAGGTTCACAGCCTGGGCCTGGCTCTTATTACAGGTTTTACGTTGAAATCTATACAACGAAAAGAACTCTGTTTTTATTTCTTTGGAATTATTGGCTTTCAAAGCCTTTGAATTCCCTGTAGATAATTACTGTTTTGGCCCATGATTTCTCTGATATTTGATGCCTCTGGGTGGAATAAATTACCTATCTAACAAGGAGGGCTAATTGGTGGTTGCAAACGAATGTATGTGCCCCTTGTATTATTATTTTTTTTAAATGCCCTGCATACTCTGACCATCTGAAACATCATTTTGCTTTAAATCTCCTCCAGTACAACTTGTGGTTTGGATTCTTGACTACTAGAAACTAAAGGAATAGGGAAGCATTGTGGTAGTTTCATGTGTTGCAATATGAGGGTTCTTCTGGTTCTTTGACATTTGTTCCCCCTCAATTGTGACCACATTTCTTTTTGATATTCTGAATAAGAACTGTGTAAATCTAAAACATCTATGCCCAGGTCCAATCTCATAAAACTTACCAGAAGTCAAACTTAGAGGTAGTTTCCATCAAGTTAACTCTACCATCATTCAGACTCCTTTAGCCATTTCATGAATCCCTCTTTGAGAAACAATTTTTTTTTATTTTGTTTTATTGGGGAATTGGGGAAGGGAACAGCGTTGGGGAATCAGGGAAGAAGAACAGATGAGTTGCTGTCCTTTCTGTTCTTCAGTCTAGTTGCGGAGGACGTTGCTTCACTGGCCCATGTTAGTATTATCATTGTGCTCTGCCCGAGTGAGGCAGCCTCTCCCCTGCCATTGGACGGCTGCTCACAGCGACTCACGGCAGCTCACAAAAATGCACGCCAGCTGCCGGCCAGCCCCACTGCAGCCTACACCGTCACTGGCCACTCACAGCAGCCCAGCTTCAGGTTGAGCTGTTGTTCACCATCTTAGCTGTAGAAGGCAGTGTCACTGGTCCTCAATTGGGATCCAAACCAGGGCCCTGCTGCTCAGAGGCCAACTCAACCATCACGCCACTCAGCTAGCCAAAGAAACTATTCTTTTTTTGGTGTTAGTATTTGTCTTATCAAATCCATGAAGCTAAAAATGCTTCAACAAAGTAAAACATTAGCATCAACTTTCACAGTAAATTGTTTTGTGTGAATGAAAGATTTTTAAGAAGTGTAACTCTTGCAAAATTATCCAAAAGTAGTTTAGTAAATGCCATGAAACAACACCTGCATCTCAAAAAATGCATTCTGTATGCTGCAGGAAAATTGCAGCAGTGAAACAATTCTCTAATATTTACATATTTATAACAAGTGCCTGCCATGCAAAGGCTAAGCTAACCTGCAATACTTTCATGTTACATAAAATGAAAAATGCCTCATGCTTGGGTGTTCTAATAACCATGATATTATTTTAACAATTACACTATTTAATACCTTGGATTAGTCCCTCTGATGGTGCTATTAGCTGTCACTATCTTCTATAATAGGTGGCTTCATCTTTGTTATGACATGATCTTTCCTACTGTTTGTTGACCTTTCAATACAAGGGGAGGGGACGCTCACAGCCCCCCAAACCTCTAAGCAGCTACTGTAAAGCTGCAGTTTAATTCTCAGCTGGAATGTTTAGAAACCCACGGTGCTAAATACCTCAGTGGACTGCTTAAACACCAACAACAGCCTTATGGGGCCTTAGCCGACCTTAAACACATCTTTTTTTGTTGAGAATATTGCATTCTGCCACAATTCTGTGGGCTAACCCTGGGCTCACATTAAATATACCAGCCTCATTGAAGCTTACTGAATTGAGTTGAGTTGTTCTTTGTTTTATTCTCTCTCGGCTTCACCCCCAACTGGGACTGGGCAGCCTTTCTTCCAGTGGAGCGTGCTTTAAAGTAACCCAAAGAAGAGAAGGAGGGGCTTGAGGGGAGAAAAAAACCAAAAGGTGCAGCTAAGGCCCATAATTAGTCTTGATCCTCCAAGTCTAAAATATTTTAACGCCAGGTTTCTGATTGCAGTATGGGCAAAGTGGATTTGGGAATGCAGAAAAGTAATTAGGTCTGTGCACTGAAGTGTGGAGAGCATTTAAAAGTGAATGGGTGGTTACTACATTCTTGGCAGGCTGTTTTTTATCTTTTCATGCTCTGCTGTTGTTAGAGGTGATGGGTTTATTGCAGTTTTTGCACTCTGGAGGTGGCTCTGTTTTTCTTAACCCAGCCTTTTGCTCTCCTTCTCAAAAATGAATCCTCATGGTGTGAGGAAGAATGAGGGAGATTTTAAAAAAAATAAAAAATAAAAATAAGAACAAGGCACATGGGCCAAATATTATGTAGTGAAGCAGAATAAGTTGGGAATAAACCTCAGTGCCGCAACAGGTCACTTATAAAGATTCTGGGTTTAATTAATGACTCACCGAGCATAGGATCAACTGGAGACAATGGTCGCCCCAAGGAGAAGGAAAACAAAACATGTTATTCTCTAACCATGTTCACAGAGCCATCAAAACTAGCCGGGAAGAGGCTGACATCATTATGTCACTCCGAGTCCTGGTATAGAAGATACAGACCACAAGGGTTTGAGTAGTCAAAAGTGCATGTTTTCCATTATTTCAATCTACAGAACCACTGCAATTTGCTCAGTTCACATGTCCTTTCAGCCTAGACCTTCATGCTGCCAAGTTATCATCAGTGCTGGCTTAAAAATCACAGAAAATGTATGTGGGTTTTGGTTTTTTTAAAACATACCTGGAGTGGGGGAGGGGGCCTGAGATAAGAATTGATAGAATTCAAATGGGCTCCTTGTGATTTTCACAGAAGTTTTGTTTTAGCTTAAAGAGTAGGCTTGTTTCTTTACCAATATAGATCTACACATGAAAAAAATGCATGAGACAACTTGGTCTTTCTAAAAGCATTTAGTGAGATCTGCTGAATTTGAACAGGAAGGATTAGATCTAGTTAATGGAGAACCAAATGAAATTTTTAAAAAAGGTAGTAGTTTGGGAGTTTTGTTGTTGTTATTTGAGGGTTTGGAGATTTTCTCTTTGTTTTGTATTGTTTTAATTTTCAGAAATGTGCCTTGGAAAGGCCTGCATCAGGGCCCCCTGGATCTGGATGTCATGTCCTCGGCCAATTACTTCAGCACACCTAAAGTTTAGACAAATGAGTTTCCTGCGTTTGAACACTTTTTAAGTGTAATATTCAGTATCTTAATTGCTATCCTACCATTATCTAAGTCTGTTGATGAGGATTATATTCTCTTAGCCACACACAGCTCTTAGCTTATTGAGTTTATCTCCATTTCTAGGGAAGAAGAATGTGCACTTTACAGTTTGACATATTATCACTTTAGCCCTGGCTAGACTCAAAGTTCTCTTACCTCAACTTTTCCCATTAAAAGAATCATACAGCAGTGATATTGCTTAGCAACCGTAGGTTTTAGATTTTCCAGAAGACACAAATAAAATATATCATCTGATGCCATTATAAATAATATCAACAACTTCATCATAGCCTGTTTATAACAGAGAAAACTGGGAAATGGCATAAATGTCTAGCAATAAGGGATTCGTTAAATAAACAATGATATAGCCATACAATGAAATGCTGTGCAACCATCAGGCATGACGCTGGGATAGACTATTTAATGACCAGGGAAGGTTTTCAAAATACATTAAGTTAAAGTTTAAAATGCAGATTATAAAACAACATGCATAGTATAATTCTCTCTGTGTGTATATATAAAATAGGTAGTCAATTATATAATACATTTAAATATATAATTATTGTAAAAACAAAACAAAAAAAACCTCACTTTTAAGAAAAAAAATACACCAAAATGTTAACAAAACTTACTCCTGAGTAGTGGGAATTCAGTGGTTTTATTTTCTTCTCTTCACCTCTCTGTATTTTCTAAAGTTTATTTTAATGAATTTATAATAGGACAAGATGCTATAATAGGAGAAGATACAAGAAACTATTAATAAATCATTTAAATGGAAATAGCTCACCAAACAATGGTAGTTAGCTCTCCATGAGTACTTTCTAAAATACTCTTTATGATTTGTCCCTCGGAGTGCAAAAGGCAAAAGACAAAAAATAAAAAGTTTCTGTCTTTACCCACATCCCACATGTACTGTTGTTTCTGAACATAAGCCTCACACAGTTTTACCTGAGGACCCCCTCCAGTTGCCTAACAGGCAGACAAAAGTTCCATCATTCAACAATTAAATTGTATTTTACATTTAGAAAAACCAAGTGAGAAAACTGCCCCCTCCCACCTCACCCCTCCAAGCTTCCTGTCCTAAGGCAAAGACGAATAACCACTAGACCTCACTCTGACCAGGCTGTACCCAGAAGGCAAACTGCAGGTGGGAGAGCGCAGGCCAGGGTCACCTTACCCTCCGTGAGCCTAGAAAGCCAGGTTCACATTAGGACTCAGCAACTGGTATTAGAGAAATACGCCTTCTTGAACGCCTGGTGTATTCCTCCTTATGCAAATGGGAAATAAGCACTAGCTTATCCAGGTCAGACACATAATGTGTATAAATAATTGCTGGGGGAAATGTGTGGCTCAGTGAGCTCATCTAAAACCAACAGTTTAAGAAGTTCATGTCCAGCATAGCCGCTGACTTGCTGGGAGCCCATGGGAAAATCACTTAAACTCTTTGTGTTTCATCTTAAAATAGAGATGATAGGAATGTTGACCCAGGCCCCAGGGAATGGCAAAAGATTGTGAAGCACTTCAAAAATTCTTGTATCAAAGTAATAGGTCTATTTAGGGAAAAGGTCATGAAATAATCAAAGACCTCCTGCAACCTCAATAATAACACTGTGATTTGACAAACTGTGATCTAGGCATAGTTGAAAAGGCATAACTAAATTCACAGAAGCCCAAATTTACAGACATTTGCCAGAGTTAGTTTAGGGACTTCCTGATCTTTTTTGCAGAAGACTCATTACTCTTGAACCAGAATATATCAATCAAATATTTGTGCAGATTCTCTGGTCACATGGTTTAGAAAAGAATCTCACCCAGGGATGAGTTGCTGAGAAAGTTCTTAAAAGCTTCACTTACTACAAACCAAATTGTATTCAGCAGGTAGAAATTAACATGTGGGCTAGATCCCACCTAGATCACAAAAACACACATGGAAGCCACAAGAGGCTGGAATACAGTGCTGCCCTGTAATTATGTGGCTTTTCTGCAACAGTCAGTTTAAGCTTCTGTGGCTTCCATTAAAAATACCACTAAGAGTAACTGACAGCGGGATGTTTCTGGTCTCAATCCAATCTTCCTCTTCCATTCCTGCTGGGCACAACACCCTCCTACAATCACTGATCTGAGATCAGACAGTGCCCCAATTTTAGTCTGTCTTAGTATTTTCTAGACAGTTTACGAATTTTTTTTACATGGCCAAAGACACAGGACTGGTGGTGACTTGATATCAACAACGATTTGGGTCATAGACTTCAGTCACCATCTTGTGGTCTGGAGTGTCCCCACATAAGAGAGAGCGTAGAGGATATTCTGAAAAAGCCAGAGTAGGAACTAGAGCTCACCTTATGCCTCCTAGAGTTTCTAGCCTTAAATTAAAATGATTCAAAACAAAACAAAACAAAAGAATGACCCTTCCCTGTGTGTTTGATACCCTGTCTTGAAATATTTAATCATTTCTATCTAGTGTGATGGTTCAAAGTATCAGACAAACATGGATTCAAAACCCAGCTCTACTTCTTAGCTAAGTGGCCTTAAGTTATTTAATGTTTTCTTACCTCAGTCTCCTCATTCATAAAACAGGGATAATAATTGTTACTGCTAATGTTGTAAAGGGATTTGAGATGAAAGTATTTAACAGAACGCCTGTCATATAGTAATTATTCAACTAATGTCAACAGCATTGTTAGCATATTGTTATAGCAGTATCAGTAGCTAGTTTTCTTACTTGATAATAGAGAATACTGACACTTGGGAAGATTAAGTGGCTGGCAAGCCAGGATTCCAACCCAGGAACTCTGACTGCAAAACACATGCTGTTTCCACTCCCTTTCACTGTTTCCCTCTTTGGGAAATAAAGTCAGAGCAGTTCAGAAGGATATGCTCACAAATCTACTGACATAGTCTAACCACCTACATGCAAGGATCTCAAAACACAGACCAGACATATAGAAATGTATTTTTTCATCCTCAGCAACATTATTACAGCCTCTCCTGTGGTGAGTAGTAGTGTGTTTGTCTCAATCCCACAGTAATAATGCTCTCCGGGATACTCTCAAATGAATTTCTCAGCACCAAGGGCAGAAGAGAGAGCAAAAGTGATCATTCCTCTTTTCTTTCTTTCTTTCAGTTGAAAATCCATGACCTCCGTGACCCTCAACCCAAAAACCATAGCCCAAGGCTTGGTATAGCTAAGGGTGGAGGGATGTGGGGAGGGCTGATAATGTTAGAGAAAGACGAACTAGGAGCAGAAACAAAGGCCAGTAAACAGAGTGAAAGAAGCTTAGAAAGGGGGAATAGGAGGGGGGCCTGGAAGCAGAGAACAAGACACAGAAAAAGGACTTGGAGAAAGATTGAATAAATTGTTTGCTTGTGCTGTTTAGCAAAATCAGCTAAACTTGGCTTTCAAAAAGTTTCACACAAAATCATTTTCACTGATTATTTTTTGGCACAAGAAATTTTGTAAAATTTGGAAATTCACGAAGTGACACAATTTGTTATAAATGCCATTCAACGCAATTTGATGTAAACTACATAAATGTTATTATAATTCATTAGGAAAACTTAAAAATGCCATAGTGTCCTGAAAACCTGGATTCTTGCCACAAGAATCACTGGCAGCTAAAACCTGCATACGAAACAAAATGCTCAGTCTATCTATTCACAGGCAAATGTCATGTGTCTTTTATGTGGTTAGCTTCACTTTAATATCCTGGAGATATTTTGTAGCCATTTTTAGTCTTTCATTTTATTTTTTCTGAGGAGTCAAATCCTTTAGTCCTTACACATGTCGGCAATTCTGTATAAGATCCGTATGATCCATTTACCAGCAAGGAAGCCATGCTTACTGCTACAACTGAATTCTTAAGGTCTGAATCAAGATTCTACTGTCCCGTTGATAGAACCGGCCTATGCCTTGAGTGTGTGTGTGTGTGTGTGTGTATGTGTGTGTGTGTGTGTTGTGTTGTGTGTGTGTGTGTGTGTGTGTGTGTGTGTGTGTGTGTTCTGAATAGGATAAAAGTGGTGAACTGCCAAATAGAATCCAGTGCTCCTAATTCTGGGAGGCATATGTTACACAATGAAAAAATCCTGAATGAACATCAGACAGATGAGAAGGCCACTGCCTCCTTGAGGGAAAGGATTTTTGTCTTGATCATCTAAGCAAATATCTTGGCAGATAGTAAAAAGTTGCAGGAAAGAAGACTGGAAGGAAAATAGGAGGGAGGGAGAGAGGCTGGAAGGGAAGAAGAAAGGAAGATTTAATTCAAGTTTGAATACACAGTAAAGTGAACTTGGACAAATCACTAACTTTTAAAACCTATTTTCTTGTATAAAAATGAGAATAACACCTACCACCAAATAATTAGTAGTCAGAGTTTTGTAGTTTAACAGAGGTTTTCACGTACATTATGTTATTAAATCATATTTTTATTGCTATTCCCATCATCAATGTATAAGCTCATATAATAATGAAAAACAATTTATCTTTACTCAACACTCCCAACCACTCTTTTGATAACTCTCTCAGGCTTATCCATGCTTCATAGCATCATGTCCTTAGCTTCCCACTCCCAGCGACCAGGTTTCTTGCTTGGTGAGCTCTTTTGTAAATCCTGTTTTCCAGAATCCCCTTAGACTTCTTCCCGATCTGGGTAAAATATATCAATTTAAGGTACCCATTCTTTAGTCACCTGCTTTACACTTGATGATCTGATGAATTCATACTAAGGTGACTGAAATTGTGCATTAGCTCTTGATATCCATTGCTATCAACTGAATTACAAGACTAGAGAGTATAAAATTACATTTCCCAGGCACCCTTGCAGCTGGAGTTCCAGGTGCATTCTGGATTTGGCCAAAAAGATGTACTTGTGACAAATTTGAAACACAGGAGATGCTACCTTCCTGTGGCGGTTGCACCTCACAAACAAGCCCAGACAGTCACACATGCTGGCAGTGGCTGGGGTCCCATTTCTCCTCAGCGCTCATCAGGATCTTGGGTGAGAGGCAGCCAGAGTGGAAACAGCAGTAGTCTCGGCCTCAGTGCCTCTCTAGCCACTCAGTCTCAATCGAAGTGTTAGTGGGACAACCAGAAAGAGGAACTCAAAAGCAGCTCCCTGAATGCCATTCCTCCAGCCTCTTCCAGTGGTTTCGTGAACTCATAATCCCCTGTATTAAATTTCTGTCTGCTTGAAACACCCAGAGCAGTTTCTCTTTGTGGCACTGAACTCTAAGTGATACTGCAGTTTAACAATTAATACAGGTTCCAGTCAATCATTCCAATCTCTCTACTCCCTTATTACTGTGTTCATAACCACATACAGATTTCTCTTGCCGTGTTTTAATTCTTTATTTACATATTAATGTCTTCTACTCTATTATTTTTCTTTATTTGAATGTCCAATTTCAGCCTTGTTACCAAACTGTGAACTTTTAGAGTAAAGAACAAAGATGTCATTCGTTTTTCTATACCTAGTGCCAATGTCAATACAGAATGCATAGTAGGCAACTCCACAAACTCTGGGTAGCACGCTTGCATTCCTCCCCTGTCTACAGGAAGGGAAGGCTTGGCCCGACATATAAATGCAGGAGTTGTTTGCATGGTATTATTAATGCTCCAAGAAAAAAAGAGGGCTTTTTAAAAGAAATCTACATACATACACACAAAATCTATTTATCTATCGAATCTACCTATTCTCATCCATAGATATGTGTGCAGGCAAAATAACATGAAACACTAATGCCATTATCTACATTATCCAGTGTGTAAAACAGCCCTTTTAAGTAAAAAGACTAACAAAATGAGGGGGAGGGGACAGTGGATTTTGCTATTTATTGTATTTACAATACAGACAAAGAACTAAATTCTCTAATCTATAAAGAAACCATAGATTTCAAGAAAAAAAAAATCCCTACTAAAAAATATGAGTAATAGTTCACAAAAAAAGAAATACAAGTGACTCATAAACATATGAAAGGATGTGTTCAAATCACTCCTACATAGAAAAAAATTCAAATTAAAACTACATCAAGATACCATATTTCACTATCAGGTTGGTAAAAATCCAAAAATTTGACAACCCCTAGGATTGGCAAGATATAGAGAAATGGGAGCAGTGATTCATTGCTGGTGGGAGTGTAAATAGGTATAATCATTCTGGAAAGCAATTTGGCAATATTTATTGAAATTACAAATGCATATAGTCTTTGACTCAGCAGTTCCAATTTGGAGATTTTATTCTACAGATATTTTCATGGGCAAAATCATGAATGTACGAGGTTATTTACTGCAGCAGTTCTTATAATAGCAAAAGAGTGGAACGATCTAAAAGTTCATCAGTGGAGACCTGTTTAAATAAGTCATAGCACATCCAAATAATGGAATACCTACTGTTCAGCCAAAATTTCAAAGAATGGTGAAATTTCACAGTAGCAATATGCAAAGATATGTAAGATATATTAAGCAAGGGAGGGAAATGATATCATATGATACATTTGTTTAAAAAGTGGGGAAAAAATAGGTGGTAGCATTTGCTTATATAAACTTTTTTTAATATCTGGAAGTCTATACAAGAAACTAATAACAGAGGTTATCTATTTTCATGTAGAGATGGAAATCAACAGATAGGCGACTGATGAGAAGGAAACTTTGCCATGTTCTACTTTAATCTTACTAAATTTTAAACCATGTGCATCTATTACTGATTCAAAAAAATAAATAAATATTAAAATATAACTATCAAGAGAAAGGAAGGTATTTCAGTCTTATTCATCTGATTTGGTCAATTCCTAGCATCTGAAAGCAGAATTCTCCACCCTCTCTAGAAGTCTGGAGACCAGGAAAGAAAGTCTAAAAGCTTTAAGAATAAAGGGATTTCTTATCGAGTACTATTTTTAAAAAATTTATGGGAAATACATTGATACCACAGTGGGTCAGTCAGGGAAAAAAAAAAACAGGAAGTCTTTTCCTACTTAGAAACAGTCCCATACTAATTCTGTATTGCTTCAGTTTAATAATCTGCTTTTTCAAAATACCAATACGGGGTCCATTTCATACAAGTATTTGAAACTCAGTGTGCATTATTTAATACCATAATCTCTTAAAGAATAATTCGTATCTGCTGAGGAATGGGTGTTTTCAACCAAATAAAAGAAAGGGGTTGGGAGGAATATTCAAGCCTGTAGAAAGGGGAGGACTGTGTGCAAGTAGCAATGGGCAGACAGCCCAGCAGCCAGAGGAGAGAGGGGAACAGGTGGGGCTTGGAAGACAAAGGACTAAAGAAAGAGAGGTGAGAGGGTGATGCATAAAAAGCCTGTATCACTTGTGCAGGCAAACTTGCTGCTGGTGACCATGGGGCCTTCACAGATAATCAGTACACCTGCTGTCTCTGATACATGAATCTTCCTTTGCAAATGCTTGAGATGATTGCAAAACCTTTGCTTTGTTGATCCAACAGGGAGTTAGCACCTATTTAGCTTCATGGGGGTTTTTTTCTTTCTTTTTTTTTTCTTTAAACAAAAAGCTGTACATATTTAATGTATACAACTTGATGAATTTGGAGATAAGTATACACCTGTTAAACCATCACCACAATCTATGCCATAAACTGATTCATTGCCTGCAAAAGTTTCCTCCTGTCCTCCTTCTTCTCTTTTTTAGATAACATTTAACATAAGATCTCCTATCTTTGAAAATTTCTACATATACAGAACAGTACTGTTAACTATATGCACTATACTGTACAGTGGATTTCTGGGACTTACTCATCATCCACAAGTGAAACTTTGTACCCTTTGATCAACATTTCTCCACCCTCTTGCCCCTGGCAACCACCAGTCTACACTCTGCTTCTTTGAGTTTGACAATGTTGGATGCCTCATATAAGTGGGCTCATAGGTTTCTAATATATATGTACTGTAATTCATAATAAGACCTCGAATAAGAATTGTTTTGTGGGTTTTTTCCCCTTAAACTCTACAGTAAAATTGATAGCTATTTAAAGAGTAGAGAATTAGGTAAGCTTTTTCATTGTGAAAAATACGTATTTTGGATTAAGTTTGTTATCACATGGGCTGTGCATGTACATAAAGATTATTTCTGAACCAGCTGATTCACTGGAAAGCCCAGTTTCAAACTGTTCAATGCTACCATTAATAGGAATTACTTAAATTGTGACATTTGCTAAATAAAACCAATGAAAGTAAATAAAATGAGTTAAATCAACTGTACTACAATCATCTTATGAATATCATGTTTTTCCATTGTATTCTGAAGAAGTCATTGTGCCTATGTTATCCAAATCAATAACTGTGAGGGATTAAACTTTTATTTAAGTACTTTAAGAATAAATTGTCATCTGTGATGTATAGAGCAGGCTCCTGTACATTGCTCCAGCAGGTGGGTATTTAGCCTGGTAATAAAGACTATGTGGTGCTGGCAGGGTTACAGCTCCACTTGTTGCCAAAGTTCTTCATGTCTGTTTCAGCACAAATTTTATCATAACTTTAAACTGTTTCATATTATTGAAACTCTATGGTGCATGTTCAGTGCATGAAGAAATACTTTTTCTATTTGTTAAGATGATATAATGCAGTCATGTGGACATGTGTTTAAGTTAATTTGTGCAGGGGTTCCTATAATATTGTTGTTACACAAATATATGTGGTAGGGACTACAGGTGGCTGGTTGGCTGCCTGGCCAACACACAGGAGGTGTGTATGAAAACAGAAGGTGTGTAGGAAAACATATTAGAGATGGAGGGAACCTACAGATTATAGAGACATTATTTCTGAAACAGAAGCTAAACCCAACTTTTGCCTATGAGGAAACTAAGTCAATAATTATATTTGCAGGGCCAGCCAGGTGGCTCAGATGGTTAGAGTGCAAGCTCTGAGCAACAGGGTTGCCGGTTCGATTCCCACATGGGCCAGTGAGCTGCACCCAAACTGAACAGCCAATAGGAGGCTGGATGGCTCAGTTGGTGACTGTGTGTGCTCTTAATAACAAGGTTGTCAGTTCGACTCCCACATGTTATGGTGGCCTGCACCACCCCCCTGCTCCATAACTAGATTGAAAGCAGTGACTGGACTTGGAGCTGAGCTTGAGCCCTCCACAAAGATTGAAGGACAACAACTTGACTTGGAGCTGATGGGTCCTGGAAAAACACAATGTTCCCCTTCCCCAATTCCCTAACACTGTTCCCTTCCCCAATTCCCCAATAAAAATCTTAAAATAAGTAAATAAATAAATTTACATAAGTTATTTATCTTTAAAATACTACTTTTAATCAAATCAACCAACTTAGCAGAACCGCTTTAAAAAAAAATGTAGCCATAGTGATGTAGAAAAAAAATAAATAAATAACAAGAAATGGGTATCTCACAAGGGAGGAACGAAGGGTTTTGACAACAGAGACATATCCACCATTTTGTAGATTTGGGAGTGTCTTCAGGAACAGAAAAACTATGGAAAAATCATTGCATTGTTTCATGGAGGCAAGCAGTGAACAGGTAAAGCTTCCTGCAACTGAGATCACTTGGTTCCACTTGGGCCAGGAGTTTCACTCTGGGATATTGATACTGATCTCTGTGGGCCCACACCCAGTGTTTGCCTCCACAAAGACTTCAGCAGGCTGCCTTGTCCTTGCCATATTCTGGGTAAGAGGGTCATGATGAATGGGTGCTTCCACTGCTGATTCTTAAATAGATGTGTGTGAATGAGAATTCCCAACTTAGGTCCTCAAAGCAATAACTTTCTTCCTTGCAAGACTTTTTCTAAAAGAAAGAAATTTTCAAACAAAAGCCCTGGACCAGACGACTTCACAAGTGAATTTTATCAAACATTCAAAAAAGAGCTATCACCTATTCTTCTCAAACTATTCCAAAAAATCCAGAAGGAGAGAAGGCTCCCAAATTCTCTTTATGAAACCAATATCACCCTGATTCCAAAACCAGATAAAGACAGCACACAAAAAAGGAAAACTACAGGCTAATATCCCTGATGAATATATATGCAAAAATTCTCAATAAAATATTAGCAAACAGAATTCAGCAATATATTAAGAAGATCATACATCATGATCAAGTGGGTTTCATCCCTAGTATGCAAGACTGGTTCAACATCCATAAATCAATTAATGTGATACATCACATCAACAAAATGAAGAATAAAAATCACATGGTCATATCAATAGATGCAGAAAAAGCATCTGACAAAATCCAACAGCCATTTATGCTAAAAACCCTTAGCAAAGTGGGAAAACAGGGATCATATCTCAACATAATAAAAGCCATATATGATAAACCTACAGCTAACATCATACTCAATGGGGAAAAGCTAAAACCATTCCACTTAAGATCAGGAATAAGGCAAGGCTATCCACTTTCTCTTCCTTTATTCAACATAGTTCTGGAAGTTCTAGCCACAGCAACCAGACAAGAAAAAGAAATAAAAGGCATCCAAATTGGCAAGGAAGAAGTAAAATTGTTATTATATGCAGATAATATGATACGTATATAGAGAACCCCAAAGACTCCATCAAAAAACTATTGGAGCTGATAGACGAATTCAGTAAGGTAGCAGGATACAAAATCAATGTTCAGAAATCAGTTGCATTTGCATATACCAATAATAAACTAACGGAAGAAGAAATTAAGAAAACAGTCCCATTTACAATTGCTTCAAGAACTATAAAATACCTAAGAATAAATTTAACAAAAGAAGTAAAAGATCTGTACTCAGAAAATTATAACACACTGAAGAAAGAAATCAAAGAAGATACAAATAAATGGAAACACCTACCATGCTCATGGATAGGAAGAATTAATATAGTTAAAATGTCCATATTGCCTAAAGCAATATATAGATTCAATGCAATTCCTATCAAACTACCAAATGCATTTTTCACAGAAATAGAAAATATAATACTAAAATTTATATAGAACCATAAAAGAACCTGAATAGCCTCAGCAATCCTGAGAAATAAGAACAAAGTCGGGGGGAATCACGCTACCAGACATCAAAACATACTACAAGGCTACAGTAATCAAAAGAGTATGGCATAAAAACAGGCACACAAATCAGTGGAACAGAACAGAGAGCCTAGAAATAAATCCAGGCATATACGGACAGTTAATCTATGACAATGGAAGCAAGAATTTACATTGGAGTAAAGATAGTCTATTTAATAAATGGTGCTGGGAAAATTGGACTGACACATGCAACGAAATGAAACTGGATCACCTCCTTACGCCATATACAAGAACAAATTCAAAATGGATTAAAGACTTAAAATGTAAGACCTGACACCATAAAACTCCTAAAAGAAAATATAGGGCGTAAATTTACAGACATTACCCGGAGCAATATTTTTACTGATACATCCCTGCAGGCAAAGAAAGTAAAAGAAAAAATGAACATATGGGATTATATCAAACTTAAAAGTTTTTTCACAGCAAGGAAACCATCAATAAAACAAAAAGGAAGCCTACTGAATGGAAGAATATATTGTCAACGATACATCTGATAAGGGGTTAATATCAAAAATTTATAAAACACTCATGCAACTCAACACCAAAAAAACAAACAACCCAATTAAAAAATGGGCAGAGGAAATGAAGAGACATTTCTCTAAAGAGGACATACAGATGGCCAGCAGGCATATGAAAAAATGTTCACCCTCACTGGTCTTTAGGGAAATGCAAACAAAAACCACAATGAGATACCACCTCACTCTGGTCAGAATGGCTATCATCAATAAATCAACAAACAACAAGTGCTGGCGGGGTTGTGGGTAAAAGGGGACCCTGCTGCACTGTTGGTGGGATTGCAGATTGGTGTAGCCACTATGGATGTCAGTATGGAGATATCTCAAAAAATTGGAAATGAAACTACCTTTTGACCCAGCAATTCCACTCCTAGGTATTTATCCTGAAAAACCCAAGACACTTATTCAAAAAAATATATGCACCCCTATGTTCATTGCAGGACTATTTACAATAGCCAAGACTTGGACACAATCGAAATGCCCATCGGTAGATGACTGGATTAAGAAACTGTGGTACATTTACACAATGGAATATTATGCAGCTTTAATAAAGAAGAGAGAAATTGTACTATTTGCAACAATATGGATGGACCTAGAGAACATTATGCTAAGTGAAATAAGTCAGTCTGAGAATGACAAATACCATATGATCTCATTTATATGTGGAATCTAAAGAATTGAATAAATGAGCAAAATAAACAGAAATAGTCTTAGAGACACAAAGGGAAAACTGATGAGGGCTAGATGGGACAGGGATGGGCATGAGGGAGAAGGGGAAGAGAAGAGGCAACACAAACTGATAACTACAATACTACTGCAGAGACAGAAGAGACAGTTTAGGGAATATAATCAATAAGGTTGTAAATATTTTTTTAGGGGACCAGGTGGACTGATGTCTTGTCAGTGAGACCACTTCATCGATGGTATAGTGGCCTGACTACTGCACTGTACATCTGAAGCTGCCGTTGATTAATATTAGGTGTTGACTATAATTTAACACATATATAGTCATGGGATGTAGAATATAGTGTGGGGATGGAGCCAATGGAATTGTAATAGATATGTATGATATCGGGGGTGGGGGGACAGCAGAGGGAAGAGGGGGGTAGTCACTTTGTAAGGGGTGAAAAAGATAACTATTGCATAGTTTTGTACATCTGTAACTATTAATAATAAAAAAATTGAAAAAAATAATAAAAAACAAAAAAATAAATAAAAATAAGAAATTTTCAGAAAGAAAAAGTTGTAGACTATATATTACCCCTGAAATTAATGCATACTAAAACCAGCATATCAATGAGGGATTTTTAATAGATCTGAATATATTGTTTGGATTCTAGCCCCACATATTGAAATGATGTTGTTCCATTTTAGTACCTTTAAGGAATTTCCTTTTTACTTGCCACACTATGACCACATCGTTACTTTATAGCTACATTTTTCTTATGGGGCTAATACATGATAAAGAGCAAATCGCTCAGCCTACATCACAACGTGTTGTAGGGAAGAAGGGATCTTATTTTCCATACTGGACTCTGCCTCTAACTTGCTTCATGATATTGGGCAAATAACCTCATCTCTCTGAACCTTAAGTGTCTAAAGTATAAAATGAGGGCTAAGTTAAATTATCTCTAATATCTTCTATAGTTTAAAGACTGATGCACTTCGGAGCCAATTCAATAAACATTTTATAAAATTATCATTGTGATTACTATTTTCATTATTTCAGGTTGAAACCTGAAATCTAGTTGTAGGGATCACACTCAAACATTTCAATTTGGCACTGTTCAGTTAGCTTTTAGCGGTTTATCTGGATGGGCACACATGATGGTTAAGATGTCTGAAGAAGTACACAGGGTATTCTGTGGTTGACTTTGATAAGACAAAATGCTTTCTGCAGGGTGTGATTCGGATGAGAACACTCAGCCAAACTCCTCTGAACTATCCAAACCCCTTGATTCTGCAAACTGGGTTGCAGATCTTTCAAGAACAGGCTTTCTCACAAAATTGCTGGCACTTTCTCTTCCAATCCCAGCCAGAAAAACAGTCAGCACAGCCTTTCTCATATCATTTTGGCATTTCTGGTCTTAGTCCAGGCTGGAAAATTGAAGTGCAAAAGCACTTAACTGAACATTTCAGAAGGTAAAGAAATGTTCAGTTCAAGTTTAGCTCTCAAATGGACAAGGGGTTATTCTTTAGTTCACTTCATCAGAGCTCTAGATGGCAAAGAAATATCATGATTGGCCCCCTGCGTTCAAAGTTATCTACTCTAAGTTCCATGTTAAATGCAGAGAAAGCTCCGTATGTGCCTCTGTAAAGGGCTGAACCAAGCTATTGGCTTGTGTTATAATGTCGACTGGTATTCACAATTCAGGTATCTCTACTTCAAGCCGGAGAGAATAAATCATTGAATTTTCATTATGAAAACATAAATGATTAATGTTTAGAAATAAAATATGTACAACTCACTAAAGTTAACTTGAGCATAAATATATGTAATGTATTAGTGATATACACTTGCTTTTAACTCTTCCTTGTCACTCCCGTATTAGGAGAACCCTTAATCAGATTTGTGTCACATCTTCCTTGATTCTAGGTTTGGTTTGCCTCTACTCTCATTTTTGTTCTCTGCTATGCATATGCATGACTCTCACAAGCTTAGTACTAGGAATAGCCAGACTGTTGGATAACAGGCTAGAAATTTCATTTGGTAGAGGTGATATATTAATTTGGGAAACGTCTGTTTCCAATAATGAAATTGTCCAAATCACTATCTTCAACATATAATGATTAACCATAATTTGACATGTGGCTGTAACTTTTGTTATTTATTAATTTTCAAGTTTATGTGACCCTGTTCCAGAGTAAATGCCCATCATAAAATACCTGCTTTTATTTTTAAGATAGAAAGAAACTTCATGAGTTTTGGATAGGTAATGATTACTCAATGGACACAAAAACCACCTATAGAAGAAAAAAATTAATAAACTAGACTTCATCAAAATTTAAAACTCTTCAAAAGACACCAGTAAGAAAATGGAAAGGCAAGTCACAGACAGGGGGAAAAATTAACAAGATACATATCTGACAAAGTACTTGTATCCAGAGTACAAGTAAATAATGCTTACAATTCAATAATAAGACAAACAATGCAATTAAAAATGGACAAAAATATTAATGGACACTTCAAAAAAGAAGATACACAAGTGGCCAATAAGCATGTGAAAATGTTTTCAACACCATCAATCATGAGCAAATGGAAATTAAAATCATAATGACAAACAACTACACCCCCCACTAGAATGGCTAAAATTTAAAAGCCCAACAATACAGGGCCGGCAGAGTGGAGCATTGGTTAAGAGCTGGCTTGGGATGCCAGCGGCCCTGCTTTGGATCCCACATATGAGGGCCAGTGACACTGCCCTCTACAGCTAACAACAGCTCCACCTGGAGGTGGGCTGCAAGCCCCAATAACGGTATAGGCTGCAGCCCCTGCTGCAGTGGGCTACCATAGGCTACAGTGAGTGGCCGGCATCCAGCAGCCAGCGTGAACTGCCAATAGCCGCAGTGAGCGACCATCCAGAGGCTGGCGACCGATCTGCCTCATCCAGGAAGAGCGCAATGACGATACCAACATGGGCCAGTGAAGCAACGTCCTCCGCAACTAGACTAAAGATAAAAAAGACAGCAACTTATCTGTTCCCATCCCTGATTCCCCAATGATGTTCCCCTCCCCCAATTCCCTAATAAAAATCTTTAAAAAAAAAAAAAAAGCCCAACAATACAAAGTGTTGGTGACAATGTGGAGAAACTGGAACTTATATACTGGTGATGAGAATGCAAAATGATGCCTCTTTGGAAAATAGTTTGATAATCTCTTATAAGGCTAGACATGCACCTACAACTCAGTAATCCCACATTAAGGTAATTACCCAAGAGAAATGAAAACATATGCCCATTTAAATAATGGTACTTGAAAGTTCAGAGCTATTTTATTTATAATAGCCCAAAATGGGTGGGGGGAATCAAATGTCCTTTAACAGATGAATGGATAAGCCAGTTGCGGTATATCCATAAAATGAAACACTACCCAGCAATTTTTTTTTTTTGAGGTCAGTGTCACTGGCCCCCATACATGGGATCCGAACCAGGGTCACTGGCGTCTCAAACCAGCTCTTAACCACCGTGCCCCTTGGCCAGCCCACCCCAGCAATTTTTTTAAAGGAATAAATTACTGATACATCATGAATTCATTTCAAAAATATTTTGCTGACTGAAAGAAGCCAAAAAATTCTACATAGTATACAAAATTCCCAGAGAGTGAAAAATCTCATCTAGAGTAACAAAAAGCAAATCACTACTTTTCTATAGCCTGGGGTTCGGGTGGGGGTGAGAAGCAAGAGAGCACAGGGAGACTGGTTAATAATGGATATTTGGGAATTTGGGGGTGATGGAAAAGTTTTATGTCTTGATTTTGATATATATATATATATGTGTGTGTGTGTGTGTGTGTGTATATATATATATATATATATATATATAAAATTTCTCAAAACTCTATACTTAAAATGGGTATATTTATCATTTGTCAATTATAGTTCATAACATTGATTTAAAAGATTGCTGTGAACAAACCCAAAAGCCTACCGCAAGTAAGTTTCAAAAAGTATCTCCCCACTATTCTTATTTCAATAAGAATAGAAAGACTTCCACTATGTGGTACAGAAAATATTTTCTTATTACTAAGAAGAACTTTGCCACATGATGCTTTCCTGTTAGCTATCCTTTATCAGACTCTATAGCAGCTAGAGTTTAAAACTATACATGTTTTTCTCGGCTTCAAACTCAAGTTACATGTGAGGTATAGTAACTTAAATAACTTAACATTTTTGATCCCCAATTTCTTCATCTGTAAAATTGTAATAATATTTAGCTTACATGATCAATGTCTATCCTTATAATACTATATTAAGCACAGAGAAGTTTATTAATAAATTTAATAATTGTCATGATTGTTTGATGCTTGCACTATTGGGTAAGTGTCAAGTACCCACAATGTCCCTTCAAGAGCTTCCTTCCAAGCAGTGGTCACATTAGATGAGGCAAAGGAAGGCCCACAAAGATTTAGTTTATGATTTACGGTGACCATAAACTCAAAAGCCTATTCTATGGCTCTGCAGTTCTCAAGACGTGTCTGAACACACAGGCCCAGTCAAATCTTTTACATATTCTTTTCTTTACAATTTCATCGTGCATTGCTTCATAAAGTTCTCCCCAGTCTTTCTTCCAAGACAAAGCTGGCTAAACCATTGTTTTCTGCATATTTTTAAAATTGTGATAAAAATACACATAACATAAAATTCACTGTCTATATTAGTTTGCTAGGGCTGCTGTAACAAATACCATAGCCTGAGTGGCTTAAACATCAGACACTTATTTTCTCACAGTTATGGAGGCTGGGAAGTCAAAGATGAAGAAGTCAGCAGGTTTGGTTTTTCCTGAGGCCTCTCTGTTGGCTTGCAGATGGCTCCTTTCTCACTGTTGCCTCACATGGTCTTTTCTCTGGGAGAACTTGAAAGGGGGGCAGGGGAGCAGCAGGGTAGGGGGGCAGGGGAGGGAAGAAGTTAGTTATGAGAGCCAGGAAAAGCCTATCCAATATAATTCAGAATTCTCTCTTCCTCTTTCAAGACCACTGTGTGAGCTCTGTCACTCTATCATTCGGATGCCCATCCTCTTACTGAATTTTGAAAGCTACTGGTGGCTGCAAGATCATTTCTACTTCATGGATCTACTTTAAACATGCAAGATAAAAACGTTCCTGTTTTAGATCTAGAGAAGCAATGGTGGGCAAAATAAAACTCTGACTTCAAAAGAGGTATAAAGAGAGGCAAATAGAGAAGCAATTAGCAATTACCCTGTACTGTGAAACCTGCCACCACGAGGGCACATGCAGGATGCTGTGGAAAAATATAAAAAGGGCACTTAACCAGATGCAGAGGCTCAGGCAAGGATTCTTAGAAAAATGATATCTACTCAGGTGATAAATACTAGTCATGGTCACTAATACTGAGTGTGTACTAGAATCCAGGCATTACTCTAAGTCCCACTTATTTGATCTTCATAATAAGCTTGAAAAATACATACTATTATAAACATCCTCGTCATCATCATCTGCACCATGGAGCCCCAGGAAACTTAAGGACTAGGAAATGGGGAGCCAGGATTCCAATCCAGGTGGTCTCATTTTAGAGCCTGTGTTTTTAACCAGAACACAAAATAGTATCTCTCCCCACCCGCTCCTGCCAAAGAAGAGAAGAGGGAATCCTATGAACAAAGACCCAGAGGGAGGAGAGAAAGCATGTTCCATTTGAGGGTTTGGAATTAGAAGTTCCATAAGCCTCAGCAAATAGCACAAATGTGACAGGAAGGAGGAGTCTGGAGAAGTAGTCAGGGGTCAAAGTGAGGGCCTTGCAAACCTCATTAAGGAGACTGGACTTACCCCGAGGGCTCAGGGGAGCCATTAAAGAGTTTCACAGGGAAATGATAAGGCCAGATTCACACTTTAGAAAATCGGTGGTTTGAAAAATAGATTGAAGGGAAGTAAGACCTAAGGCAGGAAGATCCATTAGGACATTTTTGCATTAATCCACAAGAAAGATAGCAGTAACCTAAATAAAGAGTGACAGTGTTGGGGAGGCAGAATGAAGAGATGTTTAAGAAGCAGAGCTGATAGAAACCTGTGTTTAATTGGCTGCAGGCACTGAGAGAAAAGGCAGAATTAGGACGAGTCTGCTCTATCTGGTGGCCACAGGATGAATGATGGTGCCATTTGAGGAGAGAGAAGACCAACAGGGCAGAGTGGAGGGACTGAAGCCCAGGAGTTCAGTTAGTGACATGCTGATTCTGAGAGGCCCTAGGAGAGACAAGCATGATAGTCCAATAGATCTTCAGATCAGAACATCAGGAGTGAGAGCTGAACTACGGATGTGGATGTGGGAATTATCAGTCTGCCTAATTCTGCATGGAAACCAAAGTTGTGAGTGAACAGACCCAAGGAGAATAGGTGTAGTGAGAGAAGAGGACAAAAAGCTGAACACAGACAGCAGCATCATTTAAGGGCAATAGAAAGACATGGCAACTCACAAATGAAGCTGAGGAGCCACTGCCAGAAAGGCAGCCAGAAAAGTCACAGAACGAGTCATTCTAGAAGCCCAGGAAAGAGAGCCCACAGGAAAGATCTGAGGCTTTTTGGAGGGAACCATCACAGTGGGCTATAATCCCCTTCCATCCAGGAAAGAAATTTCTGCATGCTCAGAATTCACAGGCCTAAAGCATTTTAAGTTAGTACATGAATTATATTTGTGGGGCAACTCCAGAGAGTATTTGACTCTAGGAAGATGCATCTGTTTCCTTGGGGTGTACATGTCAGCCTTTGTTAATAAGAAATTTAACTCTTTTATGTTGCCACTGACATTCATTCAGTAAACCAAAAAAAATTCATAAATCAGTTCTAGACTTTCTATTTTCATGGTCCCATTTCGTGTCAATAACATAAGAGAAATGATCTGTTGTATATTTCAAATATAAAGGTCATAATGTTATCCATACGAAACTAAAGAAAAATAGTAAGGATGTTTTATATAGATTTTCGACTTTTTCATTCTATTATCAATGTTATTTTATCTGTTTCAGTCCCAAAGGGTGATTGGTTAGGTTTAGTTATGTACATCAAATCTTTGATGCTTTCAAATCTTTTTAAAAATGGGGGTACTATAGTAGCTGGATGGGGAAGAAATCTGGTTACACAATTCTGTCATTAAGTACAGAACATTAATACATTCTGTTGAGGTCCATTGTATGCTACAAGTGGAAACATCAAGCTGCATCAACTACACACACCCATTCTCAACTACCAGTGAATAGCCCTGATGACTGTTTCATGGAAAAGGAAGAGAGATGATACATTCCTTTTCTTTTAATTCCTTCAAAATTTTTTATTATTTAAAAAATAATTAATGGCTGTATTTTGTAAGCTACAGAGCATAAAAGTCATCTTATTTTGATAAAGTGTATCAAGAGAGTCCAGTATAAACTTATTAATTTGTCAAAATATGTTGAAAACTTGGGAAAGGGTTGTGAGAGAAGCACTTTCAATCATTGATGACAATTCGCTGGATCATCCTGAGCAATCCTTACAGAAAATAAGGAGAGATGTGGGAAAACAGAGCAAAGTTGGAAGTGGTGGCTGACCTCTTTTCTTTGTCTACTTTACTTTTATACCCTAGTTCATTTTTCTCTGTCAAAGTCTTATATTTTGGCTGACTTAACTGCCATCCTTTTTAATTATATCCAATATGTTGTAATGAACAGGAAACTTAATTCCAAACAGCAAAGTGGGTAAGTTGAGATGGACCAGAAACTGTGCAACTTACTGAATCCACAGGGATGTCTTATGAAACAGGCAATTTTCGTGTAATAAAGGAGAAATACTACAGGAACGTAGATTATTATTTGTCATGTTATAAGGAACAATTGTTTACTATAAACTTAAACCTCTTTCAATTGAGTGTTTAAATTCATAAACCTTTCTGTAATAAACACATTTTTCCTTTAGTCCTTTATTTCCTGATCTTCCTTCACCCTGACTTTTTCCAACTTATGCCTTCTTTTAGCCCTAATCTTCCTGTGACAGCAGCTTGTAAATTTCAAACTCTCTCCATTCACATTTGCCACCCACCCTGCCATCAACACCTCACTCACTAATCCTTAGGTTTCCAGATCTGACCTGGCATAACCTTGAGACAGCCTTCCATGATTGACAGCAGTTGCATTTATAGTATTGTTTCTCAGAGACAGGAAAAGACCACAAGATTTGCAGTGGCAACTGCCAAGGAATTTTATATAAAGAATCGTGGGTTATAGGAGATTTTCTGACTTGTACAGGAACCAAAATTTAGGTCATTCCTAATACAAATAAGCCTCACAACATTCTGTGACCTCTCTGGGTTTTGTTTTTTGAGTTATTAGGTTTCTGTGGGGGGGTTTTCCTGCCCCTTCCAACCTGACTGGTATTGTTTGCTACCAGTGGTGAGTGGTAAAAAGGATTTTGTGGAGGTATGGGCAGTCTAAATCCCACTTCCTTACTTCCCTCTTCTACCCAGACTTTCTTGTCTCTCTTCTGTCCTTTTCTTCTCATCTTTCCAAATCCTTCTTTTGCCCTAGTTTTCTTTTACCATCTCCCTCCCCTACCCAAATATTGAAAGGCAGGGGACAAGGTCAGGACAAGAAGATGCTATTAGACTTGGTGGGAATACTATTCCAGTTCCTATACACATACCTTAGTTTTTAAATCTTAAATCATAATGTCACACAGGAAATTTTTTTTTTTTTACTTCTTTCTGGTATTTCAACCAGAAAAAAAGTCACTAAAATACGGCCTTTTTCAATTTATCATTAATATTACCAGAAATATCAGTTCATCTTTAAATAGGACTAAACATTGCAAGTAATCCTATGTGTTTTCAAATATCCTGTTGACATAATACTGCTGATTTTTCTAGTAATGCAAAGAGCAGAGCTTATACATGGGTAGGTACAAATATTTTAGGTTATTCTTTTTTAAAATAGACCTTTGACCTAAAGCTCTAATTCTGATTGTCCATATACCTAAAACACTAATGCAGACAAAGATTTTATACTGTTGTTTGACTAGACTCATAGACTCCTACAGTTTTGGGGATTTTTTTTCTTCTAAATTGAAGGGATCTTTTGGAGTTTACAGAAAATGTCCTTCTTTGTAAAATCAGGAATATCAATGATCTCATCCTTAGACTGAAAGAATGGCTCCCACTCAGTGATTAATGGAACTCTGAATTAAGAACTAGGTTCTCCGAGGGGGTGCTATTGTGTACTAAAAAGGTAAAATGCTAAAGTGAGACCTAAAAATGTATTTTCTCAGCACCAAAATGTATTTCCCCTTTATTCCTATCACAATAAAAAAATCATTTTTATTTTTGTACATTTTTTTAAAGGTTTTCTCTCCCTTCAAATTCTAAGAGTTCTCCTTCAGGGGTTTGTTGTTTTGTCTACCAAGTGAAAAAGAGAAAGAGAACAGAGACATATATCAAGAGTATAAATGTTCCTCAAAAACTTAAGAATATAATTACCATATGACCCAGCAATCCCTCTTCTATGTATCTACCCAAAAAATCTGAAAATATTTATCTGTAAAGATATATGTACCCCTATGTTCACTGCAGCATTATTCATGGTGGCCAAGGCATGGCAACAACTGAAGTGTCCTTTGATAGGTGATTGATAAAGAAAATGTGGTACATATAGACAATGGAATACTCTTCTGTCATGAGAAAAGATGAAATACTGCCATTTTCAACAACATGGATGGATCTTGAGATTGTCATGCTAAGCGAAATAAGTCAGACAGAAAAAGTCAAGAACTATACAATTTCACTCAGATATAAAACTGAAAGCAACAAACAAATAAGACAAACAAACAAAAACTCATAGACACAGACAAGAGTTTAGTGGTTACCAGAGGGTAAAGGGGTTGGCAGGGGAGCCAGGGGTGGGTGGGTAAAGAGGGTAAAGGGGGTCAAATATATGGTGATGGAAGGAGAACTGACTTTGGGTGGTGAATACACAATGCAATATATAGGTGAAGTATTATAGAATTGTACACATGAAACCTATATAATTTTACTAATCAATGTCACCTCAATAGATTTAATTAAAATTTAAATAAATATTGAATCATTAAGTTGTATACTGGAAACTAATATTGTGTTATATGTCAATCATATCTCAATTAAAAAAAACAGAATGCAAGGGTCATGGGAAGGGCATGCAAAATTAAAAACTCTTTCTTAAGATAGTTACACAATGCTTTCATGGGTTAAATCACTCTTGCTACTCCTGGACAATTGTTCCTTTAAAACAAGGATAGTTTGGACTCCTATGCTAGATATACTGTTTACTCTGAACCTTTTATAGTTGCATTTCTAAATTTTACCTCTCATTGCAAATCACCACAGGACTACATTCTATTATTCTATTTCAGAATAGTGAACAACCATTTTATTTCTGATTAGATCACCCGCATTTTAACAAAAGTCTTTCTGGAGGGGTGTGAAATTGGCTCACTTGATTTAAAAAATTTCTCCCATTTTCTTTTCTCCCTCTCAGCATTACATTAGGATCCTCCATGTTGTCTCTCTCATTGGCAAAGCACAAGTGTGGCTTGGAATGAGGGGACTGCGTGGTTGCCAGGGTGATGCCAAGGACCAGTTATTGCACATATGGTTCTGCAAATGGGTGTTCTTAAGTCAGACCCAGTGGCAGGAAAGAAAAGTTGCAAACTCACCCAGGGCAGAGCTGGTATGTTTTGGATAAATGTCAGAATTAACCACCTCCTATTACTCCTAAAGTACAAAAATAACTCCATGCAAAAAATTTTCAATTATTGTATAATTGTGCTCAGTGATCTTTCTCTTCTCCTTAAAGAACAAAAGAACACACTCATCTCTATAAGAGGAAGAACATTTTTTGCTTTGAGGGGCATTCATAACAGATTTGATTAATATGTGCAGGAGACTATGTAGATGCTTACCTGCAAGAAGGTTTCAAAGTTCCCATTTTAATTATTGAAGGATTGGAATCAGCAACAAGTTAGCCTGCAGCTCAAGAGTTGCCACTTCACATCAGTTGAGCCCAAGACTGACTTGCAGTATCTATTAATATTTTTACTGTTTCTACCACTTTATGCCTTCACAAATGTCATATTGTTAAGCCTCCCCTGGGACAGTCTCTGGCTGGGAAATACCAGAGCAAAAGAGAGGTGAGGTTATCACTATGCAGTGGGCAATCTGGGCCCCATGTTTCCTTGGAAAAACAACATTTTGCTTTGTGCTTTTTCTTAAATTTTGTGCTGGTTTGTTCTGATTCTATATTTCACTAAGTAGAAGCAAAAAAAAAAAAAAAATTACCAATTAGGCTATATTGGGTGTTTTGCACATTTTATATTTGACAAGTAGTATTTCAACTTAAGCTGAATGGCTGTTTTAATATTAACATATATTAGAGTTACTCTGGTAATACTTGGATAAGTAATGCTACTGTTCAAGAAAAATTTGACAGTCTAATCAAATCATTGCATTTTTTAAACTCAACAAAAGTTTACTTAGCATTTGAAGCTTTCAAAAAACCAATTGTTATCTAAATTGGTAAGCATTTTATAGTAAGTATAAATTGATTATCAGACATGTTTTTTCAAGTTGTTGCTAGCTATAATTTCTAATTTGACAGCTGTGCTTAAGATTAAATAGGAGAGATACTTCAATTTACCAAGTATTGTCAAGTATAATATTTTGCTTAGTAGATATATTTCAAGGTCCGCTTGATAAACTTCATTCACTATAACAAGAATAAAAAAGTTATGAAGACAGTTTAGAATGTTTAGAGAAAGATTACTATCTGGAACTTCCCAATCATGATATCTGAACCCAAAAATTGTTGATTCCAAGTCCTACAGCAACTTCAAAAAGTCCAGAGTTCCTTGTGTTATATCAAGAATTTTCTTATTGACATTCTGTCACATTGTGTTTAGAAAAAACTAAAACAGAAAAAATAGCATTAAAGAGTAGAATGAAAATCATTTGACAGATGTTTCTAGTTTCAGTTTGGACAGTTGGCACTAGAAATAAACATTCGTAATCTATCTCATCTTGTTTGACAAATATCAAGATATGTTACTTTAAACACCAAATTCTGGTATTTAGAAATTTTCAGAAGTGTGACTAGATCTTTTAGTTCACATGGGAATAGAAATACATTTGTTCATTCTGTCCACATCATAGGCAAAACACGGGTAGATATCAGATTTATCATCAGATTTATCCCCATTTAATATTGACCATGTCATTGTCTTTTTTGCAATAAGACAATATTTCCCCGTAGATTTTACCATCTATCTACACCTGGGTGTATTGGTTAGTAGAAACTACTACCACTTTGCCTCCGGATAACTCCCCAATGTTTAGTGTGGAAACATCTCCTAAAGATGTCCAGATCCTTAAACCATCCATCCTAATGTGATGAATTACAATATAAGTGCTTGCCAAGTTTCCCTTCCAGGATCCTTCCAGATTTCAATGTTACACTTACATGTTAATAAATATCTTTATTTCAATATTGAAATTACCTTCCAGAGATTCTACACTTCCTTATGTTTTTCATCCAAGTTGATCACATTTTAACGTCTTGTCTAAATATGTCTAATGTCTTTAAATCTATATCTGGGTAGTAATCCCTCAAGAGCCTATTTCCAATGCCACTTAATGCCTTCTATATATTTATTTGGGCTACACAGTGCAAAGAAAAATGTATATCGTACCATATTGCCCCAGTTTAAATGTTTTCATTATCAATGAAAATTATATCCAGATAGAGTTTAGATATAAAGCATGGTTTTCTAGGAGGAAGCAGTAGCAAATGAAAAACTAGGCCCTTGGAAAACAGAGAAATAGTATGTACATATTTATCAACACAAAATATAATTATTTTGCATAAATCTCAATCATCTGGCCTCTAAAATTCATTTTCAAAAATTATTATTAGTGGTTCTGTAAGAATAAGGGCCAATTCTCTTAATAATCCATTATTCAGGCCTATTGATTTGGTGTTCTTAAAGTTTTTTAAACTATTTCCTTATTCACCCACAGGAAACAGCTATTCTTGTAATATTTCTGGTACTTCCTAGCTGACTAAATTCCTATTCTTTATTTTTATTGTTAGAAACAAATTTTTAAAGGATTCATTTCATTCATTTTGTCTGTATTTATAAGTGAATTTATTTTTTTCTACAGTATCTGTTTTAAATTGATGTATATTTACTTTGTATGGATCTATCTTTTTTCCCCTCTGGTCCTTTTTCTGGAAGCCTCTCATTTTTGCATGCTTTTATCTGTATGTCTAAACAAATATGTATTTGAAATTTTTTCCTTTACAATTCTAGTATACTTTTTTCTTGGATGTAGTTATATAAGCTTTCTTGTATGAGAACATATTGAATGTTTTATATTTATAGTTTGAAAAAAAGAAGTCCGTAGATGGGCTTCAAGAAGTCTTGCAAAACCTGTATATGTCTATTTGTGGAGAACACCCATCCATTTCAAAAATTCTCAGAGAACTTTGGGAGACAAAAGAACATAAACTTCTACTCATAGCATGAATAGTCCACAGCACAAAAGTACCCTACGTACACCGGCCCACACAGCTCCACCAGAACCCTGGCTATTCTGTCCTCTCCAGGTGGCCACTGTATTTCCCTCAAAAAAGAACTGGGCAAAGACTGACCTAGAAAGATCCCTTCTCTCATACACATGTTGAGGTTTACCAAGTTGCTAGTTCCCAACTTGCTAATTCGCCAAATTCCAACAAGAACGTGGGCTTTTCATGAACCACGATCATCCCCAGTTTTCCAGCCAGGGCAAAGGGAGATGGTTTTCTCATTCTAAAAATTACAAAGGAGAAGTTATATAGAATCATTTTTATGCTGTGACTGACCTAAGAATTTACCCATGTTTATTTTCGAGGAATATGCACTACAAGTTCCAACCTGATTCCACTTAGGTCCTGCCTATGTAGGTCATTCTAAGAGAAAGGAAGGAAACATTTTATTTTGTTGCTTTTAGCTTTTCCTCTTAAAAATCATCATTTAGTTATTTCAGCATTACAACTCTAGACCAAATCTTTCTTCTGCTTTCAGACTCATATATTCAATGCTATGGTCTTTCTCTGGATACCCACAGGCATCCCTCCTTCTCCCCTACATCTCTGCCTAGCCCCAGTCCACAAGGATAAAAACCCCCATTCATATTTGTTTCCCTGTCTAATACATGCTTGGGCATTATTTGCTAATGAAAAATAAATGTAACTAATTTAAAATAAATTTTTTATTTAGCTATTATTATTAGGTATTATTTTAAAATATATAACCTGAATTGTTGATAGAGTAATACATACAAATATAGTCTTGGGGCACTCTGTTTAATTTCTTGTTCTGTTAGTGGCTTTTAATACTTCTTCATACAATCTTTACTAAATCCATCCATAATGAGCAGAAAATAAGAATAGGACCATAAGATTCTTAAATTTCTTAGATTGAGTTTACTTTATATACTAGGATGTTAAAAGTGGACCATTTCTTAGTTTCGGGCATGGATCAGAGAACATTGATTGCAGAATGTTACTCCCAGTTTCCAAAGGAAAATGTTGTACTACTTATGCATGTAAGCAGTGTGTACTCTGACTCGAAAAAAAAAAAAAAGATGACTAAAACCAAGTTTGAGATTAAAGAAGCCATTAAAGGAAATTTCTGGAGACAGATGTTGGAGTGCTATGCATTTCCCTCCCACCACCCAGGTGAGGAGGAAAGGAACTGCTTTCTCCTTGGCTCAAGTCAGTTGAGAGAAGTTTGGAGTGTCTTGGAGTTTAGGAACCCAGTGAACTCATAATTGAGTCACACAGAAAAATAGTCTACAAGGGAGAAATTGTCTGAAGTGCCTGGCGACAACCTACAATGAAAGCTTTATTGAAAGTAAATTGTGATACTAAACATGAGAGTAGAGGCAAGGATGTGTCAGTATTTTTCATGAACCAGACATTGGCCATGAAGAGGACCAGGCTGGAACCATTTTAAATTTTGTCTAAGAGAACTATATGAAAGAATGATATGACTCTCCCAAGGTTAAAAGGGATGTACTACCACACGTACTAGGGCTGGAGAAAATATTAAAACCAGCCAGCTGAAAGACAGAAGACTCATTGCTTATATCACAGAATGTTTACTCAGGTGTGACCAATTGGATGATTTTCAAAGATACCCATAAAAGTGCCCGTTTAGGAAAGAGTCAGCTTCAAATAACCAATAAGACCAGAGAATCCCAATGCCAAGCCAAAGCATTTCCTACCTATTCCCTCTCTTCCTTCTCCCTCACAACTCTGGAGGAATTAGAGTCAGCCAAATGGGGTATACAGAGAGTTAAGAAATAAAATACAAGAACATAGAGTGGTTCTTCATTCCTGCCTGCCACTGCAGATGTCCAGCCAGAACAGGTTTAAGCTGGGGGACCAGAGGAGCCTTAATTGGATATGCAGTGTAAAGTTTTGCTATGATGCAGAACTTGAAACATAAATGACAGAAGGAACTAGAAGGCTTTTGATTTGGGAGGAGTGACTGGAAAAGTCATGGGACCTGCCATTATTTCACCCAAAGGGCAGGTAAGATCTTCTCAGAGCAAGTTTGAATGAACAAAAAGACAAGGGAG
Source organism: Aselliscus stoliczkanus (assembly GCA_033961575.1). Lineage (NCBI taxonomy): Eukaryota > Metazoa > Chordata > Mammalia > Chiroptera > Hipposideridae > Aselliscus > Aselliscus stoliczkanus. The sequence goes on along the minus strand of CM066728.1, from coordinate 50,227,513 downwards.
CACTTTTCAGGTTTACCATGCATTCTATGGGCTCCTGTTATTTCCACAAATTATTACCATCAAAATCCAAAATTATGTTTTGAAGTTCAAAATGGTAAGGTCGGCAATTTGGTAACATCAGGATGCTTGAAATATTTTCTCTGAAAAATGGTAATTCACTTACATTATCCATGGATGCCTTCTAAATTCTACCTCTTGCAATTACGGAGGCAACTGATGACATGTCCATATTCACCCACAAAATTTTCTTCTTGATTTCAAAGAACATTTTTGCAACAACATAAATGTCCCCCCACCAAAAACTCTTTTTACAAGAAAACATTTTATCATGTAACTATGTTGAAAAAGCCTCATTTAAATATTCTTATTATTTAATAGACTACATAAATTTACCATTGAACATAAGAACAAAACTATATTATAAATTGTCTTCCATAAGCAGATCTATAATTCAGTAGGATAGAGTCTCAATATATTATAAACAATTAATTAACATTTTAGATGATAATGACAGTTGGTCTATAAATCATTATCTAGTACATGCAACAAAAATATAAAGAGCCCCTGAAGAAATAATTTTAAAATGTCACATAAGAATGCTTGTTTGCTCACACCATGACTAAACATAGTCTTGCCATTCAGATGCAAAATCTGAGAAATTTTTCAAAATCATCCCAAAAAGACGATAGTGTTTAGTCCTTCCATTTACAGCAGTGTTTCCAAATCACATTCCTGGAATCAAGTATGTCTACATGACAGAAACCGGGTAGATGAGAAAGGAGAAACTCTTGATTTGGTCAATCAGTAGATGACATTTCTAAACACACTGCATTGATCATTTGCTATTCCTGATTTCTTTATATTCTGGCATTTCTGTGTGTTGGACCTGATGTACCTTTGTTCTTGCTGATTGATGGGCCCTGAGAAGCTTTTCCTTTTTTTTTCCAAAGGCTCTGAGAAAACTTAAATTTCCACTGGTGAGGTGAGGCAGAACATATGCCACGTTAAGAAACCAGTCATGGGCCGGCCGAGTGGCTCATTGGTTAAGAGCTGGCTTGGGGTGCCAGCAGCCCTGTTTTGGACCCCACATATGAGGGCCAGTGACACTGCCCTCTACAGCTAACAGCTCCACCTGGAGCTGGGCTGTGTGTGCGCCAGCAACAGTGTAGGCTGCAGTCCCTGTTGCAGCGGGCTGCCATAGGCTGCAGTGAGCGGCCAGCAGCCAGCGGGAGCTGCCAATAGCCACGGTGAGCGGCGTCCAGAGGCTGGTGACTGAGCAAAATGATGATACCAACATGGGTCAGTGAAGCAACGTCTTACACAACTAGACTGAAGAACAAAAAGACAGCAACTTATCTGTTCCCCTTCTCTGATTCCCCAACGCTGTTCCCCTCCCCCAATTCCCCAATAAAATCTTTAAAAAACAAAAAAGAAAAAAGAAACCAGTCATTAGAAATGAGTGGAAACCACCATACACTGCTGTCCACTAAGATCGTGGGGAAGGATGTGGAGACCACCCCAATACTTGTTTAGATTCTCCTTGGCTACATCTTCTCAGGTTACTGCCAAGATCACCCTCCTGGCCAACTTTGCCCAAAGACCTCATCTCAGTACAGCCATCTGTCAATGACACTTCTTCTAGTTTATGCCAACACAGTGCCATCCAGAACCTTTGGCCTTACACTGGAATCTTTTTTGCTCCCATTGAAGCATCTAAAGGTTTCTCGGCTTTGACATGATTTGGATTCTTCTTTCAGGCTCTGTACCACCCTCTTTAAGAGTGACAACCTGTCCTCCACTTTTACTTTACTCATAGCCCTAGTTTATGGGCTCCTGTTGGGACATCATACCCACGTATATTCTTGAATATATCACTTGCACAAACACACATCTGCATCCATACACACGTTCTTTTCAAAGGTGTACTAGTAACAAGACCAATGTAAGTACCATCTCAAATCCTGTTTTCTTGCTCCAGCCAGCATCCCCCAACCCCTGCCTTTGTTACTTCTCTTGCTTTCTACTAGGAACTACCTTAGCCAAAGGTGTAGGCCAATCCTGTGGTAGAAAAGCCAAAGGAATACCCCTGCCCATCACCAACTGACAAGGAGAAAACCTAGCTTCCCAGCAGCTATCCAGAAGTTCTCAGGAGTTAATTCCCTTGATTGAGACCAATAAAATACAGGAGGTGGAAAGACTTACAGATAAACGCCCATATCTCTGCAGTAGGCTCTTTCAAGATTCAATATTCCATACAGCCTCTCTGGAGACATCCTACATGACCTAACAACCAAATGTTTCTTTTGTTGCAGTTCCACAATGTACCATGTTGAATTTGCTCTTTTCCTTGCCTGCTTCCCTTATGTTTTTCCCTTCAGTCTTGCTTCACTGAGATTGCACTTGCCAATAAACCATTAGCAGTTATCTTTTGTTTTTCAAGGAATCTATGTAAAAAGAGTGTAAAATAAACTTTTTGCCTAGGTCAAATTTTTTATTACTTGACAGTGTTTTTTCTCATGCCTAATGTCTCTGTTTTCACCCACTAAATGGAGGGCAATTTTGGCTCTTTAGGTGGTTCACTTCACTCACAAATCTGTGTACTGAGGATTTCAAGATATAATCATATTTTATCCATGTAGTATATATTTTTAATCATTAATAATTATTTTTCCAAGATGGCTTAGCATCCTTGAATCTAACTAAATGAGAAAGTTAATTAGAAGGTCAAGAGGAGGGTCTTCTGAAATAATCAGAATCAAATCAAGATTGAATTTTCTAGAGCTGATGTCACTTCATACTGTTGGATTTATGTGCATGAGGATTGAGCTGGACATTTCTCCTTTTTATGTGCACTGAGTTACAGAATTAAATGCTCAAAGAAGAAATCTTTTGAGTTACAATGTCCCTGAATCAAACGCTGTAAGATGAAGTAGCTTTGCTGTTATGTCTGTCAAAGCCTTCTAGCTATACTTCACATTTGGTGTCTTTATATTTGTTCTTCTATTTCTATTTTGTTAAATAAAATGTTGGAACATATACCAAGAAACACAGATTGTCCATAGCAGCATGAGACTTGGACTGTGGTTGGAAATAATTTAAATGAAACATTACATGAAAACTGAAGAAGTTTCCAACTTCCCAATTTATCTTGTGTATAAATTATACCCCTTTAAAAAAATAATGTAATATAAGAATATTATATTAAGACATCTAGGTATCTAAATATGAGATCATAGATAGATAGATAGATAGATAGATAGATAGATAGATAGATAGATAAATAGATAGATAGATTCTATTGGGTATAAATTATATTTTAAAAAAATAAAAATTAAATATATCCTCATTTTTAACAAAAAATTACAAAAATCCCGCCAAATAAAATACCAAACATAGAAAAGTGCCTAGAACATAATTCTTGCTTGAAAAAATTCTTACCTAAAATATAAATTATTCTTTTAAAGAGAATTCTTACCCCAAATATACATCCTATGATCAGATAAAGGGCATCCAATGATAAGGATGTAAATAATCATGTAAATGCTCTTCCAGTTGGACAACTAGAAATATTCATTTTATTCCACAGTTCTCCAAAACACTGTGTTGCTTATCAAGTTTTAAAATAACTGCTTCCGTGTCCACATTTTGGCAGCCACAAACTATGGCGTGACTAGAACTTTGCTCATGTTACTTTGGATTCACAGGCTGTGTCTAAATGCAGCCTCTGGGTTGGATTGTTGCATAGAGAATCTAGCCAAATTGATTGCAGAGATCTTCATCAAATGTTAAGATATCCTAAAGATCTATAGGCCCATAGGTAGTTTAGGTAGGGCAAGCTCCAACCTATGCCACAAAATGACAGAGGACATTCCAAAGGCAGATGCAACTCTTAGGGTTGGTAACAAATGACCCTGATTGGAGAGCGTCAGATAATAGATATTCTAAAAACCACCCCTGACATAATCACATATTGGGCTACCAGAGAAGTTTCCTAAAGAAAATTATCTCCAGCCTAATTATGATCCTTTCTACAGAGCCAAGACACCAACAGAGAAAGTGATAAATATATCAATAAGAAAATGATTGATTTTCTTTCAGTCATTTTATGCTAATGAATTATTTTATGCCCATACATTTGAAGATTTAGACTAAATGAACAAATTTCTAGAAAACAATAACTTGCCAAAACATACTCAAGAAGATGTTAACAACCCAAGTAGTCCCATAACCATAAAAAGCATTAAAATAGGGTTTAAAATCTTTCCACAAAAAAAAAAAAAAAAAAAGAAAACACTGAACCTGGATAATTTTATAGGCAATTTTTACAAAACTTTCAGGGAACAAATAATTCCAATTTTATACAAACTATTCCAGAGTATAGAAAAAACAGGGGAGAGAAGACAACTCATTTTACGTGGTTTTATAAACCTTGATACTAAAACCAAACAAGGATGGTGAGAAAAAGGAAAATTATGGGCCAATCTCATTCATGTATTGATTAAAAATCACAAACAAAATATTACTAAACTTAATCATATCATTTCTATCAAGAATACAAAGTTGAGACATGTGGTTTCAGCTCCAAGATATAAGGATTTTGTCATTCCCATCCTTACAACAAGAAAAAGCTGGACACACCGAAAATGAAAACTTTGCTTGGATCTATCAGATAACTGAGGCTGCAAGACAAATTTCCAACCCAAACCTGGAGAGAAGCTCATCCAGAAAGACACAACAACCAAGGTGGCTTCATCAGAGCAGAAGTTGCTGGACCCATGAACCAGGGGTACAATCAAATGGTAATTTTGACAATTACTGAAGGCTAAATGTGGAATAACAGAAGAGTGAGGAACTCCTGGGGACACAGTCTTAGCATGGCCCCCAGATTTTCACAGCTTTCTTCCCAGGAACTCCAATACATTCTCATTTGAGAATATGAAGACTGGAGAAAGATTCCCTGTGGCTGGAGAATGGGGAGGAGAAGAATAATCCTTGTGAAATAAGTACTATGTCCAGAGACACAGTCACTAAAAGGCCTCTTCTCCAGAGCAAAGGGCTTTGCCCTAGGGCAATTCTGAAAAATGAGCCCCGCTAAGGAAATGAACTCCCCTCCATTCCAGCCCCCTCCAGCCTTCTTGTCTTACTCAAGGGGAAAAAAACCCAAAGCCATAGTGAACAGGAGACAGGGCTTCTGTATTATGCTATAGTGGATTATAGTTTAGAGCTGCCAGCACAGGCTCTCTCTGAGGTGAGGTACATAGGGAACCTTGGAAGCAAAGAGAGGAAGGAGACAAAACAAGGATACTAGGGGAATTTGAAGCCTCTAGAACCATAGCTACAACACAGCCCAGCTCCTAGCAAGGTTAGCATAAATCGTCACACTAAAGGCCTATTAAATTAGCTCCTATTACCTGATGCAATGTGTCCTACTTACAACCAAAACAATTACAAGGATGCAGGGGGAAAAAACAAAAACCCATAATCTGAAGAGATAAAGCAATCATCAGGATCAGACTCAGATATAAGGAGGAGGAAGAGGAAGATGAAGATTACTCTTAGGCTTCTAGAATGGGTAACTGAATGGATGGTGATATAAATTAATATACAGAAAGAGGAACCAATTCAGTGGGTGGGTAAGATGAGTTCAATTTTGTATAAATTGATATTATAGTCATTCCAGGTGGAGGTGTTCAATAGATGTGGAAGACATCAGACATAGTTAAAGAACAAAAACAGTAGTTTCCATAGTGAAGGAATAAAACTAGGACACACTGATATTGTTAGGAAAAGTTCGGTGTTGATAATTACGATGGTCAGGGACACTTATGGGAACAATGTGCTGCCTGGAAAAAGTAGTATGAAAAACTACTGCTAAATTTTAGTCTTAATTTAAAATATAGTTAATGATACTGTATTACATAGTATTTGAAAAGTTACTGAGGGAGTTGATCTTAAAAGTTCTCAGCAAGAAAAAAAAATTGTAACTATGTATGGTGACGATGTTAACTAGATTTATTGTGAACATTTCGTAACATACACAAATATCAAATCATTATGCTGTACACTTGAAATTAACATAATGGTATATGTCAATTATATCTCAATTAAAAAAATAAAATGATAATTACTGGTGTCAAAATAATAAAGTCCAAATGAGCTTGGGAACCCAAATTTGGAAAGATAGTCTTTTAAAATTTAAATTATTATGCTGATCCTTTCTGACTCCAATGAATGTTTCTCTTTATTCACTATCTATACATAGAATACATAAAAAACAAATTGTTAGAGTGGGTAATCGAGTGTCTTCCAGTATATACATTCTTCCTTAAAAAACAGAATGATCCAAACAACAACAGCAGCTCCACATCTAATGGGAAAGTGCAGTCTAATGTGCCAGGGCAGATCAAACAACCCTACAATGGTGACCCCAGCACTTTAGACTTCTCCTTAAACTCCTCAGGAGCTACAGTAAAAAAGATCAAAGAAATGCTGGAAGCTGCTCTAGCTTTTCAGACTTCGGAGTAGCATATAGGAAAACATTGCCTCGATGACCTGGAAAAGTTTATTTCTAAAGATGCACAAAGAGATTTAATTCAACAAATATGACAAAGAGCATGAGAAAGTTACTCAAGTTTCAAAAATGGGCTTTAAAATAAAACAATTATAGAATGGATACAGCAGGATTTTTGGTTTTCTTGCTTTGGCTTTGACTTTTTCTATGTCTCCAAAAAGCTACGTGTTTTTAAATGTTATAGGTAATTTCCTTGGCACATTTTGACACTAGCTATTGTCTTTTCAAATACCCTAAGTTCTCTCTCCTTTCAAAATTCATACTTGTCACTTCTCTCTCTATTGTTTGCTTTGAAAGGTGTTCAGAAGTGGAGAGACTCCAAATGCATAGAGACCTAAAGACATACCTGTGTCATTGCTTTTCTTTAGTTAAAGTCTCTGTAAGAAAACGGTCAAAACAATTATGCTTCATTGTATACACTAAAAATAGCTTTCTGTATTAAGCTGCTGCACATGGTGATTTTTTACTAGTATTTCTCACACATCGCTGACTGAAACTTTGAACTTTACTCCCAAGATATTAAAAATTAGCTCTTTTTACTTCCCTTATTTGTTTTTCTAAATAACATCAGTTAATTTCTAGTTCCTAGAAGATCTAGAATTTAGGAAACAAAATGCTACTATTTCATTTCTTATGCTTCTCTAAAATCTTAAGGTTCAAAAGAGTAACAAAAATCTTGGCTAATGGAAGTTGTCCTTTGACTCAAACATCTATTTTAGCACTTAAGATGAAAAGCCAGCGTATTTATACTGTTAGGATGTACACTTCTTGATTCGAAATAAACTATGCCCTATGATGTGGACATTCAAATTAGATATTCAAATTAGTAGTTTTACAGTTTTGCCTACTTTACTATCAGTAATTTTAAATGAAATAACCATGCTTAAATGGTTGTGTGTGAAGGTTAAGCTACCACATGGAAATCCTTTATTTGTCATAGTCTCATGATCATTGATTAATTCTAATTTTATTCAGTATAGTAAACTTTACTGGAGTAATCCTAAACCCTACTGATTTTTGTTTTCCATAATATTTCAGTGATTCTCAACACTTTTATGAATGCGTAGACATAAAGGTCACACCCTTTTATGAAAGCCTTGTGATTCACTTTCAATAGAGAAAGATGAGGCAGGAAGGCTAAAGAGGAAATTTGGGTGGGAGGGGGTCAGGAAAGATCTTTATTTGCAGCAAAGTGATCAGAGCTGCATGCTGTTGCTTTACTACCTGTCCATTCTTGAGATTTTGTTCTCCCTCCCAGAATTTACTGTTGGATAATTACCTATCCCTGACCAGATTGAGTCTAAGAACTATCTCCAAATAATGATAATAACCTCTGTTAATTATTAAGGCAATGTATTCACTTTCTATGGAAACTGTAACAAATTACTGACTTAAAACAACACAAATGTATTATCTCATAGTTCTGGGAGTCAGAAGTCCAAGTGAGTTTCTCTGGGCTAAAATTAAGGTGTCAGCAGAGCTGTGGTCCTTCTGGAGATGGTAGGAAAAAAATCATTTCCTTGCCATTTCCAGCTCTTAGTTCATTTGGGCTGCTATATAACAAAATACCACAGACTAGAAAGCTTATAAACAATTCTCACAGTTCTGAAGGCTGGAAGTCCAAGGTCAGGGTGCCAGCATGGTCAGGTGAGGGCTCCCTTCTGAGTCGAAGACTTCTAGTTGTTTCCTCAGCCAGAGGAAGGGCTGAGGGAGCTCTGTGGGATCTCTTTAACGAGGGCACGGATCTCATTTATGAGCGCTCTGCCTTCATCACCTAATCACCTCCCAAAGGCCTCACCTCCTAATACCACCACATTGGGCATTAGGATTTCAACATATGAATCTTGAGGAGACACCTTCAAATCATAGCAAGCTCCTGGAGGTCATTCACTTTCCTTGACTCATGGCCCCCTTCCTCCATCTTCAAAGCCAGCAACTTTGAGTTCCCTCTGGCTCCTTCTTCCCATTCCCTCTTCCACTCCTAAGAAGGCATGTGATTACATTGGGCCCACCTGGATAACCCAGGATAATCTCTCCACCTTAAAGTCAGCTAATTTGCAACATTAATTCTATTTCAACCCCAATTTCCCTTTGCCATGTAACCTCACATATTCACGCGTTCTTTTAATTAGAACCTGAACATTTTGGGGGAGCCATTATCCTGCCTACCACAAACAGCACACTATTGCCTAGCATTATTTTGACAACAAGAGCTGTGATGCTCCTCCAAAAGTTAATATAATTCCCAAGGGACACCCAACTCTGGTAGACCTCTTAAACATTAACAATCCCACAGAGAAATGCACACCTGAGGAGGCCCCTTAGCCACTACTGCAGCTCTAGGCTAGACTCTCCTACTCATACCTTTGCCAGGGAACTGTCCCCATGAGTACCTCAGCACTGTGAGCTGGCACGGACTCACCTGAGAAGGGCAATGGGGGTGAGGGGGCAACAAGCACAGAGGATAAGACTAATGATTAGACCCACATCTTTGCACAAAAGGAAATTAAATCAGGACAAGATTAACCAGAGGAGGCTGAAGAAAATTAATCATTAAAGTTAGAAGGCCAAGGCAGAGAATCTTTAAGAAGAGGCAGAACTCAGAACCTGCGTCTCCCAGTAGGTTGTGTCTCAGAATTCTGGCTGTGTATATCCTCAATGTCTGTTTTCAGAGGCTGCAGGGACTCCAGTGACTATCCCAACAGAAAATGTCTGAAATTCCCCTATATTAGGTAGAGTAAACATTAAGCCAATATTACCGCTTCTTTCTAAAAATAAGAAAGAAGTTTAGATCTCTCTGACACATCAGTCCACCCAATCTCAGCTGATGGGGCAGCTCTGACCACAGTACCATTCATCAGCCCGGATTCTTTCCATCCTGATGTTGCTGTACCATCATTGTCTTCATCTGCATGGTAAATGTGGGTTTACCTCCATAACTGTTTCCATCCCACAGGAATAAGAAATGAGGAAATTTATGGTGAATAGTTTTTTTCAGCAAGTGAGGCTGTGATTGCACTAATCACTTGCTCTCCCATTGCCATTCAGAACTTAATCATGTGGACACACCTAGCTGCAAGGGAGGCTGGGAAATGTAGTCTCTTGCTAGGTGGTTTTTAACGTTTATTTAGGGCCTGCTTTGTGCCATATCCTTCATACACACTACTCTTATTGCTTGTTTATACCAAATGAAGCTACTGGGACTGAAAGTAGCTAAGTCACTTGCTGATGATTATCCAGAATAACTGGAGCTGAAACCGCCATCTCTCTGGCCCTAAACCTGTGGTCTTTCCACAACAGTATGCTGTCACAGAGCCACACATGCTGCCTTGTTTTGCAGAACTTGTTTTCCAGGATTTGAAAAACATGAAGGTTGGATCTGCCTCTTCTGTGAGTTCTTCATTTCCTTATCAAAACATTTCCTCTACACTTTCTTTCCTTTCACTGGCCAACACATAGTCTTGAAATTTATTTTATTATTTGTCATATGCATTCAGTAAAGTGCTATGTAAATTTATAAAGTTAATCCCTTAATTTTAAAAGCAGACGATAGATCATTTTATTATTCTCTTATTTTCAAAGAACTTAATTCAAACTCATTTCACTTTTTCTTTTTCTGCCTTTGAAGGCATTTGATTTCTTTCCCCACGGTGGCCCACCTGTGTGGAAGGAGTTACTCTCTAAAAATATAAGCACAGAGACTGAGAGTTAATGATTAGACCCACATCCTTGCACAAAAGAAAACTGAATCAGAACAAGATTAACCAGTGGAATAAAGCAGTGAATAAAATTAATAGATGGAGGAAAACCTTATTTTTAAAAAAAAAAAGTAAGTTTGCTGCAGAACCACAGCCCCTTTGAATGTCTGAGTGGGAGGAGAGAGTATCCTGTCCATCTCCTTTACTGAAGCATTCGTTTGTCCTTTCTCTGATGTTTCATAACTATTTATATCCACTTTCATGAGCTTTCAGTTTCAATTTAGAAGGTAGCTCCTCAAAGACCGAGTGACGATCTTCAGTTTCTTCCTTATCTTTCTACAGTACTCAGCACATGGCTGGAGTTTTAAAAATGTTTTTGGAACTCAAATGTAAGAGGTATGAGTAAAAAAACCTTGAAATATACATATATATTTCTTTTTCTTTGTCTCAGAGCCCATACAGAAAATGGCCATCTGTTCGATACAAATCTGAGGATAAGTTCCACCAAGGACTCTGGATGTGTGCTCACTGACTATCTGGGCCCCACTGCATCAGAGGTTTCCAGACCTAGGTTTCCTTCCCAGGTGCTTAAAACAGTAGCTCCTACCACTTCCCCACAAAGGGGCCAATGCCAGTGCACATCCTTGTAAGTCTAAAGTGCTTTTTTCTCAAAGCTGCATATCTTGTCAAAATTGTTTGCCCATATCACTGCAATCTGTGTGCAGGAAAGCCCAAAATGAGTCCATGTTTGGAAAGCAACGGAAAGTACAAAAGGTTCTGAAATTCATAAGCCTGGGAGAGCAATGATTCAGATAGAATCGGCTCTTGGTTCCTCCAAACTGAAAAGCACTTGAGACAATAGAGCAGCTGCTGCTTGCCTAGCCTGGTTCCTATTGACCTGACTTGACCTTGTACCTCATGTTTGAATTGGGCCTCCAACTAGACCAGGAAACCACAGCCCCCCTTCCATGACCAACTTTGACCTATACATCTCTCCTCCTCCCTGTAAAATAGCAGAGACAACCAAAAGTTAGGTCAAAAGAGTTGCTTCATTTAAGGGTTAATACCAGAACAGTTATCACAGCCCTCCTTTCTCCCATTTCCACTAATTTCCTCACTTCTCATCCTTTCCATTTTATAGATCTCAGTTTCTGTTACAAGTTATTAATAATTAAGTGATTGTTAATTCTTTTCTATTTCCTAGAACTCATAATAATCTGAGAAATGATGATACAATTGTCAGAGGGAAACTGAAATGGGCAAAACCAAAATTACAGCATTTTCTTTCCTGTGTGAAAATTATAACATCCACAAATGAAATGGGTTGTAGTTCATAGTCTCCAATTTATAAACAAACATTTCATTCTATTTTGAATTACGTTTTTTCTTACCTTTTTCCCAAGTAATCTCTGTGTTCTCAGGACATGGGAAGTAGGAAGAAGGCAACATTATGATACAGGGACTATGAGCTTCCTTGGTTGGCTCAAACTATTCAACTTTAAATATTTGCTTGGCAGCTGATTCAAATTCAAAAAAACCTGCAGTTATTGGGTAAAATCAAGTATTCCTCATAATTCAAACCACTCATAATGTGGGGAAATGTCTCAACTGACCTAATTTATGTTTCCAGTTTGACCCAGAGTAAGTTGAGTCACTCATTACTGGATGAAATGTGGTTAAGGCCAACCCAAAAGACCTCAGTCAAGGAATGTTCTTCTTTGATGTTGATCTTGACTTCCCAGAGTTTGTAAAACTAAATCCTTCCTGAAAAACAGTGAACCCATGTAAAGTGTGCATGTGCGTGTGTGTGTGTGTGTGTGTGTGTGTGTGTGTACAGCTAGGTGATGAATGCCAAACATATTCCTAACTATTTTAAAGCAATTCAAAGAACTGGCAACGAGGGAAACCTTCACTAACCACCTCCACCTCATACAAATTCCCCTCTTTGCATGGCCTCAGAGTGATTTGAACTATGCTATTCCTACTCTTCTTGCATTCCCCATTTTCCCTAACATAGATTTTACATCTACCGAAGCTGGATTTTAACCTCTTCAAAGAGAAAAGCCCTTTATTTACAGTAGATACCCAGCAGATATTTGGGAATGAACAAAGGCCTAATTCAGACAAAGTCCCATTCACTAAAGACACTTTCTGATTGCCCTCCTTCATCCTCCCTCCTACCCAAAATGTTCTTTGGAACTCCAAGGTTCTGCAAGTATGGGAGAGCATTCGAGCTTGGGCAGACATCCAAGTACATTGCCCACAGCCAGAATCAGGCAAAGCTGTGTGGCACCTTCCCTTATGGCAAACTTACCAGTGGTCAGTGACAAATGAGTGCCTAGCATGTATCCATGTCATAGACACCCGGGTGTGAAGTTTGCAGCTCTTTTGATCTGAGACATTGATGATGAGGTTCATAAGCAAGTCGATATTGTATGGTTGATGATTCATCTTTGAAACGAACATTTTCTATTAGTTCTCTCAAGCTCCCCAATCAGTTTCATTGAAGAGTATCCTGAGATTGCAAGACAAACTACATCTGTGTGAACCAATATTTTCTTGAAACAGTATTGCACAAACAAAAGAGAAGACAGAAATAAATTGGATTTGAGGTTGCTCGATGCCTGCAGCTGTCATTCAGAGGTCTGGGTTTCAAATTTTTAGTTTGTCACATATCAGCTTCATTGTTATCATTGATTAGCTGTAAAATAAGGGAAAGTTATATATTTGAACTTATTAAAATATCTTATTTATATATTTGAGTTTTATATACCATTTCATTTTTTAAAAAAGTTTAAAACCATAAACTAAAGCATCAATAGTGAAGGAAGTGAGCTCTGTCAGGAACCCACAGGATTTTTAAGCAATCTACGCACTTCATTCATTCAGTCATTCAACAGATATTTCCCAGAACTAATGCTGGGTACTGTTCTAAGTGCTGGAAAAATAGCTGTGAATAAGAGAATCAAATTCCTACCTGTGTTCTAGAGAATTGGTATAGGTTTACAGCATTTGCTTTTTAAATTCTTAGAAATAACTGTGATAAGAGTGCTTTGTCCCATGTTTCAAATATAGAATACCAGGAAAATGAACATGTGAAGCAAAATATTCTCTAAATTAATTTTCTCATTCATAAAAGATCACAAGAATTATAATATTACTAATACAGATGAAAGCTTCTCTTTTGGAGGTAAATATTCCCAGGATCTTACTGTGCTGGCAGTTTCCAGACTCTTCACAGGCCCGGTTCCCATCTTCCTCCTGGTCCATAATTTGTGGATGCTGCATAAGATGTTCGACAGTGTGAGGAGATGAAAAAGACTCCAGAGCTGGTTTCAGCACTGGTTGCAGGAACTATAGGCAACTATATCCCAATTAAAATAAATCCAGAAAAAAAATTTTTCTCCTTACTCTGTCCAGATTAGCTGTATGCTGACCAAATTCTGGAATCTGATACTCTTCAACTGTCAAGGGTAGCATGGCATAGCCCCCATCCATGCTGCATACTCTGGAAGAAAGCGTTTTTCCCTGGAGTGTTGAATGCAAAGGCCACACCACTCAATTCCACTCATTTATTCAGCAAGTATAATATCAGTTCTTTAACCAAACATGGATTCTCTTCTTAAAAAACTTATGCCTAATAGGAGAGTTTACAGAGCCTGCTGAGATGTCAGTCTTGACCCTATGAAATGAAAACCAGAGGGGAAAGGCAAGGCCAGCCTGAGTGTCACCAAGGAGCAGGATAGCACCCAACAAAGACTCTGGGTCAGAATGTCTAGGTTCATGACCCTCCTCCGTGGCACATTCCTTAAGCATTTAGAGCATCCTTCTGAATGTGCAGAAGACAAAACAGTGCTTCCTAACAGGGCTACCGTGAGAATAAAATGAGTTAGGACAGCAAACTTATTAGCATTGAGCCTGACGCACAGCCCTGGCTAAGCGGTAGCTATGATTCTGGGTCACGTCACATGGGTGCCTGTGTACCCCAGGTTCACAGCATTGGCCCATCACTGTTTATTTCTGTCCACATGATTTCCCCCAAACAAACATTAAGAAATGCATTCAAGAGTGGGAGGGATAGCAAGAATATTTATGAGTGATACCATAACTAGGCTCATATTAAAATTTTGACATTTAATTTCTTTTCTTCAGTCACCAGTACCTAGTATATCAATCAAGGGGAGAAACTCATTCAGGTTACTGGACTGTCTCAGGGCACATGTGGCCTTTGTCTGTTTTACAAATTCCCCCAAAATTATTTTCTAAAATGGATGAGACTATAATTCATTTTTAATATGCTGAAGAATTGTAAGAAATGCAAAAGTCTCTTAGGTGATATAAAAATTGAAAATGCTCCATAAAAAGGACTCACTTAAATGTCTGACTTGTAAAAGTAAATGTCGTTTTAAAATTTTTCATTTGTCACACTCCATGAGGTCTCTTCTGCTTGCCATGCCCTCGCGAGTCTCTCTCTGTCCTCTCTGGAGTGCAGGCAGAGCATGGCTAATGGTGCTTCTGCTGGTATGCTGCTGGGTGTATGCAAATCTGCCTCAGCCCTGTCCTCCATTCCCACTTCTCCAAATCAGCTACTTTAAGAAGCTTTCCTCTATCTGCTGCATTTTACAGCTTCCCTGGGAGGGACATGACCAAGGTCACATGTGTCCAGTTAGTTGTGGGGCAAGACCATACTCCTTCCTCAGGACTCCCAGTCTAGTGCCCAATCCACAAGACCAGGTTTACATTGAGATGCACCAGAGAGAAATGCCCCCCAGTGCTGACTTTTAGCCATAAGGTCTTAGATCAAAATCTTGCAAAGCCTCTGGGTGTTGGATACAATTTTGGCCCCAGCACTTCTGGAACTTCTGCAGGTGTATCCTCCAGTCTGCAACTCCAGCAAGCCTTAGCCCAGGACTCCTAAAACATGGCCACCCCATGGCCAGATATCTCCAAGAGCCAGTGCTGCCCTTGGTGGGACAGAATGGCTTCTTGCTCAGCCAGGCTGACCAGTTTTCTGGAAATTTGAGTAACCACCAACCTAGGAGGGATGGAGAAGTCACTGTGGACTGGATTACTGCTCTGAAGTTCATGTCACATGCTGAGCTGCCTTCACTTAAGTGCTGCCAAAGTTCTTCAAAGGATTTGAATGAAAATCTTTATAAAGGAAACACGAAAATCCATTACCAGCAGTCACCAAATGCTGGTGCCTTGACGAATGGCCAACCTGCCGGCATCTGAGAAATGTGCTGTGCTGACAAGTGGCTCTTGCAAAGGAGCCCTTTACTTAAATGAAGTGTGTACCCACCATGGCAGAACATGTGGGGAAGTTCGAGGATCAATGAGGCTGCTAATTAAAGCAGAGCATCAATCCCCTGTGTTTAGAATGCATTTGGAGAACCAGTGCTGTCAGCTCACTCAAACTCTCTGAATCCATGATTATAGAAATGTGTCAAGTTGTGCTGTGGACTGACTGACTCGGGCCCTTGAGCTGCTGCTGCTGGGAGTGCAGAGGCAGGCAGCATTGTCCCCAGAGGAGGTGTGCCCCAGGTCCTCATGGCACTGCACCTTGCCCAGCCAGGCCCCCACACAGTGACATCCATAAAATGTAAGGGAGGACAGTTCACTGAGTATCAGAATGCCTGCATAAAAACTGAACTCTCCCTCCCCTGAAAAATGCAGGTGTAGAATTTGAAATTATTGCCTAAACAGATTAGGATGAGGAGTCTCCCTAATAATAAAACTCTGGCAACTTGGGCTGAAATTCTGCAGAAACCCTCAGGTAGATTTTAAGACAAAAAGATTTTTAATCATTGTTGTTAATGGAAACTACATTCCTCCCCCTCTCCAAGTCCACCTCTCCATAAGACACCCAAACTAATGCCCTCAGCGAGTTTTAATATTTTTTTGTAGTCCTCCTTTTATTCACATTTTTAATTTTAGTGTTTTTATTGAAACAAAGACTAGACAGAGAACCTTTTGTTTCCAGGATAATTTAAAAACAAACCTTTGGGGGCCGGTCGAGTGGCACATTGGTTAAGAGCTGGTTTGGGATGCCAGCGGCCCTGGTTCGGATCCCACATATGAGGGCCAGTGACACTGCCCTCTACAGCTAACAAGAGCTCCAGTTGGAGATTGGCTGTGCGAGCTCTGGTGATGGTGTAGGCTGCAGCCCCTGCTGCAGTGGGCTGCCACAGGCTACAGTGAGTGACCGTCAGCCAGTGTGAGCATCTGGCAGCCAGTGTGAGCTGCCAATAGCCGCGGTGAGCAACCATCCAGAGGCCGGCGACCGATCTGCCTCATCCGGGAAGAGTGCAATGACGATACCAACATGTGCCAGTGAAGCAACGTCCTCCGCAACTAGACTGAAGAACAAAAAGACAGCAACTTGTCTGTTCCCCTTCCCCAGTTCCCCAACACTGTTCCCCTCCCCCAATTCCCCAATAAAATCTTTTAAAAAAAAAACAAAAAACAAAAAAAAAAACCTTTGGGGCCAGCCGAGTGGCTCAGTTGGTTAAGAGCTCACTCAAGAGTGCGAGCTGAACTCTGAGTAACAGCAATTCGATGCCCAGCCCAAGCTGAGCTGCTGCTGAGCTGCCAACAAGTAGCAGGATGGCTCAGCTAAAAAAATATATATAAATAAATAAATAATATATATATATATATATGAAATGTATATAAATATATTATATGTATACATAAGTTATAAATTATATATAATATATAAGTATGTACTATATATAAAGTATATGAGTATATTATACATAATTACATGTAATATAATATGCAATTTTATGTATTACATTATATGTTATATAACTATATAATATGTAATTTTATAATATACAATAAAAATTTATTGTTTTTATATGTAATATATAAATTTTCATCTAATGTTGATATACAAATTTTATCTTATGTATGTATATTCCAATGTCTTTACTACCACACGAAGCCACTTCTAAGTTTTCTATCACGTTTGAACAAATGCCAAGGAGCCCAGAGGAATGAGATATATTCCCTAGTCTTTAATATTCATCTCAGTAGATGGGTTTGAGTAGTTTTGAGTTTGCCAAGCATAAACCTACAATCAGCACCTGGTCCTACAGGCGAAAGTGTGCTCAGCTCCCAGGCACAGGCCTCCCTCTGTGGGAGATGTGGTGTTTTATACCATGTTGATGACTAATATTTCAAGTGCATTTTGCAGACTCATTATACCAACATTCTGTTGTTTCAGCTGAACCACTCCTGCCACAATATTTTTATAGGCTCTGAGGCTGAAAAACGTTCCCATCCAGGCAAGATATATGACCCTCTTAGTTTTCTGATGCAAAAGTAGCATTTCAGGTTATCCTCTTGCAAAAGAAAACCACACTCCTTATGCTGGCAGGTGAATGGGAGAGTGGAGATTTGAACAAGGATATGAAATATAAGTAATACTTCTGAAGTGCCTTATGTTGCAGCATATGTGCAACAGCTGCTTTTATGCTATGCTGAGATGAAATTGGTGTTTCTGACCTGGGGGTGGGGCATGGGGAGGCTTCTAGGAGAATGACAGGCCACACACAAAGAGCCCAATGCCCCTATGAGGCAGCCACAGTCTTGGTAAGGCCATACTAAGCATGGCGGATAAAAAGAGCTAGAGGTCCAGAATCAGAGAGTGGAGCTTGAATCCCAATTCCACACCTGTGTAGCCCCATGCACATTACTTAATCTCAAGTGGCCACACTTGTTTTAATAAATAGAATGGGAGTAGTAACAGTTTTGAATCCTGGCTCAGCCATTTACCAATTGTACAACCTTGGACAAGTTTCTTAACCTCGCTGTGCCTCAATATCCTGTCCTATAAAATAGGAGTGTTAACAGTTCTTATCTTAGAGGTGAAGATTGAATGGTTAAAAGAGGGTAAAGCTCTTAGAAAAGTGCTAGCACATAAAAAGCTCTCAGAATAGTGGTAGCACATAAAAAGCTTGAGAAAGCCCTCCAGGAAAAGATGAAGAGGGGGAAGAAAGAAGCAAAGGGTTGAGCCAAAGAGAGGAAACAATGACCAAACGCTATTCCCCTGCCTTTGAAATCCTTGGCCATATGGGCTTTTCTGGAGTCTGATCTTGGTGCCTCTGCTTCTGAATGGGAGGAGCTAGGTAGGGTGCCTGTGTCCCCAGGAATTGACAACTGCTGTGGTTACAGTTATTTCTTCAGTTGCATCACCCTACAACTACTTGAGAGCCCCCAAACAGAGAACCTTTCTGTAGACGTTGATATGGAGAAAAAGAGGAAAGAAAACGGGTGAGACTGAATGCTAGCAAAAAAATATTTTTAAACGTTTAAAATTAATCAGTGGTAACAGAAAGAATGTTCTAATTTTTATTACCTCCCAGAAAGTTCTCCTGTAAGAATAATCCAGGAACTAGTCATTACATATAAATGCCATATTGTCTGACTGTGGGAGCTATTTAAGGTTTGAGTCTTAAAGTTTCTTTTTTCTTTTTTCAGGGCTGTATCACTGGCTCTCATATGTGGGACCCGAACCGGGGCCGCTGGCTTCCCAAGCCAGCGCTTAACCACTGTGCTACTCTGCCGGCTCCTGGAGTTTCTTTTAAATGTCTAAAAACCTCTAAATCTCTAAGTTTTGAAGTTAATGGAGAACTAAGGAAAACACAGAGAAAAACAAACCACCCCCATCTCATTAATGCTCTCTGACCTCATCTGTGAGACAGGAACACACCACCTACAGTCAAGTCTATCAAAGGAATAGGCTACTAGGGCAGTGACCAGAGTTTCAACTTAAGAAGGGCACTAAATCTCCCTGACATTTGCAACTCTCTGAAAATATAAATAGAAGGAGAAATATAGGTACAGAATTTCCATGAAGAGTATCACATTTAGTCAAAAATACATTATTTGATCATCCTATAGCAGGGAATAAATGGTTCATATCTAATATACATTCTCCCCTACTTTTATGAGACCAAGCTGAGAAGACTGCAATTTCTCAATGCAGTCATGTGACTAGGTTTTGACCAATGGGATGTGAGCAGGAATGATATCTGCATCTTCCAAATCATGCACATAAAGAGAAGGGAGTGGCCTCTCCTCCCTGCTGTCCCTCTTCTCCTTCCCACTGGATGGAATTCGGTAATGGTAGGAAGCCATCTTAGACCATGAATCTGAGAATCCTTCTCTAGGGATAGCATAGCAACAAGCTAGAGGGAGCTGAATCCCTAATACCTCGGTGATGCCATACCAGCCCTGGACTGTTTACATGCTAGACTGTTATGTGACAAATTTCCACCTTGTTATTTTGGGTCTCTGTGGCACTAGTTTCACCTGTTTCCTAACTCACACAGTTCCATTTGGGGTGGGAAGATGGGGTGAGATTGCAAGAGGTGTACTTGAATTGTGATAACTGAGTGTAAACTGCCTTCCAAGGAGGAGAGGTCTAGATAACAGAAGGTTTTGCTTTGCTTTTTGCAACTAGAGCTGAATGAACATGGACAATAAAGAAAATGTTGAGCCTATGTAACATCCTCCCTCACAGTTCTTCCAATAGACAGTGCCTGGCCTAGTCTTTATATAAATGTGACTAAATACTTAGAGAATATTGACTTGAATGCAGTGGCACCAGGTGCACATTTCAGTCTTGTCTTACCTTCCAGGCAGAGTTGTTCTGAGATGTGGGATGTTTGTGATATCACTTAGAAGCATGTTTTCCAAGTATTATTTCCAAGTAAATGTTACTTTTCTTTCTTATTGATAACTGCCTCCTTTTTCTCATAATTGTGAGATTTCTAACAAAGGATCTCAGTGAGTATTCAGAAATTGCTTGGAAGTTCCCTACCTATAAATGCATATCTTATGAAAGATATAAAGGAGCCCAAATCACCTGTGAATTGCTGAGAGGCCAACTTAAAATGTTTTTCCCGATTAACAAAGTATCAGTAAGATTTTTCTGAAAATTTTGTCTGGGAATTAATGGATGAAAGTATAATTCCATGCCAAGAAACAAAGATATTCATTGGAGACTCCTAATTTAATTATTTTACTGTCCTGTTTTCCTCCAAAAGTTTCTTTTCTTACTATAGTCTGGGTCAGTGAGCCCTAAAGTCCAAACTGAAACTAGAAAAAAAAAAAGGAAACATGACGTAGAAAAGTATTTCATTCATTGTGAAAATCATCTTGCTATAACTGCGTTGACTCATCTCTCACTCTCCTCATCTTAACTCCTGCAATTCATCCAACAGACATTCATGAACACTTCCTGGGACTCAGGTCCCATCCCAGGCTCTGAAAAGACCAAGACAAATCCCTTGAAGACTTTCAACCTACTGGGAGTTCGCACCACAAAAAACAGGAGCTCAGTGTAACACAGGCACAAATGAGGGGCAGCCAATTCTCCCTCAACATTCCAGCTGGGTCTGGAAGGCTTGGAAGGATTTTGTGAAGGGCAAAAGGTATTCTCGACAATAAATTGATTGCAGATCAGTTTAGAGCAGCATAGAAAACAATTGTATCAGTTTCCCAATGCTGTTGTAGCAAATGACCACAAAGTTGGTGACTTAAAATAATACAAATATATTCTCTTAGAGTTCTGGAGGTCAGAAGTCGGAAATCAGTTTTAAGAAGCTAAAGTCAAGGTGTCAGCAGGGCCACACTCTAGGTGATAGTCTGTGCCTCGACTTTTCCAGCTTCTGCAGTTGCATGGCTTGGCTCATGGCCCCTTCCTCCATCTTCAGAACCATAGAGAAGCATCTTTTTTTCTCAATTCGCGTATAATCAGAGGAGAAATGATGGTCATGGAGGCAGTACATTTGGCACGACTAAATTACTCATTCAAGAAATTTGGTGGTGGGCCAGCTGAGTGGCACATTGGTTAAGAGCTGGTTTTGGGATGCCAGTGGCCCCGGTTCGGATCCCACATGAGGGCCAGTGACACTGCCCTCTACAGCTAACAACAGCTCCACATTGAGCTGGGCTGTGCGAGCCCCAACAACAGTGGACTGCCATAGGCTACAGTTAGTGGCCAGCAGACAGCGTGAGCAGCCAGCAGCCAGCCCGAGCTGCCAATAGCCGTGGTGAGCGACCATCCAGAGGCTGGCGACCGATCTGCCTCATCAGGGAAGAGCGCAATGACGATACCAGCATGGGCCAGTGAAGCAACGTCCTCTGCAACTAGATTGAAGAACAAAAAAAAAGACAGCAACTTGTCTGTTCCCCTTCCCCGATTCCCCAGTGCTGTTCCCCTCCTCCAATTCCCCAATAAAATCTTTAAAAAAAAAAAAAAGAAATTTGGTGGTAAATTGAAAGAGGGAAATTGGACAATAGCATGATAAGGATGCTATTCCAAAAGAAAATAAAATTAATTATGGAGGAAGATTTAAACAAGTTTACAGGCTAATCACAAGGGACCAGAGGAGAACAAAGGGTTTATGGTAGGAGAAGAAAGTAACTAATGGAACAAGATCTGAAGCAGGTGAGAATAGATGTGACTTCTCTATGAATTGACTTCTATCTCTATCTTCTAGCAGGCAAAGCCTTGTGTTTCAGTTTTTCTTTGGGCTGACTGCTATTCATAGTAACAACAAAACTAAACCTAGGTTGAATCCTAGGTGTCCAACTTACCAGATTGAAAAGTACTACCCCAGGAAATTTAGGAAGTCTAGTCACCTTCTAACGCTATGATACTATGACCCTGACTTTAGAAGCCAATACTATTTGCCACCTTTACCTGTATTCATCTCTCCTGAGCATCAAGATGGACCTTAGTGCTGACTTCACCCTCCACGCTTCATTCTGGTATTGTAGGTAAAACATAGGCTCTGAGTTTGAGTCCAAGTTTTATCACTTACTCCTTGTGTGATTATATGCAAGTTATGTAATCGCACTGTGTCTCAGTTTCCTCGCCTGTAACACAGAGATGTTTTCAGGAGTCAAAGCTGAATCATCTTAGTTTTCATGGCAATTCACTTATAACTATAAAAAAACACCTTTATTTCCTAAAATCCTACAAGTGAAACAGCTATGTTATTGTGATTCTGATAGTCCCTGTTACTCCTATTGAAACAATTGTTTTTATATTGTAAATTTTTGCAAAAGCAGGGAAAAAAAAAAAAAAAAAAACCTAGTGAGGAGCTCCCTCTAGATACAATACAACTCAGGCCCTCCCATTCTCAGAAAAGGCTGACACACTGCTGGACGAGGCTGAATAGGGACCTCCAAAATATTCAGATCCTAATCCCTGGAATTTGTGAATGTTACTTTATATGCAAAAAAAAAAAAAAAAAAAAAAGGACTTTGCAGATGTCCTTAAATTAAGGATCTTGAGTTGAGGAGATTATCCTGTATTATCCATGTGGGCCCCAAATGTAATCACAAGTGTCCTTGTAAGAAGGCAGGGAATATTTGGTCACAGAAGAGGCCATGCAACTGAAGCAGAGGAAAGCCGAGTTGAGAGAAAAAGATGATTGCCTATGGCTCTGAAGATGCAGGAAGGGGCCATGAGCCAAGCCATGCAACTGCAGAAGCTGGAAAAGTTGAGGCACAGACTGTCCCCTAGAGTGTGGCCCTGCTGACACCTTGACTTTAGCCTTTTAAAACTGATTTCCGACTTCTGACCTCCGGAACTCTAAGAGAATATATTTGTATTATTTTAAGTCACCAACTTTGTGGTCATTTGCTACAACAGCATTGGGAAACCGATACAATTGTTTTCTTTTTGATACTTAGAAGGCAAGTTATCAAACCCTCGGCCTGGGAGAGAAGTAGGCAGAAATCAAGCTGCTGATCCTTTATTGTTTCTGGACCACAGAACAGGATCATCTGAGAGGATTAGCCAATACTTTAGCCCATGGGACTGTGGTGGAGGGTTGTTCATCCTCCTCCAAATGAGAGCCCCAGAGCAGATTCACGTGCTAGGAAGAATGGTTTTATGCTTTTTTAATCAAATGAAATTAAGAGAATCATTTCAAATATGACATACAAATACAAAGGTAATCAGACTAAGATAAGATTCCATTTCTTATTTGCCCAAGAAGCAGGGAAATTCAAGCTTATTTTTAAGTACTAATAAAACCCGCAGTGTAAGGAAGTGGTTTCCAAACACAGCCCATAAAATAAGGATGTATTTAAAATGCTGTTATTAGATAATTGCCGTTCCCACAAACTTCCCCTCATGCATCCTGAAGGAAAAGGAAGAAATGGTTTTATAAGTAGTTTTTTTTTCCAATGACTTTTAGTGAACAATAAGATCATGTCACCAAGAAAAACCTGCACCCAGAAAGAAAAAAGAAACAATTAAACTTTGTCATGTGGTCCTAAGGGAACTCAAGAAAAATGTACTGCTCCTAGGAGGGTCTCTGAATGTCATAAAGATGAGGCCAGAATACAAATGCCCAAAGACGCCTGCCTTTTACAGTCCACCTTCCCCTTGAGCAATCAGTAAATGGCATTGTCTGAGTTGTCATAACATGTGGTTCGTGTGCCTAGATAAATGCTTGTCTGTTTGTCCCTGATTTCATGTGGAAGAAAGATACAACTTGAATTTCATGTATCTGAAGACTTTTAGTAAACATTCATTTTAAAAAGCATGACTTACGTGACTCTCTATACTTCAAAATCACCATGAATAAGGAGATTTGACTCATATGAAACATCTAAATCCTGTTTATGATTATCAAATATGATTATCAAATTTCAATTTGATATGTCAAACAAATATTGAGACCCTGCTGTGGGCAAGAAAATAAGCTAGCTGCTGAAATTGGGAATGAAGCTCAATGATGAATGATTCACTTGCCTTGAGTGTGTCTACAAACAACCTTTCCTAAGATAAAGGCAGAAGAAAACATGTAGTCAAGAATACTCAATTCACACTTGAACTTCCCATGGGTGCTTTATGGGTTATACTACACATCTGTTGTTTCACTTTGCCTTAGCCTCTCTTCCCTTCTCCTGGTTAAGTGTTGTGGTAACAATTTAAGAGATCTGGATTTGGGGGCTCTTCCTACATTCAAATTCCCAGGTATTCCCATATTTTAATTGGTCCAAACCAACTGTGCCAGTGCCATAAATGATTGAGGGCTAGCCTATATTATTAATCTGTGTTGGAAAATAGGTTTAAAATAACATGGAGATTCCTCAAAAAATTAAGAATAGCATTACCGTATGACCAAGCAATCCCTCTCCTGGGTATCTACCCCAAAAATCTGAAAACAGTTATTTGTAAGGATATATGTACATGTGTGTTTATTGCAGCATAATTCATGGTGGTGAAGACATGGAAACAGCTGTCCTTCAGTAGATGATTGGACAGAGAAGATGTGGTATATATATACAATGGAATACTACTCAGACATAATAAAAGATGAAATAGTGCCATTTGCAACAACATGGATGGAACTTGAGATTATCATGCTAAGCAAAATAAGTCAGACAGAAAAAGTTGAGAACCATATGATTTCACTCACATGTGGGATATAAAACTGAAAGTAACAAATGAACAAGACAAATGAACAAAAATTCATAGACACAGACAACAGTTTAGTGGTTACCAGAAGGTAAAGGGTTGAGAGGGGAGGTCGAATAGGGTAAAATGGGGAACACATAATGCAATATATAGATGACATATTATAGAATTGTACACTTGATACCTATATAATTTTATTGACCAATGTTATCCCAATAAATTTAATTAAAAATTTTTAAAGTATATATTAGCTTTAAAAAAGAAAAAATGTTTTTTTTAATTATCTGAGATCCCAGTTCAAACATTATACATATCAAGAAATAAAAATAAAGTACAAATGCTCTCTTCAAATGCAATTAGAATAACCCTAAGGCCAGTGTTCTTCTTTAAGAAAAATGAAATTATAGAGTAAACATTCTTTTCCAGAGGGCACCAAACCAAATTCATATTCTATTAGTATCAGTATGGCCAGTGGTTGAGAGAACCACATTCTCAATTCCAAAATCCAGCAGCAATTTCTTTAAGAGTCTTCATGAAAAGCTAGGCTATCCTTTCTGGACACTTAGACACAAAAGTGCAGCCACCTTTTCTTCTGCTTGCTTTAGCTGGATTCTATGTTCTCTTTGGTATTCTTTTCTCCTGATGGATCTGAGCAACTTCTTCCTCAATTCCTACTGTCCTTATGGAACTTGATCTTTTTCACTCATCTCCCTAGCCAAGCTAGAAGGCAGCCTTTCTTTTTTTCCCTTCTCGCTTGACTCATTTTGTCACACAGGTAGTTTGTGACAAAGCCAGGTCTAGATTGTATCTCCAGGGTTCCAGTGCACCTACTTGTCTGATAGTCAAATGGATCTCCTGCCTTTAAAAAAACTGTCTGCTAAAACGCCATCTCTCTTGGTTCTTTAAATTTGGGGGACATATTGATAACATTGCTAAGTAATAAGGCTCCTATGGTGGTGAAAAAGCCACTGTTAATGTTTCTAATTTATTTTGTCACCAGCTGCTTCTGGTAAAAGAGGAGAAATATGGCAGGCTTTTAAGACTTTATGAACTGCTGTGCAAGCGAGGCCATGTACCAGTAAAATCACAACTTGTGAAAACATTTGTAAAGAGCCAAATCAAATTAAACTTAACAAAAGGTGACCCGAAAGAGAGGAAATAAAGGAATGGTTACTTTGGTTAGTTGTGTATCATTCCTAGAGTTTTATATATGTATGCACATTTTTGGAATGGTATGTCCTAGTATTGTAAATCTAGATGCACATAAAAACAACTTTTAGGATAATTTTGTTAAAGAGAAACATTAAAGTAAAATTTGATTTGGTAAATTTTATGACACAGGAAAATATATATATTTACTAGTCATCTTTTATATTCTTTCTCAATAAATGAATTTATATATAAGTATTATTTTGGGTAATGATTTACAAAAGAGACCTCCAAAGTTGCTTTCAATTGACCAAATTGAAAGTCTAATTTGGATCTCTTTGCTAAAAAATACATGTTATTTCTATTTGCCTATGGTTTTTATAAAGCCTTGTTTATATATCCAGTCTTCTGAACAATTTTATTCATGAAAGGAGGTTGTGGAATGCTCAAGAACTAAAAAAAGAACATGAATTAGAGTGTGACATTAAGTACTTACAGAATAGAATGGGGTGGGGTACTATGCAATGTGATGTTGTGCATGGATTAGTATACTACTTAACAAGCTCCATCATCTTTTAAAATTGTTTTCAGGAACTGCATTAGTTAGCACACACAGATACACACAAAAAAAAATCTTATGTGTAAGGGAGGTAGGTATATGACATGGTTTTATAGCCTACTAAATTATAGATAATAACACTGCAAAATAATACAACTCGGAAAAATTACTCAAGTATTCTAGTATCATGGCTTTCTAACACAAGAAAACATTGTGGGCCCAAAGAGATAAAGACGTGAAGTTCTAACTGTGACCCCACCCAATGCATCCCTCCTCTTTGTGTGTGGCTGCAGAATGCTTTTCTTTCCCTTTCCTGTTAGAGTTGTCAATTACAAAATGCTGACTTGGAATGTTCTTGTATTTAAGACCTGTTCAGCATTTTCTCTTTTTCCTCACATTTATGTTAGCCCTTTCCTTTAATTATCTTGATGTTGTTATTCTTGGCAAGGCTGCCCTTTCCATTATGGTGTGTTTACCTTCCAAACAGCCCCTATTTCCTCCTTATCTTTGTGAGCTTATTAAAATTTCCAGCTCCAACTGCTCGCTTCCCCTCTTCAGCATATCCTCACCTTCACAGCTCACTTCTCTTTCTGTCCTTTCAACCCTTCTTTCAACTCTCACCCCAGCTCTCTCACCCCTTTGGAATAACAAGTTATTTCCTCTTTCATTTCCTCTTACAGAAGATGTTTTTGGACCCATTCCCAAAAATCTTTGGCATGAAATGCTACTCATGCCGTTCTGTGTTTCTACTGGGCACCTTTCCAGAGGTGTTTCATCAGCCCGGAGCACTTGGTCTTCACACCAAGTTAGGTCTGGTTCTGTCAATCATGTTTGTCACCATCCAGCATTCCGGACCAGCCATGACTGTGGTCACAGGACTGGTGAGTCTGGCTCCCTCTGGCAACAGGTTTTTGTTTTCATATCTTTTTTCAAAAAGTCTGCTCAGGGCATGAAAATCTGGACTTCTTTTTTGTATTGTAAGTGACAAGGCGATTAGATAAAGGGAGGGGATGCTGAGTTAGCAATATTTACCCAACTGGGACATGTTTCTCAATTTATGGGATACGTGTATTATCCAATTACTTTTTATTCTTTATAGGTCAACCCAGAAGTAAGCTGGACAGCTGCATCCAAGCCGGAGAATAAAACTTGTTAAACACAAAATCTACCTACAATTAAATGTTTTCTATTTTATGGTAAAAGAAATTGAGGGGGTAGGGCAATATTAATTTGTTCTTTAATGGAGAGTGGACTGTTATTACCTGTAATGATTATATTAAAGAGACTAACATCTTTACCGTTCCTTACTTGTTAGTGTGTTGAAGTGAATAGTTTCATAGCACATTTTGATACTTTTTCTTAATATTTATGTATCACAAACTAATATGACATATTTAAGAGCTAGAGGACACTGTTTTGAAGTGAAGGTTTTTCTTATCTACCAAAACATGAAGATAAGCAGCCACGGCAGTGCCCTGAGTCACGTAACTCTAAGTAATCTTCTCCACATTCTATAGTTAGTGCTTTGGCAGCCAAGTAAATAAATATACATGAACGCACACATTCAAAGTAACGGCATTGGAATCTGGCACCCATAAATAGACACACTAAAAGTGAACAAGCAAGTTACTTTCTTCGATTCATAACATGCTACGTTCAAAATCTAAACCTTGTCTTTTTTGTGAAGTTTGGTTGGTTTAGTTTGGCTGGGTTTGGTTCAAAGGGCAAAGGGCAGAGACCGAAGAGAGAAGGCTGTGAATTTTAATCTGATTTTTAATATTGTTTAGTAAATAGACTGTGGACAGGGCCAAGTAATAAACATTCTTCTAAGTTACTCCAGTACACTGTTGTTAATACAATTAAAAATGCAAAGCCAAAGAGACTTCCAATTTAAAATGGTATTTGCCAACCAGCTCCAATATAGCATATTCTTTTAGTCTGATGAAAATACTGATGAGGGCCCAGAAAATATCACATTGTTTGTAAGGCTTTATTAGCTCAACACAGGAGGATAGCAGGAGGGGAAGGCGGAAGAGAGAACGTTGGTAGATCAGAGGGGCATTAGTGAGTGCTTGTTTGAAGGACTGTGACTGGGTCCACATTAAGCCACCTCACAGCCCTAGAGCGAACAGATCAGACCCCACACAAGGGAAGGGGCATCCAGCCCAGGACAATCCACTCACCCGCTCCACTAGCAATGCCCAACCTGCAGAGCTCACTGATGGCAGGAGGCTGAACAAAAAGGGGTGGGAAAAATCCTGCCGAATAAAGGGAAAGAGAGCAGCTTCCACAAGACCCAGAGAAAGTGCAAACAGAGTTGAACATATCACTGGCTGGCCACCTGAACTTGGGCAAGGTTACCTAAAGTTTCTAATCTTCAGTTTTTGTGAGAATTATATAATGTATAAAAAGCAAAAATAACATTAGTGTGCCTAAGGTATGGTAAGTACTCAATAAATGTTAGTTTGCATAGTCATTAGTATCACCAGATAGTAGGATACACTATCAAGCTATCACTCATTCATTCAGTGAATATTATTGAATGCCTGTTCTTTTCTGACATTAAAAAAGACATATCATGTTCCCCTTCCTATTTTTATGCTGCTTGTATTCTAGTATAATAACTAATAATTAAAATAGTTCTGTTCCAAGAACGATAAACTAAATGAAAAGCAGTAAGGTAATATTATCAATTGAGTTCTAGGAGAAAGGGCCTTGGAAATCTCAAAATCAAGAGTCAAAATCAGAGTTCAACTACTCAAAAAATGTCACAAACTAGATTTAATAAAAGCTTATGTAATTTGTTTTTTACATCCAATTTACAAATATAATTACCATTGTACCAAAAAATATAAAAATAGTAAAAGTGCAATAGTCTCTGAACTAGACATCACACAAATTGTTTAACGTGGAATATAGAATATTAAAGGAAATTAATTGACTAAGATTTTATATAAAAAAAGTTAAACATCGATACAATAATATCAATTCCAAGTTAATAGCAATCCTGATGTTGTAATAGTCATTTTATCATAATTGCTTTATCTTCTCCCACTCATAACTAATTTTACTATCAGAGGTCTTCACCATTTCATTGTTATCAAATTTGTCCTTTTACAATCATTCTGCTAATATTTATAATATAAAGAGATTTTCTTGGAAGAAATCACAATAAAAACACAATTTTTAAACTGACTTTTGGGATATGGTTAAATTGGTTGATCTTCCTCATCCGTGTCAGGTTTGAAGAAGTCATGCAACCTAAGGTGATCTTGCATTTGCCTCAAAGTAAACCCATTCCTGAGGTTGCTTAAAGGTCATCTGCTGCTGTTTCTCTTCCTGACTAATTTAACAGAAATAGCTGATTTTTTTCCCAAAAAAAACGCTTGAAGATGCTGATTTTGTTCTGCATATACTAATTCCTCAGGCAAATAGCCATCTAATAAAGTGTACTGGCATCTTACAATCAAAGTGTTCTTCAGGTAAGTCTGCTCAAATAAACACAGAGAACCATCCTGACTAGATCATTTGACAGGAAAAACTAGGGATTTTCCCCTCATTGGGAATTCTGGAAGTACATGATTTTATATCCCCTCAAAAGTTCTAACTAAATAGATATTCATTTGAAACAGATCACAGTGTATAACAGTTTCCAAGCCTTACACTGCATCAAATGCTGAAATAAAATCCCCCTTTGTTTTCTTAGATGGTCTGTCTATTCTTATTTAGAAAAACCAAAAAAGAAAAATAACTTCTTGCCCCACACTAAGTACCTTTAAAGTCATGAAATGCAAGGCCCCCTTGGACCCTCTCCTATCTTTCTAGCTCTCTCTCCACCAGTAAAGGCTTTTAAAAAATGGAAAGGAATATCTTTATGTTCTTTCTAACTGTTCCCCACTGCCTCCTTCTTTTTGATGGGTAGGTTGGTGCTACTGTCAGCAGTCCAATTCGCTATCAGCACATTTTAAACTACACTGAAAAAAAAGAAAAAAGGAGAGAGTAGGTATGCCCAGATTCCAGAGAGCTGACCACACTGGCTTCAACTTGGCTAATTGAAACACGACTCCCTGGAGCCATAGGTCCACAACTTTTATGTCCATAATTGTGTCTGAAAAGTTTGGAGAAAGAAAAATAGCAGAAGAAATACCAAATCCTCAGACACAAGTAGCTGACCACAGAAAGTTTCCAGAACGATGCCAGGCAACAGCTTACTGATGTGCAGAGTAGCAAACAAACACAGTCTTTGGAAGTAGACAGTGCGAGTTAGAATCGGGTGCCCGGGCAAGCCCCTTAGCTTCTCTGAGCCTGTCTCCTCATTCATAGAATATGCATGATATACCTTGCTGTTTCTGTTGTTATATAGATTAAATTAAAGTATGCGACATACTTAGAAGGCAACTGACCCACACTAAGTCCTCAGTATTAGCTGTTAATATCACTATGACCATTATTTCTTCTATTATCTCTTGGTTATACATTTCTTACTCCTCTCAATTATGTCAATCATTTCAATAAACATGTTTAAATGCATGCCACCTGTCAAACAAGCACTGTAGAGGAATGTGTGATGCAGTGAGGAACAGGAATGTGTAGATCATAGCTATAGGAACTCACAATCCAGGAGACTGGACAGATAACATAAACACAAAAGCAGTCTACCTACTAGTGAACACAGGACACTATTTTGCCCTTATTTCTGTCTGTGCATTTACTAACAAACTACACACGCCTCAAAGTCAAAGCCCATATCTTAGTCATCTCTATGTCCCTAGTGTCTCATCTGGCCCATGATTACTCGTTCAATAAATGCTAGCAGAACAAGCAAATGAGGAAATGAATGCTTTGCATTCAGAGCAAAGAGAGCTTCCTCCACCTGGAAAAGGTGGGGCTGCCTCACCAAAGAGGTCCCATTTGAGCTGGTTCGTAAAGGATAAGTTGAAGTTCAATAGGTAGAATATAAAAGGGCTTTCTGGAAGAAGAAACTGTATAAAAATGCAATTTTTTTGAGGGTTAGAGTTCTAGTTTTTAATTAATTCTCTTATAACAGTACCCAGGACCTTGAAGTATGGCTGAACAAGAAAAGTCACCCAGGATTGGCCAGTTAGCTCAGGTGGTTAGAGCATGGTGCTAATAACACCAAGGTTGCTGGTTCGAAAAAGAAGTTATCCACAGATCACCGAGTGCCAACAATTACTAATATTTGTTGAACACTTAAATGTGATCGATACTGTTCTAAATGTCTTACAGTGTTAACTCATTTAATCCTCACAACAGTCATATCAGATAGGGTGCTCATTTTACTTAGGCACAGAGAAGTTAGGTGATTTGCTCAAGGTTACACAGCCAGGAACTAGCAGAGCCAGCTTTCAAACCCAGACAGTCTGAATCCAGACCCTGTAGTCCCCCTCACAGGCTCCCTCACTTCTAAATTTATCTGTGCCATCGTTCAATAAGTGCTGATTGCCTACTTTGTGCCAGGCACTGCTCTAGACACTGGAGTAGCACTTACCCTTGTGGAGCTTGCATTCTAGTCTGAGAAGACAAACAAAAAACAAACTGAATTAGTAAACAATATAAAGTATGAGATAGTGACAATGCTATGGGAAAGCATTAAGGAGAGAAGGAGAATAAGGAGTATCAGATAAGGGAGAGGTGATCAATTTTAACTACAGGGATCCGGGAAGGCCTTGCTGAGATTCCATATAAGCAAAGACATGCAAGAGGTGGAAGAGTGAGCTCGGTGGTGGTCTGGAGGAAGGGAATTAGAGGCAAAAAGCACAGAGGTCCTGAGACAGGAGCATGCCTGGACTGAGGAGGAATCACAGTAGGCCGATGTGGCTTAAGCAGAGCAAGGAGAGTAGAAGGAGAAGGGGTCATAAAGAGATGGCCAGATCACATCGAGTCTTCTAAGCACTGGCTTTTACTCAGTAGGGAAAACATTATGGGGCGGCTGGTTTTCTTTGCATCACTCTCTCCCCAGCCTTCTTCCTAGCCCAAACCAAGCAATAGGGTAGATCTCACAACTGAACTCCATCCCCTTCTGTTCTTTGCACCCAAAGAGAGCGAGTCCACTTTGTGGACTCCAGCCTTCTTTGGATCTCTTTCTGCCCAATGTAAAATAGAACCATGGACAAAACAGAATCATTACTAACATGAAAAAAAGCCCCTGGACCTTTGAATAAGATTGCTGAGTCTAACAGGTGAGAAGATTAAAGATGAGGAGGCAGGAGGATGCTTGCTTTAAAATAGCTGCTCAGAGCTTGTGACCATTTCTGGATGAAAATTTTAATGGTTTCACCTCACTCCCTACATAGTGCTTGCGAGTAGTAAGGCTCATTTACTTAAAATGCTTTTCTTCACATATTTTACAAATGTTTCAAATAAATACAATTTTTCTGGCTCCAGAGCTTAGATTATTTTCTTTTATCTCTATTTTTAATTTACAGTGTGATACCAGAGCCCCATTTTGAGTGAAAATATTCTCCAAGGAAGAACTCCATTCGTCTCTCAAACAAAACTACAAAGATTAAATTTGACAGGGAAACTTCACGATAGGAAAAATGCAGATGTTAGTAATCAACCAATTCATAGTCCTTAAAATAGACTATCTTAATAATTGTTATTTGTAAGAAATCTGAAATCTTCAAATCAATGACATTTTTAATTGTTTTAATTTAAGTAAAATTTACATATACTGAAATCCACAGACCTTAAGTGATTCGTTCAGTAAGTAAATGTAAACAACCATGTGAGCAACAATCTTTATAGATGCAGAATATTTTCATCTCCCCGTTTTTTGTCATACATCCTTCAAGTTAATCCCCCAACACCAAGACAGCCACTTCTGATTTCAAAATCTCACCATAGATTAGTTTTTTGGGGTTTTTTTTTTGTTTTGTTTTTTGGGTTTTTTTTTATATTTTTATTGGGAATCAGGGAAGAGGAACAGTGTTGGGGAACTGGGGAAGGGGAACAGACAAGTTGCTGTCCTTTTGTTCTTCAGTCTAGTTGTCGAGGACATTGCTTCAGTGGTCCATGTTGGTATCATCATTGCGCTCTTCTTGAGTGAGGCAGATCAGTTGTCGGCCTCTGGACGGACACTCACAGCGGCTCTTGGCAGCTCACACCAGCTGCCAGCCTCTCACACTGGCTGCCGGCCACTCACTGTAGCCTATGGCAGCCCACTGCAGCAGGGGCTGCAGCTATGCCGTCCTGGGGACTCACAGCAGCCCAGCTCCAGGTGGAGCTGTTGTTCACCATCTTAGCTGTAGAGGGCAGTGTCACTGGCCCTCATATGTGGGATCTGAACTGGGGCCACTGGCGTCCCAAGCCAGCTCTTAACCAACGTGCCACTTGACCAGCCCTAGATTAGTTTTAATGAGCTCATTTTCAGGTGTTTATTGGTTATTCGTCTTTGTTCATTTTGAAGTGCCTAATCTGGTCTGATGCCCATTTTTACAGTTACCTGCCTTTTTTTATTGATATGTAGAAGTTCCTCACATCATCCTGATAAAATCACTTGACAGATATATTTTTAAAATAATTGATTCTACCCTGATGCATGCTTTTTCTTTTCTTAATGTGTTTTTTGAATATCAGAAGTTTTTAATTTTGAGGAACTCTAATAATTTTAAAATTCTTGTGGTTCATGTTTTTTGCCCTCTCTCTAAGAAATCGTTGCCTGTCTAAACTTCACAGTAATATTCTAGGTTTTCTTCTATAAGTTTTATACTTTTATCTTTAAGCTTATACTCCATCTCAAATTAATTTGTATATGGTATGAGAAAAGTGTCAAAATTCTCCTTTTTTTTTTTTTGTCTCCATACATTTATCCATCTGTTTCAGCACCATATGCTGAAAATATTTTCCATTCTCTCATTGAACTTCAGTGGCATCTTTGTCAAAAATCAATTGACCGTATATATGTGTATCTATTTTAGACTTGATTATCCTTATGCAGTCATTACTACAGTTTTATAGTAAGTCTTTAAATCAGGCAGTTTAATTCCTCTAACTTAGCTCTTTTTCAAAATTGTTTTGGTTCTTCTATGCCCTTTTCACTTCCATATAAATTATAGAACTAGATGTTTTTTCCAAAAGGCAGGGACACTATTGCAATTTTGATTGGAATTGTGTTGACTTAACTATAGATATCAATTTGGGCAGAAGTGACATCTCAACAATATTGAGACTTCCATCCATAAACAAGGTATAATTCTCCTCTATTTAGGTTATATTTAATTACTGTTAGGATGGTTCTGAAAAAAAAATTTTTTTTTTTAGGGCAATGTCACTGGCCCTCATATATGGGACCCGAACCGGGGCCACTGGTGTCCCAAGCCAGTGCTTAACCACCACGCCACTCGGCCGGCCCTGAAATTCTTAATATAGAAATCTTGAACATCCTTTGCTAAATTTATTTCTATTTCTTTTATAGATTTTGATGCAAAATGTTATTGTTTTCTTAAAGTTTGTTTACAAACTATTTGTTGCTATAATATAGAAATACAAATAATTTTATCTATTGACTCTGTATTCTGTGACTTTACAAAAATCACTTAGTTTTAGTAGTTTTTATGTTATTTTCTGAAGATTTTTCTAAACACACTATTATAGCATGTGCAAATAAAGATAACTGTACTATTTTCTTTTCAATATGTATGCCTTTCATTCCTTTTTAATGAATTTCTTTTCATTTCCTTTATTTTCTCTTCTTTTGGCTTTATTGCCCAAGCTAGGACTTCCAATATAACATTGAATAGAACTTCAGTTTCTTCAAATAGTTTTTCTGTCCCATTTTCTTTCTCCTTTCCTTCAGAAATTGTAGTTCAATGTGTTTTATAAATACTTGATATTTTCTATATCATTAAGGCTCTCTTCTCCCTCTGCCCATCTTTTCTTCTTGGTGTTCTTCCGTTTAATTAATTTCTATTAACTTGTTGAAGTTTACTGACTCTTCTGCATTGTGATTGTCCAAATTATTTATTGCTAATATAGAAATTCTTTTCTATGTTTGGGTCAGCTTCTAACATTTTTTTTATTCTTTTATGGGTCAGTTTCTAATGGTTTATTCTTTAATGTTATTCTTTTAAACATCATGTTATATCTCCAAGAGTTTTTTTTAATGTGGAGTTTTTGTTTCTCCTTTCATTTTTGAGTTGTTTGTCAACGTCACTTTCTCTGGGACAGCCTCATCCTTTCTTCACAATCACTTTCCAGTTTCACTCCCCGAGTTATCATTTTACTTTCTTGGCTGCACTTTCTTCTTTGTTGCCAATTCCCTGTTTCAATTATCTATTTTTGTAAAATGTGGATTTATCACTGGGAGAAAAAGAGATAACACCACTATATGCTTTGCATGAACTGAATAACAGATGCACAGTGGCAGGCATTGAATAAAGTAATGTGATTGGTCACTGATCATGACGTGTATCTCTTTTTAACGACATGATTTGTGGACCGAGTGCTAGCAGCGAAATTTGTCTCTCAGACAATCACTCATGGTTAATACATCATGGTAAGTGAAACTTAAGCCACGTTGTTGGGGGACTAGTGTTGTCTAACTAAACCGTGGTAACTGAAATTCATGCATATCTGAACCATGTAAAGCAAGGAAGGACTGCCTATATTTAGAGAACTGGATTTTCCATTGATTTGATTTGGCCTAAATTTAGTCATTGGGTGTCTTCTTTCTGCTTTAACGGATTTTATAAGAGATTGGTAGGCTCTTTGGAATGTAAAGAGAACAAATATCAGGGAAAACTTGGGTGTAAAGGAGACAGAATTGCTCCACTTCTTACAGAGCTTAATTTTTATGTCTCACACTTACTTAACCAAGTGGCAAATTTAATTGCAGACAATACAGAATTCCCCTTAGAATATACCTGTCTGGGGCTTGTATCTGATTTCAAGAGGTTTATATAATGCCAGCATGTGGTGGGGTAAAGGAGGTTTCTGATCTCCAGTCATCAGGCTCTTGCAACACCGGCATATAAAGAGCTACCATTTCCCTGTCTGGGCTTTGCTCTCAGAGATCATAACGTCTCCCCCTCCTCATCTTGGCTGCATTGCTCTTTTCAGATGCGCTGGTTCTTTGGGCAGGTCTCGCTTTCTGTGACTAGAAAAACAAGTTGTGGATCTCCAAGCCAGGCTGGGATGCTTAGGGTCTCTCTCTGTAGGAGTCTCACGTCCAGATCCTCTCCTCTCTCCAATGCAGAAAAAGCCTCTCCCTGTCC
Source organism: Aselliscus stoliczkanus (assembly GCA_033961575.1). Taxonomy (NCBI): domain Eukaryota; kingdom Metazoa; phylum Chordata; class Mammalia; order Chiroptera; family Hipposideridae; genus Aselliscus; species Aselliscus stoliczkanus. The sequence continues at coordinate 50,190,846 of CM066728.1, read as the reverse complement.
TGGGGGAAAGAAAGGCAGACTCTTGCTGCTTTTCTGAACTCTTCCTGGAAAGGGGCACAGGCTTTTTCTTGGCTCTCCAAATGAATCTGGGATTCTGCCAACTGATCTCACTGCTACTAGGATTCCATCCAAGCAGTCCCTCCTCAGGACCCAACATCCCTCCAGCCTCAGCCTGATTCTCTTGTATTTTATACATGGTCCCTCCTTCACCAGTAAAAATTACAAGAGTGGGAGGATCCTTGCTCTGATAATGAAGTATCCTTAGTATTCTTCCAAATTATCTTATCATATGCCTAGATCTCCCCAAAACTCAAAAGCCAAGAACTTAATTCCTTTCCCGTGGCTAACGTGAGTGGTTCTACTCCAATGACCCCTTCTTACCCAGTAGATGCTGCAAGATTCCAACTTGAATGGGAACAGGGCCATGGGATCAAAAGAAATGGAAGAAAACACATAAGCTAACGTGTTTTCTAAATTTTATCCCATAGCAAGAGAAGAAGAAATACAGTACAGTATGGTGATTATGAGCTTAACCAAAGGTCTGTCTGCTTCTTGAGTTCCATGCCTCAGTTACCTAGCCTATAGTATTTTTGTTACAGCAGCCTGAATTGATATTACCCAACAGTTTTTAATCTAATATTATGCTTCCTTGAGAAAGGCACTTGGGTTTTCCTCCACATTAAAACAAACAAATAAAAATAACAATAGCAACAGAAAACACTACTTGTGTAGAGATTCTTGCTATGTGGCAACTTGGTCAACCATTTTGGACTGAGAAGCAGCCACAGCAGTTTTTGACTTGTTCTCACACATATGAAGGAAAAACAGTCCTTAAAGATCCCCTGAGTCTTGTCTTAGCTTCCTGGACAGATGTCCCTCTGTGCCTCATTTTGCACAGACACACATCTTTATTTCTTTCACATACTCGTAGCTTGACTACCAACAGCTCCCTTTCCATTGGTCAAAGAACACTGTGAAACAGTTTTCCTCCAATACCCTGTGAGCAGCCCAGTACAGGTGAAAAAGCAAATCAGCCTCTCTTTCAAGAGAGCTCTGGACAGTAACTTTTCAGTCATTCATTCCAGAACCCCTTGAAGCTGTCAAAGTCATTATATTATTCCCATAATAGTAAAGATTACTAATTAACTTTGCTAGAAATTTTTTAAGCCTTTTTTCAAGGGGCTATACCTTTTTTTCTAAAAGTTAAACAAAAATTGAACCAAGCAAAAATTGCCTATTTATTTCGTTTTGTTTTTAAAGAGCTCTGTAGTGATTTTCTCACATTTTCCAAGTTTACTGCCATTGGTAACTAATTCTGATATTGAATAACTTTCAGGCTGGTTTCTCTCTTCCACATCAAGGACAGTGTGGTCCAGTATTTAACTAACTTTTTGAACTACAACAAACCCCAAATCTTGCTGGGTGAGAAGTAAGGCACCATCCCGACCTACTTGTTTCCTGACAGACATGATGCTACCTATCTCAGTTCACAACCTCAGACTTTCATTCAGGATTGTTCCCTGATGCAAAGGATCACACTTACACCACTTTGGAACTGAACATCAAATTCCACATTAAAACACCTCCTATGTGCCTAACACTACGTTAGGCACTCTGGTGCATATCAAAATAGTAGAAGGTAATGTTTGCTTGTAAACATTGCAGTGATCCCACCAAATTTCAAGCTGGTATCTATTTTACCTTGAAGACCACATCTTTCTCTTTCTCTGAGCTCAGAACCACCTTGGGTGACCTTTTACAGGCTGCATTGTCTTCCCATCCTGTGTAAGAGAAACAAGACATGCAAATGGCAAAGGCAAAATAATAATAATAATAATAATAATAATAATAATAATAATAATAGTGAATAATGAGCTGTGGGAGAAAGGAACCACAATGCAGACTCAAACCCATTTGCGGTCCCAAAAGATCATGAATTATAATGGCCACAGAGTTTATTCTGAGACTCACATTTACCTATGGAATTACTTATATCATTTTCCCTTTTAACTACTTCAGTTACTCCCCACTGTTTGGATACAGAAAACCCTGTGGAGTTTCCAGGATGGGGAGAAGTCACACAGAGGAGAAGAAGTCCACACAGTCTTGCTACTCTAAGTGGGTGCTGGACCAGCAGCAATAGCATCACCTGAGACCCGCTACAAATGCAAAATTTCAGGTTCCATCCAAGATGTACTAAGTCAGACTCTGCGTTCTCACAAGATCCCCTGCATGACTCCTCCACACATTAAAGCTTGAAAAGTTCTAGTGGATAGCATTTGATAATTTGAAAGAGCTTTCAAAACTACCTAAAGTTCCTGGCTGTAATTTCTAGAATGTGAAAGAGAGAATTTATAATGCATGTACACGTCTTCCCTGTAGTAAGGCACAAAGCCCTCCTGATTTGTGACTGAAATAAGAAGACATCTTATAAGATCTGTCTCTACTGATATGAATTGTCCGACAGCGAAATTTTCATGTCATATAGGCTTCCACTGAAAGAAAAGAATTTATGTGCTTATCAAATTAGAAGAATTTATGTGCTTATCAAATTTAAAATAGTTACATTTATTTTAATAGCACTTAATAGAAATATGAATTATCTAACCACATTAAGGAAAGAATAAGGAAAATAAAATTAGTTTCTAGGGCCAGCCGCGTGGCGCGTTGGTTAAGAGCTGGTTTTGGGATGCCAGCGGCCCTGGTTTGGATCCCACATATGAGGGCCAGTGACACTGCCCTCTACAGCTAACAACAGCTCCACCTGGAGCTGGGCTGTGTGAGCCCCGGCAATGGTGTAGGCTGCAGCCCTGCTGCAGTGACTGCCATGGGCTATAGTGAGCGGCTGGCAGCCAGCGTGGGCAGCCAATAGCCGCGGTGAGCAACCATCCAGAGGCCGGGGACCAATCTGCCTCATCCAGGAAGAACTCAATGACGATACCAACATGGGCCAGTGAAGCAACGTCCTCCACAACTAGACTGAAGAACAAAAAGACAACAACTTATCTGTTCCCCTTTCCCAATTCCCCAATAAAAAAATCTTTTAAAAAAAAATTAGTTTCTATAAAATAACTTTGTCCCCCAAATATGCCTAAAATGGAATTTTGGACCAACATGACTTTTCTTTTTCTCTTTTCCAAAATATCCTATTATTTAACTTTATCTTTCAGGCAAACTGTCCTTGTCGAAGAACAATTTTGTGATATGCTTAAATACATATGGTTCATTCCATTATAAAATAGCCATTAAAAATAAAGGAAAAGAACTCATTTTTTCTAAAGAATTTATTTGAGGTGACAAAATAGACTAAAATGAGGCTATTTCAAGAGTTAAACTGATATTCCTTGTCCTCCAAAAATCTAATGAAATTAGGGCCTTCTGGGAAGGATGGAGAAAATTTTATAGAAAATGAAGACTCTAAGGAAAACAATCTCCATGGGTAGTTCAAGAGGAATGAGAACCTATCTATAGCATTCAGGATTTAGGTTAAAAATGAGAAGTTTCCTGACAATTAAGATTATTAAATGCATACGTTAGCATTATATGGAAAGTTAGGGGATACAATATTAATAGAGCTCACCTGCTTGAAGTCATGGTGTTCATTTATTCTTGTTAGGGTTCTTATTTTAACAATAATTGTTGTTGTTACTATGATGATGAGGATGAGGATGACAGCAATGACAACTGGGCACTAACAGTGTGCCAGGCCTGTGCTTTGTACTTCACATGCTTTGTAGGTACTATTCTTATATTCATTTTACAGTTGTAAAGAACTGATTCTATGGGAGTTTCAGTGGCTTATCCAAGGTCACAAAGGCCATGTGTGGTAGGACCAGGAGACATTCCCAGGCAGCGTCCCTCCAGAGGCAGCACACTGAGCCCCTCTACCATACTGTCCTGCCTCCTGATACCCATACATCAAAGTTGGGTTAACTTGGTTTGCTGTGGCAAACAGATTCACAGGGAGACTGCAGTCAACGTTGGGAAGGCAGTAACATCCAGTTCACCAGGTGGTTGAAACATCTAATTTGCTCGTTGTCTGCTCAATGTGTCATCAGGCACCAGGCACAGCCCACGAAGCTGAAATCTGATTTAGGTTGCCTCGGGGTGTCCATATGCCATCCACATGGCCCTCACCATATCAACACCCAGAAACAAAGCAGTTCTGGAGACATTCTGACCCTCAGTCTCCACTGAACTAATCAAACATGATCTGTCAACATGTAGCATGACTAGAACAACAAACACATCCTCTCTCTCTCTCAATTACACACACAAACCACATCACAAAAATTGTCATCAGAAAGTACAATAAGAAGAGCCTGACACTGAACTGATGTTATCATTACAGTACTATAAATGCAGTGGATTTAATGTTTCCAGTCTCTACCTAGATCACACAAGATAACATATGGAAGGCCCAGCAAATGTCAGTTCTTTCCTTTGTCTCCTTCTTAATCATATCGCTCTCACATATTTTATTTTACTTCTGAACTGGGGAGTCGGAAGGCAAGTATATCCCATTGCAAAGGAAACAGATTGGAGCTAGGAGTGACAGGGCAGCAATGGAGGAATTTATAAGGTGCCTCCACTTTATAAAAGGCAGCTCAATTCCACAAGAGAAAAGGAAGCTGAGTACAAATCAAGACTTAACACAAAGTAACAGAAAGGAGCTGAGAGCTAATGCAGAAATTTGACATCTGACTATTATAAACTGCCTTGTGCTGGAAGAAACCATGAATCATTTGAAGACACGGAATACCTGGACTAATATCAGTAGCTTATAAACAGGAAATACCAAACTGACCAAATGCCATGAAAATGATCCAAGTGATCACACGAAGGTCCAAATAGACTAATGATTAAAGGCTCAGAGTACATTTTACTTTAGAAGGTTCATCACTGGGACATAGAGATTTCAAAACGGATTTCTTGGTTATAGGAAAAATTACTAATTTATGTATTAACTTTTCAAATTATACTTTATCTTATAAAAGTGTTACTGTTATAAGTGAAATGCCTTGTTTCTCTCAGTGACTCATCCTAGAAGCAAGTCTAACATCTGCCTCTGTGCTCCTGTGAATCAGAAGAAGGCAAACAATCTAAAAGAACTGAGAAATTCTCTCTAGCAAAATGTTTTTCACATTTTTGAAACTCATGTTCTCCTCTGATATGTATCAAAACCACATGCCTTCTTTGAATGCCCTATAGATTCAGAGCAAAAATGAATATTCTCATTTGCATTGAATCAAAGAAATAAAGCAAAATGATGCTTTGTCTTCAAGTCACACAGTCCCCTGCTACCATTATGATATTGGAAGTGGCAATAAAGGGGTGTAGTGCACCTTTGCTCACTTGTGCTTGGAGAATTGCCGCTCTCGTACTCATCCCAAAAACCTGAATATCCATGGTTTTATGAGAAGTCTAATGAAGGCACTAAGAGAAATATGTGAACTGCTTTAGTTTAAAAATAATAAACTCTTAGCAACGTATCTGTTAGTCATTCTAACTCTTGTGAAGCATTTCTAATATTGCCCACATATTACAAGTCGTTGGAACGTTTTATAGGTTGTGTTTTCTGTCATCATCTAGACTCAGGGTTTTGTTTTTGTTTTTGTTTTTCCTGGAACACATCCAACACACTAATGTCTCTTACGAGCTATCATCATTTGCTTCCATGGAGTGAGAAGGCAGCATGGTAGTGAACGGGTCCCCAAGATGTGCTACTTTGGCATATGAATTACTTTGAGCTGAAGGTGACTGAAAGCCTGCCTAAGAGAAACTTTTACCTCTCCCTGAAAGAATTTAAACTGGGATCCTTGCCGGTACCAAGAATTATTACCAGAAATAGTTTTTTATGACCTATCTATAGGGCAGGGCAAACTACTAATAACTGAACATCTGCTCTTCTTATCATCTTGTGAATGACCTTCCTCCCCTCTGAAGCCCTAAGGTGCCTTACCTTATCCTAAACTCAGAATGTCATCTACACCTCATTTTAACTTCCCGCCTCTGACCCTCTCATGTATGTGGGGGTCTCTGACTCTCATGTAAGTGGGGTTCCCACATATAGGTATGTAATTAAATTTGGTTATTTTCTCTTGTTAATCTGTCTCCTGTTGATTTAATTATTAGACCAGCCGAAAGAACCTAGAAGGGCAGAGGAAAGTTTGTTCCTCCCCCACAGTATTATGGAAGGTTCTAATGGCTCTGACAACCAGATGCACTCAGGTTCAAATCCTGAATCTGCTGCTGACTATTTGGATGACGTTGAACATGTTTCTTAACCTCTGAATCTCAATTTCCACATCTGTAAAATAATCTTAATAATTCCTCTCTTTCAGTACTTTTGTGAAAATTAAAAGTGTATATTGAAAGCCCCTTGCACTACCTGACACATAGTAAGTACTTAGTGTAAATTTTGAGTATCTATCAAGTTTTAGAAAACGTTTTGTTATTAACACAATTCTTAGTACACATGATATTGGGTATTCTTTATGAGAGAAAAAAGATTTTGAGTTTTTAAAATGAAAAGTACTATGTGTCTAGATTTAATGAAATTTGATCTTTACTATCATAATAGTGATCATTTTGAATGAAATTGAAATACTGTTACCTAGGCAATACCCAAAGCTAATTCCCCAAGACAAAGTGAAAGGAGATGCAAAAATTACTTTGATAATTGCCAATTTGTTTCCAAATGCTAGCTTTCTTGTCACATTATATAAATTAACCATGCTGCGCCTGCCACTAGTGTATCAAATCTTTGTATTTTCCAATGTACTAACTAAAGTTAATTTAAAACAGTTATCTAATATTATCAAGACACCACCAGCTTCAGGAACTCTGATTTTTTTTATTTTTATTTTTTTGACATTTTAGCTCCTCCATTCACATGGTTTGGTCTCTCATTGGTCATTAGGGGATTAGAGAATTAGGGGAACCTAATTCTCCTTGCATGAATCCTTCCCTTTTTACCCTTACACATAGGCAGTAACACTCTGCTCAAGTGCAAGGTAGGAAATACGCCGCTAAGGAGAAAGGCTCTGCAATTATTGTTACCACACCATAATGTACCAGAAACACACAAAGCATTATGAAGGTAGAATCTAATCATTTTAACCAGTGAGAAAATTTGAAGTGATAATGTTGAAACATTTTCACATCAGCCCAAATAAACTAGGATTAAGGCCATGTTTACTACATATTGCCAAAATGTCCAGAAGGAAAAGGACAAATTCAATCATCTTTATATACGAGTATTACTATAGGAAATTAAGCGTTGTATGTCTCTCCCCAAAAAAGGAAAAATCATTCTACCCCATGCTGAGATATATATCATATGGGGGTTGGCCCTATATACTAACATTTGATTAAAACACAATAAAGAAATGAATACTGAAACAGTTTCTCTTAGAATTTAGGATTTGACATATGTGAAAGTTCCTGGCATAGTACCTACCCAGTTTAATTGATTAATAGATAATATTTGAATACCAACTCAAATTTATCTTCAACCACTACCCTATGTCTGATGTATTACTTTATTTGATTAATCTTATAACTACCTAAGTATCTTTTTACATATTCTGGTAAGAACCTATGAAAAGGAAAAAAAAAAAACCTCTCAGAACAGGAATACACTGTGAAGTTTACACATTTCAGTATAAACAAGTAACAGATATACAATTTCTTATGAATGTTTATTGTTTATGGAACCAAAAATATACTGCATGTCTTGAATTTGATCTCAGCACAGTGATGTATTCAAAATAAAAATCTAAGTACATAAAGCACTACAAAACAACGGTACTTTTTCTTTCATTAAAGTTTATTTGGGTGACAATTGTTAGTAAAGTTACATAGGTTTCAGGTGTGCAATTCTGTAATACATCATCTATATATCACATGGTGTGTTCACCACCCAGAGTCAGTTCTCCTCCCATCACCATATATTTGATCCCTGTTTACCCTCACCTACCACTCCCCTCCCCCTTACCCTCTGGTAACCACCAAACTATTGTCTGTGTCTACGAGTTTTTGTTTCTTCATTTGTTTGTCTTGCTCCTTTGTTGTTTCAGTTTTATATACCACATATCAGTAAAGTCATACAGTTCTCAATTTTTTCTGTCTGACTTATTTCGCTAGGAATAATAATCTCAAGATTCATCCATGTTGTCACAAATGGCACTATTTCATTTTTTCTCATGGCAGAATAGTATTCCATTGTGTATGCATACCACATCTTCCATATCCAATCATCTATCGAAGATTGGTGCAGCCGCAATGGAGGGTAGTTTGCAGTTTCCTCAAAAAATTAAGACTAGAATTATTATGTGTCCCAGCAATCCCTCTCCTAGGTATCTACCCCCAAAATTTGAAAACATATATCCATAAAGATATATGTGCTCCGATGTTCATTGCAGCTTTATTTATGATGACCAATACATGGAAACAACAGAAGTGTCCTTCGATAGATAATTGGGCAATGGTACTTTTTATTGTATGTCTGCAGTTAGTGGCATAGGAGAATTGCATTGCATAACACCAGCAAGATTTACTTTCTTAAAAATCTTCTTAACATAGCCCAAAGTTACTCATAAGGCAGCTGTCCTCTCCCCTCCTTTCTTTGCACAAATTCCCTCTAACCCTTGTGCTTATTCTCTTCATCTTCTTACTTCTCTCTCCTCGCCTTTACCCTCTCTAGTAGAGTACAAAGGAGGAGGGATAGAAAACACTGGTCTGAGATCCCTTATCTGAAATCCATGGGGCTATATATATTCAGAACTCAAAATTTTTCAAATTTTAAGGTTAGTATAATTCATGTACTGTATATAATTCTCAGGGCCTAGAGAAGCACACTGAAATTAAGCACATTATTATTTAGGCAGTGAAATGTATGTGTATTTGTATTAAACAAAATAAATATTAAACATAGACTATACAAACTCAGGTCAGATTTTGGACTAAATGAATTTGCCAGAAGAAAAAGAGAATTTTTTGGTTTCCAAACTTTAGTGGTTTCAAAATTGTAGAAAAGATTATAAACCTGTATTTCTAAATTAATATATTTTCTTTTAACCCTATCACATTTAATTTTAGTAATAGTCAAGTAAGGTTACTAAGAATGACGGAATTATGTTGTCAAAGGGGTGGACAATTCACTGAGCATCCCGTGTGCCAGGTGCTGCTTTAGGCTCTGTAGCCAGAAAAACAAAAAAACAGATGGAAATCCTGCTCTCATTGGGCTTGCTTACATGGTTGTGGGATAGAGTTAATAAACAAACAAGCAAATGAAAATATAAGCTAAGACCCAGTACTTAAAGGTGCAATTAAAAAATAATAATAAAGCAGAGAAGGCATGAAGAGTGACCGGGGTGGGGGTGGCGGCCAAAGGAAGTCTCTCTGGGCAGGTAGAATTTGAATGGAGACTTGAAAGGCATGATGGAGGGAGCCTTGTGACTTTGTGGAGGAAGAGTGTTCCAGAATGAGGGGACAGCAAGTGCAAAGTTGGAGAGGGTTGGGGGGTGTGGTGGCGAAGGTGCTGCCTGAAGAAGCCAGTGTGGTAGAATGACCTGAAGGATAAGGAAAAACAGGGGATGAGAGGTCAGAAGAAACGTGGGGGATCTAGGCATGGTTCTTAAAGTGGGAGTGTGATAAATTGCAGCAGGCGACTGGAGCCATGGTTGACTACAGGTGATGGGAGGAAGACCGCCAGACAGTGATTGTGGGCCAGAGGCAGGAGTCAGGCAGGGAAGCGAATGTGGTTGGCAAGGAGCCACTGTCCTGCAGAGTGGCCATGAGTCTCTAAGCAAGCACAGTGGGGCAGGACAGGAGGGCAGGAGCGTAGGCACAGAGGACAGAGCCCTGTCCTGAGAAAGACAGAGGGGAAGAGAGAGGGAGTAGACACACAGTTTATGAAGCTGTGGGATCTGCTGAAGGTGTGGCCGTAGGACAAGAAGAATCCACTGCCCAAATGTGGACTCTCGGGCAGAGCAGGTATGGCAGCCTGGGGGAAATTGGTACTGAGTTAGCCAAGTACTTACTATTTTTCTAAACAGGGCTGGGGTCAGTCCTGCTGGCTGCAACAGGACGTAGGCAGGTGGGGAGTAGGATCATTACTAACCTCCTCTCCTGAGCTCAAGGGTAGAATTTCTTTATATTTTGCTGTTCCACTTCCCTAAACAGTCCTAAAACCATCTTGGAGCCCTGGGAAGATCAGAAAAAGTGTTCTGCCTCTGCTGATGAACAACAGTATCAATGACAAGGAAACAGCTGTGGAGGTAACACAGCAGGAAGGATGGATCTTTAGAAAGAGTATGCTAGTCCCATCCATAACAACAGAGGAACACAGAGGAAAGAAAAAGACTTGCCAGCCTAGAAGAATAATGATGCCTCCGTGAACATTGTTGGTAAGGACAGTAAGAAAGCAACCATGATAATGACCATTATTATTAACTTCCATTTATGGAATTACCACTATTTGTCAAGCACGGTGCTAGGCACTTCGCCTGTGATTTCCAAACCTCACAGCCATGAGGGTGTTGAAAGGAGAGATAGGGGACGTTATTTCTTGGTATTGTTTACTGCCTATTGGCACTCAGAGTGAGTGTGGATCCAGTTAAGAAGTAAGACACAAGAATGACATCAGTATAGATTAAAATATCAATTTTAATCCTGAGAAACAGAACTAGAAAAATGTGACATGGATTTGCTGTCAAATGAGGTTCTTAATGTACAGCTCCAAAAGGGAACATTTCCTCCACAAGTGTAAGACTTTTCCTGTAAGCTTAGTTCAGGGAATGGGGTAGAAAGGATGCCTGCATTCCACAGAAGACACAGAAAGGAAGAGAGATCAAGCAAACTATTCTATCCATAAATGGTTCCTTGTCCTAGTGGGAAAAGTGAAAAAGGAAGAGGATGAAAGAGTTCCTCCTTCACTATTTTTCCTAGGGAAGGCAAATTCCCTCCTTTATATGGAAGACTGGGGAATAATAACCATTTGGTCTTATTATTCACATTTTAGAGACCAGCCAACTGCAGTTCTGAAGTGTAAGTGACTTGCCCAAGTAATAAAGCTGGGAGGTAAAAGAGAATTAAGGATTTGTCACTGTGTCATGTAAGAAATTTTCTTACTTTTTGTAATTTTTACAACAGTAATAAAAGATCTGTAGAGAATACACATAAGAGAAGGAAATTAAGAACAGCCGTCATCACCCATTGCTTATGTGTATCCTGGTGTGAGGCCTTCGGCCTTTACATGAGATGGCCTGTTTGAGAACAGGCTGGGACTGGATGATTACTGGGAAATTTCTGGGGGAGGTGGAGGACAAGGACTGCCCAGGAGACGGGGCCCAGGGCCAGGAGAATTAAGCTCGCCAGTAGTCCCTGCGACTCCGGTGACACACCAGTCCTCAGCATCTGGCCACCAGGCGTCAGCCCTCACCCCATTCCCGCCCTGTCCACTCCACCTGAATAGCGGACATAGGTCCTTCCCTTTCCTTGGCACCTGAAATCAGAAAGCTGCCTCATCCATCATAGTCCTTTCTGCTTCCGAGGTTGTGCTTGTTTGGTCATTCCTTTTCAGCTTCCCAGGCGCCTGGTTGCTGGCAGTTGCCTGGTTTTGGACTCCTTCCTCATTTGGACATCTGGAATCGAAGGCTCTGCTTTTCTTAAATGTCTACCCGGCTTCCAGCTCACTGCTTGCTCGGATCCTCATTCTTTTGTTGCTTTCAAGGATAATTCTAACACCTGGCTTTCAGAACTTGATGTTCCCATCCTGGTCTGCTCACCTCTCAAAACCAGGTTTCACCCACTGGCTAACCCATTCCCATACCAACCATCTATCCAGACTCTTATCTGGACCTGGATATCACAGCCCCAATGTCTATTCAATGTCCACAGTCAGTAACTATCAATGTCCCCAGACTGAAGCTAGTCTTTCCCACTTCTATAAAGAGCCTTGTTAGAAAATAAGGATCATAGACATTTATTTCCAAGCCCACATATCTTATACAGTAGTTTGTTCCTACTGAAAAGTGGCATCTGCTGCCTGTCACCAGGAGTAGCAATCAGAACACTTCTGCCTGCTGCACCTTGGTGTCTGAGCTGCCAGTGGAAAACACAGCACAATCAGGCACTGGCTGTCTCACGTAGAGAAGAGAGCATGAAATCAGCTTCCGTCATGGCATCTGCTGCCAGTGGTCACTCCGGGCAGCTGCAGGACCAGTAGCATGCATGCACAACTTTTGTGCCACAGAGTGAAGGACCCTGTTCCCTCCCCATGTGACAGGTTAGAGTGGTGGGGTTGGCCAGGTACCATATGACACACTCACTTAAGCAAAACAAAGGAACACACAATGAGTCTGAAAGACGGAAAGATGTACCCATCAAAGATGACCAGTCCAGCACAGGGTGTGAGGACTCTATTTCTTGGTAAGGAAGGTTCTAGCCCCAAGGCCATTCTTATGTGGATGAATGAGGGCAGAAGACTGGATACAGGAGCCTGGCTTTCCCAATAGCTCTACTTTCAGAGTGACTCTCCTTAGAAATAGCATTATTTGCACTGCATCTATAAATGTCTTATCATTCCTCTTCCAACAGCAATATAAATGTATCTCAGAGAGTAGAATGTTTTTATAAGATACAGATTTAAAGAATTTCTTTCTGAATGTGTTTTCAGTACCAACTCTGTATGATACAGATTCTCATAAAATTACCTGAGAGCATACCTTCCTGTCTTCCGGAAAATAAACCATCGACTTGGCACGAGACCATAACCCAAGTGTTTTGGACTGTTACTGATAAGATTATACACATTACATCTTACTGGACAAATTGGAATTAATATATTAGAATCAATCAATTAAGCTGAAATTACTGATTTGGAAAATTAACTATAAAAAAATGTTCAAATCAGTGCTTATATTTAGAGCTTAACTAAAATGTCTACAAGTTGTCTAGAAAGAATCGGTCCTTAAGCCCACACCGTGGCAATGTTCCATGGCATTTGCTACGGAATGAAGAACTCCTCTGTTGGGCATTTTTAGCTAGAAGCATATAGGGAGCCAATGCATATTAACTGTCCTCCCCACGCTGAGACATGTTTCTGTCCTGATAGCAGGAGAGATTGGACAGTGGGATCTGAATGCAAGAAGAGGAAGGGCTCGATCTTGAATGTCTTCACTACACAAATGTTCAGAGTCAGGTAGCTTTGGGATGTGTCCCAAAGATCTTAAAGAACTTGGGGGAAAAAAAATCAGCAAATCATTGGCATGTACCCTATTTTAAATTCAACTTGGAATTCACTTCTTGCAACTGCACTAAATAGGAGTACCTTCCAACCTGTTCCACACAAGCACATACGTATAATTAGGTAAGAACCAGATTTGTTCAGTCTTTAGAAGACTAAATAAATAATGTGATTACACTGAGTTAGCACATGGCTTATTATAAAGCCTTGGTCCCTGAAACCAGCACCAGCAGTATAACCACCCCCAGGGTCTAAGTGTCAGCAAGGAGCTAAAAACACACGTCTATGAAACAGGTGAAGAATCACAGGTCCTTTGAAATCTAGCAGGAGGTCAATATGTCCTCAGGCACTATTGAGTCAAGTTGATGAAGAACCTCGGGGATATGTCTATCACCACTATGGTTTCTTTTACCTCAAAGCCCCCTGACCCAAGAGACAAGCAGAATGGAGCTCTAGAGAATCATATGGTTAGTCCTGGCCAGGAAAGTGGCCCTCGTTCCATTATCTAAAACCAACTGCACCATATTCATCCACATAGTAGGGACTAATATATAAAAGAGGCTTTTCTTGGTGGTGAAAAAAAAAAAAATAGATCCACTTTTCTTTTTCCATGTTCAAATGTGTGGGATTTTATAGCACAGTGCTAGACCAGCTCAATACCTGATTGAAATAACCCAAGAGGAGGATACAGAGGGAAGGCTGAATTCAGAATGCTCTGTGAAAGTACATCTGTTTTATGAGACACACAATCTGTCTCATTCCAACCTGCATTTCTGGGTCACTTGAGACATTTAAACTGCACTTATAATTAACAGCTATTTTTAAACAGCGAAAAAATAGAGCACTGGTAAGGTACAAAAGCATTAAAATTGCCCCAGTTTCGCTTTTCAATAGGACACACCACCGAAATATGCTTCAAGATCAAAGAGAGCTCAGAAAAACAGAGAGCGAAAGAGAGAGAGGAGAGAAAGGGAGAGAGAGAAGCCGATCAGTGGGGATAAATTGTTCCCATTATGATGGTGTAAGAATAGGGTTCTTTCAATTGAAACAATTTAATAACCACATTCATTACATTGGTGTCCACTTGGTTTTATCTGAGCAGTTTTTGCATAACTGGGGAGCAAGTTCAATTGAGCTTATTCTCTAGAAATTAAGATGTGCAGGGTTTGACATTCAGAAATTAAGCACTAATAGTCGACCAAGCAGTTGCCTCGAGATTTCCCCTGGATGTAGTGAGGTCTGCCTACCACTAATTATGTCAAATGTAAATGCATTATCTCAAAGAGCTGTCCCAAATTTTCATTAGCTCATTTTAAGGCAGTTAAGGTTATATTAGGGTGATGATGAATGGGATCAGAGTCTCTTCTTTGGAATATGTTAATTAGAATCACTTTGCAAAGTTATTGTTTGCATAGTGTAAGTACAGCACCGCCATCTGTAAACTAGTTTTACCATTAGCTATCAACAGAGAATATCTTTCAGAACACTCTTCTAATATTTTGTGAGATCAAGACAACTAAACTGAATCATGCCAAACACTGAGAGTGCTGACCGACAAACAAGGAGATCATTGATTTAAGAGGAAAAAGGTACTAATTTTCCAGGGGTGACATCAGCGGTGGACGTCTATACACTAGAAAAAGTGTTGGGTTTTTTTTGTTTGTTTTTGCAACCAGCTTTCCTGAGAATGGTTACATTTGCCAGCCCTCAACTGCACTAGGGAGCGTACTGTGTCATTTGAAGTGTATTTTATCCTAAAGTGCTATTTTAAAAAAATATTAGGAATGGAGCTGTAGAAATGCATACAGAAGAAACTCCAGGGTTTACATATGATGTATTAGACATTCACAATCCATTCCTGTCTGCTACCCTCGCTAGAAGGTAAATCATCTGCAGGAACATTGAAAAGACATTTCCCCATGTACACTAAATCCTTCTTTGTTTTCTTACTGCTGCCAAACAAGTGGAGAGTAAAGAATTGTTGGAACATACATTGGGTGGCAACTTCATAATAGCTGCACTTCTTCTTTCCTTCTTTTTCTCCAGAAGACAAAGTGTAAAAACTGAGAAGTTACCCTAACCTCCACAAAAGCTTTTAAATGATGGCTTTTCCAGGAGCAACTGCACTTCTCTCACTAGGCCATTTCCCCAGATGGGATTTGAAATATAAAACCACCATAGATTGGCTTATTGAGGAAAGGAGATAGACTTGTACAAATCACTAGGAAGATAAATAAGCTATAAAGATCAATAAATAAAAGCCAGGCGGAAAAAAAAAAATCAAACTCCAGCATTCCAGACCAATTAAGCTGTTATTTACTGCCCATGCGATTGTAACTTCGATGCTCTCCTTCTCGTTTTCACACCATAGGCATTTGTTTTGCTGAGAGAAAGATATATAACTGATGGGTAAATAGAAAATGATATAGATAGATTTTATGTCCCATAAAACTGTTAATCTGTGCTCCACATTAAATATAAAGTACATTTTTTATTTAGACACTGCACTGGTATAATTAAAATAAAGTATGCTAGCTTTATTTTTTCAGTAAGTCATTTCCAACCATAGAGATCAAATAACAGTGCAACAGCAGCATGAAATGTGGTTATAATAGCCTGAGACCACATTTCCTGAAAGTAAAACATGGGAGATAATAGTGTGAAGGTACAAATTAAATGCAAATAAAACAGATTCCCTATTGTTGCTAATCCCTGGATTGGGTTTCAGTGGGGAAATTTAGATGTAATGTTTAACTTCTTTGTACAGTAATCATTGACATGTTATCAGTTATATTTTGAGATCATTGATGGAAACCATCAGCGAAGGACTTAAAGACTACCTGTCCACCTTTCAGGTAGAGAATGGAAGTAGCCTGGGGCAAATTAAATAAAAATATACTGCTCAGACTGCCTCCAGGACACTTATGGCAGTTGGCAAAAACTCATTGACTTGTTTCCTAATTGATGTACATTTTTGTGGCAACCTACTTTTATTCGCCAGCAGTTCTGTTTGATTTCAGAGGTGTGTCAGCATGTCTTAGCAAGATCCCATTTTTAAGGGAGACTGCCCTGAAAACATCTCAAATTTTAACACAAGGGAACTTATAGAGAGAGTTGGCTTCTGACACAATTTCCGGTTTTCCTACACTGTAATAAGCCTGCATGCCATGGAGATCAAGTGTGGCTGGTGTAATATGGATGTTTTTTAAAGTTGAAAAATATGATTTAAAGTGAATGTCAACTTTTTTTTCAGCTCAGTTGCACAGGGACCTTGCTACTAGTGTTTAAAATAGTCGTTGAGCAATTGGCTTCTTGGGATTTTCAAGTGCACTGACATGAGTAGATGCTTTGAAGAGATATGGCCTTATTCTAGAGCTTTTGGTAAACAATCTCTTTACAGTCTTTTATAAAATGGCATTTGTCTTGTAATTCTTTAATTTGCAGCTCTCAACTTTCAGGAAACTTTTGGGCATGTTACATTCTATACTGTTACACTCTGTAATTACAAATGCCAGTAATACTGTAAGCAAAGTAAATAAATAGCTTTCTTCCTCACTTCCAAAAACTATCAGAGACTACCAAAAAGTCTCTGCAGCCCCTTCCTCACCTTGAAGCCTTACATGTCTGAAAGAGGAAAGAACCACATTTAGGAACCACATTTCCTGAAAGAGGAAAGAACCACAAGTTAATTCAAACTTCATCCTTTTCCTTCTTGTCCAAAATAAGGTACACACAGACCTAGGGCACACGAGATGATGCATAGGGTGCAAAGAGACCATGAGAAGATCTGTTTTTTCTTTATTTATATACTAAGAAGAAATAAAGCTTTACTAATTGTGTATATATATATATATATATTAATATGGAAAATAGCAGTATAGTTTAGAAGGAAATGTACATATTTTGGAGTGCATACTCAAATTTTTGAAACTACTTTCATGCATAAATTTAAAACTTTGGAGATTACTAGTACTAGGCTGAGGACTGCTATTAATCCTTCAGATGTTGGTATGAGAAAGAACTCTTAGAGATTCCATCTGGAAGGCAGACTAATGTCTCCCATCAAAGATGTCTACATTCTATTCTCCAAAACCTGTGAATATGATACCTTGCATGACAAAGAGACTATAGATGTAATAAAGGGTATGGACCTTGAGATGGGGGGATTCTCCTGGATTATTTGGGTGGGTTCAATCTAATCACATGAGTTCTTAAGGTGGAGAACTTTGCCCAGCTGCAGTCAGAGGGAGAAAGAGGTGTGACAATGGAAGAGGATCGGACAGATGACATGTGAGAAAGATTTGACTCACCATTGCTAGTCCTGAAGATGGAGGAAGGGGCCATGAGCCAAAGAAGGCAGGCAGTCTTTAGAAGCTAGGAAAAGCAAGGAAAAGGACTCTCCCCCACGCTCAGTCAACAAGTGATTTTAGCCCAAAGGGATCTCTGATGTACAAAACCTTAACATAATAAATTTGTGTTATTTTAAGCCACTACATTCATGGTACTTTGTTATGGCAGCAATAGGAAATTTATACACTCCACCTGCCCTAGGTAATTGTGAATGCTGGAGTATTAGGACAGATCTAAGTACTACATCAAATGGATTCAAGTCGCAATCATTTAAACATTTTTGGTCAACATCTCCTCAGTTTACATTACTAGGGGAAAGAATAGGAGCAAAGTATGACATGTTAAGTTGACAAAATATTATTCACAAAAATGAAAATATATTGGAACAAGCTTTTTGGTTAATAAGTGGTGAGAGTTTTCAGACACGATCTTTGCTCATTGTCTGAACATTATCTGCTGTGCCACTCAAATACCAAAACAAAGGGGGAAAAGCTGACCTTGGAATAAGTTGCATTTTTCCCAAATCTAATGCCACTAGTGGGTTTTAAAACCCATTCCTCAATATTTGAACTTCAGAAAGTAAAATTTCCAGGAATGACAGTATCGTGCTGGAAACATTAATGTGACAGCATGAAATAATATCATTCTGTAGGAGGCAATAAAGGCACAAATTATGTCAAATTGTATTTGGTTCATGGATGTTACTGTTTCTTATGGGCAGATACAGCTAACAGGCACAGGAACACCTGCCTGTCTCCCACAGAAAATTAAAGTCGTGTGCACCAATTATCAGTCTAAAAAATTAGGGGACCGTTTGTGGCAAAATGGAAATGTGCCGTGTTAGAGATACACCTCCTAAGGGTACGGAATATCTCTTGTTACAGCAGGACATAATTTTTCTCCTGGTCTTGCTCATCGTAGAAAGAGCCATTAAGCCATTTCCATTACAAGTGGTGGCTTCCACTTCTGTTAGGTAATATAATATGCTAAATGAACTCGCTGCTATGCTATATAGGGCTCCATTATGGACTCTAGCCATTAATTGGTTTGGGGTCATTGGCCATCTCAGTTAATGTGAGGGATCTATTCTTCTGAAGTAAAATGTTCGAGCATCACCCATTGAAATGGGCCAGATCCAGACAATATGCATCATTATGCCTATGCCAGTGTACATGTGTATCAGTTTTCCTGCATTTATTTATTGAGGGTATGAAAACAGAGTCCATTTTGTAAAGTTTAAAGAAAGTATATACAGGTGCCACTGTGTACCAAGGTTGTTTAAAAGTCCGAGGAAAATGTGGCACAAGGAAAATGTGAAACTCTGTAAGCCGCATTGTGACTTAACCCTTTTGGAGCTAAAGCACTAAGGTGAAAGCTGCCTTTTTCCGGTTTGCTCCTATCTGCAGAGGCCTAGGTGACTCTGCAAACAGAACCATCACTTCTGCTACAACCTGGGTGATAATATGCTCAGTTAATCTATACAACATAGAGTCATCTTCTCAAAAAGTAATTCACTTCTTTAAAAACTGGAAGGAAAATAAATACGGTGCAGTAAAATTGTTGAGTAGAGGAATCTATCTGGACATTTCACAAAACATTTCATTATGCTGACAATTCCCAGAAGTACTCTCAAGAGTCCTTTAAGCTGAGGATTACTGCGCTGGAGCTGATGGACTTTTTTTGTAGCCTCTTTAAAAGGCAGTGAACCGTTTTTCTATTTTATTTAAATAATGCCCCTTAAAATGGATTTTTAGAGGTATAATAACTCCTTAAGAGTCAGTTATGCTAAACAGTTTCTCTTGATAGAAATGTTGTAAAACTCGTTAACTGCACAATTTCAGATGCCGGCTTGGTGAACACTAACTGACATGTGAATGACCAGAGTTTGTAAAATAAATTGCAATAGTTGTTGTATCACACAGCTAGCATTGCAAGAGCTGGAGGCCACAAGGGGCTGCAACCTGACAGAAAATTACTTCAAGATGAATGAAAAGTGCTTGTTTCTCTTTATTAGTTTTTAGAGAACAATGAAAATGTTGAATTGTTTACAGAGGGCTGATTAAATGTGGTCAGTGGGGCCATGTCCCTACTGCTAACTGTTGGCCTCCCCCTCCCGCAGGCCCCCAACCTACACACTCACACACCACATTGCTGCCAGTACCCAGCCCCCACCTTTGCTCCCTGCCACATGCATCTTCTTATAGGCTATTATGGCTGCACATCTGTGTGTGAAATGTGCTCATTCTGACATTCCACTGCTGCTTGGCGCTGCCGAGGCCTTTGTTAGGTAAAACACTGTTGTCAAGCCTAACAAGCAGGTCGTGCAATTTGCCGGACACTGTGGCAGAGAATAGCCCAGGATGAATTGCTCCGGCCTCAAACAATGCCCGGTTCCATATTGGAATACATATGTATTTCTTTCATTGTGCAGCACTACAAAAAGTCATGACATTTTGTTTTTATAAGGCTTTCATTTAAAAAAAAAAATATGTTGCTAGGGTTAGACTACCACAAAACAGCCTGTTTGTTGTATTTACTTAGGATAACTACTGTCTTATGGCTAAAGGAAAAAGGCATGACGTGCTTTAATTGGCCATTTGTGGTTTAAATCCCATTTATGTTTTACCAGAAAGCACAGTGAGGGAGAGGAAAGGCAGTGGCTACCATTTTCGCTGACTGTTTGGTTTACTTGAAGGGGTGGTCAAAACCAGGGCATTTAGGAGGATGTTGTGGAGAAGGGTTCTCACTTTATATTGCCACAAAGTAAACAGCCCTTGATGGAAAGAAATATGAGAACCCATTAATAAGCATATGCCAAGCAGGAAGAAAACAATCTTTTTACCAGACCAAGCTAAATGAATCAGATCCAGAAGATGTTTTGAAAAACTAAAAAATGAAGGAAAAACAAATCACTGCCATTTCAGCTCAACAAGCAACCCATCCATCCCCTTTCTCACTTCCAGCCTGTCCCTCACACACACACACACACACACACACACACACACACACACACACACGTATGCACACATGTGCACACGCACACACACGCCCCAGGGACATCAGCAGTAACAGGGAACAGTCCGAATGCTGTTTGTGGCCTCCGACACAACGCACAGCACACGGCCCTAATGTGCAAGCAGGCTTCTCTGCCCTTCGGTGCAGAACACACCTTCTGCGCCTATTGTGAGGATAAACAACAGCGTGTGTAATTACCTTTCCGGGGTGGCAATTATTCCTCACAATCAACAACCAGAGTTAAAGCATGTTCCCCCAAAAGACATTTGGGGATCAATTCTGGGTCAATTGTGTCAGGCTTTGATTTATCACATGGTGTCAGGCAGTGATAAAAAAAGAAAGTTTAAAAGAAAAAAGAAAAAACAGAAACATTATGAGGTAAAGGCTAAAGGTTTAACTCAAACTGGTTTGTTCCCAACTTTGCTCTCTCCCAATTGCTCTGCCTTATTCCATTCGCAAAGTAATAGTGATTTGCTGTGTTTCATCAGTCAGACAGCTCGCTGTTGGGGGATAGAAAATGCAGTGAATCTGGACGACATCCAGATCTGATAGGCCCCCACACCACCGTGCTCTGGGAGCTTCTCCTGGAGGCAGCCGAGGGTAAGGGTTAATCGTGCAGGCTTTGGAATCTAAGAGATCTGGATTTAGATCCCCATGATTTAGGCAAGATACATCTCTCTGCAATGGATAATACCTCTTGCAAACAGCTGTTGTGAGGTTTAAATGAGATAATTAAGTGAAAGGGTATGCATAAAGCACTTAGTTCAGAGCCTGGTCATTGTAAGCACCCAGTGAACAGAGTGACTGCTCTTCTACTGCCAACAAGCCAGAGGAAGAGACAAGAGCAGCCCTTCCAAAGTCCCCATCCCTGTGTAGAGCGGGCAGGGGCCAAGGGAGGCAGAGTGGATGCTGGTACAAATCACAGGGCTGAGCTGGTGAATCCAAAGCACCAAATAAGAAACTCAGTGGACTAGACTATATATATGAAGTAGCCAATTGATTTGGAGTGGTTCCAAGTAGACTGACTGCAAACTACAAACCAATAACGGTGCTACTCTGTTAGCAAGACCCCTCTGTCTTTTACAGAGACTTAAGAATCACAGATGAAGAAAGCTACGTTATACTCCTTGATCACCAAATATTTGCTGAACACAGACCTACTATGCACCAGGCACTGTGCTAGGCACCAGGAATACAGAGATCGTTCCTCCAAAAAATCTCCCAGAACAGAAAATAAATATCTACAATTTAGTACAATACAGGTTCATAACTCAGATTTCCTGGAAGGAACTTCCTGCAAACTGAAAGTGGGATAACAAACACACAATCTCACCATCAGGAAATTGGGGGCCGGGCGATTTATCCTATTAAGGATGAATCGTATAACTGAAGTTATTGGTCAAATTAGAGCAATTTCTTACTGAGAAGCAAAATAAAATTTTCAGAAATTAAATGAAGAGGGATGGTATGAGAATTCTCATCAAACTCTTTAGGGAGCAATATAATGCCCCATTCAAAGAACACTTTAAATCCATTTTATATGGAGCAACATTGTTTATTCAATAAGAGGGAAACAGCACTTATACAATTCATTTGTCAGATGACACACAGTACTATTGGCAGTGTGTATTGGCAGCTTAATTAAGAAGTCTGTTGATAATGTTAAAAAGCTGGCACATTTTCAATTCACATGGACACTACTCAAGACAAAGACATGTCACTTGTTGGCTCACACATACTAAAACTTGTCACACAGACTACATAATATGTCTAGTGTCCACAATCATATTAGTGTCTTAACAATGGAAAAACTATGACCTACTCCCAGGTCACAAATAATTTTTTGGAAAAACTGTACTCACTCAACTTATAAACCAGAAGGCAACACAATGAGTACTGAAATAGCCAGGTTTTCAGAGAGATCCATTGTCTAGGTCTGTTTGGCTCCTTTTCTGCCCTATCTTGGGTCCATGAGCAGGAACCCCAGGGTTTGATCCAAATCTTCCTCTTCCCCTGCTAATAGCTGACACCAAATGGCAGGTCCCTATGGGCATGGAAATCATACTGAGGCAACAGATGTAATTCACCTCTCCAAGACATGTACAAACACAATGTTTTTCCAACAGACCATCTACACCTAAGGAGGGAAAAGGAATTTAATTCAAATTAACTCCAACTACAATGTGTTAATATCTCTAAAGTATGAATGTTTATGGAATCAACAAAATGGATCTCACCTAGCAGAAGTCAAAAAAAATGGAATTATGATGTCCTGAGTTGCCCAGTTAGTATTTTGTTTGTTTGTTTTTTTATTAAAGGAACTTAAAATACTTACAGAATACACTCTTTCATTCATTTCCTGTATTAGACACATGCTTAATTAAGAACAGAAGATAAAAAAATATGCGCACTGAAACTAATTGTAAATCCATGGAAGGTAGGGACCACATCTCGTCTCCCTCACTTTCCTTACCCAGTTTCATACAGTGATTCACACATAGTAAGTACTCAATTAAGTTGAAAGGCAATGCATGTTTCAATTCACATTAATGTGGAGGAGTTGCATTGATTTAAGGAGCAGCTGGGATGGAAGAAGAGGTTCAATTTTTCCTGACTTCTGGCTAGTGAGGCAGACGATCTTGAAAGCTTCCTTTGCCAAAGCTGACTTGCGTAACACTGGCATCATAAACTGCTGGTCACTGTGCCATTCTAAATGTCTCGATTTGTTTCCACTTTTGCTGACAGTAACAAGATGCTTCTCCAACGGTTGTTTTTCCAACGAGAAAATGTGAAAGGTGACTTGAAGCAGGTATACTCCTGTCCTACAGACCATACATCTGTGAACAAAATGGAAACAAATTATTAATTCAAGTCTTTCTAAAAACAACTTATCAGGAGTACAATGGATGGTCTTTTGACGATCACTAAAAATATTTAGGTCAACATTTCAAAAATACAGCGAGGATCTTTTATGGTGATAATGCTGTTTAAAGTTTTCTTTCCTTACCTTAAATAGTGACTTTGAAATCCATGCCACCTCCAGGTGCAGATCCAGAAACAGCAAAGAGCTGTGCATTTTGAAAACAAGGCTTCGCTACCCAGGATTTTGCTTTCCTTGCCTTGATAAACAGGAATGAAACCCTCCTGAAGCCCCAAGCCCTACCCCTTCGTGAGGAGTATAATCCCTGCCTGCCTGAGTCCCATCATGTAGCACCAAAGTGGGTGGCTGGGAGACAACAGCAGCAGATAGAGAAGTCTGTTGTGAAGCCATCTGGCCAGATAGGAGCACACTTTCTTCTGCAAAGGCTCTGAGCTAACCACGTGGGTAAAAGAGGCATGCAACAGGCGGGCTGAGTGGTGCAGTGGTTAAGCGCTGGCTTGGGAAGCCAGCGGCCCCGGTTAAGGTCCCACATATGAGGGCCAGTGACACTGCCCTCAAAAAAAAAAAAAAAAAAAGGAGGCATGCATGAGCACTTCATACATTGGCTCTAGCAACAAAGGCCTGGTAAGGGCAGCATGGAAGGATCCAGGTGGGTTCTACCTTAAGCTTTTCAGTCAGACCCACACACATAACACTATCTTAGACCAGGGAGAGAAGACAGACAACTTTGCAAGAAACATTTCTATTTCTATTCATTCACATGTTCAAGGGCTACTGTCTCTCTGAAATGTCCCATTGCAGACCCACTGCAATGAGATGTAAAGCCAACAAACACACAAATAACCCTAGCCTGAATATTCCTAATTTATTTGCTAATTAACTTTATTTATTTGGGTTTTTAAAACTAGGCCAAAAGCAACTGCATATGTGTTTAAAATGCCCTTCAACTCACGAGCAAAAATGTCATACTACATGAGCATTTAAACTCCACCTGGAATCATTTTAGGCTCTTCCTTCTCTATCCATTATATCAAACTTGTCACTGAAGCCTATTACTTCTTAATTTGAAATGTCTTTTGCAGAACCCTTTTCTTCTGAATTTCCACTAAATCCTCCGCCCTTTGTCAGTTCCTGTTCTCCTCACCCTGGAATATGACAGCCTCCTAGCTATGCCTAGGTCTCCTCTGCTGGCGTCTCAGCCCCTTCCCCATGACGCTGCCTCCACCAGGCCTCCACTTCAGCCATTCATTCCAACATCCCTCTGAGCTAGGGCCCCTCAAGTTCCCACTGAAAAGGCTCAGTGCAGCTGTGACCTTCAGCCCATCTGCATCAAGCAGGCAAAGAAGGATCAACCTCTGCCCACCAGAGAGCGGAGCTAGAATTCCTTTTTGGCCACAAATGCACTGACTTTTACTGAGTTTGCTCTGCACTCTGTTTCATTATCATTTCTCCCTTCATTTCCCTACTAACTTCAGATACGTTGTCCCAGTCTTCAGAACTGGCTTCTGCGCTGACCAGCTTTCCCATGTCCTGTAATGCCTTGTGCCTCACCACAAAATCGACTTGACGACGGCCCTGGCACGAACCCACCCCATCTTCTGTTCCAGGATTCCAACTGCTGGCTGGGACCCAGCAGGGATCAGACTGTCCACTGCCATGTCCCCACCCCTACCCCCGACTGAATCTCATCTGCTATCTACATTCTAGTTGCTCAAGCCTCCTGCTGACCTGGGTCTCCTCAGGTCCAACACTTTCCCCAAACCAATCCGGAGATCATCACATCATCTTCGTCACTGAGGATGGTGCAGCCAGGTTCCCAGGCCCTGACACACCTAGTCTTGACTTCCTCCTGCTCCTGGCAACCTATGTTGCTGAGATACTGCAGAGGAACCCCCTCTTCCCATCCCAGACAAATTCCAACACTATAATATTTTTATAGTATCTATCTTTTATTTATTCAGTCAGTCAATTAATTCATCCTCACTTCCTTCCATAAAAAATTAAAGAGGTTAACATTAACTTAGTTTTAAAAAAAAATCTTACATGACTACTGATAGCCTAACCCCTGCCTAATTTTTGAAATATTCCGCTTTCCTATTCCACTGCGTTTCCTAGTCTCTAACATGAAGTCTGCATCAGACACACAGGTCTACTGCCCTCTCAGCTCATTCAGAATCTTTGTTCACCCCCTCTTTTCTGTCTTCTTAATTATCTCTGCCTTCTTAATCACCTCATTTGTGACATGATCTAAGAAGCTTTCCCCAAGAAACAAATCTACATTGACTTATCCCTTATCTGGATTCCTCTGAAATAATCAATATCACACAGTTTAAGTACTTGGTTTTTACTAAATGTCTCATATACATTAGCTCCCCCAACAGACTGTAAGTTCTTTGAGAACTGGGAGAAAGGCCTGGCCCTGAATGTGCTATGGTGCCTCCAAAGTACTTGATATTGACCTCTACTAGGAGAGCAAAGTTCCACTTCCGTCTTCTCCCTACCCTTACTCCACTCTCTAACCCCAGCCCCATGCAGGAAGAGAGACAGAAGACTCGATCAAATGACTGGACTCAACTAAACCTCTTAAAAGGGAGTGAACCTTTTGGTATAATGAGAAAAAAATGGTTCAATTTTTGCCTTCTGTAGGCTGTGGTCTGTTTGGAGTTTGTCTCTTGTGTTCTCACTCTCTTTGGGTTGCTTCTCTATACTTCCATGTAGCCAATGAGGTGAAACACGTATGGAACTGCCTCCCCCTTGGGAGATGCTCCCCAACACCAGCCCCCGCACCCCCAGGTAAGGCCTAGGGCAGACTCGTTAGACTAGTTCTAACTTAAACCTTTTTCTTTCTTTTTTTTGGTTTTGCTCCTACCTCATCTAGCCACTAGTG
This sequence comes from Aselliscus stoliczkanus, assembly GCA_033961575.1. Lineage (NCBI taxonomy): Eukaryota > Metazoa > Chordata > Mammalia > Chiroptera > Hipposideridae > Aselliscus > Aselliscus stoliczkanus. The sequence goes on along the minus strand of CM066728.1, from coordinate 50,164,461 downwards.
AACTGGACCCAAGAGAAAAGGCCAAAGAAGCTTGTCTGTACGAGACACAATATTTCCAAGCAGCTCCACATGGATAGCTGACCTCATCAGAGACTGCGTTGGGTTTGGGAGTATGCAGGTGGGCGTCAGGGAAGGACCAAGGTAACAAGTAAGAATATATGTGTGTGTACTTGAGGTCTTTCCTGTGCCTATCTCCTCCCAGTATCTGTAGCCCCAGGAGATACCTCAGTAAGGGTCTGTGGGCCCATCTCAACATACCTACTATCTAAGTATATTCTCGATAAATACTTGTGAATTGGCTTTTCTATAGTAAATGTCTAAACTTTATCAAGATAAACCACAAAGTCTAAGAAACTTTGAAGTTCTGGGACAGAGTTGTTCATGGTTTTTGTATTAAATACATGCCTCATTAAAACCTTAAGAGTAATTTTATTTCTATAAAGCCATTTCTCTAAGAGCATACCTGTTACAATATAAATCTTTGAGTCTGAGGTCTTTTCGAGGGTGAGGATACAAGCAAGACAGATCCTGGGGTTTTGCAAGCCTTCCTGCCAAAGATTAAAGCCAGTGAGTGTGCTTCTATTATGAAATTTTGAATAAGCAGTTGTACATGACCAGAGTCCACTGTAGAATCATATAATAATCATGATATCTCACATATTTTAAATATTTAAATAGATCATACACACTCTATATACATGAGTTATGTACATAACCTTTGATGCACATTTTATTGGAAAATAATGAAAAATGGATGTAGGCATATCTCAAAGTCATGAGATCATTTGTCACTTGTCCAAGTCTGTGGCCAAAACTCCACTTTCGAACAGCGCTCTTAATTAGCATATGATGTCTCCTTCTCCCCTTTTTCGGTTATTAATAGAACTCCTGAATTTTGAGAAGCACACGACCACAAAGACTATATTTCAGGCCTTCCTCGCAGCTAGTATGGCTAGCAGGATATGAGTAGAAGTTGGGAATTCCAACAACTAGGGAATGCCTTTAAAGAGAATGCTTATGCTTCTTCAAACATGTGAATGAGGCCAATACCCAGCAATAGCAGAGAGTGGTACGATGGAAGTTTATTTCTCCCTTAACCAACAGTCTAGGCAGAAGCAGCCAGAGTTGATACAAAGTCTCTACTCTGTCAGGGGGCTCCTTCTAGCTTGTTTCAGCCACTATATTTTGGGGTCTCTAACCTGCATATAGGTTAGGCTGCTGTAATACATACAACACTATAATTCTATCTCTGCTGCTTACTAGTTACCCAACCTTGGACAAATTACTTAAACACCATGAACTTGTTTCTTTGTCTATACCTACTTCATAGGTTGTTGTTAGCAACATAAGACTGTCATTTTTCTTTTTTGCGTCCTATTGTATCTCCAAATTCTAGCACAGTATCTGTATATATTAATAGTAAGCATTCAGTGAAAATTAGTTATTATTGCTGTTCCTGTTGATATGCAAATCTAGACAAATAATGCCATACTTCAATAATTAACCATTAGGTACTTCCAATAAAAATTTGAAATAATACAACTAGTCAACATGGTGTACATTAGATTCTGACCCAAATCTTAGAAAACATTGTCTCACAAAAGGTTTTTATCTGACTTGTGATTTGATTTATATGAAAATTTTTACATGTTAAGCCATTGGTTGTCAATTTAATAAACTAACTTTAATCTTTAAAATTATCTGCTTAAATCGGGCAGCCCTGGAAGGTCAAAGGCACTCAGCCCCAGTAGTATTGGTTCTATCCCCTCTAGTTTTTATTACAAGGTCCCATTGTGCATGCATATGAATGCAAACCACCCTGATTTTTATAGCACATTTATGGTTGTGAATTTGTATTGTAATAGTTCAGAAGCTCATGAAAAATAATTCTTATGTTTTCCCAAAGGAAGATGGGTACTACTTGCTTCTACAAAAATAGCATGGATGGGAGTTTTCAGTAAAACACATTTCTCCTGTTGAAGAGTACTTAATAAACACACACCCCTGGCTGCTTTCATTTCACCACAAGTGGTACCCATTTGCCAGTCACTGAAGTAATTCAGTCTGATCTGTTGAGGTGATGGATTCTGACAAACTGTGTAACCCTGTCATTAAGGGGAGGGTAGATTATAGTCTCTATGCAGGACATATTAGTGCTTACATTTCTCATGAACATAGCCTCTGAAACACAGGGGAAAGCGACAAGATGAAACTAAAATTGTACATGGACTTACTGCTTCTCTGTTCAGTGAGTGATATGAGCTGGTCACCAGTCCACACTTTCTACTATGTAGACACAAAGTTCTATTTCTTTCTGGCTGATATAAAGATCTTTCATTAAGGACACAAATATTATGCACAAAATTCACTAGTCAGTAATTTAAGTCTAACTTGAGGCCTCATGTTTCTACTTTAAAAATCTTTCTCTTTCCTCTTTTTACCCTACATATCTATATAGCCATTTTACTTCTCTATAATTTCTTACTTACATACTTAAAGTTCCGATAAGAATGGAAATTACATCTAGAGTAAAATTCATAATTAGGTGAATTATAGAAGACAAGTCTGAATTAATGAAAACTAGATCTAAAGTATGGGCCATTGTCAAAAAGATCATGATAATAGCAAAACCTAGTGTTTGAGAGTTCGCTACATGAAAATCACTGAGCTGAACACTTTACATGCATTATCTCACTGAGTCCTCATAACAGTCCTGGAGCAGGTATTATCATCCCACTTTCACAAATTAGAAAAACAAAACCTGAGAGATATTAGGTAACTTGCCTAAGGCCGCCCAGCTAGTGAGTGACAGAACTGCCTTCAGAGTTTGTCTGTCTCCAAAGTACAAGTTCTTTATCACCACACCGAGCTGCTGGGGTCATCCTTCAATCAGTAATACTAACAAAGCCATACCTCAGATTAGGTTAACACAACTCTAAAGCTGAGGAACGCTGCTTTAGTGAAAAAATGAAAAGTATTTAAAATTAGCTCACCAATTATCTTAGGCAGGTAATAATTACCTGCCACTTATAACGTACGTACTGCACACTAGGCACTCTCTATACATTAAATCCAACCCTCACAGCAACCTCATAAATTAAGTATTTTCATTTTACAGATGAGGGAAAAGATGCTCAGAGAAGCTAAGTAACTTGTCCAAGGTTACACAGCTAGTAAGCGGCACAGCCTGCACTGTGCCCTTCTGCCACACCACCTTCTTACCTCTTGCCAGGTCTTTCTCAGAGGCCTGAAAAGACTGCTTTGGAAAGTAACAATGCCATCTCCCTATAACTATATTTATGCTATTTATTAGCTCAGCAAAGCTTTCATTCAGAGACAATACAAAAGCAAACTTTAACCCAGACCTTGCCCTCATTATCATCAATTCCAAATTTAGTGAAGTCCGTGTTAATGGGTTTTACTGTATATAGAAAAGAGTTTAATAGTCACTTAGCCCTGCACTCGCTCCATTAACAAGTCTAAAAAGCCACACAAAGGTGAAGGAAGGAAGAGCAGTGACCTTAAAACTAAAACAGATAAGAAGTGCCTATAATTTGTACTCCAGCAAAAAGTCATAATACATATGTCAATACTACAACAATACGGTACATATGCCAATCTGTAACAACAAATTCAACCCTACAACTTTAAGTGCTCTATTCACCAATTAAAGAAAATTAATCCTAATCGGATGTTCATATTAAGGAATATAGCCATAGCAAATCGGCAATAATAATTAAAAGTCCATTTCAAATCTCTTTGGTGAGCAGTGAAATGATCTAACACAGCCAGGCTGCCTGGTCCTTTCTGCAGTGTTGCATAAATATGCGCATTATGTGAACATTCCTGGCTGTTTAACATGGTAGTCTGTGCTCCTCATTCTGCATTGGTTTCTAATGCAAACATGCTTCCATGTGTTCCCTGAGTGAGAAAAATGTACAAGTTGTAATAGTCAAGCACATTGCTGCTCCCAAAGCCAAGTCTATAATACACACGGTTTTCTCACATAGGTCATCACAGTGTTACAGAGATTCTAAACAAATTCTGCCTGCTTTGGAGGGGGCTACCTGGAGCAGTCAGGATCGCACAGCTCTGTCGAGTTGCATCATGATTTTTTTTTTCTTGTTTTTAGGTTAGCTTGTAACTGGGCTTCCACGTGCTCTCATGCAAGGGAAATAGCCTTGGGACAAGCAAAACAATCCAGGTGGAGGGCAGCTCAACTATTCTTTCAGGCCTGATGCACCGTGGGTGGAGTATGTGGCTAGACTCTCATAGGTCACCTGCTTCTTGATGATAGAGTCAAAGCTCAAAGGAGGCCAGTTCGCTGAGGGCCATCTAGAAGGATAGGTTTGCAGACTTAAGAAACCTAGGGTGAACTAACTAACTTCCCATTGCTACTACTCTACATGAAGTATAAAAGTATAAGCTACGCTATTATATAAATGTAAATTAATCCGAATATCTGAGACTGCCACAACTCCGATAATCCTCTATCTTGTGTTGCTTGATTGGTTTGCAAACCAAGCTCACCTAAGTGTTACCTTAGGATTCAGTCTTTCACTTTTACTTCTAATGCACTTGGCCAGAGCATCATAACTATTGTCATTTCTTTTACAGTCTATTTCAATTTCAAGTCATTGAAAGGCATTACTGAAAAAGAATATGGAGTCTCATTCTCTGAACTTTTCAAAGTCAGAGCAGGATGTGTGGGATAAACTCTCTGAGAGTTTATCCCACACTTCCTGAAATTCCTGGGAGTGTGGGATAAACTCTGAGTTCTCTTAGAATCTTTCCCAGCCTATGAGTCCATGATTGTTAGTAATCAGTTAAATCTTGTGAGACACCCAGCAATTCCACTTCTAGGAATCTTTCCTACAAAACCACTAGCACAAGTTCACAAAAATAAAAATACTACCAGATTCACTGCAGCATTGTTTGTGATCACACACACACAAAAAGATGTGAAACAAACTAAATAGCCAGTAGTTGAAGAATAGTTTATTAAGGACCATCCAAACCATAGAACACTGTGAAGCCATTAAAAATAAGATAGGTCTCTATTTAATGACATGAAAGTGTGTTCAGTGAAAAAAGGAAGATGCTGATCAAAATGTATAGTGTGTTAACATTTTGGGAAAAAATACAATTGTATGTATACAAATAAACATATATAGAGAGATTATATGAAACAAAAATATGTTTTAGAGAGATGTAAGTATAAATATATAGCCATGTATATTTTTGTTATGTGACATTCAGGTAAAAATATTTCTATTATACACTTATATACACATACATTTGCATATGAATAGAAAAATCAAAAAGAATTACCTCAGGCTGCTCTAACAAAATACCACACACTTGGTGACTAAAACGAAACACATTTATTTCTCACAATTTTGGAAGCTAGGAAGACCAAGGTGCCAGCAGATTTAGTTCTTGGGGAGGGTCCGCTTCATGGCTTACAGACAGCCATACTTTTGCTGTATCCTCAGAAGGTGGGGGTGGGGAGGGAGGGAAGGAGAAGGAGAAGGGGAGGGAGAGGGAGGGAGAAAAAAGGAGGGAGGGAGGGAGAGGGAGAGAGAGAGAGAGAAAAAAAACCAAGCCTCTGGCAAGTGAGACTGGGAAGGGAACACCTGAACGTTGTACTTGTATACACTATTGTATTTAGATTTGCAAGCAATTCTCCAAAATTGAGACCCCCTTCCTCTCCTGGGTTCTGATCAAGTTAAAAGGTAATACAAATATAAAACAGATGAGAGGCTAAAACATAACCTGCATTACTGATTGAGACCAAGATGGAGGAGGTAGTTTAGTTAGTGGGAAAACCAAAACAACCATGGCTGCCTAAATGACAGAATTTAGGCCATCTCCACAAGCCAGGCCTGTGCTGGGTTGGGGTGGGCTCCCAGCCACAGGGAGAATGTGGCCTCTTGGTAGGCAGGCCTTTCTCTGGGTAGAAGGAAGCTGGCAGTTACCTAAGCTGGCCCACTTATTCACTGCAACTCCACCAATTAGGTAAGTCCCTCTCCTTATACTCTGCAGTGAGAAAAAGTGGTCTGCCAAGTAGAAGTACAGTCTTTGACAAAGTCGTATCAGTGGTGGCTGGATCTAGATTGCAACAAACAGGCTAAAGAGTGAATGGTGAGAAGGCAGAGGGGAGTAAGTAGACAAGTCAAGAAGAATTCAAAGAAAGGAAATAGTAGGGAATTTAGTAAAGGATTTTTTTTTTAAAGGAACCAGCCAACAAAATGTCAAATGTGAAGTGGAAGAGACAAAATAATTTTACAGCAAAAGTCTAGGCACAGTGATGGAATCCTGTACAAGTGAAGGTTAATGCCTCTTACTGAGATGTAAATAAACGGGAAGGAAGAGGAAAAGCCACAATGATTTGCTGCAAGGATGAAGGAAAAGAAAGGGAATTCATATCATGGGATCAGTTTTATAAAAAGGTGGGTAGATTCTAGGGCTAAAACCAGACAACAAAAAGTAAACTTGCAAACTGCCACAGGGCTGGTTGTGCTAAAGTCATGACGAAACTCAGCAGCACTAAGACCTACTTGTAAATGTTTTATCATATTGGGAAACTTTTGAGAAATTATGTGGTTTATTATTTATAAGACATTGCTTAGATTAGTATTGATGCATATATACTCTCTATCATTCAACATCATGCATCATAATATTAGTTGACTCACATGCTCCTTTATCCCTAGGGACAGTGGGTTAAGCTTGACTGGCCCTGTGTAATTTTTCATTGCAATTCTGGTTACCGTTACACCATATCCTCCAAATCACAATGCACTATAGTGTAAAGTCAAACGGACCAAAGAAATTGGTGGAAAGATTCATAGTTGCAAAGTCTGGCTCGATACTTTTAACTGGTAGAGAAATTTCTGCACTGCAGTAACACTGATCTATTTTCATGCCATGGTTTCAACGGCCACAGAAGTCCTCCTGGTAAACAGGCTTCTGTGAGTTAAAAAAAAAAAAAAAAAAAAAAAGACAGAGGGGAAAGCTTCATAGCTTATAACAGTCTCCCAAGTTACATTCTTTATCAGGTTTTGAAGTTATGTTGCAAGTCTCCATTCCATGGTGTGCTTTAGCTTTACAACCAGCTGCCCCTCTTAACTAGCGGTTTTTGACATCATTCAGGTCGCACAATGTGTGCTACAGCCCCTACCAGGGCTTTTCAGCTGCTATTAAAGTTATACTGCATTTGGTTAAGTGTGGAGGTTGGCACCAGAGAGGATCCATGATGGTGATTATCATGCAAATCAGCCTCCTGCAAGTCCAGCTCCTCAGAGGAAGCCTTCCAGCTCTGCTTCCCCAGTGCCGCTTCATTGTCCCCAGGATAAAGTGAACCATCTTCGCTACTGACACCGGACACAAACAAAATTGGTTCTCCTGACAGAGATTAGTGGACAGCAATGAATCTTTCACTTGGGTTAGAAATATGATCTTATTTAAGAAAATAACTATACATAATTGGGATCCTGTCACTTTAAATTTTAATGGTGAGTGTAATATGGAGGCTTCTGGAACTTTAAATTACGGCTTTCAGAAGCTTCACACTGAATCTTTCAATTATTCTCTGTAAGTACTTTCTCAAAGCATGTGCCACCATGACATTGATATCACAATTCAAATCTAAATTCAAAACTGACTGCAGGCTCTGAGCTATGTGCTGGCGTGCCGGCTGCCTCATGTTATCTTTGAACATCTGAGGAGGCGAATCAAGAGGCACTCTCCCCGAGCCCAGCCAGCTGTTTGCCAAATATTCAAATACCCTGGCATGCAGAAGGAGCTTTCAGATTTCCCCACATCAAAATTAGCGACGGCCCCCTATTTTCCCCATTAGTTTCTGGCTCACCTACATGCTTTCACGCAGGCCCGCCTGACTCACTGGGCTCAGCGTTCGCTCTCCCTCCTCCCTCACCTCTCAGGCTCCCCCACTCCGGCAATTGGATCCAGTGTGCGCTGCAGAATGGCAGCCAGTTCAGACAAAACCATGGGAGAGAGTTTTCAAGTTTGTGTTTCCTTGAAGTGGATCTGAAAGAGAGGCTGAGCTGATATGTGTAGTAGTAGGAAGACAGAGCAAAGCGTGAGAGGATTTTACTTAAAATGCACTCATTAGTCTGCAGCAAAAAATGGAATTGGGAAGACAGCAAGGGAAAAGGGAAAAGGCTTTTCTCTCTTATTCTGGTGTCTTTAACTTCCTTGTTATGTACCTATTTTCTTTAATCATTTTAATATTTTATGTTCGTATTAAAACAAATGGAAATGGATATGCTTATTTATAGGCTTAGCTTTAGACTGCTTCAATAATTTTAAAATGAGTCCCCTACCTCACTAAATACAGTGCCAAATTTACAACTGTAAATAACTAAATCCAGCTGCACTAATGAATCTACAATGAAAGACAACCCTTATTTCACATTATAAGGATCCTGAAGCAATTTTCCTCAGCTGGATAACTTAGGACAGAGAGCATGGGAATTTAGAAAGAGAAAGGGACTAAGGTGCTATAAGACCACAGCCTCTACCCAAATGGCTCATCAAATTTCCTGAAGCTGGCCACCAGTCCTGGCTGTCCAGCTGGGCAAGGGGTTTTTGATTTCCTTCAGGAAAAGTTGGGTCTTGTGCGTTTCCTGTGACGTGTTTACACTTGGACAGAAGGAACACAGCAGGGATGCTTTCAGGGCACATTTAGGGGGACGCCAACCTCACAGGACTCGTGAATGCCAGATGTCAAACCAGTGTGTGCTGCTGAGCATTCTCCAGGCACGATGCACAGGCACCAAATCACGGTCTGAGGAGACTCTGCTGTCCTGATCTGGGGCCTTTCCTTAGCTGCAAGGCCTGGGAGAAATGCACGTCATTTAAAAATAATAACAATAATAAAGCTGCTGATATGAATGTAAAAATTACCTGAGAACCAGATAAGTTGATGGCATTCCAGTTCTGCCAATCAAATATTCACTCCAACAACCCAAGTAAATCATAAGGCAAATAACTTACTTCTGGGAGCCATGGGCGGCAAAGGTTGACAGGCCCACACATGGAGTGGCCATAGTGTTGCCGACTGACGTTATTTCCGGAAAACAGCCTCAAACGCTGCTTTGCACTGAGATCAGGACTATATAGAATGCCCAGTGGGCGCTCTTCTGAGACACTGACCATGGACAGAGAAACAAAATTTTTAAAACCCACATTGATTTTGGAACCCAAAGCAGTATAATTACAATCCTGTCTGGCTTGACTATTTAAGGCTTATGGAGTGTTTCAAAACCAAAAGGATTCTACACAAATCATTCACCCAGCTATTTACTGAGCTCTCACTACATGCCATGTGCCATATACTGCAATGAGCCGGATTTGATTAAAGAATAATCCTCATACCATTGGGTTTCTCTGCAGAATTTAGCACCATGACTTGCCCCTTCATCTTAAAATTCCTTCACTTCTGTAAAAGTTTTCTCCCTCTTAGAGGGGTCTACCTCCCCGATCAGTCTGTTCTTTTAGCTAATTCCTCTTCCTCAGCCCTGTCCTTATTTCACTATATCAACAAAGGATGAAGGGTAGTAATCAAAATCACTTGGAGATATTTTTTCAAACTACAGAGAACCTTTCCACCCCCATTTGTGAGTCATTACCTACATGAACCACTCACTATTTCTAGCTGGAATAAATCCTATTCCTTCCTTAAGAGCTTTGGGATAAGCAAAAAAAAAAATAAAGCTAACAATCTCTGTACTAAACACTTCCTCTTGACATTATCTACTTCTGTGACTTCAACTATCATCTGTATGCTTATGATTTTTCAAAAACAACATTTTAAGCCTAGACCAACACATGCAAATGCCTAGTGGACCTCTATTTTCAAATGATGTACTACCTCAAACTCCAAAAATGCAACAACAGATCTATTATCATTTTTCTCTTCCTTTGTTCAATAGTATCCACTCAGTGGGTACTTCACACTCCGTTCCCACTGCATATACATCAAGTCTTTCACCGGTCCCTTTTCTTCTTTCTCAGGAACGCATCTTAAGCCTGTCTGCCATGCGCTATGGACCTCTGGACCACATGGACCTCTGCAGTAGCCTCTCCACTTCTAATTATCTTCCACATGCTCCTGGTTCTTACTGATAAAAGCAGGAAATCCAAGAATGCAGCACTCATAATATACAAGTTGATTTTTGGTAGCACATGGACCAACTTTTAAAATATTTATATTATTTTAATAGGTTTAGAAAAGTAGAATTAACACATCAAACTGGGATTTTAAGTTAATATTGAGTTTGCTTTTCAAATAAATTTTAATATAAAAATCAGACAATAAAAATAAAAATTAAGTCAGGGAGTATGCATATATTTTTTAAAAGATAAAAGTGGTACATTAATCAATGATATTTGGGAAGCTTGGTCCTACAAAACAGTTCTAAACTTCTGAACATGATATTGCAAATGCTACATAACCTCTTCACCTGCAGCCATGGTCTCTTCCCACATTCCCTGCACTCTACTTCAACCTTCTGTGTATCAGCTTTGCTCTATAACAAAACAACCCAAACCTAGTGGCTAAAATAGTATTTTATTTAGTTTATAATTGTGCATTCTGTCTGGGCTGACAACTGATTTCCCTGGACCCTCCCATGCGCCTGTGGTCAGATGATGGATCAGCTGGTAACCAGATGACCGCAGATGACCTCAATCATATGACTGGTGGTTACAGACTGTCAGCCAGAGCCTCTGTGCCCCTGCAGGTGGCTGCTTATTCTTCAGCAGGACAACCTGGGCTCATTCGCAATATGGCCTCAGGGCTCCAAGCACAGAAGCCCCAGCGCATAAGCACTTTTCCAGTCTCTTCTTGTTTCACATTTGCTAATGTCCATTGGCCAAAGTAAGTCTCATGATCAACCCAAATTCAGTGATGAGGAAACAGACTCCGCTTCTTAATGGAAGGATCTTCAACATCACATTGCCAGGAGTTAGATGCAGGAAAGGGCAGACTTTGTAACCATTGCTGCAATCCATCATTCTTACCATATCCCAAACATGCCAGACATATTCATAGATGCGCTCATGCTGTTCCCATCACCTGAAATGAATTATCAACCTCCTTCTGTCCTTCTAGAAAATTCTTCTTGTTCTTCAAAGTTCTCAAACATAGCATTCCCTGACATCCTCCTTCAAATTAATTATTCCCTCATATATTCCCATGATCCTTTGCATATGCCTCTATTATACCATTCAGTGAATTACAGTTATTTATGTCTCCCTAAGTAGACTGTCCTTGTACCACCAGCATCTAGCATAGTGCCTAGCAAAGAACAGGCATTCAATAAATGTTCACTAAACTAAATTTAGTTGAATAACTTCATTAAGATTAAAGTCTCCCTGAAATAATTCTACATTTCAAAGACTGAAGGTGCTATGATACAAAATTGTCCTTATAAGTAAGTAGAACTAATTAGATCCACTTCATCTCATTTGAAGGGCTCCAGGGTAATGCTCCCAGCCAAAAGCATTTTTCCTGTGGGACTGGCACAAAGCCTAAACTTCCGGCATTCATTATTCTAAGTCTCAAAATGTTTTGCTATAGTGCAAAGAGGATAGGCTTTGGAGTCTGAAACACTGGGACCCAAAACCTAGCTACTTGTGTGATCCTGACAATTCACTTAATACATTTTTCTGCACCAGTCTTTACATCATCCATCCATACAGAGTCATCTGTGTTCTGTTGCATATGTAAAGGACAGAGCACAGTGCCTGCCATACAGATAACGCACATCAAACCACAGAGTTTCCTATTAGAAAACCACATGTCCTGGGGGTGGGGGAGGTAACCTCAAGCCTTTATGGTAACATCTGAGTAGAAGAAGAGATTGAAAGTAAAGGGGTCACAACTTTACAATTTTACTGACAGCCAGGATTGTGGCTCATAACTAAACAATGATATCAGTTTTCAGGGACCCCATCAAAGAATAAAAGTTTCTTCCTGCCCCCAGGGTATACAATGACTATCTCTGGTGATACAGAACTTAGGAATCTCTGCATAATTTTGCTGAGCATCAATATGGAATCAACATTTTTACATATACTTAGACAAGACAAATGGGGAAAGTCTTAAGGAAGAAAAGAGTTGGCTTAAAATGATGTTACTCTAATCTTTTTAATGCATATTTTCTCATTCTATTTCATTTTACATTTAAAAGGGCTGCTTGGTAAACAAGTGTTTTTCTCCTTACCTAAGGATACAATTTTTTTAAGTGAGAAAAATGAAAAGCATGTTGCAAACATACAATTTTAAACTTCAAATTATGTCACTTCTATAGGAAATGTCACATTCAAATAAATATAAAGTTTTAGACACACTGAAATCCTGTTTCAAAGTAAAGCCAAATTTAATGTATTTTAATAAAATCTTTAAACTTCCAAAATCCCAGAGGGAACTTGTCTCCTATAAGGAGTCTCTATAGTTGACCTTCCTGAGGCTGTTCTCACATCTCAGTGGCAGCTCTGAAACCTTTCTGCACTTAGTGTGAACAAAAACAATCTACACTGATTGATATTTAGCCCTGTAAATGAATCTCCATCGTTTCCCCTGGGATCTGTCACCTCAGCTACACTGGAAACTTCCTGGTACCTAGGATTCTGCTTTCTGTATTTTCTTAATCCACCTCTCTCACTCCCAGCACCCAGGCTATACACAATAAATGTTAATTTACAGCTGACAAGGAAATGTATAAGTGACATTTGCTGGTGGTCAATTCCCTAGACCATTCAAGTTCAGATCAACTCCTCTACGGACTGTAAATACTGAAAAATTATGGTACCCCACCACATGTACATATAAGTCAAAATAAAAATAAGGCACAAAGCTTACATATATGTTCAAATTAAAATAGCTTCTTCTGGCAAAGTTTTAAGTAAACTCATCAAAGTCTGGACTCTTCTCTCATTCTTTTCCTTCCCCATTATGAGGTGAAAGGGTGGGAGAGAGGAAGGCTGGTTGAGTAAGTGAGTATAGAGGCATGTATCTCTGATTTCCTGGTTCTGGGTCTGCTATAGGGTACCCCAATTGTTGGTTAATGTCATAAAAGTATGTCAGGATATTAATTATGGGTATGCATGATAATATTAATTATCAAATAATTGCCTAAATCCATATGTATATTTGATGTTTCCTTTAAAAGGGTCCAAATTCTGTTGCATGTATGTAGCAAAACAGCTTAACATATGAATAGAAACAATGTAGCATACTGCTTTGTCTGCTGTTACAATTGTATCACAGTTGCATATAGAAAAGGAGATGCAATAAATGATTGTCAGCAAAGCACGAAGAAGCACAAGTTCTTTGCATTTCATTCCATTAGACTTCAATATTTGATAAGGCAACAAGTGTCAAATTATGTTTGGGTAAACCTTCCATAAGTAATGTTTTCACTGCAGTCACAAAGTCTAGAATGTAGATGCTAATTTTAGAACCAAGTCAAAAACACTTTATGTTTAGATAGTTGCAATTACAATTTTCACTTATAATGTGATTCTCATATCTATAGTAACAGATATTGGTTAATATATCCATTAAATTTGAATAGTACTTTATGTTTAGATATAATTGTTCCAACTGATCTGTTTCCACTTTTAAATTTTAAAATCTGAGTGTGTGTGCCTCATGAGTTGAATACTTTATTTTTACATACCCAGGTAGACCTTTGTCTTATAACAACTGTTTGGATACCTAGGAAAACAGCATTAAAAAATCAGAAATTTCTGGTGATTGTACAGTCACTTTACTTCTGATTATATAGGAGCTTTAAAACAGTAAGTTTCTTCACTGACAATGAAGTACAACAAGAATGCAAATTTAGGAATGAGAATAAATAATTTAGTACCTTGTCATGTGATCATTTCTGATTAGTCCTAAGATGTGTCTAATAAGGAAGGAAGGAAGGAAGGAAGGAAGGAAGGAAGGAAGGAAGGAAGGAAAGAAGGAAGGAAGGAAAAAAGAAAAGAAAAGAAAAGAAAAAAAAAGAAAAGAAAAAGAAAAAAGAAAAAGATTTCCTCCCTTGGTGGCTTTGGTCTAAGAGTAAAGGGTGTATTATGTCCATTAAATAGAAAACCAAGGATTATTTGAACAAATAATATTACAGCTCTAGAAAATGACTGATGGTCTTTGCAGAAGCCCAGACTGGTTTCATCTTTCTTGAGATTTTTATCACTGATTTGTTCTTAGTCATGTGCAGTCACTAAGGCCAGCAGAGGTAACAAGTGTTTGATGTATGACGCTTGAGCCACTTTTGTCAGACTGCATTTATTTTAAGCCACAGTCCTACTTGGTACTCTTATATGTATTTGTTCTTGGGCTTTAGTTTTTTCTTGTTTCTAGCGATGAGTCAAACAGATATGGCAATTATAATAACACTACCCTCTAAAGATCTACAAAAATAACATATATCTGCTTCCTTGTAAGGAACGCCTGTCCACTGCAGATTAAATAAATGACTATAAAGCAAGCACCTCAATATAAAGATTTACTCTTTGTTTTGCCGCCTTATTTGCACAGCTTACAACATATCCCCTACCTTTTAGCATATATTATCCATTTCAATTCAATCCATCTTTTACAATCTGCAGCAAGCCACAGAAGTTCTCTTCTAGTTGAAAGGAAATTTCAAGGAGGAGGGGTGTGGAAAAACACATTTAATTTATCCTATTGAAAAGGAACCGTTCTAAATGGTTTCTGAGCACTTCTGCATCTTCTTACACACTACAAATCAGCTTAGATGTCTTAATCAGTGGCTAGAAACATATCCTTATCAGTAACATATTCATGAAAGATGGTATGTGTATGAGCTGCAAAATGTTTGGCAGAGACCCAGGAATGAAAAAGAAAAAGGATATGGTAAAGAGTTGATGGAATAGCTTTGTGTTACTACCCTATTCATTTGGGGAATTTTCTATCATTTCTGTTTGCTCTATTTGGAAGAATAACAGACAAACCAACAGAATGTCAGATTCCTATGACTTGATTCCATCTATATATAGATGCACATACTGTAAAATGATCCAGGATGAAAGCGTATCTATGCACAGCGGTGAATACAAGTACATAAATGCATTCTCATCTCTCTGTCTAAACATTCCTATTCAGGATACCATCTTATGTAAAGTTAGTGCTCTTCTGTTTTGACAGCATAAACATTGTCTAAACATTATTTCACAAAATCAAGAGGAGATCTTGACAATTAATTTCCACAGTCAATGGTCTTCTCAAACTGGGCACCTCCCCCTGGAACTTAGGAGCCACCACAGCAGCCTGTGTGCGTGAAAGAGCAAGACAATTCATTAGCCGATTCTGCAGCAACTCAAAGTGGTGGGGGATGTCAGCCCCTGCTCTGGCACTCAATACTAATGAGAGTCATTGCATATTCATAACCCCAAATACAGTCAGCTTCTTGTAAAAACTTTTGTCACCCAGGCTTCATGGCAAGAGCGAAGCACAGCACAGTCCGCGTCATGGCACTGCCGCCAAGTGAGTGCAAGAGCAAGATTGATTGTTTCCAACGTAGCCTGACGGGGAACTAAAAGATGCTGCCCCGAGGGCCCTAAAACTCTGCTTAGTTTGATTGCAAAACCCCAAATAATCAAAGACACAAAAAAGAAGGCAGGGGCGATGAATGTGTTTGCCTAC
Organism: Aselliscus stoliczkanus; assembly: GCA_033961575.1. Lineage (NCBI taxonomy): Eukaryota > Metazoa > Chordata > Mammalia > Chiroptera > Hipposideridae > Aselliscus > Aselliscus stoliczkanus. The sequence goes on along the minus strand of CM066728.1, from coordinate 50,148,758 downwards.
ATATACATATACACTATTCATAAATACATACATAGAAAGAACGCTTCAAATAAGGAATTTGGTTTATTGAGTGAGTGTTCACAGTAATTATCTGTTAGGAATGTAAAACCACTCACATCAATTCTCATCGTGCTGCAAGAAGAATGGTGTGCCCCGGTAAACTTGTTCTCACATTGCAGAAACACCGTGGCATGTCTTAATAGAAACAGATTTCTAAAACTGTCTGAAGTTTCCCGTCATTATCAATACCAAAGCTTAGTGAATTTAGCCTGTCAGCTCTGCCAAATCCAGAGCTACCTGGAATCCAGCTCCTCAGGCAGCTTTTTATGTTGTTGTCACTGCCTCCCTCGCTTTATCATCATCATTATGATTAGTTTCCAGAAGCAAGCCATTCAGTGTGCTTCCCAGGATATCCTAATGGGCCGGCACTACACCATTTGACCCCAAAATACCTGTCCATTTGGGGTAGCTACCAGCATCCCCTGGAGTCAAAGAAAGGAAATGTATGTTTCAGCACCCACTTTGAAAAAGCCTTGAGCATTTTTTCACTCATAATGATGTCTTCAGCTAGAATGCCAGAATACTTCCACATTTTTCTGACAGGCATAGTCTATAAACTACCCATAAAAATTAAGTAAAACAGGACAGTGAAAGAAAAGTTTCTAAATTTGATCACACAAAGTTGTTAAAAGTTATTTCCAGATGCATAATGTGTATAAATATCTGCAGAGCTAAAAACAAATCAGAACTATTGGAAGGATGGTGGGGATAGATGATGAGGTGTTGTGGGGGAAGGGGGCTCACTAAACTATTTTATATCTTAGTCACAGACACACAAGCTTCGAAAATAGAAGGATTTGTGTTTATGATTGATTGAGGTAACTGATTATCCACAGATATTTTAAGTGTTGAGACATTAAATTGTCAGCTCTATCAGTTTGATTGCAGTAAAACATGAAAACATTGACTTTTGTCTAGTTAGAGAAATTTATTTTTCCCAGAATGACAATCCTTTAAGTAGAAGCCAGGCAGCCTGCCAGATTTCCATGTCATACACTGAAGTTTGCAAATGCAACCCATATTTTCATGTGTTTCTCAAGGTTCAATGAATGGTGCATAGGTCTTTCGCAAATGGTCTTGTAATAAACAGATTCCTGCAGTATGTTTCATTCTTTAACTCTGAGAAAAGTATTTACTCATTTTGAAGGGAAAGACACACTTAGCTTTGTATTCATGGAGAATACGTTACCAGTGCTCCTCAGTTATTTAAAGTATCTCTCAAAAATAAAATAACCCTCTTTGGACTACTACACTGTGAACAAGTTTGATTAATATGTTTTATAAGCCTGAAATAAATGCTCATCATAACTGTCAGTAAGCTGACAGCTTTCAAAAGTCTTTGTTCCAAGAATGAGTGATTTGTCTGATGTTCTGCAAGATACCATATTCCAGCCTAAAAGGAAGATGTTACAATCAAGTAAATTCTACTAAAATTTGATTGCCGTTACATCAGCCTTGTATTCTGGATCTTTGTACACCCTCTATGTGTGAATACTATTTTATAAAATAAGAATACCACATCTTATTTGTTATTATTGCTTGGCAGAACATCTGTGTTTTTCATTGAGCAGAACTGTGGTCCCAGTGTTTAAAACTTAGTCCATTACAATAAAAAATGTCAGATGTTATATACACTCAATCCTTTTAATAAAATCTGTGAGGGGGAATTCATCACTAGGCCTAATGATTTAAATGTAAACACCAATCAAAGGACAGATGTGGTCTTTAATTCTACTAAAACACCAATATCTCTATATTTGATGCACATTTTCTATGCATTTATTATAATCGTTAAAATACAGTATGTGTTAAAGACCAGAAGACCATTGAGCCCTCCATGTCTGATCTCTGCAAAAAGTAGTAAATAATACCTAGAGCAAACAAGTTACCTGAGTAACTAAGCAAGCTACACCGACTAGAGTAACACTTCATCCTGAATCCTTTAGCAACCATCTGGTGTCCAGGAACAATGGATTTGGTTGCCCATCTTATCACTAACTATTATAAGTATTCATTAAATTAGACATTCTCCTACTCTTTTGTTCCAACTACCACTGATGCTTCATCGTTGTTCTGTGGCTTTACAAAGCACATTGTAACGTACACACTGCTTACAATTTTCAGTTCCTTTTGTCAGCATGCTTTCCTCCGTGATTTATTTTAGCTATTTTCACATCATGCCCACAAATGTTAAAATTACAGATCATTTTCCACTTAACATTTCTCTTTTTTTTAATTTATGTTTTTCCTTATCTCTAAGAAAGGGTCATTTTTATAACAATTGTGCTTTTTACTCCTATATCACCTCTATCCATAAGAAGTCATTTTTCATTTTCTTATTTTATAAACTGCCAAGAAACCACAGGTTCTGTACATACAATCTTTGGGACATTGTAAGCATTACTGCTCTTCATCTTGAAATATGCATTATTTGATTTTAATGAAATTTATTTTCATTTTTAATCTGTTCTCTGTACCATGATTATCCCTTATAATTTCTGATATATTGTAGCAGTTCTGAATGCAATTTTCTTTCGTGTCTTAGATACTAATTTCCCCACTTTTGTTATACCTCATCTCTTACAAGACTTTAGTATTTAGCTCACAAATAAGATCAAAAGAAGATGACTTATTTTGTTACCCTCTGTTGGTTTTCTTCCTTTAAGGAAACTAGAATTCCCTTGTAGCCAAATTAAAACAATTTATATGCTATTTATATGCTTATAATAATTCCATAATGTTAGTATTCCACAATGTTTTCTAGACCTTCAAATTCTATTCTTCCTGAATAGAACTATGTTGTTAACTCTAGGAAATAGGGAAATGGCCCCTGGCTCAGGTTGGGTTCCTCTCTGACATTACGAGTACCATTTCCAAGAAGGACCTAGATGGCATTGGTTCAGTACAATGGCTGAAGTGACTGCAAGTATGATGCTTTTAACATTGCTCCTTTGACTGCTCTCTTGTCTATCCTGAATTACTTTTTCATCATCTGTCCTCTAACTTTCAGAATTTCCACATTTCACTCCTTCCTATGCCTCATTCCAGGTGTACATATAAACCTAAAGAAAAAAGTAAATTTTATTGCAGCTACCTAAATAAGTTTCTTCCTACCTACCTAATGGCAGTCTCTCTTAGAATTCCACGAACCCTGGGGCCAAGTATAGATTCTGCCCCAGTGCCTAATTTTTTTTTCCATATATTCTTTTTTTAGGTACATATCAATATTTACTAACTATATCTGCATGCTAGCAATATGTAAAAAGACAAGGAGTCTCTTCTTACAGCTAGTGAAATATAAGCTATCCACTCCCCTATATTAAGCCATTATTACATGTAAAGCTATTTGCTTTCTACCTTTTCTTTACTGGAAGGAAAGATCACTTTAGTGCAATGATTTTCAAACTGTATTCAGGGGCATGTCAGAGGTTCTTATAGAAGAAAATGAGTGAAGGGGACAGATACCAAATAGAAAGTACTCCAGCACACCATCACTTTTTGTTTATAATCTTTTTATTTTAAAACAATTTTAAACTTACAAAAACTTGCAAGTTTAACATAAAAAGCTCCCCTATTTGTTTGGCTCAGTTTAATACTTTGCCACAATTGCTTTATCATTCTTTCTTACCCTTCCCCTCCTCTCTCTTCCCCTTCTTCTCTCTCTCTCTCTCTCTCTCTCTCTCTATACATATATATAATATAAATATATATATTTATATTTTATATATATTTATATAATATATATATTTTAATATATATTTTATATATATATAAAAAAAATTTTCTGAATTGTTTGAAAGTTAAAAACAACATGTTCCACTATCTCTAAATATTTCAGTATGGATTTTCTAAGAACAAGGACATTTACTCACATTATGACAGTATAGTAATCAAAATCAAGAAATTCAATGTAGTAGATATGTATGATTTCGGGGATGGGGGGACAGGGAAGGGGGAAGGGAGTAGTCACTTTGTAAGGGGTGAAAAAGATAACTATTGCATAGTTTTGTACATCTGTAACTATTAATAATAATAAAAATAATAATAATTTTTTAAAAAAGCTAACTACAATATTGCCACAGGGATATGAAACACAGTTTGGGGAATATAATAATGTTGTAATATTTTGTGGGGTGTCAGATGGTCACATGTCTTGTTAGGGAGACCACTTCATGGATGGAATAGAGGCTTGATCACTGCACTGTACACCTGAAGCTGATGTTGTATAATATTGTATGCCAACTGTAACTGAATATATAGATAGTCACGGGATGTGGATTATACGGTGGAAGGGAGTCAATGGAATTGTAATAGATATGTATGATATAGGGCGGGGGCGTGAGGTGGCAAATTGGGGAGAAGGGCTGTCACTTTGAGGGGTAAAAAGTATAACTATTGGGCCGGCCGAGTGGCGCATTGGTTAAGCGCTGGTTTTGGGATGCCAGCGGTCCCGGTTCGGATCCCACATGAGGGCCAGTGACACTGCCCTCTACAGCTAACAACAGCTCCACCTGGAGCTGGGCTGTGCGAGCCCCGGTGATGGTGTGGGCTGCAGCCCCTGCTGCAGTGGGCTGCCATAGGCTGCAGTGAGTGGCCCACAGCCAGCGTGAGCGGCTGGCAGCCAAGCGTGAGCTGCCAATAGCCGTGGTGAGCGACATCCAGAGGCCAGCGACCGATCTGCCTCATCCGGGAAGAGCGCAATGACGATACCAACAGTGAAGCAACATCCTCCGCAACTAAACTGAAGAACAAGAAGACGGCAACTTGTCTGTTCCCCTTCCCCGATTCCCCAACGCTGCTCCCCTCCACCAATTCCCCAATAAAATCTTTAAAAAAAAAAAAAAAAAAAGTATAACTATTGCATTGTGTTGTACACCTTAAACTAATCTTTTTTAAAAATGTTTATTTCACAATAAAAGAATTAAAAAATAAATTCAATACTGACATAATGCTATTATCCGATCTATAGAATGTATTTAAATTTTCCCAAAATATCCTTTATGGGATTTTTTTTCCTGGCCTAGAATCAGCCTTTCTTTGTCTTTCACAACATTAACATTTATGAATAACACCAGCAATTTCTTTTGTAAAAATTCCTCAATTTGGGTTTCGCTAATATTTCCTCATAATGAGATTTAGGTTACACATTTTTGGCAGGTATACAATATAAATGATGTTGTGTTCTTCTCAGTGTATCACATCAGGAACCACATGATATTGCTTTGTCCAATTATTGGCAATATTAACTACGATTAATTACTTAAATAGTTAAGGTGCTGTCTACCAGGTTGCACCACAGTCAAGTTCTGTTTTCCTTGGTAATTAAAGAGTAATTCATGGAAAGATAGTTTTAAGACTGTAAATATCCTAGTCCTCAACAAATTCTCACTGGTTTTAGCTTTCATTGACGATTGTTGTCTGATAGTGAAAATGGCTGTAAAATGGTGATTTTCTAACACAACCATTACTCCTATTTTTTTAGTTGATATCCTAGACCATTATTTATTTATTTATAAGTATAGACTCATGGATTTTTTTTTAATTTAGTGAATTAAAACTTATTAACCTCATTATTTTGAAGCTTGAATTGTCTCAGATTTGGCCAGTGGAAACCCCTTTGATCTGATGCCTGTGATTTTTTTGCCATGTCCCTATAATGTTTTGAGTTGCACCATCACTTTTATTTATTTTATATTTGGGGATTTGTCTCCAAACAATGCTTTTAAAAGTTTGAAACTCACTTTAAAAAAACAAACAAACTGTTTTCTCCAATTTTCCTTATTCGAAATCAGGTTTGTACACAAGTTTTTAGAATACAGAGAAGATGGAAGAAATGATGGTTTTGTTTCTTACCATGCTGTCCCTCCAACCTGCCAGATGTGCTCCTGTCCCAGGGCTCAGCATTCACTGTGTCCTTTATGTGGGAACCTCCTCCCCATGGACCTGCAGGGCTTACTCCTTCATCGCCTTCAAGTCACAGCTCAGACATCCCCTACTCAGGAGGCCTTTCCTCACCACGACTATTAGAGTGCAGCAATGAATTTCAAACTTTTTAAAGCACTGTTTGAAATCCCCTTTGACAATAACCCCTCTATTCCCAAAGCTTCATTTCAAAGCAAGATATAAAATGACAATAGTTTAACTCATAAAAGGTAAGTCAGAAACATGATCTCAACCCTGACTGGCTTATTTTCCCATAATTGATAAACTTTTTCTAACGTATTTTTGCTGGTGTACACATAGTGCTTCCAGGTAATGGAAACAAAGTAAATGTTACCCATGCTGGTGCTTCTGACTTCAGTATTCGATTCCTTATTCAATTCACTCCCTTATTACACACAGCACATCCACTTCTCTATCACTTTGCTATGAATTAACCCAATGTTTAAAATTGTTTTCTCCTAAATAAAAGCAATAATAAACATGAATACTGTAGAACTATTTGTCTTTTCCTATGAAACATTCTCTAAAAGAAATCTTTTAAACTATATAACACTCATGATTGGCTTTTCCCAAGCAAGTCTTTAAAAAAACAAACAAAAAAATCTTCAACAAAGAATCACAGGTAATCAACATGGAAGAAATAGCCACAGGCTTTAAAAGTATTCAAGTGTTTTCACTCACATTCAGCAGAGAAACACTTTCCCTGAGCACATTGCTTCAATATACAATTCAGTATCACTACATTTCATAGATTAGAGTTCAAGGTGTCCTTGCTAAAACACACAGCAAGTTCCATGACTGATCAGGCTTGTTCAAAGCACACTCAGTAAGTGATTACTATCAATCATCAGTTTCTTAGAAGGTCTTAAGTTTTTCAAATTAGTTAACTAGTCTTTTTCTAAAACTACTAACATATTTCAGACTTTCAAAAGTATATTATTTCCAACTGCTGTAATGAGGGCATATAAGGCAGCTGACTTTTCCCCTCAATGTCTGTTTTTCATTAAATTAAGTAACAGAGATCTTTTAGGTTTTATGATACGTCTGTATGGCAGACTGAATATACTTGCCAACATGGTAAATAAGTGAATGTTTACAAGCCACAAAATGATGAGGCACCTCATTATATAAGATAATGGAACAAATTTTACAAACATGTAACTTAATCTCCAAGGGTAAGTTGTGTACATCGAACTATAGTTTAAATCTCCCAGCTACCTACTCCATTTAGTAAAATCCTTGAATGGGTTACCAATGATACATCCTAAAGGCCTCACTCACTTTCCAAGGTGCCTATTTTAGGCACTGCAAGATCTAGCTAATTTTAAGTTAAACTTTATAAACTTCTAAAAAATAAAAAAATAAAAAAACAAAACAAACATGTAAATTAATTGACTATTTGTTTTTTCATTATAATGTTAGTTATCCTGTAGTCTTCAATCATCTAAGATAAAAAGCAATACCACAGTATTTAGTCTTCTAATATACAAAGAACTATATTCAGAACTTCTTGATGTCTGGGCCTAAACTGTCCAATACGGTAACCAGTAGGCATATATGGCTACTGAGTACTTGCAATGTATCTAGTCCAAATTGAGACATGCCATGGGGTATAAGTACACCTCAAATAGTATGAAAAAAAGGTAAAGTACTGCACTAATAATTTTATGTTGGTTATGTGTTGAAATACTCTTGATGTGTTGGATTAAATAAAATATATTTCACCTGTTTCTTTTTACTTTTTTAAATGTGGCTACTAGAAACTTTTAAATTACATATTTTATTTTACTTCTATTGCGGACGGCTGGTCTAGACTGAAGTAAACAAAAGTCATAATTATGAGGCAAGTTCCACAGTGCGACATTAGTATCCTACCACTGTACTACTTTCTAATTTTTTGAGGTTATTAGCAGATCATCAAACATCATGAGTGACACAAGACTAAACCTACGTGAATTCAGTTTGCAATGAATAAAATAATAAATCTTACACATATAAATGATATTATATGGTTAAATTGGCAACATGGTAACCATCTGCAGTAACTATCTTACAAATGACTATCAATAGTATTATTTTGACATAGCCAAAGTTTATAGATTTTATTTTTTTTATTATCTCATTCCTATAAAAATTATACTAAATATTCTTATAAACAGTTTACTGTCTACCAAAAATCTTTATTTAGATAGAATGGGTATTTTAAATTCAATATGTCAAAACTGAAATGATTCCCTTGCTGTCAGGAGGCAATCTTCTATGGTGTTTCTGTGTGTTTCAGAACAGAGTGTGTCCCTCCATGTTACAGGGCATATTGTTTCCTGACAAAAATAACAAAGATAATGTCACCCTCTAAGACAAAAGTTGGGCGGGTTTGCTAGTAGCTGCTGACAAGACTGGGAGGACACAGATACATTGCAGGCATAGCATTTACCTGGACCTCATTCTCTATTACAGGACTTGGGAACCTATGCACACAGGAAGACCATGCTGCCCACTTTGCTTTGAGCAATGAACTATCTAAATCTATCTGGGCTTATTGTTTCCTTATCACAGGAATCCACAGAAGTGTGGTGGGCCGACCTAGCAGCTAACTACTGATCAGAAATTGCTTAACACTCCTCCTTTTATGTTCTCAATCTTCATACAAGCACCACTATCTACTCCATTGCCCAAGTCAGAAATCTAACCGTTAATCTTGACTCGTATCCCTCATTCATCAGCCCCACCATATCTAACCAGTCATCACATCTTATTTGTTCTACCATGTAAGTTTCTTTCAAATTATCTATTTCTCTCTCCATTCCCACTGCTTTTACGCTAGTTCAAGTCATTATCCTTTCTCACCTAGAAACCTAATCTGTGTCACCACCTCCAGAGTTGCCCTACTTCATCCATTCTTCACATTGCTGCTCCAATGATCTGTTATTTCAATTCTTTGCCCTCAGGATAAGCTCCAAACATCTTAGCATTACAAGGTATTTCAAGGTTAAGAACTTATATACAATGTTTATTGAAATTCCATTTGTGATTATCACCTGGGGGGTGGGGAGAGAAAGGGGAAAATAAGAGATAAGTCCACTTCTAACACAGGAACACTATGAGCAAAGGATAAATTGGGTGTCGTGGACCTTAGTGGTTTTGTCATACATAGTTCTTCTCATCCTATTCATGAAGATTGGAGCCCAGAGGAATTCAACAACTTCCTCTGTTAGAGCTGGTAACCAGAAAGAAGCCCAATATAGTCAAGAAGGGCCATTATTATTTTATTCAGTGCCAGCCACATTTATTCTGACAAAGCGAATATTCAGGCTACACGCAAATATTGCTTCTTGTGACTAGACTTGGGATGGATGATTAGTATCACATCTATTTTTTTTCTTTTTCTTTTTTTGGTTCATGGCACTCAATAAAAAGGCCTCTTTCCTTTTTAAATGCCTGGTGTTAAGCATGCCTAATTCAGATGAATCAAGCTGATTGGGCTGGGAAAATTCAGATGAGCTTCATCCTGACTTCCTGTTTGGTTTAGCTCCTCTTCATGATTTAACTTAGATTTTTATCTCCTCCTGGAACCTTCTCTGACTTCCAAATTAGGGTTAGATGTCTTTGCTATGCATTTACTCATGTTTTAACACTTAAAACACAGTATTAAAATTACTATATTTTTTATCTCTCCAACTAGATGGCAATCTCCTTGAAGGCAGTGTATTTAACTCATTATTGTATCCTCAATGCTAACATCATGTTTGTCACATAGTAGGTACCCAATGAATAATTGTTTTGCATAAATAAACAATTGAATTAAGCTTTTTAAAATCAGAAAAGGAATTATAATCTTCAAAAAAAATGGAAAGAGGGATTTAAGTTGTAGAGCTTTTCTTACCTCCTACAACATATTCACACATACATACATACTGACATGCCATATCACTGATGTTTTCCCTAATTTCAACAGCCCTCCCACTCCTAGGTTTGGAGTTTCAAGGCTACCACAAGCTTTCATTAGAAAATTTAAAAAAATGCATTTTTTTCCCAAAGACTTGTTTGTGTAAGGCTGAGTTTAATATAATCTCTATATAAATCAAGGTTGTTTCCAGGCCAGGAGCACTAAGATGGTGAAGGTAAGGTGACAATTTCTTCATCAACTTTTTAGGATCAAAGATCCTCATCTTTGCTCACTGTCTTCTCCAAAGAGCTGACATATTTCTGGCCTCTGGTTCTGAATTTTGAGAAGAGACGCTTAGAATGCTGCTAAGCTTTCTTCCCAAAATCTTACGTAAAGATGCCAACATAGACCCCCAACAAAGTAAAAAAAGAGAGACCTTTAAGGCACCTGGTACACCATGGCAAGTTTCAAGAATGCCTATGGTCCCAGCAGTGTGAATAGCTGAGGGAGACACCAGTGCCCTGGAAGTCACTAGTTGATTATCCCAATTTAAATTTTCAGAATTTTCTTTGGCCATTATCTGAACCATCAGCTTTGAAATGATTTCCAGTAAGTTCACTGTAGCATTTTACAATCTGGTTGTTTCTGAGCATAGAAAGCAAAGTTCTTAAACTCACAGAGCATTTTTCTTCATATAAAGAATATCTTCACCTTTGGAGATAAATTTGGGTTCCAGTAATGACTCTGCAACTTGCTATGTGACCTTGGAGTAATAATTTAAAACCTGCTGAGCGTCAGCTTCCTGTTTGTTGTGAAGATTAAATAACAATGCAGTGTACCTATGGCATTACCCACTATACTATTGATGCTCAATAAATGGCATCTATACTTTTTGTAAGATTCTTTATAACAGGGATTCACAAAGTATATAGCCTGCAGGCCAAATCTGCCTACCATTTGTTTTTACAAATAAAGTTTTATTGGGACACAGCAACAATTTGTTTATATATTGTCTATGACTACTTTGACATTATAATGATAGAGTGACTAGCAAACAGAGTAATGACAGAGTTACAACAGAAACCATAGGACCCACAAACCTGAAATATTTACTATCTGGTCCTTTACAGAAAAAGTTTTCTGACCCATACAATAAGTCCTCACTTAACACTGTTGGTAGGTTCTGTGACTTTAAGCAAAATGAGGTATAACAAAACCAATTTTACCATAGGCTAATTGATACAAACAAGACTTAAATTCCTACACATCTTATCAGCATTTCATTATAATGAAATAACACTGAACAAAATGATGTGATTTGAGGGCTTACTGTACTTATAATAGACTTCAAAAGTCTTTAAAGACATTTCTACTGCTGCTACATAAATGGATACAAAAATTAGGATTTTAAAAAACGCTTACACAAAATAGCTACAGGAGTAATTCTACACACTAGAAAACTCGGATTCAATGCTACGATTAGTATTTCCTGAAGTTACAAATATGTCAACAAACATATATGACAGAGGGTAAAATATATGCAGGGCTTCTTGAAAAAAAAGTTATATGGCAGATTACTTTCTGTTCTTGAAGGCATTATAAAGTATACCACAAAAAAATGTATTAGATTTAAATAGAATCTGGTATTTACCAAACTATTGTTTTCTTTCAACTAACACTTCAAATACTTTGTATAACTGTAAAATAAAGCGCCACTATAGATAATTTTACTTTTGTCCTGCTTTACTCCAAAAAGTAGGAAAACATGTCTTAACCTGTAAACTATCAAACCAAACTACCCATTAACTATATTTCCCTAATGTTCACCTTTTAATGTGCTTATTAAACCTAATATTTCTCCACCTGTAAATACTTTAGAGATAATAGTAAGGTACTATGATTATAGCAACTAATCAATTATAGATAATTTATTGTAAATATTATCAGTTTTTTAAAAAATTCTATTATAAATCTTACTACTTTATAAAAAGGAAGAGTGTTTTTACAGAATTGCAATATTTCTGCTCTACTGCTTGATTCCAGCAGAGTAAACACAAGCTAGAAAATTCTGTTTCCAGAGACCTGCTGACATCACTGATTACTGTTTTGCATAAATAAGGAAAAACCTATTAAAGCTGTATACTAGGACCAAATATTAAATAGCTGGAATGGGAGGCACCTAACAGAAACAACTTTTTAAAGACGCCTTGCCTTAGATCTGTTCATCACCAAAAAGGCATAAAATTAAAAATATCATGTCTGTATTTCTGGGAGATGAGTGGCCCAACCTGGAATTTCAGTAGACAGCTCTGATAGACTATCAGGAGGGGTTGTAAGTGGACTTTAGTAACCTCAAAAAACTTGCTTTGCAACACATCAAGATCTGTTGACACAAATGTTCATTTTATAATTTTAAGTTAGGAATGCATGACTTTTCATGAGGATCATGTATATCCTAAACTTTTTAATGTCTGAATTTAGCAAAACACAAAACACATTTGGTCAAAGCCCATTTTAAGTCATTTCTAAAATTTTATACACAGACATATTTCAAAAGCAATTTATTTCATGTGTTTCTGATTCATTTACACTTTATTCATCAAAAGTTTATTTTTTATGAGGTCTTCTCTAAGATGCCTTATGAGGTTTGGCTTTACAACATTTTGTAACACTTATTTTCAAGAGAGAAAGTTGCCTACAAACTTGTATCTCAAAATTACTAATTTGGTTTGAATAGAGTCTAAACTTGGCAAAATATATCCATACTCTCAACTAACTTCAACATTTCTTATAGCTATAGACCCAGATGCAGCTACAATGTAACTAAATGATATATATCAGCATTATCTAGGCAGCTTTTTCAAAATCGTGTTCTGTGGGACACTAATGTCTCAAGAGATGTACAAAGATATTCACAGGTAGAAAGTGATTAGGAGTGGCAGTCAAGTAAGTGTGGAAAATTCTGAGTTAAACAAAATCAAACAGGTTTCTTTACTATAAGATTTCTTAGAACCTGTATGTGCATAACAAGTATTCAAAAGAAAGATGTCAGATATAATGTTTCCCAAACTTATTTAATAGTGGAACTTTTAACAAACCTGGTAACATTGTAGGACATTCACGTTCTGTAAAAATTTAGAAAATTGAACTATGTGGTCTCCGACACTAAGGGAGTGATTGCATTACGAGCTTCCACCTATACCTGTCACTATTAATGTGATAATCTCTCAGACATGTTCAGGGAGATCATAGCCCAGTTATTCAAAAATACTCCTAGTTAAGGCAGAATTAACTAACGATTCTTTTTTAACGAGATAGGAAGAAATTGTAAATCTGAGTTTTGATTAACATAATGATGACAACCTGGCAATCATGTTAAAAGGACTATCTAAATTTAATTCACAAAAGGTTTTTAGAGAAGGTTTTTGAAGAAAACTGACAGTTATAGATTCTTGGTGAATTAAAATTGTAATATACAGTCATTTCTTGATTATGACTACAACAAATTTTAATTCTAAATTGGCTTCTCCCTATCACTGAGCACATTTCAGAATCGTCCTTCCCTTTTCCCTACCAAGCACATGGGGTACGCTCAGCAAATACAAAGTGATTTCAATATCACCTTACCAACACATAGTTTTGACATTGTGAAGCACACATGAGGGCAGTGTGCCCTCAACTTTGCTTATGGCTAAAGTTTCTGAAAGAAAGGACTTCATTGACATGTATTTACATAATTGTAAGGTAATTTTATTATGCCTCAAAACCACATAATGCATTCCAAAGATGAATGGAAATTAATTTAGAATTACCTAGTATTTTATATAATGCATACCATTTCTTCAGTTATAAAGATAACTGAAAGCTATCTCTATTTTAAAATACACTGGATTAAAACAACAAATTATACTATAGTGAAGAGTACACTATAACTTTGATAAAATTCATAGGTATTTTTAGCCAAAGAACAAAAAACTAACACAGTAACTCTTAAAGAACATTAACAAAACTCTCCATCAACAAATTGACAAGAACTTCCACTTCCATCCATGAAGAACTAACTGCTATGGAAATTACCCTCCAATTATAAATATTAGGAAACTGGATAAAATATATGAAACAAAAGTTTTTAGACATTGGATAACAGGCACCATAGGATTATGATTCCTGAAAGAAAGAAAACAAAGCTAGTTGAGCCCTCCAGGTTTACTACCTGGAAGTACTTTCCAGGCTTCAGAGTAGAGACATCAAATTCAAACAGGGCTCAGCAGTCACAGTGAGCTTAGGAAACAGACATAGGAATCTGGGTAAACTGATACAGCTAGAATTTGTGGGGCAGATTATCAGACAGGAGGTGGCTAAATAGAAAGAGAGCTCTGAAGATCTGAGGGTCTTCTCAAATCTTTGGCTGAATACTGATCTGCATATATATGAGGTAAAACTCCTCAAGGCTGAGGAAAGAAACACCAGAAATCAGTACTCAAAAAGTCCCCAAAGTCACACTGGATTAAGAATAATCAGCACATGCGAGAGCAGAGAGACAACATAATACATGACATATTGGTAGAGTTGGCAGTGAGACTAACTTAGTTAGTCTAAGTTAGTGAAAGTAATTTAGCTAGACTAAAGGCTTCTCTGGAACCCCTAATTAAGTTTAAAAGCAAACCATGAAAAAATGTGAAACTGATCCCAAATAATTTAATTGCATATCAGAACAAAGTCCAACATTATTTAAAGAAATATAACAAAATCCAGCACCGCAAAATAAAATTCATTATGTCCAGCATCTAATCAGAAAAGGTTGCAAGGAAGCAGGAAAATATGACCTATAATCAATAAAAAGCAATCAATAGAAACCTAGAGGAAAAGAAATCAACAGAATGATTGAAATGGTGGAATTAGAAAGGACGGTTAAAACAACTATCATAAATATGTTCCATACGTTCGAGGATGTAGTGAAAAACATGAACACGTTGAAAAAATAAATATAAGATATAAAAAAGGACCCAGATTCTAGAAATGAGAATTACAAAATCAGAAATGAAAATTCCACTGGGTGGAATAAACAACAGAATAAAGAGCACATTAAAAAAAGGGGTGGGGGGATAGTAACCTTGAAGACAGCAATAGAAACTATTCAAAATGATGCATAAATAAAAAAATTAACCCCAAAATTGAATAGAGCCTCAGTTACCTATAGGAAAATACCATGCAGACTAATGTAGCAGAGGGAAAGGAGAGAGAAAAATATTTTCTAAATAATCACTACAAATTTTCCAAATTTGGTTAAAACTATAAATTCCCAGATGTGAGAAACTCAAGAAATTCTGAGCAGAATAAACCTAAAGAAAAGCACACATAATCAAAACAAACCACAGCACGATCAAACTGTCAGAAACAAGAACTAAATAGAAAATCTTAAAAGCAGCCACAGAGAGAGGGGTAAAAGACAATTTTGTACAGGAAAATAATGATAAGGATGACAGAGGACTTCTAATCAAAAACTAGGCAAATGACAAGACAATAGAATGACATCTTTAAAGTACTAAGGAAAAAAAATATACATTCTACACCCAGAAAAAATATCTTTTAAAAATTAAGGCAAAATAAAGACCCTTCCTAGAAAGGTAAATACTGATAAAAATCAATTCTACCAAACTGGCACTATAAGAAATAAAGTAAACACTTCATGCTGAAGGATGAAAATGATATCAGAGAGATATGCAATTTTACATGAAGGAATGGAAAGTATCAGAAATAATAGTAAATATGTGAGTAAAAATAATAGACTTTTTTCCTCATTTTTAGTCTCCTTAAAAGATAACTGATTACTTAAGGCAAAAATAATTGTAATGCATTGTAGTGTTTATAAAATATAAAGACGTAAAATATATGACAAGAATATGGTTGTAAGGGTTTTTTTAACTATTTATTTATTTTTAATTAGTTTCAGGTGTACAACACAGTGCAATAGTTATACTTTTTATCCCTCAAAGTGACAACCCCCCTCCCTCAATTTGCCACCCCACTCCCCCCATATCATATATATCTATTACACTTCCTCTGAATCCCTTCCACAGTATAATCCACATCCCGTGACTATCTATATATTCAATTACAGTTAGTGTACAATATTATACAACATCAGCTTCAGGTGTACAGTGCAGTGATCAAGCCTCTACTCCATCCATGAAATGGTCTCCCTATCAAGACATGTGACCATCTGACAACCCACAAAATATTTGGTTGTAAGGTTTTTACTCTGTATGTGAAGTGGTATAATATTGTTCTAAGATAGACTGTGATTAGGCAAAGAGGTACATTTTAAACCCACAGTAGTCACTATAAAATTAAAACAAAGAAGTATATAGCTAATAAATCAACAAAAGAGAAAATGGGACAAATAGAAGAAAAAAAAAAAAGGAGGATGGTAGATTTACACTAATCATATTGATAATGAAATTAAGAGATTGCCTGACTAGATTACTAGATTAAAAGAGAAGCTTACTTTAAATATAAATACATACATTAAAATTAAAAAGTACAAATATACATATATATTATACATATAATATATATAACATATATGTATAATATATATTAATAATAAAAAGAAAGCTAGAGAGTCTGTTTTGATATCAGATAATGTAGACTTCAGATCAAGGAATATTACCAGGGATAAAATAAATATTTCATAATGATAAAGGAGTTACTGCATCAAGAACATGTAACAATCTTAAATGTGTATGCAACTAATAACCGAGCATCAAAATATACAGGACAAAATTATAGACCTGGAAGAATTAGATAACTCTGCAATTATAGCAAGAGATTTCAATGTTCCTCTTTCAGTAACTAGATAGACAAATACAAAGAAAATCACTAAGACTATCAATACTATCCACCAACTTGACCTAATTGACATTTATATAACCAACGATAATACAACAAACAATAGCGGAATACACATTCTTTTTGAGTACACATAAAATATTTGCCAAAACAGGTCATAAACTGGGCCATAAAAAAAGTTTCCATAAATTTAAAAGGATTGATATGCAAAGTAAGTTCTCTGGCTACAACAGAATTAAAACTAGAAATCAATAATGATAAAATCTTGGAATACCTCAAATATTTGGAAATTTAAAAAACACATTTCTAAATAACCCATGGGTCAAAAAAGAAATCACAAGAGAAATTATAAAATATGTTGAACTCAATAAAAATGAAAACACATCGTATTAATTTTAGTTGAGTAAAAATAAAGCAATGCTTGAATATATAAATGGAAATTTATAGCTTTAAGTGTTATTTTAGAAAAACATTACCCAATGATCTAAGCTTCCATTTTAAAAAACAAGAATAAAAGTAAAAATTAAATCTAAAATTAGCAGAAGGAAGAAAATATAAAGAGTAGAAAGCAGTAAAGTAGGGCTAATAGGAAACTTCAAAGAAATAAAAAGTTGGCTCTTTGAGAAGACTGATAAAATTGATAAACTAGCTAAACTGGTCAAGGAAAACAAAGAGAGGATACAAATTACCAATAATAGTAATGGAAAAGAGGAAATCACTATAGATATTATAGATGAAAATCAATAATAAGAGAAAATCATGAATTATTTTATGCCAATAAGTTTGACAACTTAGATGAAATAGACAAATTCTCTTTAAGAAATAAATTACCAAAGCTAAGTACTCCTACATCTTCTAAAACCTTGCCACAAAGAAAACTATTGGTCCAGCTGGTTTCACTGATGAGTTCTACCAAACATTTAAGGTAGAAATAATATCAGCTCTATAGAAACTCTTCCAGAAAATGGAAGCAAAGAAAATACTTCCCAACTCACTCTGTAAAACTAGACAATAATATTGCAAGAATACTACTAATATCTATTATGGATAAGATACACAAAACTCCTTAACAGAATTTTAGCAAATTGAATCCCACATTCTATAAAATGGATAATATATAATGATCAAGTAGAGTTTATTCCACAAATTCAAGGTTCAACGTTCAAAATCATTCAATGTAATTCATCAATCACATTAACCAAAATACACACACACTCACACCAGAAAGGATCATCCCAAAAGATATAGCAAAAAGCATTTTTTCCAGAAATTTAAGATTTAACTCTTTAAAAAAATCAATCAATGTAATTCACCATGTTAACAACACATCTATGATAATCTCAAAATGTGCGGAAAAAATTTGAAAAATTCAACACCCGTTCCCAACAAACTCCCAGCAAACTAGGAATAAAAAGGAACTTTCTCAACCTGATAAAGGACATCTAGAAAAACTTACAACTACTGTCATACATATGAGAAAAATACTATATTTTTTCCCCTAAAATTGGGAACAAAACAAGCAGTGCTCTGACCACTTCTATTCAATACTGTGCTGGAGTTACTTTGGAAAAAAATAACAGGCAGACAAATTAGAAAGGAAAAAGTAACACTGTCCTTTTGATAGGTGAAATGATTTTGTATTATTATTCCTATGTAAGGAATCTACAGAAAACAAACAAACAAGGTGACATCAGAAACATGGGGGTCCCCCATGATCTCCCCTCTTGAAGTTACAAGTTGAACAGCTATAATTCAACAAAGGACTCCCCACACAACACACAAACACATCTGAGAGATCCACACATCAAAACACCTGCAGGTGGGCAAATTGGGGCAAAAAGGGGAGGAGGGAAGGGAGATAGGATCAGAGGATGCAGCCCAGAGCTCACTGCAGTCTGGAGGGAGAGGGAATGATTGAGACTGCAGGTGCACTCTCTGTGGCCCCAGCAATCCTGCCTGAGTGATCAGCATATAATATGGCTGAACTCAGTAATGGGGCAGAGACGGAATACAGAAGTGTGACAATTGTGCTCTAACAGCCCTCACTGCCAGGCAGAAAACAAAGCCACAGAGCCTGGCCCCCTTCCCCCACCCTCCCAGTGCTAGCAACCAGCCCCAGAAAAAAACAGTAGCAGGGTCAGATTAAAGAGCAGAATACATAGAAACAGCCCTGAGAACTGAAGACAGTTCCTGAGCAGCAGACACACACTCCAGCTAATTCCAGTGACAAGGGAGGAGCCATAGGAGTAAGGCAGCTGTAGTCTGGCATTCACCATTATGCAGAGAACAAAGACACAAACATACTAGTGGCCTCTCCAAGCACACCTTGCCACCACATTTCACGGCCGATTCCAACAATGGCATCCAGAGCTGTGCTGCACAGCTCTGCATCTGGTGGCACAGAAAGCACTGGGATTTCAGGGGCTCATCTACCACATCCTCCCATGGGGGTGGTGCCCTGAGACCTGGTCACAGAGGAGATGCCCATCTCCCCAGGAGATTTTTCACCACAGGAAGCCGGAACAGGGCAAGAGAATATAAAATGCTACAGTGCTACCTACTGGAAAGCAAAAGAAAGACCTCTTCTTATCAACCTGCTGCAGAATTCACTCCTGTAGATGCCCAGGAAGAAAAACAATCCATTAATTACAATGAATAACCAAGTTACAAGACAGCTTAGAAAGAAAATAAGAAAATAAAACATCTCCAGAAAATAAACTTAAAAGCATGGAAATATGTGACTTAAATGACAGAGAATTCAAGATTGCAGTTCTGAAAAAACTCAACAAGATACAAGAAAACTCAGTCCAGTTTAATTAACTCAGAAAGAAAATCAACAAACAAAATTAAAAAAAAAAAAAGGCGTCAAATAAAAATTCTGGAGATGAAGAACTCAATAAAAGAGATGAAGAATGACACAGTGAGCTTAGGAAATAGAGCTGACCAGATGGAAGAAAGAATTAGTGCTATCGAAAATAGAAATCTGGAAATGAAGCAGATGGAAGAAGAGAGACACTTGAGAATTACAAGAAATGAAATAACTCTACAAGAGCTATCTGACGCCATTAGAAAGAGCAATATAAGAATTATGGGCATACCAGGAGAAGAGAGGGAGAAGAGCACACAGAGCCTATTCAAACAAATAGTTGACAAGAACTTTCCAAACCTATGGAAAGAACCGGATCCTCCAATCCAAGAAACAAAGAGAACACCTAATTACATCAGTCCCAAAAGGCCTTCTCCAAGACACATTATATTGAAACACTCAAAAATTAATGACAAAGAAAGAATTTTCAAGGTAGCCATAAAAAAGAAGACAGTAACCTATAAAGGAATGCAGATTTTTCAGCAAAAACTTTACAAGCCAGGAGGGAGTGAAATCAAATATTCAAACTATTGAAAGAGAGAAAGTAATACCAGCCAAGAATAATATACCCAGCAATGTTATCCTTTAGGTATGAAGAGGAAATAAAGACCTTTCCAGATATACAGAAGCTGATGGAATTTTCCACCACAAGACCTGCATTACAGGAAATACTGAAGGAGGTTATTCTACCTGAAACAAAAAGACAAAAGGATACAAAACTATGAGTGAGATTCCTAACAGACAGGCAGAAGCAGGAGATGGCAACACTTACACAGAATAGGGCACAATACACTTAAAACATACCATAAAGAAGATAAAAACATAAAAAAGGAAAAAGAGAATAAGAAGACAATTTACTACTGCAACTCAGAAATGAGCTCATAGCATAAATAGGGATAATTTGTGACAACAAAAACATAAAGGGGAACAGAGTAAAGATCTGAATTTGCAAAGGGGAATGGAGATAAGATGCATGCTGAATAAAAATGACTACTGTATATATGAAACTTCCTTTTACATAAACTTAATGTTAACCACTCAAAAAATATCCAGAACTGAGACACATAACATAAAAAAAGAGGAAACAGGAAAAAAATCATAGACTACCACCAAACTAAAATAACAGACAGAAACCCAAAGAAACAATGGAGACACCAAGCTACCAGAAAGTAAAAGATAAAATGGCTATAGGACATCTTCATCTATCAATAATCACCCTAAATGTAAATGGACTGAAGTCACCAATAAAAAGGCACAGAGTAGCAGATTGGATAGAAAATAAAACCCAACCATATGCTGCCTCCAAGAGACACATCTCAGCTACAAAGAAAAACAAAGACTCAAAAGGAAAAGTGGAAAACTATACTCAAAGCAAATGGCATCAGAAAAAAGTGGGTGTATCCATACTTACATCTGATGAAACAGACTTCAGGATAAAAAAAGTAACAAGAGACAGACACGAACATTTCATAATGATAAAGGGGACTATACAACAAGAAGACATAAATTTATCAACATATATGCTCCCAATCAGGGAATACCAAAATACATAAAACAACTACTAACAAAACTAAAGGGAGAAACTGACAAAAAACAATTATAGTAAGAGACCTAAATACGCCATTGACAGGTAGGTATAGATCATCCAAACAGAATATCAATAAGGAAATATCAGCCTTAGATGACACATTAGACCAAATAGACATAATTGATATTTCAGAGCATTTCATGCTAGAACACCAGACTATACATTCTTTTTTAGGGCACATGGGACATTCTCAAGACCATATGTTGGGACACAAAACTAGCCTCAGCAAATTTAAGAAAATTAAAATTATACCAAGCATGTTCTCTGACCACAGTAGTTTGAAATTGGAGATGAACTGCAAAAAGAAAACAGGACAAACCACAAATATGTGGAGAATAAATGACATGCTACTAAAAAAATGACTGGGTCAAAGAAGAAATGAAAGGAGAGATCCAAAGATACATAGAAACAAATGAGAATGAAAATATATCAAAATTATTGGGATGTGGTGAAAACAGTATTAAAAGGGAAATTTATATTATTACAGGTCTATCTCAAGAAACAAGAAAAAGCCCAAATAAGTAACCTAACATTATATCTTAAAGAACTAGAAAAAGAAGAACAAATAAAACCCAAAGTCAGCAAAAGGAAGGAAATAATAATAATTAAAGCAGAATTAAAAGAAATAAAGAACAAAAACAAAAAACAAAAACAATAGAAAACAACTAATGCAACAAAGAGCCAGTTCTTTGAAACTGTTAATAAAATTAACAAACCCTTGACTAGACTAACTAAAGAAAAAAAAAGAAAAACACAAATAAACAAAATCAGAAATGAAAGAGAAGTTATGACAGATACCAAAGAAATACAAAGGACCATACAAAATTACTATAAAGAACTATACGCCACCAAATTCAATAATCTTGAAGAAATGGACAAGTTCTTAGAAATATATGACCTTCGCAGACTAAATTACAAAAAGCTGGAAATTCTAAACAGACTGATCAACAGTAAAGAATTTGAAACAATCATGTGAAACCTCCCCAAAAGCAAAAGTCCAGTACCAGATTGCTTCACTAGTGAATTCTATCAAACATTCAAAGATGATGTAATATCTGTCCTCCTCAAAGTCTTCCAAAAAATTGAAGAAGAGGCAATACTTCCCAACTCATTTTATGAGACCAATATTACCCTGATACCAAAACCTGGTAAGGACAACACACACAAAAAGAAAACGACAGGCAAATATCTCTGATGAATACAGACGCAAGAATCCTAAACAAAATACTAGCAAATCGAATACAATACATTAAAAGATTATGTATCACAATCAAGTAGGGTTCATCCAGGGGCACAAGGATGGTACAATATACACAAAACAAAATATACACATAAACAAACTAAAGGATAAAAATCATGATCAAATCAATATATGTAGAAAAAACATTTGATGAGATTCAACATCCATTTATGATTAAAACACTTCATAAAATGGGTATAGAAGTGGGCCGGCTGAGTGGTGCAGTAGTTAAGTGCTGGCTTGGGATGCCAGCAGCCCCGGTTCGGATCCCACATATGAGGGCCAGTGACACTGCCCTCTAAAAAAATAAAATAAATAAAATAAAATAAAATAAAATAAAATAAAATAAAATAAAATAAAATAAAATAAAATAAATAAAAAAGGTTAAAAAAATGGGTATAGAATGAAAGTACCTCAACATAATAAGGCCATATATGACAAACCCTTAGCTAATATCATACTTAATGGTGAGAAACTGAAAGCTTTTCCTCTAAGATCAGGAACAAGACCGGGATGCCTCCTGTCACCACTGTTATTTAACATAGTATTGGAAGTCCTTGCCAGAGCAATAAGGCAAGAGGAAGAAATAAAAGGCATCCAAATTGGGAATGAGGAAGTTATATTGTCACTTTTGGCACATGGCATAATTCTTTCTATAGGAAACACAAAGACTCCACCCAAAAACTAAGAGAAACAATAAACAAATACAGTAAAGTTGCAGGATACAAAATCAATGTATAAAAATTCATTGCGTACCTACATACTAACAATGAAGTTTCAGGAAAAAGTGAAAAAAAATTCCTTTTACAATTGCAACAAAAAGAATAAAATACCTAGGAATAAACATAAAAGGATGTGAAGGACTTATACACTGAAAACTATCAGGCATTAAAAGAAATTGAAGAAGACACAAAGAAGTGGAAAGATATTCCAAGTTCATGGATTGGAAGAATCAACACAGCTGAAATGACCATATTACCCAAAGCAATACACAGATTTAATGCAATCGTCATCAAAATACCAATGGCAATTTTTAAAGAAATAGGATCAAAAAAATCATCAGATTTGTATTGAATCACAAAAGACCCTGAATAGCCAAAGTAATCCTGAGAAATAAGAATAAAGCTGGAGGTATCAAACTCCCTGACTTTAATTTATACTACAAAGCAATAATAATCAAAACAGTAGACTAATATTGGCAGAAAAACAGAAACACAAACCAATGGAATGGAACTGAAAACCCAGAAGTAAACCAACATATATATACACAGATAAATTTTGACCAAAGAATCAAAAATATACAATAAAGAAAAGAAAGCCTCTTCAATAAATGGTGCTGGGAGACTGGAAAGCCAAGCACAAAAAAAAAATGAAACTAGATTGCTGTCACCATAAACCAAAATTAATTCAAAGTGGATCAAAGACCTAAACATAAGATCTGAAACAATAAACTGCATAGAAGAAAGCATAGGTATATTAAACTTATGGACCTTGGGTTCAGAGAAGATTTTATGCATTTGACTTCAAAGGTGATGGAAGTAAAAGCAAAATGAATGGGACTATATCAAACTAAAAATCTTCACAGCAAAAAAGAAAACATAAAAAGAAAAAAGAGGTAACCAACTGAATGGGACAAGATATTTACAAACAACAACTCTGATAAGGGGCTAATATCCAAAATATATAAAGAACTCATACAACATGAAAAAAATCCAATTAAATAATGGGCAGAAGACCTAAACAGATACTTCTCCTAAGAAGACAAACAAACCAACAGATATATGAAAAAATGCTCAGCTTCACTAGTTATTAGGGAAATCCAAATCAAAACTACAATCAGATACCACCTCACACCTGTTAGAATGTCTATCATCAAGACAAATAATAAGTGTTGGAGAGGTTGTGCACTGCCAGTGGGAATGTACATTAGTGCAGCCACTATGGAAAACAATATGGAGGTTCCTCAAAAAATTAAAACTAAAATTACCATATGACCCAGCAATCTCTCTTCTGGGTATTTACCCAAAAAAATCTGAAAACATTTATCTGTAAAGATATATGTACCCCTTTGTTCACTGTAGCATTATTCATGGTGGCCAAGACATGGAAGGACAAAGTGTCCTTCAATAGATGGTTGGATAAAGAAGATGTGGTACCCCATCTATGAGGCTTGATCACTGCACTGTACACCTGAAGCTGATGTTGCATAATATTGTATGTGAACTATAATTGACTATATATATGGTCATGGGCTGTGGAGTATGGTGTGGGAGAGGAGTCAAGGGAATTGTAATAGATATGTATGATATGGGGGGGATGGGGCAGCAGATTGGGGAAGGGGATTGTCACTTTGAGGGGTAAAAAGTGTTAACTATTGCACTGTGTTGTACAATTTAAAAAAAGAAAGAAAGAAAGAAAGAAAGAAAGAGAGAGAGAGAAAGAAAGAAAGAAAGAAAGAAAGAAAGAAAGAAAGAAAGAAAGAAAGAAAGAAAGAAAGAAAGAAAGAAAGAAAGAAAGAAAGAAAGAAAGATGTGGTACATATAGACAATGGAATATTACCTGGCCATAAGAAAAGATGAAATAGGGCTGGCCAAGTGGCGCGGTGGTTAAGAGCTGGCTTGGGACACCAGAGGCACCAGTTCGGATCCCGCATAAGAGAGCCAGTGACACTGCCCTCTGAAAAAAAAAAAAGAAAAGATGAAATTGCCATTTATAACAATGTGGGTGGATCTTGAGAATATCATGCTAAGCAACACATGTCAGACAGAAAAAGTCAAGAACCATATGACTTCACTCATATGTGGGATATAAAACTTAGAGCAACAGGGCCGGCCGAGTGGCATGGTGGTTGAGCGCTGGCTTGGGAGGCCAGCGGCCCTGGTTCGGGTCCCACGTATGAGGGCCAGTGACACTGCCCTCAAAAAAAAAAAAAAAGAGAAAATTATCAAGGAACTAATAAAATTAAAAAAAAAAAAAAAAAACTTAGAGCAACAAATGAACAAGACAAACAAACAAAAAATCATAGACACAGACAACAGTTTAATGGTTACCAGAGGGTAAGGACACTGGTAGAAGAGTGAAAAGGGGGTCAAGTATATGGTGATGGAAAGAGAACTGACTCTGGGTGATGAACACACACAAAAAAGCAATATACAGGTGATGTATTATAGAAATGTGCATTTGAAACCTGTATAATTTTATTAACCAATGTCACCCCAATAAATTTAATTAAAAATTTAAAACAGCAAACAAATAAACAAAAAGAACTTACCAGAACTAATAAATGAGTTTAGCAAGGTCCTAGAATTCAAGGTCAATGGGCAAAAATCAATTGTACTTCTACATACTAACAACAAATAAATGGAAACTAAAATTCAAGCAGTAATAGCATTTACAACAATAGTAACAAGAAGATAGGAGACAATTGGAAATAAATTTAACAAAATGTGTCCAAGGTCTGTAAAGATATAAAGAAATATACCATGTGGGCCAGCCAAGTAGCACGTTGGTTAGGAGTTGGCTTGGGACGCCAGCTCTGAGCATCAGGGTGCTGGTTCGGATCCCACATGAGGGCCAGTGACGCTGCGCCCTCTACAGCCAAGATGATGAACAGCTCGGCCTGGAGCTGGGCTGCAGCCAGTTGCTGGCGACGGCGTAGATTGCAGTGGGGCTGACCGGCAGCAGGTGTTCGCTTTCATGAGCTGAGCTGCCATGAGCCGCCTTGAGGGGCCATCCAATGGCCGCCGAGCGACTGCCTCAGCCAGGAAGAGCACAATGATAACACCAACATGGGCCAGTGAAGCAATATCCTCCACAACTAGACTGAAAAACCAAAGGACAGCAACTTGTCTGTTCCCCTTCTCTGATTCCCCAATGCTGTTCCCCTCCCCCATTTACCCAATAAAATCTTTAAAAAAACACACAAATGTGTTAAAAAATATATATACCATGTTTACAAGTCAGTAGCTCCAATAATGTTTGAGATGTCAGTTCTCCCCAGACTAACCAATGTATTTGAAACAATTTCAGTCAAAATCCTAATGAGCGTTTTTGTAGAAACTGGCATGCTTATTCTAAAATTTGTATGAAAATATAAAACACCTATAACTAAAACACTTTTGAAAAAACTGTTTGAGTACTCACACTATTTCAAAACTTCCTCTAAAGCTACCATAACCAATATAGTGTGATACTGTCTTTTAAAAAGGCATATAGAGCAATGGTACAGAATAAAAGTCAGAATTCCTATGATCAACTTATTTCCAACAAATGCATCATATTAAATGCAGTAGGGAAAGTAACAAAGAGAGCTGCAACAACTACATAGTCATATGTAAAAGGAAGGAAGGAAGGAAAGAAGGAAGGGAGGGAGAAGAAATTCTACCCTTATCTCATACTTTACATAAAAATTAACCACAAATGGACCATAGACTTAAATGTACAAGCAAAAACTATGAAATTTCTAGAAGAAAACATGAAAAAAACTTTGTGAGCTTGAGTTAAATTTTTGTGATAGGATGCAAAAGACATGAACCATAAAAAAAGAAAATCAGGGCACCACCCCAAGCTCCTGAGAGTAACAGCACCGCAATCTTCTCTCCCTTCTTCAATAGGTGATAGATAATGCCTGTGAGTCACCCACAGAAAAAGGGGGAGAAAGAGGGAAGTCCGATGAGATGGCCACTGCTCCTGGGGGTCCCGAGGCTACTGACATGGACAGAATCTCAGAGGAAACTGACAGGGACAGAGATGGGGATTTAAAAGAAGCTGAGGCTGAGGAAGGCTAGCTCAAGAGTGAAGACATCTCAGATTTACCAGCAATTGAAAGGGCAGACTCATCATTACTTACTCCTGCAGACAAAAAACTGAAAATACCAAAGAAAAGAGAAGAAGCAGGAAGTGGATGAAGTTGCAATTCAAAAGATGCGAATCCTGGTTTCTTCTTATTTCTGAGGAACTGCTGAATCCTTAGGAAATGTATCACAGTCAACTTTCCCTAAGGCAGCCATTAGAAGGCTGGTCCAGTCCATCTGGCACCTGTGTGTCTCAGAAGGTGGTTATTGCTGTCTGGCATTTCCAAGGTTTTTGTTGGGGGAATAGTTAGAAGAACCACTGGATGTGTGTGAGAAGTGCAGAGAAATGCCACCACTACAACCCAAATATACGAGGGAGGCTGTTTGGAGGTTAAAGTCGAAGGGGAAAATACCCAACCCAACGAACAAAAAAAATCATCGTCTTTTAGAGCAAAGCCTCAAAAGGCCTGATGCTGAAGGAAGTACCGGGTCCAGACTTCAGATTGCATGAGACTTTCTGGACTGGTGCTCTAGAATCTCAGCCCGCCAAGGATTCCATGGTGATTTTAATGTCTTTCTCAAAACTCTGATATTTATCACACCTTTAAGGCACGCAGCTTGTTTCATACTTACCTTGACTAAATATTGGGACCTCTTAGGGCATTTTGACGCATTTAATTTAGTTGGAAGAGGAAAGGTACATGGCCCTTAAGCAACCTCTGGACAAGGAGCTGCTTTTAGAGAGAAAACATTTCCAAGGGAACTTTGACAGTTTCACATTGAAGTCTGACAGTTTCACATTGAAGTTGCTTTGAATTAAGGTGTTTCTTACATCTGGTCTTAAGTAGATGAAACAACCAGAAACTTTTGACTTGTGATACTCTAACATGAAGATCAGGGTTTTAGCAGGAGTTGTAGAATAGTCTGTCCCTGTAAACATTTAAGATTCTCCTATGGATTTTGGTGAATGATCATTAAATTGTTTTCTAACTTGTAAAAAAAAAAAAAGGAGAGAGAGAGTGAGAAAGAAAATCAGCAAATTGGCCTTCGTCGAAAGTAAGAACTTTTGCTTTTCAAAAGACTGTTAAGAAAATGGAAGAAAATATTTATGAAAGATTTATCTGAGAAAGGACTTGTATCCATAATATATAAAAGCTCTTACTACTCAAAATAAGAAAACAACTCAATTTTTAAAAAAGAGAAAATATTTAACAGACAAGTCTCAAAATATATATATATGAATAGAAAAGAAGCACATGAAAAGATGCTCAACATCATTATTCACTAGGAAAATGCAAATTAAAACTACAATGAGATATAACTAGATAAAATGTATTCACTAGAGTAACTAAAATTAAAATATTAATAATACCAAATAACAAGACTGTGGAGCAACTGAACTTTCATACATTGCTAGTGGGAATGTAAAATGATACAATCACTTTGGAAACAGCTTAAATTATACATTTAAAATTGGTGAACTTTATGAAATTTATACCTTAATAAAGCTGAATTTTAAAAATCAACTTGACAAAATATTTTTAATTAGTAAAATACAATTCTGATAATATCTTATAGTGGTTAAACATTTTTGAAATAATAGCCAATTTTTTTTCCCTATTGTTCTTAGATTCCTCTTCCATTCAAGCAGTAGAAAAGCTCAGCTTGCCTCAGGAATAGCAGTGACAGCAGAAAGCAGAAATAAAGAGTCTTTTTCTTGAACTATGAATTCCAAAATCCTAGGCCTTAACAATAACAGAAGGGACTCAGAGCATATGCTTACCAAAGCCAGGCAGGTGAATAACAAAACAAAAGAGAATGTGGGGACTAGAGTGGACAAGCCCTGTAAGGAGCCACTGTGCAGTTCCAGCTGATTTTTACCATATGGAAATGTGGCTCTATTGTTGCCAGGTCATTTTTTCCCCAAAAGAAATCTGGAAATTCAGATTTTTATGTTAATTTTCCCAATTTTTGAAATACTTTCCAAGCAAAAGCACTCCTGTGAGTCAAATACAGCCCATGGATTTACAACATCTGGGACAAAGCACAGATTTAGAACACTTAAAAAAATAAATAAATAAAACTTTCTCACTCTGTAGACCTGATGAAAATTCCCTGGAAGGAAGAAATGAAGAGTCAAAGGAACAACAGATAGACATTGTTTCTACAGGAAAACAGGGGTAATCTGTTTTCTGGAATTGGGAAATGGGAATTGAGAATCTGGAAATGGGAAAATGTCCCATTTCTTAGGTACAGACTCATGGAGATAGGAAGATCCTGCAGAATTGGATGGATAATGTGAGAAGCAAACATAGAGTTTCCCAGGCTCCACCTGGCCCCCCAGAGGCTTAGACAAGTGGCACTACCAGGGAATTCCCCACATCTTAGTGGAGTTTGGGAACCACAGAAAGATTACTACATAATCAATAGCATGGAAATTGCAAGAGTTGCTTTACCAGCTAAAGCTGTGGGATGGGAATAAGGGATAGGTCAGCAGCAGCATGTAATGACCAACTAACTTCAGAAACAAAATGAAGGATAAAACTTTCTACAGATGCTACTACTGTGGAAAGATGAATATGTCTAATAAGACCCACGACCCCACCCAAGAATTAGCAAAGCAATAGGGAGAAGAGATCCCTAATTAACATTAAAATTTCAGCCATCTGGGCAGAATACAGACTCAAAATAGAAACTGAGTTATAAAAAAATAATAAAAAGCATATTCTTTGAACATCTGACATTGTAGGCTGAGATGTTCTTCCATAGTCTGCTGCAAGTAAGAAGGTAATTAAGGGAAGGGGGAATCACTTTATTTTGTTTATTTTCTTTAGCTGTATAATGCCAAATAAATATTGGATTTGGTAATATGCCCACAGATAGGTCACCTGAGCATAAGACATTGAATCACTACTACTCAATGGACTACAGAAGTAAGCTCTTCAGATGACCTCTGGGACCATTTTACTAGACAACTCAATTATCAAACATATTTATTAAGTTTCCCATACTCATTTTCAAGTAATAAATTGTCTCAGGGCAAGGTTAAATGATTGGTAACACTGGACAAAGTGAGGAAAACTCACCCATTCTGCAACTATTTAAATAAATACAATAACAATACCACCAGAATCCACTGGTTTACGAGAAAAGTGTAGGTCTAGGCATTAACAAGGAAAAAGCAGGAGAGCTTGGCACAATGCACACACACACATGTGTGTGTGTGTAAAATTATATTTTTTAATTTTTCTAAAATGACCACATAGTCCTTTAATTTCCAGAAAATAATTAGAAAGTAATTTTTATAATAGAAGACAAGCCTTTTATTTACCCCTTTAATATATTCTTAGAAATTTAACAGTGCATTGCTTGATTAAACAGGATTAATACCTAGATCTATCTGTTGCAATTACCCCAATAATTTAGGCAAAGTGCCTACTTTAGTTTGAACATTCAGATAATTAGCCAAGTATTTCCAGCAGCTGTGGTACAATAGGACCTCTGAGCTTCACTTTTCTTCTCTGTAACATGGGGACAAATACCTGCACAGCCTAACATTTACAAAAGTATCTAGCCCAGTGTCCGATAAGCCCACAAAAATAGTTACTGAATTACCCACCACTGACTTCACTTCTACTGAAAGAACTAACTAATGGAATCTATCTAGGAAAACAGTCACCTATTCCATTATAGTACTGCAGTACTCTTCCGAAGGTAAGACTTTCCAGTAGTGTCACCCAGTGCAAGCTGTCCCTGAAAAACCACTTCCCATTCCTACTGCAGTATTTATATTAATAAATGTAACTGGGTAAGTGCCTAAGAAGTCTCCTGACCCACTGCAGCCCCGCTTTCATCTGAGAAACGATTCTTAGAGTGAAGCGAGTCCACATTGCCTCTCTCCTCTCAACCCTCTTAAGTGTGATGAGTTGCCATCACACTTACAATAAAATCCAAGGACTTTACTGTGGCCTATTAGCCTTTTTGTGATCTGCCTTTGCCTAAGTCCTAACCTCATTCCTACCACTCTCCCCCTCCATCAACTTCTTGCAGATCCTTGAACACACCAAACATAAGCCTTTCCACTTGACTCATCCCATTGCCAGGCACACACTGTCCTGTAATTCATATAGTTTGTTCCCTCACTTCTGAATGTTCAGACTCCTACTGAAATATCAGTTCCAGAGTAGCATATTCTGTTATTCTCTATTTCCTTCATCTGCTTTTTTCCCCTATAACAAATCAAATGCATATTTATTCACCTGTTGTGATGTAAGCTCCATGATGATCAAGACTCATCTCACTGACTATTTTATCTCCAGAGCTTAGAACACTGCCTGGTATAAAGTGACATTGAAATATCATTGACAATGAATCTGTTTGAATTAACTAAGTGGGAGGATTTTAATATTCCAGGAAAGCTTTCAGCAAATGCTACTGACAGTGAAATGAGGAGTAAGAAGACCAGTGGTAGTTATGGTACCATGTGAACCTAGAATGTCTGCAGGTGGAAAAGACTGGAGGAACTGGATTAACACTAGAATGAGAGTAAGATTTTTAATAGCTGATGGATGGTAGGCAAGAGGGAAGCTAAAGGAAGGCCTTGGATGGTTGTGACCTGCGCAGCAGAATGGAGAAAAATCTTTTTTTATCCCACCCACTGTCCCTCCTCATCTTCCTTCCCCTCATGTTTTCCCTCTCAGTATCAACCCACTTTTGCCATCTCCCTTCCTACTTCTCTTTTGCATCCTCTCTCATGAATTGTTTTTCACTTATATCCTGCCCTCAAAAGGTTTCTGTTTTTTTTCCTGTGAATCAGTAGTCGCAGTGGAAGTAAAGCTCTCTAATGAGAAACCATTAAGAGTATGTTTGCTATTCCTTTAAGTGCCAAGGAGAACACCAGCATCACCATAAGGATCAAGTACTCATGAGGGCAACAGATTGAAACAAAGAATCATGAAGCCATTCCTTTTCACCTCCTACATCAAGAATTCTGAATGCTTTGGACTTCATCTGCTTAATTTTCTTGTCTTCCTTCCCCAGAAAATATCTTTAAAATATAATAAACATCTTTTTTTTAGATTTACTGAGGTATAATTGATATATTTTAAAATTGCACACATTTAATATATACATTTTGATGAGTTTGAGCCTATGCATATACCCATGATACCATCACCACAATCACACTATCATCTCCAGTATATCATAACCAATATATCTATCATCTCCAAAAAGGAGATTTGTTTTGTTTTGTTTTGTTTTGCGGTAAGAACACCTAACATGAGATCTACCCTCTTAACATATTTTAAAGTGCACAGTCATGTATTGTTAACTACAGGCATTATGTTGTACATCAGACAACATCTTTGAATTCTATCCTCACATTCTATTTTTAAAAATCATGACACTTCCGGGCCAACCGAGTGGCATGTTGGTTAAGAGCTGGCTTGGGATCCCAGTTCTGAGCAGTAGGGCCCGGGTTCGGATCCCACATATGAGGGCCAGTGACACTGCCCTCTACAGCTAAGATGATGGACAGCAGCTCCACCTGGTTGTCTCTATAGCTAAGATATGAACAACAACTCCACCTAGAGCTGGGCTGCTGTGAGTCGCCGGCAATGGCGTAGCTGCAGTCCCTGCTGCAGTGGGCTGCCATAGGCTACAGTGAGTGACCGGCAGCCAGCGTGAGTGGCCGGCAGCCACTGTGAGCTGCCAAGAGTCGCTGTGAGTGGCCGTCCAGAGGCTGAGGACCTATCTGCCTGGGCCGGGAAGAGTACAATACCAACATGGGTCAGTGAAGCAATGTCCTCCACAACTAGACTGAAGAACAAAATGACAGCAACTTGTCTGTTCCCCTTTCCCGAATGCTTTCCCCTCCCCCAATACCCCAATAAAATCTTTAAAAAAAAAAATCATGACATTTTTAAGTACATTTGCTAAATGTACTTAACATGACATGACATAAGTACATTTGCTAAAATCCTAAGTCTGGCACTACCTTTTTGTAATTAAGTTGATCCTTGTGCTTACTCAAGTTAAAATAAATGAAAACTGGAAAGCAGTCCCATTAGGCTTGCAAATGTTTGTGTGTATAGGCCTCTCCCACCCCACCCAGTGATACTGGGCTTGGTGTTCAACTGGACTCTTTGAAGAAAAATTTCCAATACATTAGCAACAGCCAGCATAATGTCTATTAATTTCAGTCAAGTACCTCCCAAAATATCTTACTTACTTATTTAAGGTCAACTTACTTATTTTGAAATCCTTCCACAAGAGGTTACAGTAGAATATGATCTCTGTAGTTCAAAATGAGTCTTGAGAAAGTAAACCGTTAATCAAAATTATAGGAGAAATTTATAATGAAGTTCACATTTGGCCGATTAATCCTAGAAAGCAAAGAAAAATCAAAGTAAGGAGAAATGGGTTTAATTTTTTTAAATATCAAGTATATTTAAAAGTAACAAAGTATTAAGATTTATAAACTATTGGGTTGTCAGAAAAGTCATGACATTTTTTCTATGTTTTCCATTGCAAAAATGTGTCATGCCTTTTCTGACAACATGATGACTTACTTAGAGTTAATCAATATACTCAATAACAAGATACCCACTCTTAAATGATTTATTCCTTTATTCTGGAACTATGGTTAAATTAATTCCAATTACAACAATAAGCTCAAGACATATGAGAAAAATAAGTTCATTCTACAAATTAAATATCAAAAGCTGAGAACATTAACCTTCTCTATGTCTTCCCCTGTTTCATCTTTACAATTCCCCACACCCACACTTTCTGTCTCTGTCATTGCATGTTCAAGTCGAGAATACAGTCAAGTCTGACAGGGTTGGTGTAAAATATGTATATCTGGCAGT
This sequence comes from Aselliscus stoliczkanus, assembly GCA_033961575.1. NCBI lineage: Eukaryota > Metazoa > Chordata > Mammalia > Chiroptera > Hipposideridae > Aselliscus > Aselliscus stoliczkanus. Next base: position 50,114,658 of record CM066728.1, on the reverse strand, counting down.
GTGACTTTATTATCTGTTTTTCTTACTTCCAAGACTGAAGGATGCTACTGTAATACCAATGTAAAAGGATGATCGCTTGTGTGTGTGTGTGTGTGTGTGTGTGGGTGTGTGTGTGTGTGTCACCCCTCACCAAAGCTGTACCTTCACTGACATACGTATATTCAATAGAAAATGTGAAAGCATAGAATAAAGCTATGTATTCCTCTGTATTAGTACCACAATACATTTATTAATAGTGAAGAGATTGGTCCAAATTTAGGTTAGCAGCCTAATCTGGCTTAAAACAAAACATATCTCCCCAGAGCTTCCCATTTTGAAATAACTTATAACCACAAAAGATAAGTATCTACAGGACAAAAATCTAGTACAATCGTAATAGCAGCAAAATATTCTGCTTTACATTTTCACTAACTTTGTATTAATGTAATGAAATCTGACATTGCTATCAGTGTAGTACAATAAACATGTAAAGGTGCCCAATATACAAAGAAAACATGAAAATTCCTAATGATAACAGAAAAAACAAAAATTATGTTTTCTCTTGTCCTTTCACATGCCCTTTGTGAGAGCATATGACCTTGTTATCCACATATTTAATAAAAATAAAACTACCAATGTGCTTAGATGGAGGCCTCAAAAATAACTAAGGAAAATTATATTTCTCTGTACCCCATAAGAGTATACAAGACCCAGTTCTCATTTCCTTATGTTAGAAGCTGTACTAAATGCAGCTAAACAAGAGAAAAATATCTGAATAACTCTCAAAAGTAGCATACATACATATTATATCTTTGTTGAAAACTCAAATCTTACATATCTAAAGATCTAAATCACCTTTAAAACAGAATTTATTAAAATTCTACACTCATATTGTGTTTATCTTTTTTGAAAGTGGATATATTCCTAGTAACATGCTTGAATGCTATGTTACTCATATAAACAAAAGCATATAGTCATTTTAGGGATTAATAGAAAAACAGACATCTACATGGAACATTTCCCTCATTAGATATTATCATGTTAGCATATTTTTCCTATTTATGATTTTACTACAAAATAAAATGAACTGATTTTTACCCTTAAGTTTCTCTATAATGTATATTGCCAATAATGCAAATAGTTTAATTGCACATTAGGAGAATCTCATGTCCTATAAAAATTACTATAGAAATTAGCCCCAAAGAGACCTCATAACACCAACAAAAATCAAGATATGACTATGTCAAATTGGCAGACCAGTCACCACTTACACCAAATATTAAACATTACTTCTAAATTAAAAGCTATCTTTTTTAAAATCTCAGGAGATTTCACACAAGTCATTAGAATGTTATTTGGTCTCTTCCTAAATTAGTGCCAAAATGAACCAGTTAAATAAGAATCAATTAGCAAAAAAGTATACACTAAGCAATTGACTTAATAAACTGGCCAAACTGTATATTCAAAAAGAAATTCACTCTTTTGTCATAAATACACATTTGGGGCTTGTGGAGCTTTTCTGGAAAGCGATTTGAGGTAATATATATCAAATGCTAATGTTCATTCTCTTTAACCAGTAATTCTACTCCTAAGAATTATCCTAAGGAAATAATCTAAAATGCAAATAAAGTTTTTATCTATAAAGATGTGCATTTCAACATTACTTATTTGGGCAGAAGGGAAAAATGCACACCTCAAAAAGAGCTTAGTTTAATAAAATGAACTATAAAACCATTTCAATCACAATTAGGAATAAAATATAATGATTTAGTAAAATTCTTAGCACATATATATAAAATACATCAAAATATTTATAGTGATTACCTTTGGTTGGCATAATTATAGGTTATTTTTATATATCTTTTCTCATTTTTTGGAAGCTAATATTGCTATTCAAGGATATTTGAATATTCCATATTGAACTATTGTAAACAAAGGGTTTTTGTTAGAAGACATTTCAGAGTGGTAGTCATAAAATATTTCACATGCACAATTGAAAAAGGATTGCTGGTTGTAAGTAGATGATTATCACCAGCTGGCTTCTCCTGAAGCACCAAGGACAGTGGTACAGTTCCCCTATTAATATCTATCAAATTAGTACAGCATTCATGTTAACAATTTCAATTTCCATCTAAGGGTGAATTTACTTAATAAATGGTTGCATTTCTCATTAGAGTCAGTTAATACAACAAAACTGTTTGAAAAAGGGATAGGAACCAATATTTAGTGAGTATGTAGCAGACATGATGCTAAACCCTTTACATATTTCATTTAACTCTTATAACATTATAAGGTAGCTATTATTATCCCCATTTTTCAGAGGAAGGAACTAAACCTCTGAGAAATACATTAATTTATCTAAGTTTACAAAGTTAGTAAATAGTAATACTGGAATTTGAACCCAGATTTTCCATATTCAGAACCCCTAATCATATCAGTGAAGGGAATTAATGATGAGATTGTTTATATTGCATAAAATAATGGTTTTGAAAATATTTCAACAATAAATAAATAGTTTTGAAAAAAGCATTCACTATTTTACTGATCATTAATAGTTTTGAACAGGTTCCGCATAGTTAAAAAGAAGACAAATAGATGTTTTAACTAATGTTCACTAAGATAATGCCTAATATTAACTGTTTCTGGAAAAAATAGGTATTAATACTTGTGGTATGGAACCAAACTAGCCTGAGATGGCCAATGAAAATAAAAATAGAAACAAATAAATAAACAGCTCCCTGTCACTTCTGAAAGCTACATAAACACAATCTCATTCAAGAAGATAAAAATTAAATTGACTACATTATAATATGTAACTAATATTAGACAATTGTTGATCATTAAATAGAATATGGGAATGGTTAGTTACATACACATAGAGTAAACACACAGAGTGGTGCATTTAGTCCCTAAGAAAATCAATACGATTTAGGATAAAATAATTTTAAAAGCTTCCATTTTAACTCTTAAAATCCAATAATTAAAAAATTTAATCTGAAAGTTACTTCCCTTTACATAAAACATTGCAGTCATTTCTAGAATTTTCCTATTTGAATAAAACTATTTGAAATCATAGCTCCTAATAATTTAATCTGTTAATATACTGCTAACCAAGTCACAGTTAAATGGCTATGGTTTTGATTCACAAATATATGATCTGCATAATTTTTGCCTATTTTTACCAATATATAAAGCCTACACTATCTATACCATTAAGATGATTAAACCAAGTTAAGGCTCATGTGTCCTGTAAATTTCCAAAGAAAAATTTTTGTTGCTGGCAAATGCACTGAGGGTCAACGTCTAAGAAATTAAAAGAGACAACAGAATTAAACTGCTACAGACAATTGAGGAGCAAATTGGGACTAAAACACACATACCAAGTATATAAGTACGCTTAAATGTATCTATGTGCATATTTAACAATGATATAGTAATACTCTTAAAAACCACACACACACACACAAAAAAAAAAAAAAAATCACACACAAAAACATCCTGCATCACAAAGATTATAGGTGTCATCAAAACAATTTTTTATGTTTTATATTGTCTTAATTAGGTCTTTAGTTATTCAAGAAAAGTAAATCTAAGAACTAACTTTTGCTAATAGTTAAGAAAATTTCTGTATTTTTAGGGCTGCTGAAGCTCGTGTGCTCTCCTTGGCACCAGAATATAGGCCAGTGTAAGGGAAACAGTATTTTTTGATGAGTGTGATTGTGTGTGTGCACCAGGAGCATGGTCTCGTGGAGCCAAAGAGTGGAGACATCGACCAGAGAGGTAAAGTTGCAGAAAAAGACAGTTTATTAGAAGAAAAAATAAATTTCGAAGAAGCGGAAGCAGGCCTGAGCAGTAGGGAATGGCTCAAGGGCCATTATTAGAAGAGAAAGTACACTCCAAAGAGTTTGGAGCTGGCCGAGCAAAAGGAGCTCAAAAGGCCAATAATTATAACTTTCAATGTTTATGCAAAATTGTCAATCTTATCACATTTATAACTTGTACAAGATTTGTAAATATAGATCAAATTTTAACCAGTTCAGAGACTAAAACAGATTTAAAATTAAAAGGATCACATAGTAATTTCTAAAAACATGTCAACAATTTTTCACCATGACTCAGATGGTAAGGTTGCTCATCTTACTCATTGTTATATTTTCAGAACCAAACATAGTGCCTGCAACACTACAAGTAGTCAATTCTGTCAAACTGAGGTTGCAGTTTTTAGCAGGCTGTGCCAAATTACTTTTTAAGTTAAGATTTCCTGGGCTGGCTGAGTGACTCAGTTGGTTAAGAGCTTGCCCAAGAGTACCAGCTCTGAGCAACAGGGTTGCTGGTTGGATTCCCAGCCCAAGCTGAGCAGCCGCTGAGCTGCCAACAGGTGGCATGATGGCTCAGCTTAAAAATAAATATATAAATAAACTAACAAATAAAATAAGTTAAGATTTCCCATCCTGAACATTTTAGTGCATGTATGCCTATGTAGATTTTTCTGGGGAGAGGATTAATATCTTTCATCACAGACTCAAATGACTATATGACACCAAAAATATTAAAAGTTTCAGATGTGAAGAAAATATGGACATGCTGAATATAGGTTGTGTCTCTCAAACACAGAGTAGAGAGCTAAGTAAGGCACCACTAGAAATAGTTCAGAAGAGAAAGGTCAACTCTGGAAGAAAAAGAAAGGGGTTTTTTGGTTGTATTTTTTCATTTGTTGTTTGTTACCCTCATTGTTTTGCCTCTGTTAACCAAAAATAAGATTACTACAATTCTTCATTTACTTCAACTGGCAAAAATGCAGCCACTGATACAATTATGGTACAGCACAATTTAGAAAGGAACAGTAAGTTAAATGTATCTACAATAATATGAATAAGTATGAGGATACATAAAATAAGTTACTAGTTAATTCTCTTTGGAATCCAGAGTTTAGCTTATTAAATATTCTTTTTATTAATTTCTGTAATTCTTGCTTGCTATCACTCAGTAAAATACTGGCTAAGCCTCACACAATAAAGTAAGCTAGATTTCACATTAACTCTCCCTTTATGTCTGACTTAAATCTTCTTTTCATTTTGAGCATACCTATTTATAGGTGAACACTATATAACCCTGCTCTACCAAGCTCACTGTATGTGCCCATCCTCATACCAACTGCAACTAAAATGCTATAATTCCACATCATTACATCGAGCAAGAGCCAAATTTCATATTTTACACTGTCTGATTGCTAAGATCACATTACCTCACTACTAGTGGTTTAGTCAGTATATCAACTATTGGTATTAAATCTCTGAATGCAATGAAAGTTAACAATGCTATTTTTATGTTGTGCAAAAAAAAAAATCACTCAGTCTGTTTTCCCTTTTTGATTACAGTTCATTTAAGGGAAAAATGTTGCTGTATGGCTTGACAATGTTTTATGTGTCTTCGGCTGATAGAACACACAAAACGTTTGAATAGGCCCATTTATTTGAGCAGACGTATTAAATAATACTTTAAATGTGAACATGCATGTCATAAATTTTGTAGTCTCTTTAAAGTAGGATAAATCTGGTATTTAAAATAGTCTTTGTTCAAAGCCATTTTTTTTTCTAACAGTCATAAAGGGACTCTGATTTGTGCTGCATGAACAATGCCAGCATCATCATTTTAATGTTATCCATATGGGCTTCTAATAATAGATAAGACTCTACATTTGTATTATATGTCTTAGAGACATTTAAAATCTAGATAAGGAAAGGCTGATTTCATTGGCCCCATAGTTAAAGGAAAGCAGACCCTAATTAAAAGAATTCTGTTCTGAATTAACTAGTTTGACATGTGCTAATTGACAGTTCCTGTGAAATGGTTCTAATTAAAGTCAATATGTCTTTTTCAATTAAAAGGAAATTAAGAATATACTAATATACATTAACAACTTAATCTGTCTTCAATATCCCATACATCAGCTGCTTTTCCCCCCTAACGTTATTGGAGAACCATCTGACATGAATCATCTACTGTTTGCTTATGGTATCTCATTATTACTTCACACGAGCACAGCAGTGGTATATATTCCCTTGAGGAAGAGGATAACCTGCACATGCTTTAATTTTCAGAGCTCCCAATTCTTAAGTTCATTAAAAATAAACCCACCTTTTTGAATTTCAAAAATGGACATTTTTAATAAGAATCTTTACTAACTGAAAGCAAAGACAAGTGTTCTCAATTAGTGATCTTTTTACTATAGGCCTTAGAGGTAATTGCATTCTGATGGAAAGAAGACTGGACTATGTTTTCATCAGTTGGCTTGATTCAAAGCAAAGCTTGATTTGAGCAACACACAACAGAAAAAATCTTTCAAATCATGTTCTGTTTCCCAAGTGAAACTTTGAGGAAATCTCAGGTGGGAATACTTCGCTTTGTATACACAACAGGAAAATAGAAAGCAAGATTGCTTAAATGCCAGCACTAACAGAAGGCCCATCGTATTCACTGAAAATGTAGCATTAAAGAAGCTGTTTATAGCAACATGATTAAATATTCAAATATGCATTACCAAAGCTATGGTGTTAGCAATTTTAATGCTAGAGAAAGTAACATTAAACTCAAGCATCAATACTAATGTACACAACATTAACATCACACGGAGAACTATGAAAAAGATTAAAACAGTTTCTTGGTATATGACTATAATTTAGACATTTTAATTATAATAAAAAGATTTTTTAAAGAAAACTTTTATACTATTAATATACTATAAGCAAACCTTTCATATGATATAGCTCATATTTTTTTAATTAAAGTTTATTGGGGTGACAGTGGTTAGTAAATTTACATAGGTTTCAAATGTACAATTCTGTAATACATCATCTATATATCACACTGTATGTTCACCACCCAGAGTCAGTTTTCCTTCCATCACCATAAATTTGATACCGTTTACCCTTATCTACGAACCCCCTAGCCCCATACCACTCTGGTTACCACTAAACTATTGTCTATGTCTAAGTTTTTGTTTCTTTATTTGTCTTGTTCCTTTCTTGCTTTCAGTTTTATATCCCCTATATCAGTGAAATTATATGGTTCTCAACTTTCTCTGTCTGACTTATTTCGCTTAGCATAATAATCCCAAGATCCATCCACAATGTCGCAAATGGCACTACTTCATCTTGTCTTATGGCAGAATCATATTCCATTGTGTATATATACCATATCTTCTTTATCCAATCATCTATCAAAGGACACTTTGGTTGTTTCCAAATCTGAAAACATTTATCCATAGATATATGTATTCCTAAATAAAGCTGTTCATTGCAGCTTTATTTAGGGTGGCCAAGATGTAGCTTATATTTCAATGAGTTCCATCACAACTGCACCTTTTACAAGAGTTTAAAATTCAATCATAAAACATAGCTACTTTAAAAAATAGGAAATTATTTTACTTAATTTCAACTAGCTTATTCATGTTTAATACAGATCCAAAAAAAAAGGTAAACAAGTTACTTCCACTTTTCCAGTTTTATTAATTTGCATTTTAAAAGATTAAATTTGCCATCACCTGTAGCATTCTAAGTATGTGTGAGAGAGATGAAGAGTCAGCCAGCCAATCAACCCAGGATCTCTCATTGCAACCATCTTTTCCCAAATGTACTCTATTATTCTTTTCTGAGTAGTTACCAAAAACTTTAATGAAAACCATCTTAAGTGGGACTCAAAAAGCAGCTGAAATCTAGTGAATTCCCAGAATGAGTAAATGCACATTAACCCCCACATTCAAAAAACCACCTCCTTAAAATTGAAAATATAATCAGACTCAATAGTCAAAATGCAGTGCTATTTATCTCTATATAGAACTCTAGTTTGATTCTCAATCTTAGGATCTTGCTCCTCGAGCTGGCATTGATTGGAAATACTGCAGCAACAGCATGTACTCAGCTTTTTGAAATGGGAAAGAAGCCAATGCACCAACTTTTCTGCCCAATTAAAGAGCATTGTCTATAGCAGGCCTACACAACATAAGGCCTGCAGACTGTACACAGTCATGAAGCAATTGTTCATGACCCACCCACAGATTTGATAAGGGGGAGCAAATAGAAAGACAGACAATATGGCACCATGTAAGCAATAAGAGATAGAGCTGTTCCACAGACTCCACCTCTCAGCTCACATTACAATGACAGTACCCCATATCTAAACTCAGGATGAAAATCAATGTAGTCTGTCAAACCAGAGGCATGACTATACCAATGCTAGACCAGCATAAAAACTTTCTGAACAGGAGGAACAATATTTAATTGAAAATAGGAAAACCTTGTAGCATTCCCCTGACAGCTTATACTCTTTCAACAGTCAATAAATATTTATTGATGATCCTCATGGTTTATATTTTCTATACAAACTTGTTTTCATCTCTTTTTCTTGTCAGTTACCAATGCATGACCATAAAACTTATTGTCCAAACTGGAACACTTTTAATAATGAACATGGAAGGGAGAAATGTCATAGAAAATGTTGGAGTAGGAAGCTGTAGAGTCAGTCCCTCCACCAAAACAACTATTGAGCTGGTAAGAGCTGTTAGTCAACTAGTATTTCAGAATGCTAGAGTCCAGTTGAACAGTTATAGCATACAGGAGAGTGCTTGACAAAGAAAGAAACTGGTAAATTTTGGTAAATTTCAACATTACACATAGCAGCTGAAATTCTCCAGCCTCAATGAAATCCTCCAGCCCCAAAGGGATGATGGTCTGATTCTGATGTAGCTTTCTCACATCAGGGTAGACAACAGAAACCTCCTCCCAAAAAAAACAGAGTTCTGTATTTTTAATCTACCTGAAATTTCACTGAAGGGTCATCATAGAAGCTGGCCATTGGTTCAACCCTAAAGGGTTGAAACAGATCTACTGGCATTGTTGAAGGAAGGTAGAGTCAGAATACACTTTTTAAAACAATTTTTTTTTCTCTTATTGGATCCAGGCATTTAAGGATATCTCTGTCAGGTCACTGATCACAGAAATAAAAGACACAGACTTCAGTGACCACACATGACAAAGAATATAGTCTTTGAAAATACAATTTGGAAAAGTCACTAAGCAAAAGAACAACTGCAGTCTTCATCAAGTAACAACAGAAATCCTTGGTGTATAGGGAAGAATCTGATTTCCAGAATTACAATATTCAAAATAACCAGATCTCAACAAGAAAATTACAAAGCATACGAAAAAAGAAGAAAGTATGACTCATTCACAGGGAAAAAAGAAAGTAACAGAAATCATTCTGGGTAAGCCTAGACATTGAACTTACCAGACAAAGACTTTATATGGTCTTAAATATGCTCAAAGAGCTTTTAAAAAACCTATGGACAAAGAAATAAAGGATATCAAGAAAACTATATATGAACAAATAGATTATCAACAAAGAGACAAAAATTATTTAAAAGATTAAAGTAGAAATTATGAAGCTCAAAAGTACAATAAATAAAATTAAAAATTCACAAAAGGCACTCAAGAGCAGATATGAACAGGAAAAAGAAAAGAATCATCAGATTTGAAGACAGGGCAATTGTAGCTACCCAGTCTGAGAGACAGAAAGAAAACAAATAAAAAAATGAATATGGCCTAAGAGATCTACGGAAAACCATCAAACACACCAATTTTGCATTATAGGATTTTCAGATGGATAAGAGAGTGAAGAAGCAGAAAAAGTATTTGAAGAAATATTGTTCAAAAACTTCCCAAATTTGATAAAATACCTGAATACACACATCCAAGAATCTCAGCAAACTCCATGCAGGACAAACACAAAGAAACGCACACCACAACACATTATTATCAAACTGTTGAAAGACAGAGACAGAGAGATTCTTTCAAGCAGCATAAGATTGCAATTTATCACACACAAGTTATCCTCAAAATAATTAACAGACTATTTCTCATCCAGAACTATGGAGGCCAAATGGCAGTAGAACAATATATTTAAAGACTTGAAAGGGAAAAAAATTGTCAACCAGCAATGCTATATTCAACAAAACACTCCAAAAATAAAGGAGAAATTATAACATTCCCAGATAAACAAAAGCTAAGGGAATTCATTACTAGTAGATCTGCTCTATAGGAAATCCTAAAGGGAGTTCTTCAGGCTGAAATTAAAGGATACAAGACAGTAACTTAAAGTCATACAAAGAAATAAAGATCACTGGTAAAGGTAACTACATAGGTAGATAAAAAACCTAGTATTATTGTATTTTTGGTATGTAGCAACTCTTTTTATTTCATATATCATTTACATGATAAATGCATAAAACAATAATTATAAATTTATGTTAATGGGCACACAATGCATAAAGATGCAATTTGTGACAATAATAACATATAGGGGAGGATGAAGCCAGATAGCAGAGTTAATGTATGTTATTGAAACTAAGTTGGTATCAATTCAAACTAGATTTTTATAAATTTAGGATGTTAACTGTAATCCCATGGTAACCACAAAGAAAATAACTACAAATATATACAAAAAGAAATGAAGAGGGAATCAAAGTGGTATACCAGAAATAAAAAATCAATCAAACACAAAAGAAGGTAGTATTGGTGGCACTAAGGAACAAAAAGGACATGACACATCAAAAACAAATACCACAGTGGCAGAAATAAATCCTTCATTATCAGTAATCACTTTAAATGTAAATGAGTTAAAATCACCAATTAAAAAAACATATTGGCAGAATTCATTTTTTTAAAAACATTATACAACTATATGCTGCTTAAAAGAGACTCACTGTAGACCCAAAATCACACATAGGTTAAAAGTGAAATGATGGAAAAAGATATTCCATGCAAATAGTAACCAAAAGGGAGCCAGGCTGGCTATATTAATATCAGACAAAATGGATTTTACATCAAAAACTGTTGCGAGACAAAGAAAGACATTTTACAGGGACAAAAGAATCCATTCACATGAAGATATAACAATTATAAAAATATACACACTAAATATCAGAGCTTCAAAATATACGATGCAAACAATGACAGAATTAAAGGGAGAAATTGTCTACAACAATAGTCTAAAGTTTCAACAGCCCACTTTCAATAATGGATAAAATATGAAGAAAAAAAAATCAGTAAGGATATAGAGGACTTGAAGAACACTATAAAACATCTTGACTTAACACATATATACAGTACACTCCACCCAACAACAGCAGAATATATGAGGTCTGACAATTAAGTTCACAAACTTGTTGCAATGATGTTGCTAACCGTTTTTGATATCAGAGGGATTATTCATTATGAATTTGTACCAACTAGACAAACAATTAACCAAGTTTACTATTTGGCAGTGCTGAAAAGGCTGTGTGAAAAAGTTAAATGATCTGAACTGTTCGCCAACAATTCATGACTTGCGTCATGACAATGCACCAGCTCACACGGCACTGTCAATGAGAGGGTTTTTAGACAGTAAACAAATAACTATTGCAACACCCTCACTACTCACCTGATCTGGCCCCCAATGAATTCTTTCTTTCCCTGAAGATATAGAAAACATTGAAAGGAAGATATTTTGATGACATTCAGGACATCAAGGGTAATACAATGACAGCTATGATGGCCATTCCAGGAAAAGAGTTCCAAAATTGCTGTGAAGGATGGACTAGGCGCTGATGTTGGTGCATAGCTTCCCAAGGGGAGCACTTCGAAGGTGACTGTAGTGATATTCAGCAATGAGGTATGTAGCATTTTTTCTAGGATGAGTTTGCAAACCTAATTGTTTGACTTTGTATATTCTCAAATGCATGTGGAACATCCTCCAGAATACACTATATATTAGGTAAAAAAACAATTCTCAAATTTAAAAATATCTAAATCATCCAAAGTATTTTCTCAGACCACAATGAAATGGAGCTAGAAATCAGTAGCAGAAGGACAAATGGAAAATTCTCAAATACGTGGAAATCAAGTAGTGCATTCTTAAACAACCAATAGATCAAGGAAGGAATCACTAAGGAAATTAGAAAATATTTTCAGATAAATCCAAATAAAATCACAATGTACCAAAAGGTATAGAATATAGCAGAAGCTCTGAAGGAAATTTATAGCTGTAAACACCTATATTAACAATGATCTCAAATCAACAACACAATTTCACATCTTATGGAACTAGAAAAAGAAGAGCAAACTAAACCCAAAGCCAGCAAAAGGAAGAAAATAAAGATCATAGCAAAGATAAACAAAATAGAGAAGAGAAAAGCAATAGAGAAAATCTATAAAACCAAAAGTTGGTACTTTGAAAAAAAATCAACAAAAATGACAAATCTTTAGCTAGACTAAGAAAAATGAGAGAGAGAAGATGAAAATAACCAATATAAGAAATGAAAACAGGGACATTACTACTGACCTTACAGAAATCAAAAGGATTATAAGATAATACTATGAACAATTTTACACCAACAAATTGGGCAATGTAGATGAAATGGACAAATTCCTAAGTACACACAAATTAGCAAAACAGACTCAAGAAAAAGTAGAAAAACCTTAACAGATCTACAAGTAAAGAGATTGAATCAGTTAATAAAAATCTCCCAACAAAGAAAAATCAGGACCACATGGCTTCAGAGATGAATTCTACCAAACATTCAAAGAAAAATTTACACATTCCTTCTCAAACTGCTCCAAAAAAAAAACATAGAAGGAACACTTTATAACATTGTATGAGGTCAGCATTAACTTGATATCAAAGCCAGATAGATATCACAAGAAAATTACGGACAACTATCTCTTATGAATATACACACAAATTCCTCAACAACACTAGCAAACCAAATCCAACAATTCATTAAAAAAAATTATACACCATGACCATGTGGGATTTAACTCAGGAATGCATATGAAAATCAATCAATGTAATACACACACATTAACAGAATGAAGGAAAGAACTACATGATCATTCAAAATAGGCAGAAGGATAATTTGACAAACTTCTATACACCCTCTCATGATAAAAAACAAAACAAAACAAAAAAAAAAAAACCTCACAAACTAAGATAGAAGGAAACTTCCTTAACATGACAAAGGGCATTTGTGAAAAACCCACAGTTAACATCATACTCAACAGTGAAAGAAAGAAAGCTTTCCCTAAGATCAGGAAGATGAAAGGATGACCACTTTGACCTCTGCTACTCAAGATTGTAGGAAGTTCTAGCCAGAGCAATTAGTCAAGAAAAAGATAAAATGTATGCAAATTGATGATGCTTTTTAGAAGTATAAAGAAATAAAACTATATTTGCAGATGACATAATTCAATATATACAAAATTCCATAGAATCCAGAAAAAAAATGACTAGAGCTAATAAGTGAATTCAGTAAAGTCTCAGAGTACAAGATCAACATATAAAAGTCAGTTGTGTTTACAACAGCAATAAACAATCTGAAAAGGAAATTAAGAAAACAATTCCATTTATAATAGCATTCAAAAGAATAAAATACTGAGGAATAAATTTAACCAAGGTGATGGACTTATCCATGGAAAAAATGTAAAAAGACTTAAGTAAATAGAAATGCATCCCATATTCATAAATTGGAAGACTTAATATTGTTAAGATGACAACACTCCACAAAGTGAACTACAGTTCCTCAAATTTATACAGAACTGCAAGGGATCTCAAATAGCCAAAACAATATTTAAAAAAGTAAAACACAGTTGGAGGACTCACACTTCCCAATTTCAAAACTTACTGTAAACCTACAATAACCAAAACATTGTGATACTAGCATAAGGATAAATATAGAAAACAAGAGAATAGAATCAAGACTCCAGAAATAAACCCAATCATCTATGGCCAATTGATTTTGGACAAGACCATTCAACAGGGAAAAACCAGTCTTTTCAAAAAATGGTGCAGGAACAAATAGATGACCACATACAAATAATAAAGTTGAACCCCTACCTTTTTTCTTATACAAAATTAACTCAAAATAAATCAATGACCTAAATATAAGAGATAAAACGATCAGAAGAAAATACAGGCATAATCTTCATACCCTCAGATATGGCAATGAGTTCTAAGATTTGACACCAAAAGTATGAGCAATAAAAGTAAAAATAGACAAATTGGATTTCATAAAATTAAATTTTTTGTACATTAAAGGACATTATTAGTAATGTGAAGGAACAACCTACAGAATGGAAAAAAAATTTTGCAAGTTATATGTCTGATAAAGGATTAATATTCAGAATATATAAAGAATCCTTACAACTCAACAAACAGCCCAAATAAAAAAATGAGCAAAGTACTTGAATAGACATTTCTCCAAAGAATATATACAAATAGTCAAACAAGCACAGGAAAATATTTTAACATCATTGGTCATTAAAAAAAAAAATGCAAAATGTAAAACTATTTCACACCACTAGCAAAGCTTTAATCAAAAAAATTTAAAAAATAATAAATGTTGGCAAAGATACAGAGAAATAGGAGACCTTTTACATTACTAGTAGGCATGTAAAATGGTACAGCTGCTGTGAAAAACGAACAATTTGGCTGTTCCTCAAAAAGTTAAACACAGAATTACAATATGACTTCGAAATTCTGCTCCTAGGTATATACCTAAGAGAAACGAAAACATATGTCCACACAGAAACTTGTACATGAATGTTTATAGTAGCATTATTTATAATAGCCAAAAGATAGAAACAGCCCAAATGCTCATCAGTGAATAAATGAATAGGCAAATTGATGTGCGTGTGCACGCGAATGCACAAAATGCAAAAAGAGAACCTCACCCAAATTCTAAGATGTGAAGTGAGCCTTTAAAAGTGCAGTTTGAAATGTAAATGTTTATAGAATTTTTACCAAGAGACAAGGGAACCTAGGCCTGCTCAAAACCATGTAATGCAGGTAAGTTAAGAATCCCAAGATAATACCTACCTTTTTATTCTATTTGGAAAAGAGAATTCCCAAAATTTTTAATCTTTAATATATGTGTACATATACTATATGAAATTTTGTAATATAGTATATTTGTATGTACAAATATGGCTATTATCTAATTTTTAAGACAAAATAAATTTACTTCAGAACACTACTTTTAAACTAGTTATGAAGCGTTTTGGAAATTTTCTCCTCAGACAAATTTTCTGAATTGATTTTATAACTTTAAAAACAAGAAAAGAGGACCAGCCGAGTGGCACATTGGTTAAGAGCTGGTTTTGGGATGCCAGCGGCCCCAGTTCGGATCCCACATATGAGGGCCAGTGACACTGCCCTCCACAGCTAACAACAGCTCCACCTGGAGCTGGGCTGTGTGAGCCCCGGTGATGGTGTAGGCTGCAGCCCCTGCTGCACTGGGCTGCCACAGGCTACTGTGAGTGGCCGGCAGCCAGCGTGACCAGCTAGGAGCCAGTGTGAGCTGCCAATAGCCGTGGTGAGCGACCATCCAGAGGCTGGCGACTGATCTGCCTTATCCGGGAAGAGTGCAATGACGATACCAACATGGGCCAGTGAAGCAACGTCCTCCACAACTAGACTGAAGAACAAAGGGACAGCAACTTGTCTGTTCCCTTTCCCTGATTCCCCAACACTGTTCCCCTCACCCAATTCCCCAATAAAATCTTTTTTTTTAAAAAAATGTTTTTTGGATGCTACAAACTAAAACAGTATACATTTTTTTTTAATTGTTGTAGAATATAGATGGTATTATTGATAAACATCATGACTATGATCTGAATGGAAAAACAAAACTCAGTATCCCCTTGCTGAAAGATTAAAAAAAAATGAATGAATTATTTCTCTAAGACTAAGTATCCATTTTTCAAATATTATTGGATAGCCCTGAAAGTTAATAAAATCAAAGATAAACAAAAAGAAACTAAATTCCCTTATTCATTCATAGATAATACTATGAAATAAACACAAGTCCCACATTTCACCTTCGTCTTTATGTAAATAATTCACAAAGCGTTCTGTTTATGTCCTGCTTTGATCAAGCAGGCTTATTTATGAGGAAAAGAAACTGCTATGGTGTTAATGCTAGCTAAGCCCATCCAATAAATTCTAGAGTCCAGGAAAAACATAGTTTTGCAAGAAGTCTAAGAAATCAGAACTGGAGACATGGCATTCCTTGTAGGGGGCAAGGAATGCCCCTCTTTGTCAAAAGAGCTTTTATTCATGCACTTCGGCTATTATTCCTTTCTTTCCCCCATGTTCCCTATCTTGAGTACTCTGAAATAGTTAGGCACCTCTTTTAACATATGCATTACAGAAACTGTTTGCTCTGTTAAACAGATATGTTTTCTACATGTATTTGTTCATGAGTTGAAAACAGAGATACAAGGTATTTTTAATGTTTTGTCTGGCTTTGCTACATAAAATAATTGCTCCCAGTCATTAACTTACATATCATGACTTTTGTGATATTTTTCTTTTGTTGTTCTTATTAATCGAATATTCCTCTTTGGTATATCAAAGTACAAAATAACTTTTCTGTTTCTTATCCTTTTAAAGGATTCAAGATCCCTGGGTGCATGACAATCACTTCCTTGCCAGCAAAAGAAAGACATACTACACACACAGATACACAGGTCACTTTCTATGTGTTAACTTTAGTGAGCTTCCCCTTGACTGTAAAAACACACATCTGTACAAATTTTCCATAAGGCAGCTTACATACTACATGAGAAGAAACCCAATGACTCTGAAGTACTCTGCCCAACTGAGTGACTCCTAAAATGTAGTCCTTTCTTAAATGTTTGTAATACATTCAGTAGAGTACTTTTCTAAAAAGAGATAATTCTTCCACATGCTTCAGTGATTAGTACTAACTTTATCTAGTCATTCCCATAGACTCTGAGAGATACCAAATAACTCAAAAGCCCGGCTTTCTGTTTGTGTTTCTATTAATGCAATGTGGGGATATGCATGAAGAATGATGAAGCAGGAAATGACTTGGATAGCAATGGAGATATTATGCTGTGTTTGTTTAAGTTGCTGTGTGAAAGGCAAACCTTCCCACTTCCCTCATCAGTAGAGCTGTGTTTAAAACTCTGGCTGCCGAAAACCAAATATAAGGCTGTGTTCTCTTCACCCAGCTGTCAATCTTTCAACTAGTTGGTTTACAGGCTCTGAGAAAAGACATCCTCCTGTTTTAAACATGTGGATGAAAGATTCTGCTTTGGCAAATTCAATGAGACAAAAAATTGAGCTTTTTCTCTTAATTCCACATCACTGTGGAACAGTGACAACTACAGGACCTTGGATTGTTTTTATTTATTAAGTGATGTGTTTTATTATCTCCACCGATGAACTCATCGTTAAATGTATATACAATGCTCAAATACATTTAATATAATACGTATTTATAAAGCTAAGTTGATGTAACTTTGACAGAGATAACATCATGAATAAGTGAAGACAATGACAAATGTCATAGCCTAAAATATCAGAAGTTAACGTTAAGATTCTCATTAGCTTTATCGCATTCCTCATGTTTTCACTAATCATGCAATGTAGTGTAAACACATTGCATGATATCATATAATTTGAATCAAGGGTCAATTAGAAAACATTTCACTTTTAAGTTAGCTGATCAATGTACAGGTTTAAACAACATATATAGTATTTTTCCACTGAATTTTCTAAGTGTTTTTTAAAAAAATAACTGAAGAAGAATTGTGCTTCAACATTTCTTTAAAAACAAGTCTTATAACAAAAAAATGAAACCCATAATGATAGTATCTTTTGGGGGTACCCTTAAAATTAACTTTCTTTGAAGCCATTTAAAGTAGTCTAAAGAAAGATTTAATACGCTTTCTTGCATGGTGTTTCTCTCTGGTTAAAACATTATACATAATATGAGTTAAAAGCTAACAAAACAAGTAGGAATGAAATCGCTACTGTTTTTATCACTTAAGAAACTCAAAAATGGTTGAAACAATTTTTTTCATACTTTTTCAAAATTCTTATCGCCACTCAAAGTTCCAAGTGAATGTGTCATCCCCAAAGGAGAATTTTTCTGAAAGCTACAGATCTCTTTGAGGAATCTAAAAATGTTACTATGATTTGTACATTTCCAAGCTATTTACTGTATATTAATATTGCCTCCATGTTTTAACTTGCAAAAATGCACAACAAAAGATCTTTTTGTTTCTTAATGTGGCAATGCCAATAGCAAATATAGTTTTAATGAAACACCTCGCTTCAAAAAGAGTATAAAAGGAAGTAACAGGGAAGATACAAGTTAGAAGGCAGCACAAGTGAAACAAAAATAAAATCAAACAGGAATGAATGTCACGGGATAAAGGCTCTTCAAAGACTTAAGAAATACCTGAACCAGGAATCTACACTAGTGCCCACAAATTATATTAGGTAATTTTTTTCTGTTTTACTAAAAAGACTTTATATTCACTACAATGTTATTGTCTAAATGCCTTGTGACTTTATATACTAGCTTTTTGAAAGACACACTAAGATTTGTTGACCTGGGTTCCCTACATAAATTTTTCTTTTATTAAGAGAAAGATGAAACATGTAGATGAAAAAGAAGAAAATAACCAAGTCACAGACAAGAACGAAAAGAATGTACTAAAAAGCACTTTAAAATAACTATTACAGGCCTGCCAAGTGGCGCGGTGGTTAAGCGCTGGCTTGGGAAGCCAGCGGACCCAGTTCGGGTCCCACATATGAGGGCCAGTGACACTGCCCTCAAAAAAAAAAAAAAAAAAAAAATAAGATATTCCAAAATAACTATTACAGATGAACACTAATCTTTTCAAGTGAAAGGAAGAGGAAAAGGTTTGGTAGGAAATGTCATCATTTTAGTTATAAGATGTATCTTATAAAATTGTTTCACATGTGTGAATGTATGTGTATGTTCCTTTAGCCAGTTAATTACAGAAAAGGGATGACAAACATGGGTGACAGAAATAAATGATGTTTATCTACTCCTGGCAACATGACAAAGTGAGCTGTTCCTGCTCCAAACATAAAGAAATGCTGGATAAAACACAAACAAAAAAATTAATATATAGCTTAGAAATACCCAGGCTTCAGAAACATAGAGAACTCAAACCCAGAGTTACAAGAGTAGAAGCTGACAGCATGAACATTTAGAAAAGGGCCTAAGAGCTAGAGCTAAGGCGTTAAGCGTCCATGTGTAGGGAGAGAATACATGGTTTGGGGCCCACACAAGAAGGAGAGTTAGAATGAAATACCTTAGATACCTGAGTAAGAAGTTCAGATAATCAAAAGACTGCTTATTCCATCAAAAAAAGTGTTAAAAACAAAAACAAAATCTCTGATCAAAGCCCAGAACAAGGAAGCTGGTTCTCTGCCATAGCTCTAGGTAAGAAAAAAGTTTCCAATGAAAGAGCAAAACCTAAACATACATTTGGGTGCAAATTTACATTGTACGCATGGCATGGTACTGCCATGCCAAATAAAAAAACAGATCCTAATCAGGAATTTTTATATACTATTATGGTATAATCTCCAGGAAATATTATTAAATGAAAAAAGCTGAGTGACGAACAATTACAAACAAAGCATGTGCTTATCTAAGAAAGGAAATGCAAATATATAACCATATATATATGGCTCCATTAAAAAAAAAGAGAGGCCGAGTGGCGTAGTGGTTAAGCGCTGGCTTGGGAAGTTAGCAGCCCCGGTTCAGTCCCACATATGAGGGCCAGTGACACTGCCCTCGAAAAAAAAAAAAAAAAAGAGAGAGAGACAGAGAGAGAGAGAGAGATAAATCAAAAGCTAATTAAATTGCTGACCTGTGGGGAACAGGTGGTGCATAGAAGGGAGAAGAATACTAGCTAGACTTCTCCAAATTTATCTTATTTCCTAGATTTGACTTTGAAATTATGTAAATATCTAACATAATTATAAAACAAAATTGAATCAAGAATTTAAAAAGTGATTCCTAAAATTTGAAAGTAAAATGAAACAAACTAATCTATGTATCAAATTGATGGCTTGAAAACACAGAGAGTAATTATTTCAAGTGACTTCAAAACAGAGTAAATTTAATTGTAAATCCTTAGTGGGATATACAGCAAGGACCAAAAGAACTTCAAAGAAATTTTTAACTATTTCAGTAACCATATTAATGATTGTGTTAATGTCACTGGGAACCAACATTTTCAGCATAAGAAAAAACAAACAAACACAAAACCCAAAAAAGTTAAGTAAAAGAAACCCTATAATCCCAAGTTTGAATTAAAAATATGAAGATAATGCATGAATTTTTTTTCTTTTAAAAAAAGCTCATATTTCCTAGGTGTTCATATTTCCACTGAAAAAGCCAGAAACAATGACTAATCCACAGCATTGAGCACCCCGTTATCCAGATTGTGGTCCCAAAATATCATGTTAGCACTAAGAGGAACTAGGGTTACTTAGAACAGCTGATTCCAGATCTGGTGCAGGAAGCATATGAGGCCTGACAATTAAGTTCGAGAACTTGCTGCAAAGCTGTTGCTAACTTTTTTTGATATCAGAGGGATTATTCATTATGAATTTGTACCAACTGGACAGTTAACCAAGTTTACTATTGGAAGTGCTAGAAAGGCTGCAGGAAAAATTTAAACGACCTTAACTTTTCGCCAACAATTCATGGCTCTTGCATCACGACAATGCACCAGCTCACATGGCACTGTCTGTGAGGGAGTTTTTAGCCAGTAAACAAATAACTATATTGGAACACCCTCCCTACTCACCTGATCTGGCCTCCAATGTCTTCTTTCTTTACCCAAAGATAAAGGAAATATTGAAAGGGAGACATTCTGATGACATTCAGGACATCAAGGATAATACAATGACAGCTATGATGACCATTCCAGAAAAAGAGTTCCAAAATTGTTTTGAAGAGTGGACTAGGAACAGGGGTTGGTGCATAGTTTCCCAAGGGGAGTATTTCGAAGGTGACTGTAGTGATATTCAGCAATAAGCTATGTAGCACTTTTTCTAGGATGAGTTCATGAACTTAATTGTCCAACCTCGTATAAGATGAGCCAGAAATATCTTGCTGTACCAGAAAACAAGAAAGTTATCAAAGCTAATGGGGTTGTGTCAAAAGGATTCAGTACCTAACTTGAGATGGGGCAATTTTAGGAAAAATTTTTCAATTTCATTTTCAGTGTATTAAAATATTAAATGTTTAAAATCCATATGTCCAAAAAAAATAAAAATAAAATCCATTATTTCATAACAATAATAAAAAATGAAAACTCATAATTGCCTTTGAAGTATGCTAGGGAAACAACATATTATTCTGAATGCTGAAAGTAAAAGGAACTCTGAAGTAAAGGAAAGATTCATACATTTTTATTTATTAACTGGACCTCAGAGTAAATGAACAGTAGATAGGGGCAAGTTCTTATCTATAAATATATTCCAGATAACAAATGAAAAAGAAAGTTAGATTTTACAACTCTGAATGGCATGACAAATCCGGCAATGATCATCAAAGGGTGCTAAAACCCTTAGGGAAATAGCTGGTGGGGAACTTTATTATGCATAGATCAGGCTGACAATATTGAAACTACTGACCAAACTTAATGTCACACACAAACAAAAAGAGCAACCAGACATCATATACCTCCTGATAAGATACAACAGAAAGTATACAATGCCATCTATGAAATATACTTGCCTGCCGCGCACCCCCCAAAAAAATAAAAATAAAAATAAAACCTGTGTAAGCCTCTATATCTAACTACTTTACTATAACTACTCTATAACTACTCTTTAACTACTCTATATCTAACACCTTTTACAGGAAATAGTTGAGACAGAGTAACATGTTTAACAACACCTAGGATGCAGTCAGCAAAGTCCTGACTGTAGGTGTGCAGGCCTGAAACTGCTGTCCTTAGAAAGCCTGTCTGCAAGGCTGGACCCTGCCTGGTATCTGGAAACTTGGATTTTGCTAGGAGTCTCACCATTCCAGGAACTGGTATGAGTGCTCAAAGTGCTTAACCTTCTGTACAATGTGGTGCATATTGGGGCCGGCAGAGTGGTGCGGTGGTTAAGCGCTGGCTTGGGAAGCCAGCGGCCAGAGGCCCTGGTTAGGTTCCACATATGAGGGCCAGTGACACTGCCCTCAAAAAAAAAAAAAAAAGAAAAGAAAAGAAAAGAAAAATGCAATGTAGTGCATACTGAATACCTGCTTTCCTCCTGGAATTTGGGTACATGCCAGGCAGAGGATGCCTACATAAGCAGCCTCCAATAAAAACCCTGGGCACTGAGTGTCTAGTTAACTTGCCTTTTATTTTATTATTTTTATTATTATTAATAATTAAAGATGTACAAAACTATGCAAGTTATCTTTTTAACCCCTTACAAAGTGACTACCCCCTTCCCCACCCGTCCCCCCACCCTCAATACCATACATATCTATTACAACTCCATTGGCTCCATCCCCACACTATATTCCACATCCCATGACTATATATGTGTTAAATTATAGTCAACATCTAATATTAATCAGCGGCAGCTTCAGATGTACAGGGCAGTGGTAAGGCCACTACACCGTCGATGAAGTGGTCTCCCTGATAAGACATGAATCCATTTGATCCCCTAAAAAAATATTTACAACATTATTGATATTCCCTAAATTGTCTCTTCTATCACTGCGGTAGTATTGTAGTTACCAGTTTATGTTGCCTCGTCCCTTCCCTTTCTGCCTCAGGCTCACCCCATCCCATCTAACCCTCATCAGTTTTTTCTTTGTGTCTCTAAGACTATTTCTGTTTATTCTGCTCGTTTATTCAGTTCTTTAGATTCCACATATAAGTGAGGTCATACGGTATTTATCTTTCTCTGAGTGACTTATTTAACTTAGCATAATGTTCTCTAGGTCCATCCATATTGTTGCAGATGGTACAATTTCTTTCTTCTTTATAGCTGCATAATACTGCATAATACATTGTGTAAATGTACCACAGTTTAATCCAGTTGTCTACCGATGGGCATTTCGATTGTTTCCAAGTCTTGGCTATTGTAAATAGCACTGCAATGAACATAGGGGTACATATATTTTTTCAAATTAGTGTCTTGGGTTTTTCAGAATAAATGCCTAGGAGTGGAATTGCTGGGTCAAAAGGTAGTTCCATGTCCAGTGTTTTGAGATACCTCCATACTGACTTCCATAGTGGGTGCACCAATCTACAATGCCACCAACAGTGCAGCAGGGTCCCCTTTCCCCACAGCCCCGCCAGCACTTGTTGTTTGTTGATTTGTTGATGATAGCCATTCTGACCAGAGTGAGGTGTTATCTCATTGTGGTTTTTATTTGCATTCCCTAATGACCAGTGAGTTAACTTGCCTTTAAACACTTCACATGTGTTGTCACAACTCGCTCCTGAGGGTATTAAACAAATCCTGTGTGGCTCCACTAGGAGAAGACTCTTAGAGGCTTGTGCCGGTTTCCTCTAGACTTCGCCGCATTCCCCTTGTCCCCTCACTGATATTACTTTGTACCATTTTGCTGTAATAAATCATGGCCATGAGGACAATATGATCATCCTCTGAGTCCTCCTAGTGAATCACTGAACCTGGGTGTGGTTTTCAGACAGCCCAAAACAGTGGAAAACTTTACAAATTAATAAGCTGATTTTTTTCAACAAATAATTTTCACAGGAAAAAGGGAGGGAAAACCTATAAAGAAATTTTATAAATGTTTCACTTTAATATTTTGTTTTAGTTCCTGTGACTACAGATGCAAACGCTGACTGAAAAAAATGTTTTAATTTGTAATTCAAAACCATAAAACTTAGAAATTTAAATAAACTTCCAAATAATTGTTGTACATGTCTGTGGCATTTATACTGTTGAAGTCACTCAAATTTAAAACTGCCCTAATATTTTTGAGGCATTCTGTATAAGTAACCTAAATTTGACTCAAGAAGAGTATCAAAAAGTTGACTACATTCATGAATATCAAAAAAATTAAATCAGCAGTCAAATATCTATCCACAAGAAAGCACCCAGCCAAAGTTGTTTATATGTAAGCATTATCAAATCTTAAGGAAACAGATAACTTTTATTTTAAACAACATATTTCAAAAATTTAAAAAAAGGAAAAAATAAATAAATAAATAAATAAATAAATAAACAACATATTTCAGAGAATTAAAATATTAAGAAAGCTACTCAGATCATTTTATAAAGATAGTATAATCTTAATGTTCAAAATGACAAAAAATGTACAAGAAAGAATTATATAGGCCAGTCTCATTTACTAACATTGATAAAATTCTACAAAAAAATATTAGCAAATTTAATCAATTTAATAATATAGAGTGTGTATCTACATCATCTACATGTCTGTATATTCATACATACATATATCTATCTATATAAATACATAATGATCAAATAAGATTTATCCCAGGAACTCAAAGATAGACTAACATTTAAAAACCTACTAATGTAAGTTGCCACATATCACAAAAAGAAATAGGAAAAAAATTCAACATCTGTACATTATCTTTTATTAAGAATCTCTTGGCATCCAGAAGCCGGCGACTGATCTGCCTCATCTGGGAAGAGCGCAATGACGATACCAACATGGACCAGTGAAGCAACATCCTCCGCAACTAAACTGAAGAACAAAAAGACAGCAACTTGTCTGTTCCCCTTCCCTGATTCCTCAGTGCTGTTCCCCTCCCCCAATTCCCCAATAATATCTTTAAAAAAAAAACAAAAAAGAATGTCTTGGGCCGGCCCAGTGGCATGTTGCTTAGGAGCTGGCTTAAGACGCCAGCTCTGAGCAGCAGGGCTCCGGTTCAGATCCCACATATGAGGGCCAGTGACACTGCCCTCTACAGCTAAGATGGTGAACAACAGCTCCTCCTGGGTGCCTCTATAGCTGAGATGGTGAATGTTGCCTCTATAGCTAAGATGGCCGGCAATGGTGTGTGCTGCAGCCCCTGCATAGGCTACGGTGAGTGGCTGGCAGCCAGCGTAAGCTGCCAAGAGCTGCCAAGGGCCACCATGAGCGACCCTCCGGAGGCTTGCGAGCAACTACAGGAACTGAGCAATGAGGATACTAACATGGACCAGTGAAGCAATGTCCTCCACAACTAGACTGAAGAACAAAAGGACAGCAACTTGTCTGTTCCCCTTCCCCAATTCCCCAACACTGTTCCCCTCCCCTAATTCCCTAATAAAATCTTTAAAAAAAAAAAATCTCTTAGCAAGAATACAAAAAGAATTCCTTAACCTAATATTTAATAGTAAAACTATAAAAACATTTACTTTAAAGTCAGAAATAAGGTGAGAATGTTTGTTACTATTTACTGATTCTATTCAACCGTGCACAGGAATTCCTAACCCATTTAACACGTATTAAAAATATAAGGATTGAAAACATAGTCACTATTTGCAGATAATGTGATTACATAGAAGATCCAAGAGATTCTACAAATTATTAAAAGTAATAAGACAGTTCAACAAGGTTACTGGATACAGGATCAATATTCAAAAAATTAAAAGCATTCTTAAACACAAGCAACAACCAAGTATAAATGTAATAAAAGATCTCATTCACAATAGAAACAAAATCATAATGTACCTAAGAACATATCTCACAAAATCTGAGTAAGACCTCTATAAAGAAAATTATAAAACTTTATTATTAGGCATAAATAAAAATACAAATGAATGGGAAGATATACCATGCTGGTGGATGAGAAGACTAAGTTTCATTAAAATGTTGATTCTCATTAAATTACTCTATAAATTAAATTCCAATAAAACTCCTATGAGGGTGGTTAACAGAACCTAACAATATGACCCAATAGTTCACATGTGAGAGAATAGACTGAAAATAGAACAATTTTGAAGAAGAAGAATATGGTAGAATGACTTATGCTAACAGCTATCATCATAACATAAGGCTTTGATAATTTTGATGGCATGATACTGGCACTGAGGTAAACAAGTCAACCACACAGAATAGAAAACCCAGAAACAGACAATTTGGTAGATGAAAAAGTTGGTAATATAAATCACTGAGGAAAGCAGAAATTAGTCAAAAATTGATGCTAAGAAAATTAGTTATACTTATGAGGGAAAATTAGATTACTGTATCACAAAATAAATCCCAGGTAGATTTAGAAAACCTAAATCTAGAAAGAAAAATTATAACACTTTTTTAAGAAAAAGCAGAAAATTAACCATATGGCAACAAAATAGCAAAAGCTTATTTAAACAAGACCTAAAAAAGTACAAGCATTAAAGAGAAAGTCTAAAAACTTTTACACAACAAATTTTAAAACTTTCATATATCAAAACACCACAAAGTAAAAACACAAGCCACAAAATGGGACAAATTTATAATATATAACCAAAAATAAATTATTATAAAGAACTCCTAAGTTAAAAAAGAAAACAATTTTTAAAAAATGGATGTGAACAGACAATTCACAAAAACGAAAATCCAGGGCCGGCCGAGTGGTGCGGTGGTTAAGCGCTGGCTTCGGAAGCCAGCAGCCCGGGTTTGGGTCCCACAAATGAGGGCCCAAACAGTGACAGTTCCCTCAAAACAAAAACAAAAAAAGAAAAAAAAACATGCTTATTAAAGAGCTTTCTATGCTTAGCATCATTAAATATTTTTTAAAAAAAGGAAATCCAAATGGTCAATAAACATATGAAAGCTTGTTCATCCTCACTAAATTTTAGGGAAATAAAAAAACAAAATAACATTTGACACTTTTGTCTAATAATATTAGGTATCAGCAAGTACATAAGGAAAAAAAAATCTTGTGCACTGTTGGTTGAAACTTAAATTGGTATAGCTACTTTAAGGAATTATTTGGTCACATCATGTAAAGATTAAAATGATTACAACCAACAAATGCTCACCCAAAGGATACTTTCACACATATATGTAAAGAAACAAGTATAAAAGTGCTCATCATAGCATTATTTTAACATTTAAACATTGGAAATAGCCTAATGTCCACAAATCAGTGTGTCACTGTAGATAAATCTCAAAATATTGAGTGAAAATAACAAGCTCCAGAATATGAATAGTATGATACCATTTGTATAAAGTTTAAGAATATACAAACAATGGCATACATCAGAGTTCTGCACTGATGAAGTTATGTATGCCCAACTCAGTAGCCTAAACCAAATGTGAATACTGAACACTTGGAATGTGGCTAGTGCTCCTAAGGAACTAAATGTATTTATTTTATTTTAATTAATTTTTTTTTTTGAGGGCCAGTGTCACTGGGCCTCATATGTGGGACCGAACCAGGACCGCTGCCTTCCTAAGCCAGCGCTTAACCACTGCGCCACTCGCCGGCTCTTATTTTAATTAATTTAAATTTAAATAGCCTGATGTGGTAGTGACCGCATCATACTGGCAGAGCAGGTATGTATAATTATGGGTATATACATAACTAGAAATATTAAAACTGGGAGGAAGAAAACACACAGACTTCAGGATAGTGGTTACCTCTGGAGAAGTCAAGTGAGCCGGAATGGGATGTGAAGGCATTCAACAGTCTCTGTGAGCTTTTATTTCTTTAAAATAACAAAAAACAAATAAGGCAAATATGTTAATAAATTAATATTTGTTTAAATTGATTAGTCTCTTTTTTTCAGTGTGTTTGGAATATTTTCCAATTTAATTTTTCTAATATTTCCAATTTTAAATGTGTCATTTTAGTTTTTCTGAAATATTTACTAAATTTTTTAAATAACATTTTGAAAGTAAACAGTATTTAAATCTTTATAATACTGGTAGAACTAAACCCAGGGGATCACCTATTATATACAGTCTCAACGAATACATATAACATTGAAAAGAAACAGACAAGAAAGCAAAAGCTGCGACACAATACACTTGTATAATTTCTAACTTACATGGTTTTTACAATTAATTTTCAAAGGTCCAAAAAAGATATTTCAAAAATGTGTTGTTTTACTTAAGAGTCAAAATATAACAAATGGACCATGTATTTAACTTATAGATGAATTAGAACTTTTAAAAATATATTAAATAAAATACTGAAAATAGCACTGGACCAGGGATCAGGGCAGTCAATTCACTGTCAATTTTTTTAAGATTGGAACTTTAAATCGAGTTTCATTTCCTCTTTCAAAGATATACTTAATAAATTATTTAGAATAATCATTCCTCTGATCAAAGTGTAAAAAATCTACACACCTGAAATCCACATTCCCTTTTTGCTGTCAGACTCCTACCTCTCACTGTCCATAAAATAGACAGAAAAAGAGAGAAGAGAGTAAATACATGATCCGCAGAGGCAGTGATCCAGGCTCTCAAAGAACCTCACTTTTCTTTTCTTTTAAATTAAAGTTTATTGGGGTGACAATGGTTAGTAAAGTTACATAGGTTTCAAGTGTACAATTCTGTAACGCATCATCTATATATCACATTGTGTGTTCGCCTCATTTTTCAAAGTTGGAAGCTTTTCTGCTATTAGGTAGTTGATTTTCTTGTGGCTACTCCAAGATCCTCAATGGAAAATGTGATTCTCTATATAAGCTGCATCTTTGTTCAC
This sequence comes from Aselliscus stoliczkanus, assembly GCA_033961575.1. Taxonomy (NCBI): domain Eukaryota; kingdom Metazoa; phylum Chordata; class Mammalia; order Chiroptera; family Hipposideridae; genus Aselliscus; species Aselliscus stoliczkanus. The sequence continues at coordinate 50,086,159 of CM066728.1, read as the reverse complement.
ATAAATGTTTTTAACTCACAAAAATTTAAAACTTATACATAGTTCCAATGTATATTTGTGCTTCATTTTATAAAAGAATTGAAGATCTTTCTAAGAAAGAAAGGGAAATACAACTACTCATATTTATAACATTAGCCAAAGATCTCAATTCATTCAGTGTTCTCCCCATGTCAACAAGCATCCAAAGAATGTGAAAGAATTGAGTGCCTTCATGCTATTCATCCACACAACTTTTAGTTACACCACTAAGTGTGTGACAGAAATGTGCAGATCAGAGAAGTTTGACTGTTTATGAGCTGTTCTGACTGACCTGCATGACTGTTATTAAATGGTGAAGCTTTGGAGTTATTTTGGATGGTGGTACAAATGGCAGGAAATCATGGTAATTATCTCTTACTTTTTAATTTATTTTGTGGCAAAATTATTGAGACATTCCTGACTTCTATCACCTTTGATAAAATATGTATAGAACTTAACAAATGTCTCCTGTGATTAACTTCCCAACCTTGATGTGGAGGGAGGGCAGTATTTTCACTTAATGTAAGGTTTTGTGGTGGTGGTGGTGGTGGTGTTTTTAGCATAGGCAAAAATTCAAGTTCAGAGAGTGCAAGGATTGAGAATTAGGGAGCAGACTACCCCCATCTGAAAGACAGAAAAAGTACTGTGTGGTTCATTAATCTTAATTCCAACAACTGACGCTCATGGAGAACACCATAAACCAGGGGTTGATAGATAAAATTACAGTGGATTTCAGCATATAATTACAATGTAGTTTGAAACACTCAACTTTTCTTTCATGTTCTATTATATATTCAAAGCCAGGACAACACTGCTGGACGTTAAACACAAGATTCCTAAAAGGAACACTTTTTTTTAAGTCTAAGGATTGAGAAAGAAGAGAGAGAAAAGTATTTTCAGAGTGTATTTTTAGTAACACCCAGTAAGAAATAATCTACACCAGATACTACACATGCAATAAATTGTTAACTCTTTGATAAATCTAAATTGAAAATAGCCGAACAAGAGGGGAAAAAAATGAATGTAAACGGCACTATCCTCATCATTAAAATATATAATCCAAAGGCATGTATTTTTCTTCTCCCAACATCCAACCCACCAGGGATTTTACCTCCAGTACCCCATTATTTATTTATTTTATTAAATTTATTCGGGTGACATTGGTCAGTAAATTATATAGGTTTCAGGGCCAGCCAAGTGTTGTGTTGGTTAGGAGTTGGCTTGGGACACCAGCTCTGAGCAGCAGGGCCCGGCTTCGGATCCCACATGAGGGCCAGTGATATTGCGCCCTCTACAGCTAAGATGGTGAAAAACAGCTCGACCTAGAGCTGGGCTGCCCCAAGTCACCAGCGGTGGGGCTGGCTGGAAGCTGGTGTGAGCTTTCATGGGCTGCTGTTGAGCCACCATGAGCAGCCGTCCAATGGCCGGGGAGCGACTGCCTCAGCCAGGAAGAGCGCAATTATAATACCAACATGGGCCAGTGAAGCAACATCCTCCACAACTAGACTGAAGAACAAAATGATAGCAACTTGTCTGTTCTCCTTCCCCCCATTTCCCCAGGCTGTTCCCTTCCCCCATTTCCCCAAATAAATCTTAAGAAAAAAAATTATATAGGTTTCAAGTGTATAATTCTATAATACATCACCTATATATCACATTGTATGTTCACCACTCAGAGTCAATTCTCCTTCCATCACCATATTTGACTCCCTTTTCCCTCATCAAACACCCACCCTCTCCCCTCACCCTCTGGTAACCACTAAACTGTTATCTGTGTCTATGATTGTTTGTCTTACTCATTTATTGCTTTCAGTTTTATATCCCACATATGAATGAAGTCATATGGTTCTCAACTTTTTCTGTCTGACTTACTTCACTTAACATGATAATCTCAAGTACCCATTTAAAAATGAAATTCATTCAGGGAGCTCTAAGAGTGATAAAGTCAGAGGTACTTGCATAAAATCTGGCCAGTTGCACTGCAAATTGAGGAAAGGCTGATAGTGTATAAACTTTGAGATTATTTGTAAGTCATCTGCCATTCAGTGATCAGTAAGAACTTAGATATTATTAAAATATCTGTTATTCTATTAAGCCAGAAAAACATTTTAGTTGGGGCAATTCTTACTAACATATTAAATTAAATACTTAGAGAAGCAGATCTAACATTATACAACAGTATATTTAGGAATCAAAATGCTAAACAATTAATTTTAAGGAATTTTAAGCTAATATTTGGGGTTTCAATTATGAAAAAATAAAGAGGAGGGAAGTGTTATAAAACTGAAAATCTTAATATTTTAAAAATTTCTTATCAGTTCTTCAACTGAAACAACAGTATGAAGAGTTCATGTAACAAAGCAAAATTGGCAAATTTGAAGTGAAAAAAATGGGCCCCTTTATAAAGTTAAATTTCAAAAAAAAATCAATGAAAAATAACAAAATTAATGCTTCCATTAATATCCTAGAAAAATAATTTTATTTTGGCTAGCTTTAGTTTCCAAAGTTGTATTTTCTTACTTTTAAAAGCAGAGAAACACCATGTATAAGAAAGAGTGATGTGTAAAGAGATAATTTGGCATATGGATTTATTCCACCAATTCCAAGCATATAAAATAAAACCATAGGGTCCGGTTTTTGTTTAACATTACTTTATAATCTATTTCATATAACATCTTTAGAACATCAAAACTGTTTAAGTTCATCTAGCCAATGGAAAATTATTCCCACCCATAATTTTATCATACCCTTACCACTAAAACTGTAATACGCAAGATACGTGTGATAATATTGTTATTGTTTACTAAGGGTAGTTTCACACTTCTTTTTATCATTAAAATATGTTCCTATATATCACATTGTGTGCTCACCACCCAGAGTCAGTTCTCCTTTCATCACCATATATTTGACCCCTTTATCCTCTTCTATCAATTCTCTCTCCCCCTTTACCCTCTAGTAAACACTAAACTGTTGTCTGTGTCTGTGAGTTTTTGTTTGTTTGTTTGTCTTGCTCCTTTGTTGCTTTCAGTTTTATATCAATACTGTTTGACAATTTAGTCATAAGATTGATAATAAGAATAATCATAGGCTACAGTGGGAATAGTAGGAGGAAAAAAATATACCCATTGCCTTTTTCTATGTCTATCAAATGTTATGTGTTCTCTTACAAGACCATGTATCTCTCCGTATTTAAGACTGCTTTAATTTTAAATTTAATTCTGAAATTATTTGATTAATGTCCTTCTCCTCCACTAGATAAGTAATTATAATTTACTCCTATTTTATCCTCAACATCTAGCATAGTGTCTGAGAGTCAATGGTCAATAAATGTGTTAAACAATTTAATCAACAGGTGATATTAACAAAAAATATTGTGTCTTTCACTTTTAGAACATCTCTCCTGTCTGCTAGGTATCAGTCAGGCCTCATAAAGAGGTGATTGAGTGGAGATAATGTGAGAAGACCCTTCTCAAACTGCAGCTGTGTACCTAGGAAATATACCATTTTTATCTCTTTTTTTTTTTAATATACCAATTTTGTCTCTTTAATTTATAGTTAAAGTTAAGTAATAAACTGAAAATAGAATACAGTAATACCTTGGTTTGCGAGCATAATTCATTCGGGAAACAAACTACTTACATTGCAAGACATCACTCATTTACTACATTAAAATGTATTAGAAATGTTTGCTCATCTTGTAGAACACTCACAAACCACATTACTCACAATCCAAGGTTTTACTGTACATCCTTACCAATATCTACATCCAGTGAAGATTTTTGAGGATGTATTGAAAAGCCACATAATATGAACAGAAACCAATAATCATGCAACCAACAAATTGACAGCCAGGTTTTCAAAATTAGTATTGTCAAATATTGGAGGTAGGATAATTAAATTGCAGGGCCGGCCGAGTGGCGCGGTGGTTAAGCACTGGCCTGGGAAGCCAGCGGCCCCAGTTCGGTCCCACATATGAGAGCCAGTGACACTGCCCTCAAAAAAAATAAATAAATAAATAAATTGTACCTAGCACAAATAACAACACAAAAAAATGAATAAATGAACAAAGTTAAGTTTTCTTCTCAAAAGGAATTATCTCTTAGTATGCCTAATACAGGATTTTGGTACATCCAAACACAACGTATACACACATCGCATGTAAATATACACAAACACACACTCAGGGTATTTTCACATGTGGTCTATAGGTAAACAACAATGTCAAAAAGTATGATTACAAGTTACAAGGTTCTAGATCTGAAAGAGATTTTAAATGAGAATATATATGACTGGAAATCTATGTTCTATATTAAATTTTTCTCTAATCCTCTACTGACAATAGACAAAGCAGCTGACCTTTCTGAAATATTCACCCTACCTAATAAATATTACAGTCTGTATCTCTCATATGAATATCAGTAAATGGAAATAACAATAAATAACTTACATTTGTACTTTTTTCGTTATACCCCTTCTCATTCAAAATAAAGTATTTTAGGTGGTATATCTAAGAGCACTTTACAATTTAAAATACATTTTTAAATAAATTCTCATTTAAGCTACACAGCAACCCTGTGAGCAAAGAGAAGTTAAGTGAATTGTCAAAGACATAAAACTAATGAGTAGAAATCCCAGGACTATAGCCCAGGTGTTGTGACTCTTCATCTTTTCCTTGCACCCCAAACAGTAATATAAAGTTAGAGATATTTGAAATGCAAAGCAACAATACTAAGTATTAAACTAGCAGTATATCTATCTCAATGAAGTTTAGAAACTAGAACAGAATAATCTGAGTCCTTCAAATCCAAGGAAAAGATCTCACCATTTTATTTAGAATGATTATATTTCTTTCATTGTACAATGCACTAGTTACCAAAAGATTCACTAGAATGGCACCTATCTACCAAATTAGAAAAAGAAATCTGGTAGCAGATTTACTCAACTGAACAATTAACACAAACTATTATGAATTTGTTTACAGAAGAAGATAATGGGCATACTTCCCTGAATCTCTCTGATAGAATGCTATCTTTTCAATTAATTCATATTATTTTATATTTACTTTTCATGAAGTGACTTTACTGTCTTATTTTTTCCCCTCCCTAAAATGGAGTAATTGCTTGATACGTTCTTGCTAACTCTTTTATTATTATTATTATTATTATTATTATTATTAGTTACAAATGTACAAAACAATGCAATAGTTATCTTTTTCACCCCTTACAAAATAACTTCCCTCTCCCTCATCCACTGCTCCCCCACCCCCAATATCATACATATCTATTACAATTCCATTGACTCCATCCCCACACTATACTCCACATCCCATGACTATATATGTGTTAAATTATAGTTAACATCTAATATTATTCAGCGGCAGCTTCAGATGTACCATGCAGTGGTCAGGCCTCTACACCGTCCATGAAGTGGTCTCCCTGACAAGACTTGTTAACTCTTTTTTAAATTAAATTTATTAGGGTGACATTGGTTAGTAAAATTACATAGGTTTCAGGTGTACAATTCTATAATACATCATCTATATATCACATTCTGTGTTCACCAACCAGGGTCAGCTCTCTTTCCATCATCATATTTTTGACCCCCTTTACCCTTTTCTACCACCCCTTCCACTGGTTACCCACCTCTGGTAACCACCAAACTGTTGTCTGTGTCTATGATTCTTTGTTCCTTTGTTTGTCTTATTCCTTTGTTGTTTTCAGTTTTATATCACACATATGAGTAAAGTCATATGGTTCTCAACTTTTTCTGACTTATTTCGCTTAGCATAATAATCTCAAGATCCATCCATGTTGTCACAAATGGCAGTATTTCATCTTTTCCTGTGGCAGAGTAGTATTCAATTGTATATATATACCACATCTTCTTTATCCAATCTCTATCAAAGGACACTTTGGTTGTTTCCATATCTTGGTCACCATAAATAAAGCTGCAGTGAACATCGAAGTACATATATCTTTACAGATAAATTTTTTCATATTTTTTGTGTAGATACCCAGGAGAGGGATTGCTGGGTCACATGGTAATTGTATTCTTAATTGTCTGAGGAAACTCTACACTGCCTTCCATAGCGGGTGCACCAATCTGCATTCCCACCAACAGTGTATCAGGGTTCCTTTTTCCCCACAGCGTCTCCAACACTTGTTATTTGTCTTGTTGATAACAGCCATTCTAACTGGTGTGAGGTGATATCTCATTGTGGTTTCAATTTGCATTTCCCTAATAGCTAGTGAAGTTGAACAAATTTTCATATATCTGCTGGCCATTTGTATGTCTTCTTGGGAGAAGGTTCTGTTCAACACAGATAGAAGAAGAGAGAAAGTTGAAAGTTAAAAGAAATGAAAGAACTCTACAAGAACTTTCTGACTCCATTAGAAAGAGCAACATAAGAATAACGGGTATACCAAAGAAAGAAGGGACAGGAACAGAGAGCATATTCAAATAAACAGTCGACAAAAACTTCCCAAACTTGTGGAAATAAATGGATCTTCCAATCCAAGAAGCAAACAGAACACCTAATTACCTCAATCCCAACAGGTCTTCTCCAAGGCACATTGTATTGAAACTGCTAACTCTTTAAAGTGTTGTACAGCTGCTAATGTATGTTTGTGCTGGCATTGCAGAGCAGAGCCTTGGGAATACAAAATCTGATTTCAGAGAAACCTGAGCTCAGTTCAAAGAAAACAACTCTCTCCAGCTGATAAGGTTTTTACTGAAAAAAAAAAAAAAAAAAACAAGTAAAAAACACACTGGTGCTAGTTCCTGTTAGTCCTCTATAATCCTGAAAAGGATTTTTTTTTTCATTTAATTATATACTTCCATTCACGTTTCCTCCTATGATGGCTTAATTTTTGTTAGCTTTTTTGTTTATTGTAGATTTCAGAGTGTAACCCTATTGTTACAAAGTACATTGAATTAGATATATAAAATTAAAAAAATACAGAATATTCTCAAAGATCTCATCAGAAAGGTAAACAAATTTAAAAACTATGAAGTGGGCAATTTATTCATATAGATTGAGAATGTTAAAGGGCAATAATAATTAGGTAATTTATTTTCATACATACATGTCATAAAACTTAAATGTCATAACTAATCAAGTTCATATTCTTCTTCTCAGAAAAGATGAATGAAATAAATGAGTTGGTCATCAAGACTTTTATTCCATATTCTGGGAAAGACTGGGTTAAAACAGAAAGAATGAAACTGTGTAGGTGACCTATTACATAACTCTTTTTGTACTTTACAAACCTGAATAAGTTTCAACTAGGAGAAAAAAAGAAAAGAAACCTTCATTCAAAGGATTTCTACAATATATTACAGACATAAAATGATCTTTGAATCTTGGGTTCATGAGAACAAAAGTTTTGCAAAATTGCATGATAAATATTAGTAATGTGGTACAGACCTAGTAGTAAGTAGACTTAATGTCTCTAGACCTGAGGCTGTGTGGAAACACTTCTTTTCCAATATGTTATTAAACTGATGGATTTACAAAGTACATTGAATTAGATATTTAAAATAAAAAAACTACAGAATATCCTCAAAGATCTCATCAGAAAGGTAAACAAATTTAAGAACTATGAAATTGGTACTGTATTTCTACCTTTATATTTGTTATGAGCCTTACAGTTCAAGAAATTATCACATAAATGATTTTATGCAATCCTCCCCATAACCCTCAAGTAGGGTAAGATCCCCATTTTAGAGATGAAAAACAGAGGCTCAAAAAGACAGGGATTTTCCTGTACATAATTTCAGAAATAGGATATGAACCTCGATATTTTCATTCCAAAACAATACATTTTTCTTCATCTGTAAACTTCAGTTCTGTTATCTTTGAAATGGAAACCATTATAGGTATGTGATTCAGTTTTTCATTTACTCCTCAAATATTTAGTATCAATTACATGACAGGCAAGATTAAATGTTACGCATGTTGAAATACTTTGGACACTGTATAAAAACAAAACATTCACACACAAATGTAGGATGATAGCATTAAAGAAACTGGGCTTAAGGGCATCAATATCAAAGCTGATAATTTAACTCACGTTATTATCCTTCTTTGGGCTCCCTACAATATGCATCTGAGAAATCGTCATGATACAGACTGGTGCAGAAATCTATTAAAGTAGATTTAAAGTAGATTAAAATGTCTAGTAGACTATTAAAAACTTTTTTTAATTAAACAAAAAAATATCACAAGTGAGCTATTTCTCAGCGATTAGGATTGAAAATCGGCACATACGGAGAATTTGCATATGGTCAAAATCCTTTAGGGCAGTATTTCATTAAAGACTAACATACTTTCTCTCATAGCCAGTTGTCATTTTTCTTTGGTTGAGTACCAGATGAATTAGTTGGATTGCATTTCATATACATATTATCTCCATTAATTATATATATATATATTTTTTTTCTTTTTTCTTTAAACCTTAGAACTACACTCAGCCCAGAACACAAAAAGTAACTAAGACTAACAGGCACAAAAGACTTACATCTCACATTCACTCACAGCACACATTCATTGAGGAGAATATTTTAACTTCTCTCTTTGGTCAAATCTGTATATATGTAAGGTAAATGTATAATGTGAACCCATTGTATAAATCATTAAACTAGAAAGCGTAAAGATATATAGCCATACTAATACTGACATGTGTGGAAGTAAAAACAGCCCACACTTTACAGTGCTGAAAAGATCCTTAATTTCTCTTTCTGCACTGTATATTTTGATAATAATTTACTTGTTAGTCAATATTTCATCCCCATTAATCAACATGAAAGTATATTAAAATTTCCAAAGGAAAGCCCTCTAAAACAATGCCATTTAGGCATGCATGTTACAGCTCCATGTCTATTGCTATTGCTCAGTAATTCTTAATGTTTGACATAAAGTAAAATGTCCAACTTGATTACAAGAAATGTGTTATCATTTATAGGAAAGGACTATATAATAACTGCTACTACATATTTTGTTCATCATAACATTTAAAATACAATACACTGTGGTTGAAAAATTAGACTAAAATAACATTTAGAAGTCTAAACGAAGAGAAATAATTTCTAGAATATTAGTCATCTATGATGACTAAGTACAAATTGACATTTCTCCTAGCCAAGGTTTTAAAAACTCTCTATTTATAGAAAGACAAATTGAGTATGACTGTATCTATCTAAAATCTCAATGCTAAAAAAAAAAAAAGAATTATTTGATTTTCACATTTGAAAAAAAAGAATCAGAGGGTTTTTAAGAGACAAATTCACATTCACTATTATTTATAGTAATGTATAGATCCTATTAAACTCCATGTAAATCACATAAAGCAAAAAGAAAATGTGGTCTACCTATTTAAAAATGGAACTACATATGTACATATTATTAAAATTGCTTCCATATTCTCAAAAGCTAAACGTTGTTTAAAATTTTAGTTTTTAGTTGTTTTTTGTACCTTTTAAGGTGGAAACAGATTTTTTTTAGCTAATCTCCACTTTTTTGTTAATAACACTTCCATATTGTCCTATTTCTGAAGAAAAAATGACAACTCCACTCAAAAAGAGTTGTCAAATCCAGTCTCATCTTCACATATTTACCACGCTCAAATATCCAAAGGAAAGTTCCTAAACAAGTAGACTAATCATTGAAATTCTAATAAAAAGTAATTTTTTTATTAAAAAAATTTTATTAAGAAAAAGTAATTTTATTGTATTAATATTCTTTTTTATTCAACAAGAAAAAACATACAAGTTCTACTGAATAAAGAATTCCTTAATCTAAACCAGAAAATATTTAATATAGTGCCAGATTCTCATCCTATGAACTACAGGAAAATGTTCAAGAGTAACACAGTCATTCTTAAGTGGATTTGCACTTAATGTGATGGAGATGACAATAAATCTAAGTAAGTTCTCATTTTCTAACAAAAACAAAAGAAATTGTTTAAATGAGCAAAATGTAGATGACAGTCATAGCTGAAAAACTAAAATAATGTAGCATTCCCCTTCTGTGGCAAAATAAAGCTCCTACCAATTCCTCATTCAAAAAAAAAAAAGCTGTGATTTTTACATTTCTTTGACAAAATAACAATGTAAATTGCAAAATTCAAGCATTGGGAAAGTTGCAACCCTTCATCAATAAACATGAAATGATAATACAGTTGACCCTTGAATAATATCCATTTGAACTGCATGGTTCCATTATACATTAATTTTTTTTCAATACATATACCTTTGGCCCTCCATATTACCAGGTTTTGCATCCGCAGATTCAACCAATCATGGATGGAAACAGTATTTCTCATCTGCAGGTGAGAATCCTCAGATGCAGGGGGATGATGGTATGCATTTTATTGAGGATCCTTGGATTTTGATATCTACACGGGGTCCAGGAACCAATTTCCCCATGGACACCAAGTGAAAACTATAGTTTCATTTTTAGGGAGTCAAAAGTTATATGTGGATTTTTAACTGTGCAAGAGTTGGTACCCTTAACCCCTGTATTGTTCCATGGTCAACTGCACTTACAAGTGTTTTATATTTTGTATCCTCTAAATACCCACTGAGAGGAACAATTCAACAGTATGAATTTGGAATATGCTATACTTCATGTATTTATAAACTCAAAGAGTGAAGATATAACTAATTCACTTTTTTAAAAACATATTTTTTACTAAAAAAAATTAGTAAAAAATGAACAACATAAATAAAAATCTTATTTTTACCTTAGTACAATTCAAAATACAATATGAGTAATGAAAAAGAAAATTATATGTATGAATGTGTGTGTGTGTGTATGTGTGTGTGTGTAGTTATTTCTCATATAATGCAAATGACAGTTGATAAAGCTGCTGTTATTACTGCTGGAAAAATAAGTAGTAAACAAAATTTCCTGAAAAAATCCTATATTAAAGGTATGGGGCTCACCAAAGTTACTGGGAACTATACTGATTCTTAAAGGGACCAAATACCAACACCTATATGCTAGAAGAAAGATAAAAGCAACAAGAATTGTAAAATCTATTAAGACCTACCACTAACTCAGTAAAACTTAGATTATAGAAATAGTGAAAAATCTGGCAATTATCTTAATTAACAAAGAGATTGTACCAAAACAATTTAACATCCTCTTTTTTTTTTTTCTTAATAGCTTATTTACTTCAAAGTACCTACAATTCTCTACTGTACTTACTTCTCTCTTCCTGGGGAGTCAAGTAATTGTGGGTGAATTATTAAATCACATAATGCCTCATTTTTAATAACAGAAATTAATTCATACTATGGAGATGTTGTGGATCCACATGTCCTAGCTCCCAGCTTAGAACTGAAATTATATGATACTGAAACTCTAACCTCACATTTATTCATTAATCAGTTAATGGAAAATACAAATAATAAATTGCTATATTGTAGAAAAGGGGGGAAAGTTATTTTAACTATTTGGTACAAATATTCACAACTTTCATACTTAGTAAAAACAGTAGGCAACCACTGTAATAATATTGATAGCTTACTATTTCACATAAATTGACTATTATAGCCTCACCTTAGCCCTATATGCATTTTAGAAATTAAAAACTGTGGCTCAAATGTGTCAAATTATTTGCCCAAAAATAAACCACATAAGTCATAAATAACAGACTAAGATTTGGATTCCAATATCTGTACTTTTTAAAACGGTGCTATCATCTGTAGTCCCCATATTTAACATTATCTTAGACATTACACATCCTATAGCTGAAAGTTTTTGCCTTTTAACCCATCTCTCCCTGTTTACCCCACCTTCCAGCCCCTGATAACCACTTTCCCACTCTGTGTTTCTATGAGTTTGAAATTTGTTTGCTGATGTGTTTACTCTACAGATAAGTGATACCATGAAGTACTTGTTTTTTTTTTTTCTGTCTGGCTTATTTCACTTAGCATAGTGCCCTCAAAGTCCATGTTGTTGCCAATGGCAGGATTTCCTTCTTTCTCATGGCTGAATAATATTCCATTGTGTGTGCAGAGATTAGATAATATAGGTATATAGATAGACAGAGATATAGATATATGAGAGATACAGAGATATAAAGAAATATAGAGAGATAGAGATAAAAGATATCTTCTCATATCTTCTTTATCCAGACATTGATGGACACACACACACACACACCAAAAAAAAAAAAAAAAAAAACAATACTTAACACACTAGGCTGTGCTACAGAGGAACTGTCCTGGCCAGAACTGGAAGCAGGCTGGGATGCCTATTGTGTATCATGTATATGATTTTCAGAACCCTTACTTTAATATTTGTTTCAATATATGCTTCTGAGTTCCCATCCAAGATGGCAACATAGGAGTCTCCTGAACTCATCTCCTCCCACAGGCACACTAAATCTACAACTATACACAGGGCAATTCCTCTAAAACAAATCCACAAACTGAGTGACACACATCAAGCAAACAAGAAAATACCCATATCAAAACAGACTTGGCACACCCTCAAATACTAGGATCCACTAAGAACAAAGAAGATGGATGGGACAATTACAATGGTTTGAGAGACAGCCAACAGCTCAGTCCAGGCTGAACAATGAGGTTCGTATCCTACACGAGACCACTCTGTCAGCACTAGTAGAAGTGACTGTTTTATCTAATGCACAGAAACCAACATAGAGAGTCAAAGAAATTAAAGACATAGGAATATGTTCCACACAAAAGAACAAAAACTCCAGAAAAGCTGTTTATAATTTACCTAATAGAGTTATAAATAATGGCCATAAAGATTCTCACCAAGGTCATGAGAAAAATGCATGAACAAAGTGAGAATTTCAACAAAGACAGAGAAAATATAAGAAAGCACCAAAAAGAAATCACAGAGTTGAAAAATACAGTAACCAAACTGAAAAAAATCAGTAGAGGGATTCAACAGCAGACTAGATGAAGTGAAAGAAAGAATCAGTGAACTGAAGACAGGGTGGTAGAATTCATCCAATGGGAGGAGCAAAAGGAAAAAAGAATGAAAAAGTGTGAAGACAGCTTAAGGGACTTATGAAACACCATCAAGCAGATCAAATAAACAACTTAACTTTACAACTAAAGAAAACAGAAAAAGAAGAACAAATTAAGTCCAAAGTTATTAGAAGGAAGGAAATAACATAGATCAAAACAAAAATAGGGCCAGCCGAGTGGCACGATGATTAAGCGCTGGCTTCAGAAGCCAGCGGCCCGGGTTCAGTCCCACATATGAGGGCCAGTGACACTGCCCTCAAAAAAACAAACAAACAAACAAAAAAACAAAGGAACAAAAATAAATGAAATAAAAAATAAAAAGACAATCAAAAAGATCAGTGAAGCCAAGAGCTGGTTTCTGAAAAGATAAAATAAGCAAACAATTTTCTAGACTTACAAAAAAATTAAAAGAGCACACTCAAACAAAATTAGAAATGAAAGAGGAAACATTACAACTGACACCACACAAATACAAAGGATCTTAAAAGAACACTTTGAAGAACTATAGGTCAAAAAATTGGACAACCTATAAAAAAACAGATAAATCCTAGAAACATACAATATACCAAGCTGAATCATAAGGAAATAGAAAATCTGAACAGACCAATTACTAGTAAGGAGATTGAATCAGTAATCAAAATCCTCCCAACAAACCAAAGGTAGTATCTTTGGTAAATTCTACCAACATTTAAAGAATTAATACCAAACCTTCTCAAAATCTTCCAAAAAACAGAAGAGGAGAAATACTTTGAAACTCATTATATAAGGCCATCATTACCCTGATAATAGTAAAAGAAAATTACTGACCAATATCACCGATGAACATAGATGCAAATATCTTAAACAAAATATTAGCAAACTAAATACAACAATACATTAAAAGGATCACACACCATGATCAAGTGGGATTTATTCCAGAAATGCAAGGATGATTCAACATCCACAAATAAATCAATGTAATACACAACATTAACAAAATGAAGGATAAAAATCATATTATAGGCCGGCCGAGTGGCACGGTGGTTAAGCGCTGGCCTGGGAAGCCAGCGGCCCTGGTTCGGTCCCACACATGAGGGCCAGTGACACTGCCCTCAAAAAAAAAAAAAAAATCATATTATAATCTCAATAGATGCAGAAAAAGCACCTGAAAAATTCAACATCCATTCATGATATAAATTCTCTTAAACTGGGTATAAAGGGTACATTATGTCCACATAATAAAGGCCATATATGACAAGCCACACCTAATATAGTCAATCGTATAAAAAAAAAAAAAAAAAAAAAAAAAACACAGTTTTTCTCTAAGATCAGGAACATGACAAGGATGCCCACTCTCAGTACTTTACCGAAGTCTTAGCCAGGGCATTTAGGAAAGAACAATAAATAAGCACATTCAAATTGGACAGGAAAAAGTAAAACTGTCTCTATTTGCAAATGACTTTATATATATAGAAAATTCTAAAGCTCCACCAAAAAACTATTAGAACTAATCAATTAATTCAGTAAAGTTGCAGGATACAAAATTAATATGCAGAAATCAGTTGCATTTCTATACACTAACAACAAACCTTCAGAAATTAAGAAAATAATTCCATTTAAAATTACATCAAAAAGAATAAAATAGGACCGGCCGAGTGGCGTGGTGGTTAAGCGCTGGTTTGGTAAGCCAGCGGCCCTGGTTTGGTCCCACATGTGAGGGCCAGTGATACTGCCCTCAAAAAAACAAAAAAAAACAAAACAAAAAAAGAATACAATAACTAGAAATAAATCTAATCAAAGAGGTAAAAGATCTATATACTGAAAACTAGACAACACCGAAGAAGACACAAATAAATCGAAAGATATTCTATGTTCATAGATTGGAAAAATTACTATTGGTAAAATATCTATACTACCCAAAGCAAGCTACAGATTCAATGTGATCCCTATCAAAATTCCAATGGCATTTTTCATATAAATAGAAAAAACAATCCAAAAATTTGTATGAGACAACAAAAGATCCTGCATAGCCAATGCAATCCTGAGAAAGAACAAAACTGGAGGTATCATGCTCTCTAATATCCAACTATATTACAAATCTATGGTAATCAAAACAGTATGGCACTGGCATAAAAACAGACACATATATCTATAGAACAGAATAGAAAGCCCATAAATAAACCCATGCATATATGGTCAATTAATTTACAACAAAGGAGCTAATAATATAAAATGGTAAAGGACAGTCTCTTCAGTAAATGATGCTGGGAAAACTGGACAGCCACATGCAAAGAATGAAACTTGACCCCTATCTTAAACCATACACAAATATCAACTTAAAATGAATTAAAGACTTGAATGTAAGACCTAAAACCATAGAACACCTAGAACAAAACATAGGAAGTAAGATACATAACAACAGTCTTGGCAATGATTTTTGGAATTTGACACCAAAAGCAAAGGTAAGAAAAGGCAACTATAGACAACTGGTACTACATCAAAATTAAAAGGCTCTGCTAAGCAAAAGAAACAATTAACAAAATGAAAAGGCAACCTATAGAATGGGATAATATATTTGCAAATGATACCTCTGATAAAGAGCTAATATCTGAGATATGTAAAGAACTCACACAACTCAGTAGCAGAAATATAAATCCCCTCAAAACATGGACAGAGGAACTGATTAGACATTTTTCCAAAGAAATGGCAAACAAGTACATGAAAAGGTGCTCAACACCATTAACCATCAGGGAAATTCAAATCAAAACCACAATGAGCTTTCACCTTACACCTGTTAGGATGGGTAACATCAAAAAGACAAGAGATAACAAATGTTGGCCAGGATGTGGGGAAAGGCCCTTGTATACTGTTGGTAGGAATGTAAATTGGTACAGCCACTATGGAAAACAGTATGGAAGGTTCTTAAGATTTTAAATATAGTATTACCCTATGATTCAGCAATCCCACTTCTGGGTATATATCCAAAAGAAATGAAAACAGAATATCAAAGAAATATCAACACGCTCATGTTCTTTGCAGCATTTTTTTATAATAGCCAAAATATGGAAGCACGCTAATATTTGTACTTTTAATTTAGATCAGAGGGCCTGCATGATTTGGAGGGTTTTAAATAGTCATTTCAATCATGGCTCTTTTTTAAAAATTAAAATTTATTGGGGTGACAATGGTTCGTAAAGTTACACAGGTTTCAAGTGCATAATTCTGTAATACATCATTTATTTATCACATTGTGTGTTCATCACCCAGAGTCAGTTCTCCTTCCATCACAATATACTTGATACTGTTTACCCTCTTCTACCAGCCCCATTCCTGGTTACAATGGCTCTTTAGAGATTTCTGTGCCAGGAATGTGGATCTCTGGTTCTACCAGGGATCAGCTGGCTCGCTCCTTTAGGCAGTAGAGAGGTCCTGCTTGCTGACTTCATGAGCCTAGTTTTTACCTCTCACTCAAGGCAGCAGCAGCAGGACCAAAGGTAATAACTTCAATAGCAATAAGAGTGGCAGAAGAAAACAGGCAAACGAGGTGATACAATGCTAACTGCCCTTTGAAAATGGATTCATGGCACCTTCCATACCTCATGTCCTGATTTACTTTCTCCCTAACACTGCAATTCACTGACAAAATGACAGAAATACCAAATCTGATAGCAAGTCAGACAGTTTTTCAGTCCTAGAAACAATATTTGGCCAGATACAATATAATTTGGAGCTGAGAGAAACCTTAAAGATCGAGTCCTGGCCTTCATTTTACATACAAGAAAATAGACTCAGAGAGGTTCTGTGTCTTCCACAGTTAATTTTCGTAAGTATAATTTTTAAAAAGGTGTGAACATTTTTCAAGTTTTGCTTTAATAATTTTGGCATGGAAAAAGAAGTGAAGATCTGCCTAAACATTTTAAATACATTCTTTTAAAAGTTGGCATTTTCTAATTTGTCCAAACAGTCTGGTTGGAAGTCAATAAATAAAGGAAAATGAACTTGTCATTCTGTTTAATAAAAAAACAAATAGAGAAGAGAAACCTGTTTATCAACATATAATAATACGTCACACTTGTAGCAGTGTTCTTTATATCAAGAAATTCAAGGAAAGGAAAATAATGGCAAATGGCTTCCTAAACTTCATGGAAATATTTTTCTTTTAGAGCTTTCTGAAGAAAGTAAAGACAAGACCACCTGTGAATTAAGATATTCTCAGAAAAATTCTGTTAGAAAGACAAATGGTTTTGTTTCATTGTTCTACATAGAAAAAAGAAATCAGGCTTTATGACACATACTGAAAAGTCCCATCCTTTCCACACCTAACCTTGGTAGTACAATAAAATAATGAAAGTCAAAGTATCACTGGTTATGATCCAAACTGCATGCTTTCGTTTCCACTAGGACTTACAGTAAATTCTTACAGAATATTTTATTTTTCCATTTATCTGGGTGATTTCTTGTCATTGCTACCATCCAAAAGAAGTGTATTTACAGTTAAAATGGCCTATGGCTCATATTTTATGTTTGGGAATGGTTCTTTTGCCATCTTTCATTGTCCCTTTCCCCACTTTTTTTTATTGTAAGAAGATCTAGTGTTCCGCATCTTTATTAATAAAGTATTTCAAATTCAAGGATGAAAATATATCAAAATTGACCAAGGTAAAAGTTGTAACTCTGTAGGAGTGTACAAACAAAAAAACAAACAAACTAAGAAACAAACGTTGACAAATATGATAGCCAAAGAATCGAAGAAGGTTCTTCAAGCCAACCTTTAATGCCAGAGAAGGTAAATCTAACCTTCACTTTGTTTTTTATATTCCTGGAACAAATTCTTACTCTGAGCAAGAATAACAACAGCAATAAATCTAAAGGAAGACAAGAAATTTCGAGGAGCCTAATTATATCTTTTTACGTCATAATACACAGCAAATCTTAACACTCAATAGCACAGCATATAATAGTAGAAAAGCTCATTAATTAAAATATCTTACTAGACTGTTTAAAGACTGCCTCTGCTTCTGGCGGTTTAAGTGCAACAGATATATACTGCTTCTTACAAAATCCTACAATTGCCCTGGGTTTTTCTGCTAGTATTTTTAATCTTCTTTGTTATTTTGATATACTTACTCTTTTTCTAAAATGTATTTGGCAATCAATTTTGCAAGTATTTGTAATAATAAATTGAATTTGTAGACCTCTGTCCATAAAAGAAAAGTCATTCTAAATTTATTTTATGTAAAACAGGGATTTATTTTGTTGCTTCATTTATATACTTTGTTTTTATAAAATTCCTTGCATTTTTATATATTTCAGACATCAGGACATGAGACATACAGAGAAAGTGAGAAAAAGAAGAAGAGGATTTTGTAATAGAATTCTGCCTGAGCCAACTCTCAGTAGTCTTTGGCAAAAGGCCTGTCTGTGAACTATTTCCAAGACCTCAGCCTGAAAGGCAGCCAAAGGCTCCGTAAAAGAACAGGCCCAAAATGGCTTATTACCTTTCACCTTTGACCTTTTACCCAGTTGCTTCATACTTTGTGAACTGGAAATCTTGTGAGAGAATGCTTAGCCATCCTGTTTACAAACAGCCTATTTATTCCACAGGAACAGCTTGGCAGGACATATCCAGGTCATCTGACCTTGGGTTGTCACAGAAACCATGAGTCTCAGACTCCCCTTGTAATTAAGCCAAAACTGCAACATTTTGACTGGTTGAAATCAATGTTGGACTGCATAGCAGTCATCAATCATTTAATTCAGTTTTACGTTGTACACTTCACCAAAATATTAACACACAAAACGTGAAAGCAATCATTCTTTAACTATAAGTGGTATAAATCATGCCTTCGTGGAAGAGAGGAAGAGCATAAATTTTTAATCTGAATATTACAAGTTAATCTCAACTATTCCACTACCTTAGATCTTGCTAAATTTACCAGATCATAACAAAAATCACACAATCTTTTAGTCATTCACATGCTTTCAAAACTCCAGTCTTGTTTTAGTCAGACTTTACCTTACATTAGGCATTTACCTAAAGAAATTACTTAATTAAATTCATTATCTCCAGCATGTTTGAACTAATTCTTTAAGGCTGCTGGTTTGATCATTTTGGTGACTCCTATAAAATAGTTTATATAATTAATTAATTCTCACAAATTATTAATGAGTATAAATGTAGCTAGATTTTTTTTAATCTGAAAATTGATTTTAAGAATGAATAAATTAGTGAACAATCACATTTGAAAGGGTCCTTTATTAGTCAATGACTTATTTTCAGCAGTTATTTTCTGAATTTTCTTACTATACTCAAAATATAATTAAATTTGCCAAAATACTACATGCACACAACTTAGGAATATCTACTGTCTGAAATAAGTACAATGTCAATGAATTTTTGTAACTGAATAAAACTGTATCATTGTATTTACACATGTATTCACCACTAAGGAAAAAAAATTAATTGCATTGATACTTCACAACAGAGTGAAGCTGATTTGATAGTTTACCACTCAATAAATGGTAATATGGTTTTTAATTTAGGAAAAGAGCTTCTTTTTTAATCTAATGTTCATGATGATCATCATGATAGGTAGCATATACTGAATGGGCTGAGCACTTTACACAGCTTATCTAATTCAATCATCACAACAACCCTATGAGGCACATACTATTATCATTCTTATTTTATAGAAGAGGAAAGTGAGGCAGAGAGACATTAGGTCACACCTGTAGTAAGAGGAAGATTTGGAATTTGAATTTAAGTAAGCAGTGTGACTTAACTTTGCTGCCTCTCAAACCTTGGATGGCCCTTAGAAAATAACTTACCAAATATGCAAGTAAAATAACATATTATTATTTATAGTTATAATACTTTTATATCACTTTTTTTACTTTATAAAGCAACTTCATTCACAGATATATCATTTGAGTCTCACAATACTCCTGTGAGGAAATATAATCATTCCTATTTTACAAATGAAGAAGCCAAAAGTAAGAAAGGTTAGCTAATTTTTGCAAAGTCACCTGGATAGTAAATTAATAGAGTGAGAACGCCGATCCAGGTATTTTAATACCATACCTCATGTTTTTCATACTATAATGAGTCTCATTATTGCACACTAAGATCTTTTCTAAGATGGAATATTATTCATTCAATGACAAGTAAAATGAAGAATTGCCAATGAGATTAATATAAGAAATGACAAAGCAAAAGCTTTCTCAATTTAACATTTAAAAAATCAATATATCAGTGCAACATTTTAGGGAAAATAAATCCCATTTCTATATTCTAAAATCATATAATTCCTAGTAGCAAGATTTTTATTTTCTTTATTTAGTATTCATAAACATATCCTTAATCCAAACCATGAAGGAAATGAGCTAGGAGGTGCTTATACCCAAAAGATGCTCCTATGATCCTGCCAGGCAAAGAGGATCACCCAGGAAAGAACTAAATTAGGGCCAGGCTGGTGGCAAAGCTATACCAAGAGTTTGATTTAAAAAGTCTACTGGTCCGCCTCCCATGAATACCTTTACGGGGGTTTACCACCACCTGGATTATCAGCAACATTAGGCTAGGTGTGATATATGGAAAATCAGTTCCCAAATGGGACTCTCCTACCTCTTGGTTCTCTATTGTCACTGTTTGTCCAAAGCCACAAATATTTGTGCCACTCGGCCAGCCCCAGAAATCACAGGTTTTAAAGCGGGTACATATAAGAGTAAGATGCATTATCTTTTCCAAAAGACTGAATATGATGTCTGCACAGCAGGAAGTGCATTAAGGAAACTTAGCTCAGGTGTTAAAAGAGCAACAGATTTTAAGAGGCCATCCTTCAACTGACTGAAAGTCCCATTAGAGAGAAATTGAGGGAATAAGGCCTTACCTTTGCTCATTTGTAATAGAGACTCTTTTTGGCATGTCTACAGCATAGCTGCAGGCATTACAAAATTTGAAAAAGTAAAGGAAAATATAAGAGAGAAACAAGAAAAGGAAAAAATAAAATACAGAATGTGAAAATAAATATGCATATATCAGAGAAATGTTTAAATATTTGTTCTTTAGAAAGAGTAAGACATAACGATTTTAAAAAGAAAATTAAAATAGAAGTCCTTAGAGAGTTCCTTTTATGATAAAGAGGAAAAATTTTTAGAAAAAATTTAAACAACAGAATAGGGACTTCCGGTAAAATGGCAGAATAGACAGATGCTGTGCTAACTGCCTCCGAGGATCACACCAAAATTACAAGCAAATTATACAGCATTCAACCCTGGAGGTCCCCGGAACACTAGATGAACAGAACCACTAAATGAAGAACTTAAAGAGGAGGCCGTGTGGGGTCTGGTAGGACGGGCGAAGACGAGAGAGGGCGAGCCCCGTGAGGGAAGCCCCAGGCGTGGGAAGCTTGTCTGGTTGGGGGAGAGACCCTCCGGCCGCACACCAAGCTCACCAGCCCAGAGTTCCTTTGCCGGGAAGAGAAGTTCCAAGATAGCTGGCAGTAAATTAGTGAGGACTCTCTTCGCTCAGCTCGGTGAGGCTGAGGGCGGCTAGAGAATCAGTGGGGCCGGTGCTTGGGCTCGCTGGCTGGTGAGCACTTACCTGGTTCCTGGTGGAGAGAGTGGCTGTGTGAGCCGGGCCCAGGAGCCTGCGGGGACAGACTGAACTGAGCACCTTTGGTGCAAAGGCTGGAGGTTTTTGCACTATTGTTCCCCTGGTGTGGAGCCTGAATGTGAGTGGTGTAAGGAGGGCGCCATTTTGTCAGTGGGGCCCTCCCACAGAAGGTCAGGTCTGGGACCTCATTGGTCTGGTGGAATTGGCGCAGAAGTGCGTGTGTGCGTGCGCGCGTGCGCATGCAGCCTTGGATCCCCACCCTCTGCCAGGCTTATACTGCGTTGCCAGGGAAACACTGGGCGGATGCCCTCTGGCTCCAACAGGCTGCTCACTGAGACCAGGGAGTGCACGAGCTGCCTCAGATCCCCACCCTCCGCACAGCTTGTGCTGCATTGCCAGGGGAACGCCTGGTGGGTGTGCTCTGGCTCCAACAGGCTGCTCACTGAGACACGGGAGTGCACAAGCCGCCTTGGGTCCTGGCTCTCCGCACTGCACTTCCAGAGTTCCCAGGATGCTGACTGATTGTCAGGCTGCTCAGCCTGATCTGCGAGCGGCTGATTGGGACAGGCTGAGACTGGGAGATTTCCTGGGAGTGTTGGGCCTTGAGCTGTGTGCCTGCGTGATCCAGCCAGGGCTCTCCTGGTGATCTATCTAATACATCAAAGCAATCCCAGAGCAACAGCCAGAATGGGGAAACAAAGAAACATGTCACAAGTAAACGATCAGAAGAAACCTCTAGAAATGGAACCAAAAGAAACAGAGGGATCCAACCTTTCAGAGAAAGAGTTTAGAACACTGATGATATGAATGTTTAACAAGAGGGCCGGCCGAGTGGCGCGGTGGTTGAGCACTGGCTTGGGAACCCAGAAGCCCCGGTTTGGGTCCCACATATAAGGACCAGTGACACTGCCCTCAAAAAAAAAAAAAAAATGAAGAATGTTCAACAAACTTAGTGAGGACATAAGGAAGGATAGAGAAATCATAAAAAAAAACAACCAGTTAGAACTAAAGAATACAATAACTGAAATGAAGAACACACTCGAAGGAATCACCAGTAGAGTAGATGAAGCAGAGGAGCAGATCAGCAATTTGGAAGACAAAATAGCAGAAATCACCCAGTTGGCACAACAAAAAGACCGAAGAATAAAAAAGAATGAAAATAGTTTAAGAACCCTATGGGACAAGATGATCTGCAACCACTTCGAATCATAGGAATACCAGAAGGAGAAGAGAAGAAGCAAGGGGTCGAGAATGTATTTGAAAAAATAATGACTGAAAACTTCCCTACCCTGGTGAAGGTAATTGACATACATGCCCAGGAAGTGCAGAGGGTTCCAAACAAGCTGAACCCAAACAGGTCCACACCAAGACACATCATAGTTAAAATGGCAAAGGTTAAAGACAGAGACAGAATCCTAGAGGCAGCAAGAGAAAGATAGCAGGTTACATACAAAGGAACTCCTGTTAGACTAACAGCTGACTTGTCTACAGAAATTCTGCAGGCCAGAAGGGAGTGGCAGGAGATATTCAAAGTGACACAAAATAAAGACCTACAACCAAGATTGCTCTACCCAGCACGGCTATCACTTAAAATTGAAGGAGAAATAAAGAGCTTCTCAGAAAAGAATAAGCTTAAGGAATTCATTACCACCAGGCCAGCATCGCAAAAAATGTTAAAAGGGCTTTTTTAAACAAAAGAAAGGGGTAAACAAGCTAACCCAGGAAGACCAGGAATACAAATAACAAAATGGCAATACATATGCACCTATCAAGAATCATTTTAAATGTGAATGGGCTAAATGCTCCAATCAATAGACAGAAAGTGGCTGAGTGGATAAGAAAATAGGACACATGTATATGCTGTTTACAGATGGAATAAGATATTTCATGCAAATGGAAATGAGAAAAAAAAAAAGCTGGAATACCAATACTTATTTTGGACAAAATAGACTTTAAAATGACTACAATAAAAGACAAAGAAGGGCACTATAACCCTAGTAAACATCTATGCACCCAACATAGGAACTCCTAATTACATATAACAGATTTTGACAGACATAAAGACAGAGATCAACAGTAACACTATCATAGTAGGAGACTTCAACACCCCATTGTCACCAATGGACAGACCCTTTAGACAGAAAATCAACACAGAAAGAGGGGCCTTAAATGACACTTTAGACCAGCTGGACTTCATTGATATTTTTAGAGCATTTCACCCTGAAAAAACAGAATATACATTCTTCTCAAGTGCACATGGGACATTTTCCAAGATAGACCACATTAGGCCACAAAACAAGTCTCAGTAAATTTAAGAAGATTGAAGTCATATCAAGCAGATATAAAGGAAAAACTGATGGTTGCTGGCTGGGAGGGAGTGGAGATGAGGGAGAAGGGGATGGTTTTGGACAGCGTAGGTGGGTGACTACAATGTTGCTGCAGGGATATGGGGGGCAGTTCTAGGAATGTAACTGATAATGTTGTGAAGAGACTATTATGTTAAGTGAAATAAGTCAGTCAGAGAAAGACAAATACCATATGATCTCACTTATATGTGGAATCTGAAAAACTGAATGAACGATCAAAGTAAACAGACTCATAGATATAGAGGAAAAACTGAGGGTTGCTAGTTGGGACGGGGGTAGGTATAAGGGGGAAGAGGAAGGGATTAGACAGCATAAACAGACAACTACAATATTGCCACAGGGATATGAAACACAGTTCAGGGAATATAATAATGTTGTAAATATTTTGTGGCGTGTCAGATAGTCACATGTCTTGTTAGGGAGACCACTTCATGGATGGAGTAGATACTTGATCACTGCACTGTACACCTGAAGCTGATGTTGTATAATATTGTATGCCAACTGTAACTGAATATATAGATAGTCATGGGCTGTGGAGTATACTGTGGGAGTCAGAGGAATTGTAATAAATATGTATGATATGGGGGGGTGTGGGGGGGTGAACTGGGGGACGGGGGTTGTCACTTTGGTGGGTAAAGAGTATAACTATTGCATTGTGTTGTACACCTGAAACTAATTTTTTTTAAAAATGAAGAAAAAAAAAACAGAATAAATCTAAAAAACAAAACAAAACAAAAAAAAGAAATAAAAAGAGAGAAAGAAAGAGAAAAAATAAAGCAACTTATTTACAGGCAGGCCAGTGTCGCAGGATCCTAAAACCTCTATGGATTAGTCCATGATAAGCTTTTTTGACAAGCCTACCAGGTGCAACCAGAAATACGGATCATTTCGCTTCTAGAATACGCCTCGTGACCATAAGTGTGCTCCGCGATGCCTACCAACTTCCTAAATTCTATGTGACATGTTTATTCTAAATATTTTAAAGTCATCATTGGTATCATTTCAAAACGTATATATTACAATTGTGTGTGTGTGTGTGTGTGTGTATATATATATATATATATATATATATATATATATATATATATATATAAATGTTTTGGGACTGGGGGTAAACGTGCCAGGAAAAAGAAAATGGAGAGAGGAGGAGGGGCAAGATGGCGGCTGTGAAGAGGGCTCCATGAAATCTCCCCTGGAAATATCCACAATTTGAACTTCTAATACGCTTCAAAGAGACATCTACTCATCACACAGAGCAACTAAGAGTTCCACACAAGGATTGCTGGAAGGTGGGCAGGCCGGGCGAGTAGGGGAAGAAGGCGGCGAGACGCGTGAGGTGCAGCCCGCACCTGTGGCTGCTGAGTCACGGTGAGTGTTGCCCCGGCTCGCTCCCTGCGGCCCGCGGCCCACCTAGAGTTCAGCCAGAGCGCGTTGGTTTGCAGTCTGAGGCAGAAGCCTCAGGCCGGGCTAGTGCGGGAGGAGAGAGAGGAGACGACTGTGCAGAGGTACAAGCTGCACTCGCGGCTCGCCGGGTCCCCAGGAAGCAGGGTGCAGAGCCCCGCAGCGACAGGGCAAGATCAGTCCCTGCACCCTCCCGGTTCAGGGATCAGTCTCTGTGCCCACCGGGTCCCGCGGAGCGCAGAAGCCTGAAACCCGGGAGCAGGGGAAAAAGAGGACTTGCGTGTGGAGAAGCAGCGCGCCAGGCGGAGACGCAGGTCCCAGAGAGACGGAGCGGGGATCGGAGCCGCGTGGAAAGGTGCGCGCAGTCCCCTGAACCCCGGCGGCAGTCCCTCCAGGAGCGCAGCAGGAGAACGGCGCGGGCGCGCGCCGGCTCCAAGGCAGAAGCCTTAAACGCGGGAGCAGGGGAAACACAGGACTCGCCTGCGGAGACGCAGCGTGCCGGCCCGAGTCACAGGTCCTGGAGAGACGGAGTGGGGATCGGAGACACGCGGCACGGTGCGCGCAGTCCCCTAAATCCCGGCAGACCGTTTGGGAGAGCAGCAGGAGATCCGCGCGGGCACGCCGGCTCCGAGGCAGAAGCCTGGAACCCGGGAGCAGCGGAAAAAGAAGACTCGCTCCGACACGCAGTGCGCTGGGTGGAGACGCAGGTGCCCGAGAGACGGAACGGGGATCTGAGCCTCGGGGCAGGGGGCTTGCAGTCCCTTAAACCCCGACAGTCTCTTCGGGAGAGCAGCAGGAGCACCGCGGGCGCGCGCCGGCTCCAAGGCAGAAGCCTGAAACCCGGGAGCAGGGGAAAAAGAAGGCTCACTCGGACACGCAGCGCGCCGGGCAGAGACGCAGGTCCCCGAGAGACGCGGAGCGGGGATCTTGGCCACACGGTAGGGTGCTCGCAATTCCCTAAATCCCGGCAGACCCTTTGGGAGAGCAGCAGGAACTCCGCTGGAGCATAAGAGGCAAAGGCCTTAGCTTGAAACAGTGTTGGAACTGTGGCTTTGTTTATTTTTATGTTTTTTATTTTTTTTCCCTTTTTCTACTCTTGAACAGAAAGCAAAAAAAAAAAAAAAAACCAATAACTCACCCACTCCCACAAACTTTGTCCCCCCGCCAAGACAGTCTTAAACTGACTCCTGAAGGGAGCAATAGGGGCAGACTAGGAAGATATCCTTACCTGCAGGGGGTTGAGAATTTCCACCCAGTAAAGGCAGCACAGTGAGACTACCTACCCCGCCCCCACCTTTAGGCAAGGCTTGGGAGGCAGGGCAGGTTCATCTGCTGAGGCACTAATTAACAGATTCTTAGCAGCAGGCTTTTGGTAGTGAGGAATTCTTTAATTCTCCACGGCTGTCAACCCAAAGGGTGCCCAGAGACACTCACTGAGCCTTTGAGGGTGCAGCCTGCCTTGGGACAGGCAAAAGCAAAAAGGCAGTGACTTTGTAAAAACCACCAATCACACGTCACAACCACACTCAAGTACAGCAAACCTGCAGTGCCAGGATCACGCTAGGCATCAGGTGGCCTACTGTTCCCACAAGACGCACAGGAATTTTTGTACAGCAGACAAACTGAAGAGAGCTTGGTGGACTTTAGCCTAGACCAGCACGGGTATTTTTGGTTTGTTTGGTTTTATTCTGTTTTGTTTTCTCTTTATTGGCTGCTTATCTTGGTTGTTTTTGGTTTTTATTTCTATTTCATTCTAATCATATTGTAGTTTTTAATATAGGAATATATATATAGGTGTATATAGGTGAATATATGTCCATATATATGGGTGTGTAGACAAATATATATATATTATTTTCCTTTTTTCTTTTTCTTTTTCTTTCTTTTCTTTTTCTTTTTTCACCACCCTCACTTTCTCTCTTATTTTATTCATTCTTCTCACTGCTATACTTTTCCTCTTTTCCTTTTTTCTGCAAATTTTATTTTTTAAATTTTTCTTACTTTTTTATTATTATTTTAGTTTATTTTTATTTTTTATTTTTTAGGTATAGCTAATCGGTTTCTCATGTTTATTCTATTTTTTATTTTAGGATATTGTATTTTATTTTGTTTCCTCTTCTGTTATTATTGAGTATGTGGTTTTTGTTTTGTTTCTGTTTGTTTTCTTCATTAGTATGATTGATATTTCTGTACAAGTTGACTGTAGTTTGATGGTTGGTTGTTTTTACTTGTGCGAGCATTTGGTTTCCTTTGGTGGCTGCGGAGGTTGTTCTTGTTGATCTGTTATGCTCTAAAATCACTCTGCAGCAGTGGGTCCAAACAAACAGACACAAGAATCATCATACCCGGAGGCCAACTTTAGATAAAACTAGAGCATTTCTGGGTTTGACATACAAGAGTCACACCCAAAAAGAAGTTACTACAGGTACTAAGACCCATAGGGTCCAAGTTTCATCAGAGGGGTCAATCCTCTCACAGCAGCTCATAAACTGCAGAAGCTGCTGATCCTCACAGCTAATCAATCTGGGAGTCAATCCCACCTACTGACAAACCAAAAGTAATCAAAACTAAAACTTCAACAAGTGAGGACACACGACACAAGGAACACCTCAGATACAAGCACAGGAGAATAGGGAGACTGAGTAATTCAAATATAAAGGACACACACCATATAAGTTTACCCAGAAAAGACTGAGAAATCTGGGGGATCTATCTGTTATATTGAAGCAAACACAAAGAGTAAGCCAGAATGGGGAGACAAAGAAACATAACACAAATAAAAGAACAGAAGAAACTTCCTGAATCAGTGGAAATAGAGGAAATAGAGGTAACCAACCTATCGGAGACAGAGTTCAGAACACTGATTATTAGAATGTTCAAGGAAATTAATGAAAATATAAAGAAGGATAGAGAAATCATGAAAAGCAACCAGCTAGAACTTAAGAACACAATTACTGAATTAAATAACAAACTTGATGGAATCACTAGCAGACTGGATGAAGCAGAAAATCGAATCAGTGACTTAGAAGACAAAATAGCAGAGATCACCCATGCGGTACAACAAAAAGAAAAAAGAATGAAAAACATGGAAAATAGTTTAAGAGAGCTGGGGGACAACATCAGACGCAATAACCTAAGGGTCACTGGAGTACCAGATGGAGAAGAGAGGGAGCAAGGGATTGAGAATATATTTGAAGTAATAATGTCTGAAAACTTCCCTAACCTGGCAAAGGACATTGAAATACAAGCCCAGGAAGTGCAGAGAGTTCCAAACAGGATGATTCCAAACAGGCCCACTCCAAGACACATTATAGTGAAAATGGCAAGGGTTAAGGACAAAGACAGAATCCTTAAAGCAGCAAGGGAAAGGCAGCAAGTTACTTACAAGGGTACCCCCATAAGATTATCAGCTGACTTTTCTACAGAAACTTTGCAGGCCAGAAGAGAGTGGCAGGAGGTTTTCAAAGTGATGAAAAATAAAGGCCTACAACCAAGATTGCTGTATCCAGCAAGGTTATCATTTAAAATTGAAGGCGAGATAAGGAGCTTTGCAGAAAAAAATAAGTTAAGGGAATTCATTACCACCAAGCCAGCTTTGCAGGAAATGCTAAAAGGGCTTCTTTAAGTAGAAGAGAAAAACAACCTATGAAAGACTACGAACACAAATAAGAAAATGGCAATAAATACACACCTATCAATAATCACATTAAATGTAAATGGATTAAATGCTCCAATAAAAAGACATAGGGTGGCTGAATGGATAAGAAAGCAAGACCCCAGTATATGCTGTATACAAGAGACTCACCTCAGATCCAAAGACTCATACAGGCTGAAAGTAAAGGGATGGAGTAAAATATTTCATGCAAATGGTACTGAGAAAAAAGCTGGAGTAGCGATACTTATATCAGATAAAATGGACTTCAAATTGAAGAATATAACAAAGGACAAAGAAGGACACTTCATAGTAATGAAGGGATCGATCCAACAAGAGGACATAACTCTAGTAAACATCTATGCACCTAACATAGGAGCTCCTAAATATATAAAACAGATATTGTCAGACATAAAGACAGAGATCAACAGTAACACTATCATAGTAGGGGACTTCAACACCCCGCTGTCACTAATGGACAGATCCTCCAGACAGAAAATCAATGTGGAAACAGCGACCTTAAATGACACATTAGACCAGCTGGATTTAACAGACATTTTCAGAGCATTTCATCCCAAAGCTACAGAATATACGTTCTTTTCAAGTGCACATGGAACATTTTCTAAGATAGACCACATGTTAGGCCACAAAACAAGTCTCAATAAATTTAAGAAGATTGAAATCATTTCAACTGTATTCTCTGACCACAATGCTATGAAACTAGAAATCAATTATACGAAGAAATCCGGGAAGCTGACAAATAAATGGAGGCTAAACAATATGCTATTAAATAGTGAGTGGGTCACAAATGAGATCAAGGAGGAAATCAAAAGATACCTCGAGACAAACGAAAATGAAAACACCACGACCCAAAATCTCTGGGATGCTGCGAAAGCAGTCCTAAGAGGGAAGTTTATAGCAGTGCAGGCCTACCTAAAGAAGGAAGAAAAATCTCAAATCAACAGGTTATCCTTACACCTAAGGGAACTGGAAAAAGAACAGCAAAAGAGGCCCAAGGGGAGTACAAGAAAGGAGATAATAAAGACCAGAGCAGAAATAAACAATATAGAGAACAGAAAAACAATTCAAAAGATCAATGAAACCAAGAGCTGGTTTCTTGAGAAGATAAACAAAATTGACAAACCTCTAGCCAGGCTCATCAAAAAAAAAAGAGAGAGGACTCAAATTAGCAAAATCAGGAATGAAAGAGGGGAAATGACTACAGACATCACAGAAATACAAAAAATTCTAAGAAATTACTATGAGCAACTATATGCCAACAAATTTGACAATCTGGAAGAAATGGATAATTTTCTAGAAGCATACAACCTTCCAAAGCTCACGCAAGAAGAAACAGAAAATCTAAATACCGTGATTACTACCAAGGAAATTGAATCAGTAATGGACAAGCTCCCAAAAAACAAAAGCCCTGGACCAGACGGCTTCACAAGTGAATTTTATCAAACATTCAAAAAAGAACTATCACCTATTCTTCTCAAACTATTCCAAAAAATCCAGAAGGAGGGAAGGCTCCCAAACTCTTTTTATGAAGCCTCTATCACCCTGATTCCAAAACCAGATAAAGACATCACAAAAAAGGAAAACTACAGGCCAATCTCCCTGATGAATATAGATGCAAAAATTCTCAATAAAATATTAGCAAACAGAATTCAGCAATATATTAAGAAGATCATACATCATGATCAAGTGGGATTCATCCCTAGTGCGCAAGGCTGGTTCAACATCCGTAAATCAATTAATGTGATACACCACATCAACAAAATGAAGGATAAAGATCACATGGTCATTTCAATAGATGCAGAAAAAGCATTTGACAAAATCCAACAGCCATTTATGTTAAAAACCCTTAGCAAAGTGGGAATACAGGGATCATATCTCAACATAATAAAAGCCATATATGATAAACCTACAGCTAACATCATACTCAATGGGGAAAAGCTAAAACCATTCCCCTTAAGATCAGGAACAAGACAAGGCTGTCCACTTTCTCCTCTTTTATTCAACATAGTGCTGGAAGTTCTAGCCACAGCAATCAGACAACAAAAAGAAATAAAAGGCATCCAAATTGGCAATGAAGAAGTAAAATTGTCATTATATGCAGATGACATGATACTGTATATAGAGAACCCCAAAGACTCCATCAAAAAACTATTGGAACTGATAGACGAATTCAGTAAAGTAGCAGGATATAAAATCAATGTTCAGAAATCGGTGGCATTTGCATATACCAATAATAAACTAATGGAAAGAGAAATTAAGAAAACTGTCCCATTCACAATTGCGTCAAGAACTATAAAATACCTAGGAATAAATTTAACCAAAGAAGTGAAAGATCTGTACTCAGAAAATTATAAGACACTGAGGAAAGAAATCATAGAAGATACAAATAAATGGAAACACCTACCATGCTCATGGATAGGAAGAATTAATATAGTTAAAATGTCCATACTGCCTAAAGCAATATATAGATTCAATGCAATTCCTATCAAACTACCAAGGGCATTTTTCACAGAAATAGAAAATATAATCCTAAAGTTTATATGGAATCATAAAAGACCCAGAATAGCCTCGGCAATTCTGAGGAATAAAAACAAAGTCGGGGGGATCACGCTACCAGACATCAAAACCTACTACAAGGCCACAATAATCAAGACAGTTTGGTATTGGCATAAAAACAGGCACATCGATCAGTGGAACAGAACAGAGAGCCCAGAAATTAATCCAAGCATTTACGGACAGTTAATCTATGACAAGGGAAGCAAGAATTTACACTGGAGTAAAGACAGTCTATTCAATAAATGGTGCTGGGAAAATTGGACTGACACATGCAAAAAAATGAAACTGGATCATCTCCTTAGAAACTGGATCATCTCCTTACGCCTTATACAAGAACAAATTCAAAATGGATTAAAGACTTAAATGTAAGACCTGAAACCATAAAAATCCTAAATGAAAATATAGGGAGTACATTTGCAGACATTACCCGGAGCAATATTTTTACTGATACATCCCTACGGGCTAGGGAAGTAAAAGAAAAAATGAACATATGGGATTATATCAGACTTAAAAGTTTTTTCACAACAAAGGAAACCATTAATAAAACAAAAAGGAAGCCTACTGAATGGGAGAATATATTTGCCAACGATATATCTGATAAGGGGTTAATATCCAAAATTTATAAAACACTCATGAAACTCAACACCAAAAAAACAAACAACCCAATTAAAAAATGGGCAGAAGATATGAAGAGACATTTCTCTAAAGAGGACATACAGATGGCCAACAGGCATATGAAAAAAAGTTCAACCTCACTGGTCATTAGGGAAATGCAAATAAAAACCACCATGAGATACCACCTCACTCCAGTCAGAATGGCTATCATCAACAAATCAACAAACAACAAGTGCTGGCGGGGCTGTGGGGAAAAGGGGACCCTGCTGCATTGTTGGTGGGACTGCAGATTGGTGCAGCCACTATGGAAGTCAGTATGGAGGTATCTCAAAGAACTGGAAATAGAGCTACCGTTTGACCCAGCAATTCCACTCCTAGGTATTTATCCTGAAAAAACCAAGACACTTATTCAAAAAAAGTTATGCACCCCAATGTTCATAGCAGCACAATTTACAATAGCTAAGACTTGGAAACAACCAAAATGCCCGTCAGTAGATGACTGGATTAAGAAACTGTGGTGTATTTATACAATGGAGTATTACTCCGCTATAAAGAAGAATGAAATCGTGCCATTTGCAATGATATGGATGGACCTAGAGACTATAATGTTGAGTGAAATAAGTCAGTCAGAGAAGGACAAATACCATATGATCTCACTTATATGTGGAATATGAAAAACTGTATGAATGAGCAAAGTAAACAGAAACTGTCTCATAGATATAGAGGAAAAATCAGGGTTGTTAAGTTGGAGAGGAATGGGGATGAGGGAGAAGGGGAAGGGATTAGACAGCAAAAATAGGCAACTACAATATTGCTACTGGGATAGGAAAAACAGTTTGGGGAATATAATTAATAATGTTGTAAATATTCTGTGGAATGTCAGATGATTATAGGTCTTGTTAGGGAGACCATTTCATGGATGGAGTAGAGGTTTGATCACTGCACTGTATTACTAAAGTGGAGGTGGTATACCTACTGTAATTGAATATATATAGATAGTCACGGGATGTGGATTATACTGTGGAAGAGAGTCAGAGGAAGAGTAATAGATATATATGATATGGGGGCGGGAGTGGGGTGGTGTATTGGGGGTGGGGGGTTGTCACTTTGAGGGGTAAAATGTATAACTATTGCACTGTGTTGTACACCTGAAACTAATTAAAAATAAAATAAAATATTAAAAAAAAAAAAAAAAAAGAAAATGGAGTCATCAACATTGGATATTGTCTTTGAACAAGGCAGAATATGCCTGATGAGTACATGTCATCTGTTTAAAAAGAAAAAAAAAAAAAGGTAAGATCTTTCAGAGTAGTTCTGAGACCTATTCTCTACAAAGATGTTGCTGGATTCCACTTCTTTTGATTTCGAGGTATTTAAACTGTAGCTCACTCTGGAAATACTGGTTGCAAAGCCCATCACTTTTTGGAGTTCTAATGCTTTACCAAACAGGCTTAAGGGCCTGTCCTCATGGAATCCTATCTGATTGCCAGCATTCATTTACTTTTCTGACAGTCCAGCACTAAAAATTGCTTTGAAGCCTTCAGTGTTTCCTCGATAATACAGATAAATAAAAGCTGTTTTAATATGATTTCTGACACTTAACTCAAAAGTGACCTTTCATGGTTTTGGTAGAATTGTACTAAAATCTAAAATAAG
Organism: Aselliscus stoliczkanus; assembly: GCA_033961575.1. Taxonomy (NCBI): domain Eukaryota; kingdom Metazoa; phylum Chordata; class Mammalia; order Chiroptera; family Hipposideridae; genus Aselliscus; species Aselliscus stoliczkanus. Next base: position 50,052,273 of record CM066728.1, on the reverse strand, counting down.
AACATATTCTACAAATGTGCATGCAGAGATAAAGAAGAATTTTTCCTTTCAAAAAATTTAAAACACACTCCCAAGCGGTCATTTTTTGCCCAATGGAAAATATAATAAAATTGTGATAGAATTGGAACTGAGAGATTCTGGGGGGGGAAAAAGCATGGGAACACCACCTGTAAATGAAGATAGTCACTCTATTCTACTCATTGTGTAAGTACATGAGTGCTTATGATGATACATACATATGCCTGGTTTAATAGAAGAAAATGAATTTTTCACTTTAATAGTTTAGAAATCAATTCTTCAAAACATTTTCCAACATTAGCATTCATTTCATTTCTCCTCCCTCGGGCTTCCCCAACTCCCCATTCACCAATGTCCCCACCCTATACCTGCAGGCTCTGGTCCTACCCTTGTACCTGAATTAATTTTGACTAAGAACTTAGCACCTCTTATCACTTAGTCATTTACCATCTTGAGCTGGGGGAGCAGAGGAGGTCAGGATGGCAAAGGCTCACCAATTGGTTTCCATGAGCCTTGCTCCTCCCATGTGATAAACAGGACTACCACACTCATGTTTCTGAGGCTTCCCTTGTTTCTTATGTACCCCCGTCAGAAAGAAAGAGTTCTCATCACCTTTTGTGTTCCATGTTAAGTCATGTCTTTCAATCTTCCTCAGCAGAAATCCCAATCCTACTCCTGAGAGCTATGGTTTTAACCCTGGTGGCTCTGCCTCCTCCCTTGAAGACATCACTTGACTGCTTCCTATATGCCGGCTCTCTTAAATTGGAATTACAAACTCAGCTTCTTATTGCTATGCTTGGTACACCTGTGGGACCTGTCTAATTTACCTTGAATCCCATGAAAAAGAGTCTTTACTCAAAGTACAAATAGAGATAACTGAATATTTCAACATCACGCCATTGTCCCTCAAAACTTCTCCATCCCTATGATATACGGACACCAATCCTAGCACCTGTCCTGCCCTAGAAATAAAACCTAATGTCAGCCCCAGCCTTTCCACCCTATGATGGCTACCTAGCCAGAACATCTCACCAACAAGCAGGGCCAGGACTAAGATGAGAGGAGCTAGGCACTCACCTCGGTGCAAATTTAAGAGAGTGCCAAAAAACTCAGTTATCAAGATAAATAATATTTTAACACAATATTTTAAACAATCAAAATTACTGCAAAAAATCTAGGATGAATAAAATATCAAACTTTTAAATAAATACAGAGTTAGTATTACTGGTTTTCCTTTTTGCCTCAGGTTCCAATCAATACAGGCATACCTCGTTTTATTGCACTTCACTTTATTGCCCTGTACAGGTGTTGTAAGACTCTCCAACCCACAAAGATTAGACTCACTTTATTGTCCTATTCACTTTATTGCAGTAGTCTGTAACCAAATCTTCAATATCTCTCTGTAACCAAATCTGAAATATCTCTGAGGTATGACTGTATAGCACATCATTGTTAGTGACTGTGTCTTTATTTAAAATTTTGATACTCTGTCCATTGTGGATTTTGTGCCTGAAGCAGTGGATCACTCACCTCGCCCTAGGTTTTCACCCTGACATGTACAGTCATGAGCTGCATAATGATGTTTTGGTCAACAAAGCCCACATAGAAGTTGATGGTCCAAAAAAATTATAATGGAGCTGAAAATTTCCTATTGCCTAGTGACATCATAGTTGTCATACTGTCATGGCATGATGCATTACTCACCTATTTGTGGTGATGCTGGTGTAAACAAACATATTTTGCTGCCAGTCATAAAAAGACATAGAGCATACAATTACAGTAGTAGGCTAAACCATTTAGGTTTGTGGAAGTATACTCAATGATGTCTGCACAATGAGGAAATCACCTAATAATGTATTCCTCAAAACATATCCCCATCATTAAGTGGCACCTGACTGTAAGAGGATAAAACATACTATATGAAAAGCTGTGAACTTAATAGCAATATTCATGAATAAAAATTGATTTAGGAAATTTTCTGTAGCTGGAATATGAAACTTGATATAAATTAGTATGGAATAAAATTTTTGAAAATGAAACAATTTATTCAAACCTCCAAATTTTTAAATTATAAACTATCTTCTTGAACTTCTATTTACAGTAACGGAGGGCTAAGTTATTTAGATGGTGGCATTACCTGCATTTGGAGCTGGCTAATTCTTTGTTGTGGGAGGCGATCCTATGCACTGTGGAGTATTCAGAGGCATAATTGGTCTCTACCAACTAGATGTCTAACGCCCATTGTAAAAACCAAAAAATGTCTCCAAATATTGCCAAATGTCCCTTGGAGAAACAAAATCATCCCTGGCTGAGAACCACTAGTTCAGACCATCCCTGTTGCTGAAAACTAAAAATGCAGGATTTTTTTTTTAAATGCAATCTTAAAGCACTGAGCTAACAAAATGAGGAACCGGTGGGCCAAATTCTGAGTGAAATATCAAACCCAACGCTATCTCTCTAGTAAGCAGAAAATCAAACACCTAAGCCAATTTTGAATTTTACCTTGAGGACATTTGTTAGTTTACAAATTTAAGCTTCAATTTTGAGACACCGAAGGCAAAGATCCCCACATAAGATGAGGTATCTAAAATAAAACCCTCTTCATAGTAACTTGGACCTCAAAGGCAATACCTAGAGTGAAACCTATCCTCCCCATTCCCAACTTCACCCCTTCAGTAAGGTTGCTTTGGCTCTAAGGGGAGCAGAGGGAAAAAAGGAAAGGAAAAGAGGGAGACATCTGTTGTCAGACAGAAATGAATGAAATTAGACCCCTATCTTACACCACTCACAGAATATTAACTCAAAATGGGTTAAAGGCTTAAATATAAAATCTGAAACCATAAAACTCCAAACCTTGCATTACTGAAAATCTTTGGCCAAAGGCCAAATTCCCTTATGGGAATTTACTTACCAAGTTCTTATTAACCTTGGTTGACTAGGGAACCTCATTCTATGAGTTTGGTTGAAATGGTGCTAGATTCTTTGGCAAAAGCAAATGTAAATCCTCCCTATTGGAAGGTAACTTTATTCTAAGCCTCCAGGATTTTCCAAATAATTTTGCAACAGCAATGAGAAAGATAACCAAGCATGCAAGGAAACAAAGCACCCTGAGCAAAAACATGCATAAATGAAAGACAACTGAGAGGCTCATTAAGATTTCAAATATTAGAATTATCATACACAAATTTCAAAACTATGATTGCTACATTTAAAAAAATAAATGGCATGCTTTAAAATATCTGCAGGTTAGGAAACTACAAAACAGTGAAAAAGCAGATTTGAAAAAGAATCAAATGGAATTTCTAGAAATAAAAAATATGACTGAAATTTAAAACTCAACATTTGTAAATTATATATCTGATAAGGTGTAATACCTAAAATATATAGATAACTAATACAATTCACTAGCAAGAAAAATAACCTGATTTGTGAAAATGGACAAAGGATTAGAATAGACATTTCTCCAAAGAAGACATACAGGTATGGCCAGCAGGTATATGAAAAGGTGCTCAGCATCACTAATCATCCAGAAAATGCAAATCAAAACCACAATGAAATATCATATTATACCCGTTAGTAAGGCTATTATAAACAGACAAGAAATAATAAGTATTGGTGAACGTGTGAAGAAAATGGAACCCTTGTATACTGTTGGTTGGAATATAAATTAATATAGCTATTATGGGGAAAAGGGGAAGTTCCTGAAGAAATTAAAAATAGAACTACTATATGATCTAGCAATCCTACTTCTATGTACATATCCAAAAAGTCATTATCTCAAAGAGATATCTGCATTCCCATATTCATTTTAGCATTATTCACAAAAAGCCAAGATATGGAAACAACCTAAGTGTCCATCAACAGATGGATGAATAAAATGTTGCATATACAGAGGGTGCCAAAAAAGTGTATATGCATTTTAAGAAAGGAAAAAACTGTATTAAAATTGTAATACTCAATATATATAGATAACAAAAGATGAATACAGGTCTTGTTTGACTTCTGCAATTACAAGAGGAGCTCAAAGTGGTTACCATCCAGACACTTCTGATTATGGCAAACATTGTTTGGTAGACTTCTGTGGTGAGTGTGTAAACTGTTCCAACACCATAGCAGAAGAAGCAGAACTTGTTGCTGTGCAAGGCATCCTGGATCTTCCCTTGTGCGCATCACACACAGCACCACGAGTCTCAAACTTATCAAGAATGCATGCAGCTGTTAGGCGTGTTGGAGGTTCTGTTGCATACTCATACCCCCATTGTCACTGTACTTCCACGTTCTCAAATTTCAAATACCACTTCAAAATGATCTTGCACTCCTCGAATGACCGTCGTCCTTCTGCCATTTTCTTTGACTGAGCTGCCTGTTGCATGGTGATGTTGACATTCATTTGTTAATGCCATCCGTTGAGCAAACATCATACTACACATTGCTACCATAATTCAAATCAACTTCAAAAGGTAATACATAGATTACATCGTTTAAAATATGTATACATTTTTTGGCACCCTGGTATATATAGTATATATTATATAGTATATAGTGTGTGTATATTACATTATATGTTATATATACATATACTATACAGTTTATAGTATATATAATATATATAGTATACATATATTGCGTTGTTGGAAAAGTCATGACACATTTTTGCAACAAAAAACATAGAAAAAAATATGTCATGACTTTTCCTACAACCCAGTAGTATATATAGTATATAATACAGTGTGTGTGTGTATATACACAACTATATAATATATACTGTACACACATACACACAATGGAATATTACTCAGCCACAAAAAAGGAAGGAAATCCTGTCATTTGCAACAATATGGATGAACCTGGAAGATATTATATTAAGTGAAATACGTCGGACAGAAAAAGACAGACACTGTATGGCCTCACTTACATGTGGAATCTAAAAAAGTCAAACTCATAAAACCACAGAGTAGAACAGTGGTTGTCGGGGGTGAGGGTGGGAAAAATGGGGAGATGTTGGTCATAGGGTACAAACTTCTAGCTATAAGATGAATAAGTTCTGGGGATCTAATGTACAGAATTATAGTTAATAATATTGTATTATATACTTGAAATTTGCTGAGAGGAAATCTTAATAATTTTCACCACAAAAAAAAGGTAACTATGTGAGGTTATGGATGCATTAATTAACTTCATTGTGGTAATCATTTCACAATGTATTTGTATATTAAATCATCATGTTGTACACCTTTTAAAAAGTAAATTTTAAAAATTATGATTTGCAATTAAGGAGTTACTGCAATGTATACTACAGAAAAGCATTTTTTTAAAGCTAATGTGTATACATATACAGACAACCATACAATCTGACATTACTGAAGCAAACATTCATAACTGAAATAATGACCACAAGAGAGTGGTCACTTATATTCATGTGCTATAGGCTAAATGTTTGTGCCCCCAAAAAAATTCATATGTTGAAGTCCTAATACCAATTTGTTGATATTTAGAGGTGGGGCCTTTGGGAGGTAATTAGGTCTTGAGGGTAGAGCCCACTTAAATGAGGTTAGTACCCTTATAAGAAGAGACAGAAGAGAGATGATCTCTCTCCCCACCATGTGACGATACGGCAAGATGGTGGCCATCTCCAAACCAGGAATAGGGCCCTCACTGAATGTGACGGCACCTTGACCTTGGACATCCCAGCCTTCAAATCTGTGAGAAATAAATGTTTGTTGTTTAAGCCACCCAGTTTATGGTATTTCGTTATAGCAGTGTGAACTGATTCAGACATCTTGCAAAATAACAACTAATTACTTATAAAACCTAAGATAGAAATATACTAGTATATGAAATTGTGCTATGCTTTCTTACAAAGATACATGTAAAAGACTCTATGTCAAGCAATGTAACTGAGAAAATGTTCGCAAAATTCTTTGGAAAAATACCGAATTTCTCAGCAACCAGGGTCAGTATAACCAATTATACATCACATAATACTATTATTAAGGGATTAGTAGTGCTTACTCTCTTTTATTGGTACATAAATTGTACATCTTACAATTAATGATATTTTGGATTCAATGAGAAATGGTACTTGAAGAGATCAACAAAATTTCCAGAACTGATGAAAGACACCAGCTCACATATTCAAGAAGCCGAAAAATTCCCAAGCAGTGTAAATAAAAGGAAACCTAATTTTCAGCATATCATTATGAAACTGTTTAAAACCAACAGGAAACAGAAAGACCTTAAAAGCAACTGGAGGAGGAGGAAAGATTACCTTCAAAAGGTAACATGGGGCCGGCCGAGTGGTGCATTGGTTAAGAGCTGGCTTGGGATGCCGGCGGTCCCAGTTCAGATCCCACATATGAGGGCCAGTGACACTGCCCTCTACAGCTAAGATGGTGAACAACAGCTCCACCTGGAGCTGGGCTGTGTGAGTCCCAGCAATGGTGTAGGCCCTGCTACCACAAGCTACAGTGAGTGGCTGGCAGCCAGCATGAGCTGCCAATAGCCACGGTGAGCGGCCGTCCAGAGGCCAGAGACCCATCTGCCTCATCCGGGACGAGTGCAATTATACCAACATGGGCTGGTGAAGCAACATCCTCCACAACTAGACTGAAGAACAAAAGAACAGCAACTTGTCTGTTCCCCTCCCCCAATTCCCCAATAAAAATCTAAAAAGAAAAAAAAGGTCACATGTCAGGTTGATGGGGTGGAAATCCAGTTCAATACTGTTAAGATGGCAGTTCTCCCCAGATTGATTCACATATTTAGTACAATTCCTACCAGAATTTCAACAGGCTTTTGGCAGAAATTAACGAGATGATCCTAAAAATTATATAGAATTGCAAAACACCTAAATTGCCAAAACAATTTTGAAAAAGAACTGTACAACTCATATTTCCCAATTTCAAAACAATGTAAAGTTGGGCCAGCCAAGTGGTGCATTGGTTAAGAGCTGGTTTGGGACACCAGCGACCCCGGTTCAGATCCCACATATGAGGGCCAGTGACACTGCCCTCTACAGCTAAGATGGTGAACAACAGCTCCACCTGGAGCTGGGCTGCGCGAGCCCTGGCGATGGTGTAGGCTGCAGCCCCTGCTGCAATGGACTGCCATAGGCTGCAATGAATGGCCGGCAGCCAGCGTAAGCAGCTGGCAGCCAGCAGGAGCTGCCAATAGCTGTGGTGAGAGACCATCCAGAGGCTGGCGATCAATCTGCCTCATCCGGGAAGAGCGCACTGATGATACCAACATGGGCCAGTGAAGCAACGTCCTCCGCAACTAGACTGAAGAACAAAAAGACAACAACTTGTCTGTTTACCTTCCCCGATTCCCCAGCGCTGTTCCCCTCCCCTAATTCCCCAATAAAATCTTTAAATATATATATATAGCTATTTTCAGTAGTCATCAGCACAATGTGATACTGGCATAAAGATAGATAAATAGATCACTAGAACAGAATTATGGGAACAGAAAAAAAATCTTTATATTTATGGTCAATTGATTTTCAACAAAGATGAAAAGAAAATTCACTGAGGAAAACAATAGCCTGTTTAATTAATGATACTATGAAAACCAAAGCTCCATATGCCAAAAAATGAAGTTAGACTGTTATCTCACTATTCACAAAATTAACACAAAACACAAGGTGTGATCAAACAATATGGTGAATGTTTAAATTTTAAAAATGTATTACAGAGTGCGTTACTTACCTGGACTCTTAGCTTGTCGGGAACAGTAACCGGGATCCGGTGTCTACTCCTGTTACTGCACCTGCAAACCCGTAGACATGCGTGAGTGCATCTCCATCCACATTGACCAGGCTGGTGTCCAGATTAGCAATGCCTGCTGGGAGCTCTCCTGCCTGGAACATGGCATCCAGCCAAATGGCCAGATGCCAAGTGACAAGACCATTGGAGGAGGAGATGACTCCTTCAGCACCTTTTTCAGTGAGACAGGCGCTGGCAAGCATGTGCCGAGGGCAGTGTTTGTAGACCTGGAACCGATGGTCATTGATGAAGTTCGCACTGGCACCTACCGCCAGCTCTTCCACCCCGAACAGCTCATCACAGGCAAGGAAGATGCTCCAATAAATACGCCCGGGGGCACTACACCATTGTCAAGGAGATCATTGATCTTGTCTTGGACCGAATTCCTAAGCTGGCCGACCAGTGCACAGGTCTTCAGGGCTTCCTGGTTTTCCACAGCTTTGGCGGAGGAACTGGTTCTGGGTTCACCTCCCTGCTGATGGAATGTCTCTCTCTTGATTATGGCAAGAAATCCAAGCTGGAGTGCTCTATGGACCCAGCCCCACAGGTTTCCACAGATGTAGTTCAGCCCTACAACTCCATCCTCACCACCCATACCACCCTGGAGCACTCTGATAGTGCCTTCATGGTTGACAATGAGGCCTTCTATGACATCTGTTGTAGAAATCTCGATATTGAGCGCCCAACCTACACTAACCTTAACCGCCTTATTAGCCAGATTGTGTCCTCCATCACTGCTTCCCTCAGATTTGATGGAGCCCTGAATGTTGACCTGACTGAATTCCAGACCAACCTGGTGCCCTATCCCCGCATCCACTTCCCTCTGGCCACCTATGCCCCTGTCATCTCTGCTGAGAAAGCCTACCATGAGAGCAGCTTACTGTAGCAAAGATCACCAATGCGTGCTTTGAGCCAGCCAACCAGATGGTGAAATGTAACCCTCGTCATGGTAAATACATGGCTTGCTGCCTGTTGTACCGTGGTGACATGGTTCCCAAAGATGTCAATGCCGCTACTGCCACCATCAAGACCAAGCGCAGCATCCAGTTCATGGACTGATGCCCCACTGGCTTCAAAGTTGGCATTAATTACTAGCCTCCCATTGTGGTACCTGGTGGAGACCTGGCCAAAGTACAGCGAGCTGTGTGCATGCTGAGCAACACCACTTAGCTATTGCTAAGGCCTGGGCGTGCCTGGACCACAAGTTTGACCTGATGTATGCCAAGCATGCCTTTGTTCACTGGTACGTGGGTGAGGGCATGGAGGAAGGAGAGTTTTCTGAGGCCTATGAGGACATGGCTGCCCTTGAGAAGGATTAAGAGGAGGTTGGTGTGGATTCTGTTGACGGAGAGGGTGAGGAAAAGGAGAGGAATACTAATGACCATTCCTTTCAGCCCTGCAACATGTAATACTCGGAACTTCAGCTTCAAGCTGACAGGAGTTAAAGCTTTCTGGATAGATTGTCTTCACTTGTACCTGTGATCATGTCTATCCTTTTAATGTGCACGTACAAGATTTTTTCCCTCGTGTCTCAAAAGTAAAGGCATTGAGAAAAAAAAAAAAAGGTATTACAGTAAAAGACACATTCAAATTAATCCTCCTCAAAATACTACCCCTCACTTCAAACACACTCATCCCATCTTTCTTGCCACTTTTTGAAGCAGTTCTGGAAGTGTCTTTAGCTGTGCTGTCGTGGCTGCATCGATGTCCTGAATCATTTTGAATTTGGGGTAGAGCCAGAAGTCACACAGTATCAGATCTAGTGAATAAGGTGGATGAGAACACACCATAATGTTTTTATTTGACAGAAATTGCTGTATACCAGAAACGATGTGTGACATGCAGTGTTGTCATGATGGAGAATGATTTATGGCACACTTTAAAACACACCTTCTCTCAACCGTAGCTCACACCTCACTGATTGCACCAAATAAGTTGAAACATTTCACACACTGTTACTAAGGTATGAAGCACCACTTCCTGTATTGAAGATCCCTGCCTTTCCACTGGATAGAACCCAGCAGCAGCATCCACTATATTCTTTGATCACACACACACTGAAAGGCTCTGTGTCACACATCACTTCTGGTATGGCAATTTCTGTCAAATAAAAACATTACGGTGTGTTCTCACCCCCTTTATTCACCAGATCTGGCACCATGTGACTTCTGGCTCTTCCCCAAAGTCAAAATGACAATGAAAGGTAAATGTTTTGAGTAGATTCATGACATCGAGGCAGCCACGACCGGGCAACTAAAGAGACTCATGAAAGAGGACTTCCAGAACTGCTTCAAAAAGTAGGAAGAACAATGGGATAAGTATGTTCAAAGTGAGGGGGAGTATTTTGAGGGGGATTAGTGTATTAATGGCAATGTGTCTTTTACTGTAATACAATTTTTTTATTTAAACACAGCATATTTTTTAATTACACCTCATAGATCACAAACCTTTAAATGTAGAGCTAAAACAAACTTTTAAACAGAAAACATGGGTGATTATCTTCAAGACCTTGAGTTAGGCAAAAGATTTTTAAATATGACACCAAAAATATGGTTCATTAAAATAAAATGATAAATTAGACCTTAAGGAAATTCAAATCTTTTGCACTTCAATAGACTAATGTTGTCTCATGATGACTGTCCTAATGCTAAATTATTCAAGGGAAGCAATCAGGTTGTAAATCACAAAATGGAGGCAATCTATTTGATTTAATCAACATAAACAAATAATCAAAATAATTGAGCATATTTCTATGGCCATAAAAAGCATTTTTTGTGTCCTCCTTTCTGCTCAGTCTTCTATTCCCAAGTCTTATAGCCAAGTCACATTAACAAAAGCCCATTTTACCATATATTGTTTACCTCTATATGCCTAAAGAAATACAATAATGCTTCTAGATTCCAAATGTATATCTATATTACAAATGTAAAAAGCACTGAGCCAGGCTGGCAAATGGCAGCATTTTACGGCCCCAGTTTAATTTATGGTCATTTCACAAAATCTGCCAAAATTATAAGATTTAAAGTTTTTTTCTATAATAAACTGATCCTTTGTCTCTCCATTTCTAATTCCTCAATTCCAATTCTACCAGGACAGTTTATATTATTAAAAACATCTTTGGAGGATTAATATTTTGGTCATAATTATTAGATGAATGTAATAATTGATTACATACATATATAATTGTCTAAATGTGATTTCACTTATATGTGGAAGCTAAAAAACAAAATAAACAAAACTGAAACAAACTAATGGACATAGAGAACATTTTGATGGTTACCAGATGGGAGCGGGCTTATAGGGGTGGGTGAAAAAGGGGAAGGAATCAAGAAGTACAAATTGGTAGTTACAAAATAGTCATGTAGATATAAAGTAAAGCATATAGAATATACTCAATAATATGGTAATAACTATGTACACTGCCAGGTGGGTATGAGACTAGTCAGGGGGATCACTTCTTAAATTACATAAATGTTTAACCACTTATTATAAAAGACATTTATTACATAAATGTCTAACCACCTAAAATTAATATAAAATAATATTTAATGACAAAAATAAAGTATTAAAAATAAATACATAAAATAATTGCCTAATCAGGAATAAAAATTTAATCCCTTAAAAGATGTTTAATAGTAATTTTAACTACTAGGCACACAATAGTGTTAGGAGATTAAAAATTAAATTTCAAGGTAGCTAAAGATAAATTCAAGAACATTAGACAGTTTTAAGGAGAATAAAATACTAAAATAAAAAGCTTATAATTCTGTTTATAAAATTGTGTGTAATTCTGCATTACTCATTTATATTTTCATATAAATTAATATAGAAGGATATTACTCAAAAATTTTTGTAAAACATTTTTAAAACAATGAAATAGCAATAAAACAATTTTCAGTTATAATCTTATTCATTAAAAAAAATAAAGGCACTTAAAAATGCACTGGGCTGACATACCAATTACTCTTCTTTTACACAGGGGGAAGTATGGCAGTGATCCTGTATATGCAAAGCTCCCTTTAACATTGATGATTTTGCCTTCATTAGAAACACAAAATTACTTCATCATATGCAATTTTATTAGTAATAAAAGGATCTCATAATTACTGTGTTAAGCAACTGGGGCCCTACATTCCCATGTCTGAGAATTTTCAATGAAGAGACTTCATTTTTACTAAGGTAATGACTAAATTTCGTTCAAGATTCTCAAATTTTGAATATATCACATTAAAGGGCACCCACTTTATTTTCAATTGCTTGAGTGGATGGGATTACAGAAAATGCAGTTGTACAATGGGAATTTTCTGCCACTCAACTGCCAGTGTAGTTATGCATGAAGAATTCTTATTAAGTCAAAAGAGAACAGAATGCATTTGAAAGAAGAATTGACCCCCCTGGATTCAGTTTTACGAATGGAAAAGATTCAAGGCTCGTGTCACTATGGACCCTTTTTCCTACTCAAAAAGAGAACATTTCTCATAATAACCATTAAATTGCTCCATAGTTTTAGGTTTGCAACATCAAGGCTTCATTAAAAATTAGGTATTTAGAGAAAACTGCATTTTTCTTCAAAGGAAAATGTTAACATATGTATAATTCCTCCAACATGCATTTTTCAATATTAAGGAAAGAAATGTAACTGTTTTTGCAACCTAGGCTCAGGCAACTGCTCAAGGAGCCTATAGAACTGATATCGGCAGTTTTATGCCTGATGGAAAATCATTCTAAAGATTTTTTTTAATCTAAAAAAGTAACGTCATCAATGTGCATTCCACCCTGGGATACACAAGCAGGAACTACATTGTGTTGTTAAAATGTTAGCAACCACGTTTCATTTTTTGAAAAGGTTTTCCTGAAATAAAGAGTTGATTATATCCCTTACTATTACAAGAATTTGATATATCACAATGCGTAAGAGTTACAGCATGTGCCAACTATCAACCAGGAAAAATGAACCTGATTCATAATTCACTTTGAGAATATCTATTAGTCAATGAAGTGATTTGTAATCATGAAGGCTGCCAGAAGTTGAATGAATAATGAGCCACAGTAAAATCCCTGGATTTTCTTAGTATTCTTATTTCATTATGTGACTTTTATTGCCACTTTTGATCACTGCTTTTCAGCAGCACAAATCAAATCACATATTTATTTAAAACTTTTTACTACTAAATATGCTAAAGGATATAAAAGCTGAATGACCAGAGTATTTAATGTCTTCCTGAAAATGAAGTCTTAGTGTTTATATCTTGAGCAGAGAAAATTTCATTCCTTCCAACCCCCTCAACACTTGCTTCATTTTATTTAAATTATTTAGTGAATACACTACTTCAGCATAACTCGTTCTAATTCAGTATATTTTCTTAAGTTGTCTCTATATAGTTTAAAACAAAACCATGTAACAGAATCTAGTTAATATCAGAAACCTTAAGCTTTCTTTTAATATTGTCATTGTATAGCATTTCCTCAGTTAAAATTATAATGTAAGCTGATGGCCAAAGAACATCTGACATCTAAATAATATAATCTTACTAAATTATAAACAGACAAAATATGAACCAACTTAAATCCTGGCATATTACTAAAGGGGTAATATGATAAATGAGTGTTTTTCAAAATGTAAAACTATTAAGCTATGTAAGACTGTCATTCTGATAATACTGGCCATTATAAGCATTTTACTCAGGAGCGTATGACATAAGACACAGTTTTAAAGCAAATGAAAAAGTGTGATAACAGATAGGCTCATATTTTTACTTACTTTTCATAATTTTCAAGCAAAAGGGGCCTTTTCCTGCTTTAAACTGATTATAACACGAGAGCGCATGTGGACCTCCTTAAGAAAAGCAATAGAGTGCTTAAGTAAAGATCTATCATATTAATTATTAAAATATAATATTTATGAAAAAAATTCAACTATCTAAATATCATGGATAGGGACAGCTGAGTGGCATGTTGGTTAAGAGCTGGCTTAGGACACCAGTGGCCCTAGTTCGGATCCCACATATGAGGGCCAGTGACACTGCCCTCTAGAGCTGAGATGGTGAACAACAGCTCCACATGGAGCTGGGCTGCCGTGAGTTGCCGGCAACCAGCGTGAGCAGCTGGCAGCCAGTTTGAGTTGCAAAGAGCTGCTGTGAGTGGCTGTCCAGAGGCCAGTGACCAATCTGCCTCACCTGGGAAGAGCGCAATGATGATACCAACATAGACCAGTGAAGCAATGTCCTCCACAACTAGACTGAAGAACAAAAACACGGCAACTTGTCTGTTCCCCTTTCCCGGTTCCCCAACGCTGTTCCCCTCCTCAAATTCCCAATTAAATAAATAAATAAACAAACAAACAAACAAACAAACATCATGGGTAAATTTCCAATAATAAATGCTTGGTTGCTCAAGATAACAAAATTCCATATATACACTATACATAGACTCCAAGAAGCTAGTACGATTATGGTAATGTCTCAGGAAAGATACTGTTTCACATTGAATGTTCTGCTTCACCTTGGAATTCACTTTATCGCCATTACCACACCAACTATGAGAATCATCTTTTCTTTCCTACAGAGATTAATCATTCATTCATTCATTTGTTCATTCATTCCTTCAACAGATGCTTAAGAATCTACTATGTGCCAGGTATTGTGTAAAAACTGGGGACATAAAAATTAGACACACAGACTTTGCACAAGCCCTTAAGAAATCTATAGTCTAGTTAGAAAGAGGCATATAAATAAATAGGTGCAATAAAATATAGGTTCTAGGAAAGACCTCTGTACTGAAAAGGCTCAAAGAAGATAAGTTTCAATAACAGGTCAGTAGTCAGGAAAAGCTTCAAAGAGATAACAAAGCTCAGTCTTGAATAAAATGCTGCTACTTACTAAGGAGCAAAGAGGAAAGATCATAATAGTAAGGAGGAAAATATTAATGAAGACAAAAGTGCCAAATAAGTAATCATGGTAGGGTGACTACAAACTATTCAGTTTAACTAAGGCTGACATGTAAAGAGTAATTATGATGTTGGGTGGTACAGGAGGGCTGCCAGAGGTATGAAGTAGGATGCAACAGCTCAATAAGAAAAGCATTGTATGTACACTAGAGAGGACACAATCTATATCTTATAAACAACAGAAACCATAGAAGGGTTTTAAGTGTAAAAATCACAGGATCATAGGTTTCCATAACGTCTAAACAATTTGTGAATTTGGCTCTCCTCAACAATGGTCAAACTAACATTTCACATTTCATTATATGTTAGAGAACTAATATCACCATTTTAGCATATGTGTTTTATATTTATATGTAAATAATATCCCAGAACAAGGGTCTCATTCTATAGCAAACTTGTGAATTAAACAAGTCTACTACCTGAAGCATGGGGCAGACACTAAAGATACACTGTTTTCCAAGGAAGCATCGCCAAGATTCTACTTAAAGAATTCAAACATGCCATTTATGCATTTACATACACGCAAAACATTAAGTACATATATTCTACTAACAGTCTGTCAAAAGTTATGCTCACATAAAGTCACAAAAGCAAATGTTTTGGCCAGACACATTTTGGTGTATCTCAATCAGAGTACAAAATTGTTGTGCACTAGCCAGACTATGCTTCAAAAATGAAGCAGCTCACACATAAAAGCTTCATGCAGCTTAACACAGCACTTCTAAATAGGATGTTTGAGCAGAAGCTCTGAGCTCAGAGAGTCCAGAGTTGGAATCCTGGGTTGGCCAGTAACATTATGCAGATTATTAAACTCTTTGAGTCTTAGTTTCCTTATTTATAAACCTGGGATAATTATTCCTACCCCATATAACTGTTGTGAAGATATAATGAAATATAGAAAGCACTTAGCATGAAGCTGAACAAATATTATTCAATAAATAGTACTTTGTCATTTTAACTACAAGAGCAATTGTTCTAGTTATGATAAATACAAGTTTATACAGTAAATAATTGTTTTATTTGCGTTATAGTATTAAAGAAATTTCCAAAGTCTGATCCAATTAAAAATGTTTGAGGCCGGCCTAATGTGAAAATAATAATAATAATAATAATAACAACAACACTGAGACAAATTATTTCAAAATAATATATTCAAGAAAAAAAATTTTGAAAAAAATCATCAAGTTACACTTAATAATTACTTATAGAACATTGTAAGGGAGAGTCCAACCTTACTATAGAAATATTCAGAAACTTTTTGAAGAAAAGAAAATTTTACAACAAAACGCTTCCTTTAAATATAGTGCCTCTTGGGCCCGCCGAGTGGCGTGGTGGTGAAGCGCTGGCTTAGGAAGCCAGTGGCCCCGGTTCGGGTCCCACATATGAGGGCCAGTGACACTGCCCTTAAAAATAAATAAATAAATAAATATAGTGCCTCTTACAGAAACATATAGTACAGATGGTTATAATCATGCAATGTCATATACCTCCTGTAGTATAATGATCCTCTCTTTACAGTTAGGACTTCAGTGAGAGTCCTACCAGTCTGAAACCTTGGGCTTTGTTTATGCCCTAAAAGGAGAAAAATTAAAACATAATAACAATGATAGCAACAAAAAAGGCAGAATACTAGCAAAGCAAGGCTGTAAAAGAAAATTTACTTTAACCACTTGACAATGGAGATGACTCAAGTGAAAACAACTAGACTAACAAAGACCAAAGCAACATTACTATTGTTATTTATATATACTTGCATATATATATATATATATATATATATATATATATATACACGCGCGCGCACACACACACATATACTCACATATACACATACTTCAGGGTTAGGTAAGATTGGGTCAAGTCACAAATGTAACTAGTACAACAAAATGAAGTTATGATTAGTAAATATGTATTAAATGATATTGACGTGAACTACAGATTGCTAAGTAGATATATTATTAACTCTTACAATATTAAACATATATTGTCATCCACTAGATCTCTGGGATAGCAAGCATTAACAATGGCTACCAGTTGAAAGACCAAATAATCTATCTGAAAATGGAAGAGAATCTTTAAGCTGACAGTGCAGCTATCCTGAAATTTCCTGAAATTGGTAATATATTTTAAAGTATAGAACATGTGATTCTGTTTTACCCAATATTCATTCAAATGGAAGTCATGAATTATAAGTTAGCTAGCATGTGTTATATGGAAATAAGAATGGAGGTAAAAGAGAAGCTAATCAAACTACTTTTATTCATATGTGTAATTCATATGTGTATATTCATAAATACCAAATTATTACTTCCATTCCTTCTCACTGTTAGGTTGATTTCTGTGTAATCTTTTAGACTGAAGTAATGAAGCACTATGGGTCAACATCCCAATAATGTCTCATAAAACAAAGTTTTAACCAAACTGTTGTTTAATAACACTGAGAACATAAAATAATATTAGCATGATCTTTCTTGTATGAAGATGACACTGACTCACCTCAACTTCAAGTTGTTTTTCCATGGTGGAGATGGACTTACTGATCTAATCAATTCTCTTGCCAAAGTTCCTTGGTGAACCACAGCTTATATCTGCAAGATGAATGTTACCAGTGGTCACAGAAAATAACTAAGTTAAATGATCAATGTAGACCTGAAACCTATGCCTTGGTCCCAAACCTCTATGTCCTTATGAACTAAAAATAAAGTTACAGGGGCCGGCTGAGTGGTGCGGTGGTTGAGTGCTGGCTTGGAAGGCCGGCGGCCCCGGTTCGGGTCCCACATATGAGGGCAAGTGACACTGCCCTCAAAAACAAAAATAAATAAAAAAATAAAAATAAAGTTACAGAAATATATAAATTATATAATACTCACATACAAAATTGTACATGTATTTACTCACAGTCATTGTATTCTACATATACTGACCTAAAAATACGAATAATCAGAGCCTGACCTCTATCCATCCCTAAGCAAAAAATGTTCTCAGTTATCGTAACTAATACAAATATTGCTTCTGACGTGTAAAATCAGAGATGTATAATAAAAATACTCAAAACATGAAAGCATGCCAACTTTACATCCCTTATCACCAGCAGCAATAACTGAGGAAATTACAAAATATTTTTGTTAATGTTAGCAATATTCTCAATAGCATTATATGTAGTATGACTATAGGCAAAATTATGTTGACATTTCCCAGAATTCTGAAAAATGCTACGTTTTATATAAAGAAAAAATATTTTCATTACTACAGTACTCATTCATGTTAATACAAAGGTTTTGTAATTAAATAATCCTGATATGGAATTTTATCAATTGCCAGTTGAATCTCCATAAGAATTGAGAAGGTGGTTAAACATTACTTGAAGACATACATAGTTTTCAAGTATAAGTAAAATTAATGTTATGTGTTTCTTTATTATTTAAGGGAATGAGACATTAGATTAATATCTGTTAAAAGTCAATAAGAAACAGTAAAGAGGAAGGACAAGATCCAAGAAGGCGGAATAGATCTATCAGCCTGAAGAAGCATCTGAATTCTAGCTGAACAGCAGTTTTATAACTAAGGATATAAAGAAGTAGCCAAGTTGAGACTGGTAGAAGGGGTGGAGACATGAAATGGGCAGGCCCCAAACCTCCCTGTGGCAGCTGAACATCAGGAGGGTTATCTCAGCCACAGAGATTGACCCCAGAGAAGTGAGGAACCCCAACCGCACACCAGGCTACCCAGCCCAGAGTATTGGTGCCAGAAAAAGGAGACCCCACAATATCTGGCTGTGAAAAATGGGGATTCCGACCATCTGGGTGGGATGGAATGCTGCAAGAAACCCAGGTGTCCCCTTAAAGAGCACATGCAGGCACTCAAACTGGGCTCTGGTGGAGGGAGAGCAACTCTGGGGGCATAGGAGACAAATAGGGAGAGACTGAGTTATGTAACTTCGGGGCAAAAGCTGGAGGGACAAGTTACCATTTTCCCTGTGTTGGGTCCTCTTCCCATGTAGCTAGCAGGCAGGGGTCATCTTTCCTGTGTTGAGCCCTTGCCCCATGCCTATGGCCAAATCTGAATCTCAATTGGTCTGGTTAGTTCCTCTTGCTCCACCCTGCTCCACCTTGCTCCAAACCCAACTTCATACTATAGGAGGCTTTATCAGGTACTGAGTCAGCACGTGGCAGCAGGCCTCAGGGTCCTGGCATTTTTTGGAACTACCCAGACCCAGAACTGGTGGCAGCTATTCTTGGTTCATAGCATGTCTACTCCCACTCACCTCCAGGTACAACATAGGCTACAACCAACCATGGTTTGCTTTGTAGCTCCTACCAGGTACTCCCCGGCCATCACAAGCAGGAGCTGACCTGGGCCTGCACTGGGGTCCTTCCCAAGAGGAACCAGAACCAACATATTTGGAGATTGGCTTCAGACCACAGCACTTAGCCCCACAAGTGGCACACCCAAAAGGAGGTCTCAAAAGGCAAAAGAGCCTGCTGGGGCAAATCTTGCTCCATGGGGTAAGCCCCACACACAGCACCCCATAAGCTATGTGGCCAAATCCCACAGCCAATCAGCCTAAGGGTAAATCCCACCTGTTGATGTGCCAATAACAATCAAGGTACAAATATAACAGGATGGTACACACAACCCACACAAGGGACACTCCTGATGCACACAGCTCAAGTGACCAGGGAGACTATGCCACTGGGCCCCACAGGACACCTACTATATAAGGCCACCTGGCCACGACTGGAAGACATAGTAGGTCTACTAATACATAGAAACAAACACAGAGAGGTAGCCAAAATAAGGAAACAAAAACATATGTCCCAAATGAAAGAACAGCAGAAAATCCCAGAAAAAGAACAAAACAAAGTGGAGGCAAGCAACCTACCAGATACAGAGTTCAAAACAATGGTTATGGGCTGGCCAAGTGGTGCATTGGTTAAGAGCTGGTTTTGGGATGCCAGCAGCCCCGGTTTGTATCCCACATAGGAGGGCCAGTGACACTGCCCTCTACAGCTAACAACAGCTCCACCTGGAGCTGGGCTGTGCGAGCCCCGGTGACGGTGTGGACTGCAGCCCCTGCTGCAGTGGGCTGCCATAGGCTACAGTGAGTGGCCCGCAGCCAGCATGAATGGCTGGCAGCCAGCGCGAGCTGCCAATAGCCATGGTGAGCGACCATCCAGAGGCCGGTGACCGATCTGCCTCATCTGGGAAGAGCACAATGACGATACCAACATGGACCAGTGAAGCAACATCCTCCGCAACTAGACTGAAGAACAAAAAGAGAGCAACTTGTCTTTTCCCCTTCCCCGATTCCCCAATAAAATCTTTAAAAAAAAACAATGGTTATAAGAATACTCAAGGAACTTAGTGAGAACTTCAACAAAGAGATAGCAAGCATAAAAAAGGACACTGAAACCATGAAAAAGAACAAGTCAGAAGTGAAAAATACCATAACTGAAATGAAGAATGCACTAGAAGGAGTCACCAGCAGACTAGATGAAGCACAGGATCAAATCAGCAATTTAGAAGGTGAGGTAGCAGAAAACACTCAATCAGAATAGCCAAAAGAAAAAAGAATCCAAAAAAATTAGGATAGTTTAAGAGACCTCTGGGACAACATTAAACATAACAATAACATTCGTATCACAGAGGTACCAGAAGGAAAAGAGAGAAAGCAAGAAATTGAGAACCTATTTAAAGAAATAATGATGGAAAACTTTCCTAAGCTGGCAAAGGAAACAGACATACAAGTACAAAAAGCCCAGAGAGTCCCAAAAAAGATGAACCCAAACAGGCCCACACCAAAATACATTATAATTGGGCTGGCCGAGTGGCTCAGTTGGTAAGAGCTCGCTCAAAAGTGAGAGCTCTGAACAACAGGGTCCCCAGTTCGATTCCCCGCCTGACCTGAGCTGCCACTGAGCTGCCAACAGATGGCAGGATGGTTCAGCTAAAAAAAAAAAAAAAAAAAAAAACAAACAAAAAACACATTATAATTAAAATGGCAAAGGTTAAAGACAAAGAAAGAACTCTAAAAACAAAAAAAAGCAGTTATCTACAAGGGAGCTCCCATAAGACTATCAGTTGATTTCTCAACAGAAACTGCAGGCCAAAAGGGACTCGCAGGAAATATTCAAAATGATGAAAAGCAAGGATGAACAATCAAGATTACTCTACCAGGCCGCCAGAATGGCGCGGTTGTTAAGCGCTGGCTTGGGAAGCGGCCCCGGTTCGGGTCCCACATATGAGGGCCAGTGACACTGCCCTCAAAAATAAAAAAAATAAAAAAGATTACCCTACCTAGCAAGGCTATCATTTAAAAATCGAAGTACATTTGGGGTCCTCCCGGGTGGCACAGTTGATTAAAGTGTGAGCTCTGAGCAACAGGGTCGCCGGTCATCAGTTCGATTCCCACATGGGTCAGTGAGCTGAACCCGAGCTGAGCTGCCGCTGAGCTGCCGAAGGGCAGCCAGATGGCTCAGCTAGTAAGAACACATGCTCTTAACAACAAGGTTTCTGGTTCGACTTCCCATGGGATGGTGGGCTGCACCCCGTGCCCCCCTAACTAGATTGAAAGCAGTGACTGGACTTGGAGCTGAGCTGCGCCTTCCACAACTAAGACTGAAGGACAACAACTTGACTTGGAGCTGATGGATCCTGGAAAAACACAATGTTCCCTTTCCCCAATTCCCCAACACTATTCCCTTCACCAATTCCCCAATAAAATCTTTAAAAAAATAAAAAATAAAATAAAATAAAAGGACAGATAAAGACCTTCCCAGACAAGAAAGGGCTAAAGGAGTTCATCATTACCAAACCAGTATTATAAGGAATCTTAGAGGGACTTCTTTAAGATGGGAAAATATATATGAATAATAAATAATAAATATAAAATGGCACTAACTACATGTCTGCCAATAATTATTTTCAATGTAAATGGATTAAATGCTCCAATCAAAAACACAGAGTGGCTGAATGGATATGAAAACAAAACCCTTACATATGCTGCCTACAAGAGACTCACTTCAGATTGAAAAACACACGCAGGCTGAAATTAAAGGGATGTAAAAAGTTATTTCAAGAAAATACAAATAAAAAAAGGCTGGGGTAGCAGTACTTACATCAGACAAAATATAATTTAAAACAAAGGCTACATGACAAGAGACAAAGAAGGAACCAGTAATCCCACTTCTGAATGTTTATCTGAAGAAACCCAAAATGCTTCGAGGAGGCATGTGCATCCATATATTCACTGCTGCCTGATTTACAATAGCCAATAAAGAGGAGGTGGTACATATACTCATGTACAATGGAATATCGCTAGGCCATGGAAGGGAATGGGTTCTTGCCATCTCCAGCAGCATGGATGGACCTGGAGGTTACGTGCTGAGTGGAGGATGTCAGACAGAGAAAGACAGATGCAATGTGATTTTGCTTACAAGTGGAATCTAAAGAACAAATAAACACACAAAACAGAAACAAACTCATAGATACAGAGAACATTTTGATTGTTGCCAGATGTGGGAGGGGGGTTTATGGGGTGGGTGAAAAGGGGGAAGGGATTAAGAAGTACAAATTCGTTGCTACAAAGTAGTCATGGGGATATAGAGTATAGCATAAGCAATATAGTCAATAATATTGTAATAACTGCAATATTGTATGGTGTCAGATGGGTACTAGATTTACTAGGGTGATAGATGGGAGGTGATTGGGGGCAAGGTGAAAAAAGTGAAGGGGTAAAGAAGTACAAATTGGTAGTTACAAAATAGTCATGAGAATGTAAAGCACAGGGAATATAGGCAATGATATGGTAATAATGATGTATAGTGCCATGTGGGCACTAGACTAAAGAGGGGGATCAAGGGCCAGCCTAGTGGCGCAGCGGTTAAGTGCTGGCTTGGGAAGCCAGTGGCCCCGGTTTGGGTCCCACATATGAGGGCCAGTGACAATGCCCTCAAAAAAAATAAATAAATAAAGAGGGGGATCACTTCTTAAATTATATAAAAGTCTAACCACTATACTGTACACATGAAATTAATATAAAATAATATTGAATGTCAACTGTAATTGAAAAATTTAAAAGGAGGGGAAGGTAAAGGAAAAAAATTAATTAGCACAGTGAAGTGGTAAGGTTCAAGGTAAGTATGTATCTGACTTATAGTAGGAAATTAATAAATACTGAATAAATTTTAAAAGTATTAAAACTAAAAAAAAGAGTATATTCACCATCTGTTGGATAAAGAGTTAAATATATCAAATAGATCAAGCCTGTTAATTTTGTTCATATCTTCAACGTTTTTACTAATTTGTTCTATGCTTGAATCAGCAGTTTTAAAAATAAAAGTATATTAAAATCTCCTACCATAATTGTGGACATGTTAAATATTCATTAGAATTTAAAAAAAAGAATTTCATCAGTTTTTGATTAATATAGTATTTAAAGGCCATATTGTTAAGAGTCATACAAGTTCATGAATATTATTTCTTCTTGGTGGACTGTTTCTTTTTAAAATTGTGCAGGGGACCTTTTGATACTTTAATATTTTCCCCCCTGAAATTCTATTTTGTCTAATTGGGGTATATTTTTTTTCCATCCCTATAATTTTCAACCTTTGTGTGACTTTGCTTTAGGTTTGCCACTTGCCAAGCATTATATAACTAAACTTTGGGACTGGCCAAGTGACGCGTTGGTTAGGAGCTGACTTGTGATGCCAGCGGCCCTGGTTCAGATCCCACATATGAGGGCCAGTGACACTGCCCTCTACAGCTAAGATGGTGAACAACAGCTCCACCTGGAGCTGGGCTGCTGTGAGTCCCCGGGACGGCATAGCTGCAGCCCCTGCTGCAGTGGGCTGCCATAGGCTACAGTGCGTGGCCGGCAGCCAGCATGAGTGGCTGGCAGCTGGTGTGAGCTGCCAAGAGCCGCTGTGAGCGGTCATCCAGAGACCAGCGACCTATCTGCCTCACCCGGGAAGAGCGCAATGACGATACCAACATGGGCCAGTGAAGCAATGTCCTCCACGACTAGACTGAAGAACAAAAGCATAGCAACTTGTTTGTTCCCCTTCCCCGGTTCCCCAACACTGTTCCCCACCCACAATTCCCCCAATAAAATCTTTTAAAAAAATAAAAATAAAAATAAATAATAAACTTTGTTTTTCTATCCCATTTGATAACCTATGTCGTTTCATAGGTTATCTTAATCTATTAACATTTATTGTAATTAATTATATATTTGGACATATTTTGAACTTCAGAGTCAGACAGCCTCATTCAAATCCTGGCTTCAACAGTTATTAATGTGACCTTGGTCAATCTCTTTGTTGCCTGACTTCCTCCTTCATAAAATGAGGGTACGGAGGCAATTCGTTAGCTCAGTTGGTTAGAGCACAGTGCTCATAACACCAATGTGGCCAGTTTGATCCCCACATGGGCTACTGAGATGCACCCTCCACAACTAGATTAAAAACAACTACTTGACTTGGATCTGATGGATCCTAGAAAAACACACTGTTCCCCAATAAAAAACAAATCTTAAAAATAAATAAACAAACTAAAATAAAATGAGGGTGCTAACACTACCACAGAGAGATGTTAGCATAAAATTAATAAATAAATGTAAAGTGCTAAACAGTATTTAATACATACACAGTAATTGCTATAACAATGCCAACTACTATTGTTATGATTATCTTATATGTTTTCAGTTTACATACTTTTTCTTTGACCCACATTTCCTACATTTGGATTAATAAAGGTTTATAAATTCTCTTTTTTTAAAAGGAAACAGTAGGGGCCAGCCAAGTGGCTCAGTTGGTTAAGAATTGGCTTAGAGTGCATGGTCTGAGCAACAGAACTGCCGGTTCGATTCCCATATGAGCCAGTGAATGCTCACCCTAGCTGAGCTGTCACTGAGCTGCCAACAGGTGGCAGGATAGCTCTGCTGGTGTAACAACAAGATTGCCTGTTCAGTGGTGGGCTACACCCACCCGCAACTAAGACTGAACTCGGCACCTTGAGCTGAGCTGCTGCCCGGATGGATTAATGGATAGGGCATGCATTCTTAACAACAAGGCTGCCAGGTTCAACTCCCCGCATGGGATGGTGGCTACGCCCATCCGCAACTAATACTGAACGCAGCACCTCGAGCTTAGAGGCCAGGAGCTGCCGACAGGAAGCCAGATGGCGACTGGCGCCCTCCACAACGAAGAAAGAAGAACAACAACTTGGCTGGCCCCCTTCCCCAATTCCCCAATAAAATCTTTAAAAATAATAATAATAAATAAATAAAAATAAAAATAAATTAAAAAGGAAGCAGTAAACAACTAGACACGATTCAAACAAAATCACAATGCTAAGTACCCATGATGAGTAAGGCATTCACTATTTGGGGCTTCTGTGAACAAACATAAAAATAACGAAGCATAGTACACAATCTCAAAGAAATCACGATATTGATATTATTGAAACCTTCCACTTTCGGTTCTACATAGTTGTTTGCAACAACAGACAGTTAAATGCTAACCTGGCATCCTTTTATAGAACAGGGAGCATGAGGTGGAAAAGCGTGGCATCATACCAGATCACGGCAGAGGCAGCTACCACAGGGATGAGGCCTTGAGGCTCCTCTTGCAAGTGGAGGTAAGGAAGTTTCAATAGAAGTGTTGAGAATATCTGCTACAACCTGTAATGTATGCCCACTGCCACCTGTAAACAAATAAACTTTGTTTATTTTAAGGCACTGTACAAATGTTTCTAGTCACAATCCATTTCAGTGGGTCATTCTCTTTAACAACTCTTTATTACATTCCTTACCATCATCCCACACCAACTCACCAAAACTGGGAGTCCTCCACTAGGCTGCAAACTCCTAAAGTTCCTCTTCATTTTGGTTTCCCATTTCCACAAGGCCCAGCTGAGCACCTTACTAACTATAAATGCTTAATAAATATTTGATAAATTGAATTAAACTAGTCATTTTACTCCCTCACCTGTTACATGAAAAATTATCACTTATTCTAGCTACAGTCACCATTCCTGGCAGGACAGAATTAGATGAAAAGACAAGATTACTTATTCATTCAGCAAATGTTTTGCTCAAACACCTAGGTACCATGTTAAGTGCCATGGATACTAGTGTAAATAACACGATTCTTGCACTTAAATTACTCAGTCAGGTAAGAAAGATAGAGATGGAAATTAGCCATTATAACACTCTATAATCAGTTTATAACAAGTTTTGTAGAAAATGCTACAAATACTAAAAGGAAAGGAAAACTGACTTAGAATAAAGATTTTAGAGAGGAATGTCATGTGAGATAAGTACTAAAAAATAAGTAGCTACTGGGCAGAGGGACAAATACAGAAAGGGCATTCTTGATGGAGGGAAGAGGTAAATAATTACAGAGGTGCAGAAAGGTACACGATATTCTGAGAACTTCAAGAAACTTTTGAATATTAGCAGATGAGACAGAAAAGGCATGAGAAAGATCACAGAAATGCCTTATTATGCTAAAAAGCTGGACCTCTGTCCTGATGAAAGGAGGTAAGCCAGGAGAATGACGTGATCATTAAAAAGATCTTGACAGCAGTGGGAAAGATGGGAGGAAGAACAAGACCGAAGGCAAAGAGCCAAATCACATGAAACAAAGCTGGCTAGACCTAATGGTATATGTAATTATGGTGACAAAATTCACTGCTAAGGACTATTAGGTCTGTTACCAAAAGGGTCTCAAATTCAGATATCTATTTAGAGAATACTACAGATTCTAATGTGTTTTAGAAAACTGTTAATGATATAATCTCAACGAAAAAGCATGGCAGGAATTGCACAGGAATTACATCAAGATGCCAAAATATTAATAATGACTAGCTCTAGGTAGCGGGTTTACAGGTCATGTTTTAATTTTTGTTACTAATATATTTTAAATTTTCTACTTGATAAAATTAAAAATCCTAGAGCAATTCCTTGAAACTTAGCTAAAACTGGCATTAACCCTAAAAGGCCAGAGCCAGGATTCCTTAACAACATAACTGGCCCCAAAGCCTCCCTTTACCAACATAGCCCACTATACCTCGTACATAAAATACTCATTCCTACATCAGGACCTACATCGGACCTTCTGCTTCTGTAACATCTTCTTGCCTACCTGTATCTCAAGTTCATCATAGCACCAGTTATATCCATCTTGTACATGCAATACCAATAGCTCATTATATGCCTCACACATTGTGACATCCAGTCATATCTTTTATTGAAAGCCTTCCTGAATAGTTCTCCAGTTTGTTCTTCCTATAATTTTTTACAAGAATATTAGTGTAAAATCAGTCCTATTCCAAAACAAATATTCAGATATAATCCAGTTATGGTTATATGTGCATATAACTATACCAATGATTTGATAAACTGCAAACTTATATATATAACCACTACTAAAAGGTTTTCAAATCTATTATATTAGAAAAAAATGCCTACTGTTAAGGGTGGAATTGTGTTCCCCCAAAAGATGTTGACGTCCTAACCCCCAGTACCTGTGAATGTGACCTTATTTAGAAATAGGGTCTTTGCAAATGATCAAAATGATGTCATTAGGATGGGCTCTAATCCAATATGAGTGGTGTCCTTATAAATCGGGGGAATTTGAACACAGAGGCAGACATACACAGAGAGGACACCACATGAAGATGACAGCAGGGATCAGAGTGGTACATCTGCAAGCCAAGGAACTCCAAAAATTGCCAGCAAACCACCACAAGCTAGGAGAGAGGCCTCGAATAGATTGTCTGCTTCACAGCCCTCAGAAAAAAACAACCTTGCCAACAAATTGATCTTGTACTTCTAGCCTCCAGAACTGAGAGACAATAAATTTCTATTGCTCAAGCTACCCCATTTGTGTTATTTTGTTACAGCAGCCCTAGCAAAATAATATATCTACTAAGGGAAACCATGATTTTTTTTTTCTCTTGGAAGTCACTAAAGACAAAAAATTCTAAGGAAAGACTGCAAATCAGAAATAATAAAGTTTCTTGCTATTTATTTTTCAACCTGGTAGCAAAGGTGCTATTTAATAACTAAGCCAACCTAGTGCCAAAAAAGTCTCGTAAGACATGAGTCATCCTTCATCCTATATAGTATCATTTGCA
Organism: Aselliscus stoliczkanus; assembly: GCA_033961575.1. Lineage (NCBI taxonomy): Eukaryota > Metazoa > Chordata > Mammalia > Chiroptera > Hipposideridae > Aselliscus > Aselliscus stoliczkanus. Next base: position 50,024,406 of record CM066728.1, on the reverse strand, counting down.
CATACAGCATCAAAAAATCAAACACTGGAGAATGTTATCATCCTTTAAGTACTGGGACATGAGAATAACATGAAATTACAGAGGTTCCATAAGAGTGTTACTCTATGAATTTTTATGTACCTGTGAGAATACAATTTGACTCACAGTAAAATCAAAAGGTAATACAGTGAGTTGCTTGATAAGGAGCAATGAAATCAGGGTAGGTCAGGAATGCACTCTGTAGTAACATACTTAAATTCAAATCTTTGCTCTGTTATTCACCACTATGTGACCTGAGCAAAACACAACCATGTTTGAGCCTCAAATTCTTCATCAGTAAAATAGGAATTTTACATTTTACATGAATGGACTAAATAATACATGAGCTGTGCTTAGCAGATAATGATAAAAGAGTTTTAATAGTTATATAAAAAGTAAAATTCATAAATTAAGGGTTTTTTACAATTCTCCGGAGTAGGGCAAATAATTAGGCAAGCCTATATAAGAACAAAAGTCTTGGTCATACATACTATATATAAAAACATTGCCTTTGACTCGCTTCTTATTATAAAATGCATGACTTTCAAAATTTTAAAATCATTTGTCAAAACTCAAAACACATTTAAACTTACTAATACTGGAACTGAAATACAAATAGGATCTCCGTGACTTTTGGCTCTGTCACAGACATTCACTGATATGCAGCTTTCAAAGCTCTAACAACACCACTCCCTAATTCCCTCAGATCACTAAGCTCTACCAGTCCAAAAAAAAAACTATCTTTACAACTTAGACTTACATCAGGTTAACTCTAATAGCATGGTATAATCCACGTATTACTAATTTGCCTTTGCCTTTTTGCCTCTTTTTAAATATAAATCTTATAAATTTAAAATATATAGCTTGAAAATGTTACTAATTGAAAAGAGGCTTATTTTGGAATTTATGTCCTCATTGAGAGAAATGTGTAAATAATGCAAAACCCAGGTTATCACCAAAATTCAAAAGGCCTTATTATAGCATGCAAACATGCTCCACAAGATACAAATTGTATTTCTACTGCTAATGGTAATAGAAGTTATAAACTAAAATTTATATCTACATATAAAGAAAGAGAAGAAACTACATAATTAAGTCCAAAATGACGACAATTATTATAGAGAGAATGGTAGTATTTTTGCTAATCTTTTTATCTAAACAGCTATCTACATTGGTCAAATTTATTGGAAAATGTATCAACAACCAACCTCTTAAGAGATAGCCAAATAGTAATTATTCTTAGCACCTTTTAATAAACTTTGGTGAACTATAAAAACATGTTCAATGCTATAATAAATTTAATAATATTAGCACCAAAGCTAATGTGGGGTCAAAACCAAAGATAGGTCTTATTTCCTAAATATTTACAAAAACATGTCTTGCCTTCATACTTAGTATACTTTCTAATTTTAATTCAAATAGATTTTGTTAGTTGAGTTGTAAAAAAAAAACAAAAAACCTGCTTCTTGCTAACTAAGCAACATTAAAGCCACTTTTCCAAAAACACTATTACACAATTATTTTTTATTTACAGAGAGATAATTAGATTGGCGACAAAATAGGGTATTCAGAAAAAATCTTAGATCTTTTTTTTAATTGATGTAAGTTAGCAAATGCCATATTCTATTTATTCAAGATACTTATTAAAAATAATATAATATTATTTTGACTGATCCAAAATTATAATTCTAAGAATTTTTTCAAAGGTAAAAAACAACAATGGGAGAAAAATATATACATATATACACACATAAATATTTTTACGTAGAACGGCTACTGATTTTTATTAAATCCTTTTTATGTCTCTAAAAAAAAAAAACCAGCAATGGAAAACTAAATATAAATATTTTTTATTTCTCTCTAAAAGTCCTAATACAGTAATATTAATAAATCATACAAATACACTACATTTATATAACCTGTTAAATTATTGGCAAAAGACCACATCAATTTTTATCTCCCTGAGGGCAGGGACTTTGCCTTTATCTACCTACCATACCTTAAGCATGAAAAGAACTCAATAAATAGGTGTTAACTATCTATTCCTCAAGAACAATAAGCACAACAGTAATGTAATTCTCCTAAGAATTATGGGAAATAATGAGCTGGGAATTCAAAACAGGCCTGAACAAAAGTTTACAAAGTGCAAATCTAACATTAATAGAAGAAAATTCTACCCTTTTTACCCAGAAACAAACTCAGAGGTCACAACTGGAAACTGTGTACTGGTTGTGTCAATAAAAAATACACAGCCAATGTTAGTTATGAAATAATCTCAACTTGGTCTAAAGTGAAGTTATTAAGAACTGAGTAGAAACAGTGCAGATATTTAAGTGCCTATCATCCTGGTACTATATATGGCAAAGAAAAAAAATTACCTTTTGCCATATTCTGTTGTTGTTTTTGTGAACACCACATACCCTTTCTACAGAGAGCTATTATAACTAAGAAAGTAAGGTAACACGTGGATTGTATATGGACTATAGATTCTTGTGTCTCACCAGGGTCTCTGGTTTTTGCACTGCTGGTTTGGTGGTTAAAATTTCGTATTCTCACCACCGTTGTACAGATTCATATTGTGGTCAGGGATAAAACAGGTTATTCAGGGGCTAGTTTCCTTTCCCTTCACCTTCCTTATCTCTTGAGTTTCACATTCCTGCTAGAGCAACATGAGGACATCAAACCAGTGCAGAAAATTCCATATATTATTACATATTACAGATGGTCACCAGAATTTTCAACTAGACAAGAATTACCTTTTGAAATATTTACACACACACTTTTCCATGCAGACTGAAATGTTATAGAAATGAAAGAAATCATATTTGGTGAGTGTGAACAAATAAATTAATAATTTAGGCTAAATAGAAGGGGTATCTGAATGTTGTATCTGATTACATTGGGTCTCACCTCCCCAACCTCACACACTGGAGAAATTTTCCTACTAGAAGGTGCTGAACACATAACATTATCGACCTAAAATACTCAGAAAAAAAGTGTTACCTGGTTTGCTTGTTAAAACACAACTATGTTGAGAATACTTATAACATTGACAAAGTTACTATTAGTAGCTTCATCTCCCCTGAAAAGAACTATTACTACTATTACAAGTTTCCAAGTATGTATTTATAAAAGGAAGCAAATAATTTATTAAACCAACTTTTTGGTCTTGAAGCAACAGCTTTGGAAAAAGGTGGTTTTACAATACGTACAGAATTTCACCTCGTTATATTGCTATTTTTTCATAGAAGAGGCATGGCACTGTGTGAATATTATGACTCAAGCTTACTCATCTCAACTAAGAATGAACTAAATTTGTTAGAGTAAAAACCTGAAAGAGAACATACATGCATGTAATTCTAAGTTGCCATTTTTAGAATGGGGTTTTTCTCCAAAAAGAATTTTTAAAATGTGTTTCCACATTATTCTATTTGTGCTTTCACTTTTCTGCTCTTGTAAGTTTGCTGCTACAGAAAAAAGAAACAAACTCATTTTCAAATAGAAAGTCATTCGTGATTTGACCATAGCATAAGCCACGTGAAAAAGAAGTAATTTGTTGAAGTTCTGACTGCCAAAATATATTGAAATTTAGATACATGTACACATAAAGAGACTCTTGTGTTTGTGCCCATCCCTATTTTCCTGGTCCAGTTACCATGAAGAGATCAGAAAATTAACTGTAAGGTAAAGCACCTATCGAAAAACCTCACTATAACCAAAGTATCATTCTTGCCAGGGAAGTCCAGAAAGTACAGAAGAAAACCACAGGCTCTGCAGGACACACAGCGTTCTTCTATAAATACTTCCAGGCTGATATGGCTCCAGTGTTTTTCCCCACAGAAAAGATATTCTAAGACAAAAACCTTTCCTGCATGCACAATCACAAAATCATACAAGCCTGTGGATAGTCTCAATCACAGTCTACAGCAGTGGTCAGTCAGTTAGTACCCAAAGGTAACAGACAATGTGGACTGAAGAAAAGAGTGCTTGAATAGAAGTCGAGAGAACTGAGTTTTATTCCCAGCTCTGTGATTTAGTATATGGTTTGGGGCAACTTACTTAACCTCTTTGGGACTCTGTCTTACATTTATTTTCTTTTTTTCTTATGGAAAAGAAGAGGTAATCAAAAGACTTTAATTATGGCTAGAAGGCCATCAGAAAACACATGATGAGGAAATTAAACTCCATAGATGAGGAAAGTAAACCAGAGAAACATGCCCCACCATTTAAAAGGACAAATCCATTATGTCAAATTTTTAGACCATGTAAAAACAGTATATACAAGACAAAAAGAATTATAATCATAAATTTGGGATAACGATTAGCTCTTAAAGAAGAGCTTCAATTGTACTGATAACTTTTTATTTCTTAAATTGAGTTTGGAGTACATACGGCGGATAGATAAAGAATACACACACACACACACACACACACACACACACCATTTTTTGTCTTAAATACTTTCTAATCATTTTTTAAGTAACCACCAAAACATCTTTAACCACAACACTTTCCTGGAATTTTAAAGGTCAATGGAAATAGTGTATGGTTTCAAACATTCTCCTGCTGAGCTTGAAAGGTAAGTATCACCATGTTCCCTTAATATAAGAAAAAAACAAAACACTGAAATAGGCTGTAAATATATATATATATATATATATATATATATATATATATATATATATATATATATCTCCAATCTTCCAGCTTAGTAAAATATAAAAAGTACACAAATGGCACAAAACACAAAATGAACTGTATTATTAGTAGTTTGATTAACCCATGTAAGAATATTGAGATACCTAATAATTTGTACTCTCAACATATCCCTAAGAGAAATATATTCAAGAGTTACATCTGAGAGTCCAGCGTTCAATCATTAGGGTTATTTGTTTGTTTTTACTGAGATGAAAAGGAACTGCAATGATTTACCTAAAGCAAGCAAAGTTCTTTCTAAACTACATGGAAACTACCTGTAAAAACTAACTGCCTCTGAAATCTCTGAAATTTTCCAACAGGAAAGTATAGGTCATTCAGCAAAATATATTTACTGTATAATACCATAATAGCTATTTAATTGTTATCATTGTGATGCAGATATATAATGGAAACAGATGTTCCTTTTTCCTTTCAGCAAGGCACAGGAAAAGCATAAACTTGCTGATATTGCATGGACTACCACTATAGCACAATAGAGGGAAAAAAGACATTAGCACATGACAATATTAGTTTCTACTACACAACTAATTGCATAAAAAGTATAACTTGAGATCATTAAATCAATATAATTTCAGCACTACAGAAGGGAAACAAATAGATTTGTATAACCAGCCTATTTCACATCTGCAGTTGGGAAAATACTTCTGAGAGACTAAGTGTATGCAAAATGCTACCACTGCTTTCAGAACACAAGGAAAAGACTGTGGTTCTATTTTATTTGCTCATGTAACATGAATTAGAATGCTGCCTCTACAGAGAAATTTTTCAACAGTACCACTATAAACTGGATGAACCTTTCTGAAAAACAACTTGGCAATCAGTATCAAGAACCTTACACAACAGTCTATACCCTCAGTCCAAGTAATTTCTATTCTAATAATATATCATAGGAAAATAACCAGAGGGATGATTAAAGATTTATTTAAAATGCTTTTCATTATAACTTTATTTACAATGGGAAATTAAAAATCTAACTCTCCAATAGTAGAATGATGATTAATTACATTATATATGTTAAAACATTATACAGTCAATATAAATAACTTTAATAGTAATTTCAATTACATAGGAAATTTTTCATTGTATAATGTCAACTGAAAAAAAAGCAGGATATGAAGTGGTATCTACATATTTTTATAAATATAATAAACACAGAGGGTGGCAAAAAATGTATACACATTTTAAGAAAGGAAAACAACTGTATTAAAATTGTAATACTCAAAAGATGAATACAGGGCCAGCGGAGTGGCGCATTGGTTAGGAGCTGGCTTGGGACGCCAGCTCTGAGCGATAGGGCCCTGGTTCAGATCCCACATATGAGAGCCAGTGACACTGCCCTCTACAGCTAAGATGGTGAACAACAGCTCAACCTGGGTGCTAAGATGGCCCGCAACGGTGTGGGCTGCAGCCCCTGCTGCAGTGGGCTGCCATTGGCTACAGTGAGCGGCTGGCAGCCAGCGTGAGCTGCCAGGAGCAGCCATCCAGAGGCTGGAGACCAATCTGCCTCACAGGGGAAAAGCGCAATGATGATACCAACATGCGCTAGTGAAGCAACGTCCACAACTAGACTTAAGAACAAAAAAGGACAGCAATTTGTCTGTTCCCCTTCCTGACTCCCCAATGCTGTTCCCCTCCCCCAATTCCCCAATAAAATCTTTTTTAAAAAATATGATGAATACAAGTCACCCTTGACTTCCGCAATTACAAGGGGTGCTCAAAGTGGTTACCATCACTCCGCTATAAAGAAGAATGAAATCGTACCATTTGCAATGATATGGATGGACCTAGAGACTATTATGTTAAGTGAAATAAGTCAGTCAGAGAAAGACAAATACCATAAGACCTCACTTATATGTGGAATCTGAAAAACTGAATGAATGAGCAAAGTAAACAGAAACTGTCTCATAGATATAGAGGAAAAACAGGGTTGCTAGTTGGGACGGGGGAGGGGATGAGGGAGAAGGGGAAGGGATTAGACAGCAAAAATAGGCAACTACAATATTGCCACAGGAATATGAAAGACAGTTGGGGGAATATAATTAATAATGTAAATATTTTGTGGGGTGTCAGATGGTCACATGTCTTGTTGGGGAGACCATTTCATGGATGGAGTAGAGGCTTGATCACTGCACTGTACACCTGAAGCTGACGTTGTACAATATTGTATACCAACTGTAATTGAATATATAGATAGTCACGGGATGTGGATTACACTGTGGAGGGGAGTCAGAGGAAGTGTAATAGATACATATGATATGGGGGGAGGAGTGGGGTGGCTAAATGGGGGAGGGGGGTTGTCACTTTGAGGGGTAAAAAGTATAACTATTGCACTGTGTTGTACTCCTGAAACTAATTAAAAATAAATAAATAAATAAATAAATAAATAAAGTGGTTACCATCAGCATCCAGACACTTCTGATTACAGCGAACTACTGCTTGAGCAACACTGACCAAAGTGTTAACATCTCATAAAATGTATATATATATTTTTTGGCACCCCTGATATATAAATATATACATGCTTGGAGGAAAAAGGCTTAGAGAAAATACTCAAAATGTCATTTTTAACTTTTGAAAATTCTCTGTTATGAGCAGATACTACTTTTTAATCAGAAGAGGTTATATTTTCTTTAAACAAGTATACAATTCTATTTCTATGCTCTAATACTCTCTGTCCTTGTCCAAGGTTTCTAAAAAATTTGGGGGTTAAATAATCCTATACATATTTAAGGCAAACTGACCTAAAATTACATTGACATGTTATTCAATCCTAAAATCTGGCATAGAAAGAAAAGTATTTGTCAATTACATAGACAACACATTTTTTTTTTCCTGAGTTAAACAGGATCTTACAAATTAAAGAAAATTTTATTGGGAAAAACATTACAGATGCTTACTTTAGAGCCATTAATATGATGTGTTTTAAGTCATCACATTGAAGTAATTTTTCAATTAAAAATATTTCTAAAGCAAATAAAGTAGCCTATTAATTGCTCTCCCAGTGTGCCAATAAAAAGTTTGACATAGCTTTCGTAAGACTCCTAGTTTCATGATTGTATTTTTACAAAAAGGAGTTGATTTGTCTTAGGCTATTACTGTCTATTACTTCTAGAACTCTTAAGGAAAGGTGGGAAGCAGCAAATTCTGGCAATCTGCCTAAAGAGAAATCAATGAAACAAATTAATCCTTCGCAGGCTGCAATGACACAGTAATCCATCATTCAGAGTTGCTTTTATATAGCAAATCAGAGAGCAGAGGAAAGAGCCCTGGGGGACATCACAGACAACAACTTACACCAACACTGGGAAAATACTGAGGAATCAGTTTATTTAAAGAGGATAGATTTCAGTTGATTGCCTATTTCGTCAAATAAAGATTTTTCTTTCACAGCATGGTGAACCCAAGGCCCAATGACTATATCTTCAGAATTCAGCACCACATATACTGGCTGACATCAATAGGGGATGAATGTTTTTAAATAATTAGCATCATTAATCAGTATGAACAAATATCTGGCTAAAGTAATATCATTTTTTCCATTAAACTTCCAGTAGGGACTAACTATAAATTTACCTACTAATCTAAAACTTAACTGACCAATTTGAGGTATTATTTCACACACACAATGTAACTATTTAAGATGTGTATATCTTCCTAAGTACTGTGTTAAGTTTAAAGACAAAGTTTTTAATTTCATCTCATGGAATAAATTTCAACAAGCAAATTGCATTATAAATAAGTAACTTCTTTTAAAATGATACATAGTTTTTTGGCTTATAATATAGTTGACAATGCTGAAAAATAAATTTAAATGTGGTTTTTCTTTTTAAAAATAAATTTATAATCAATATACATCAATACATTCACACTGAATATATTTATTTATACATATACAAAAACATATGCATCTAAATTTAATCGTACTTATGTAGAATTTATGCACCTGAGGATGTCTTACTAGAGTATGTATTCTGAGGTGAAGTATATTCCCTAGATGAAAACTAATGACAAGAACTATAAACGCACAGTGTATTACCACTGTTAAATGCATGCATCATTTTCATGGTTAAATGTGAAGAGTTAGTGAAAGAAAAGGATTTTCAGGAAATAAACAAAATCTGTCACAATGGTCCTTGAAATGTTAAAACTCCAAATATCTAATCACAGGCTGAAAACAGAAAAAAAAGAATGTTAAATAAATGCTAACTAGTCAGTTTTTGAGTGGCATCTTCAATTCTGAGGTCCATGGCCACATAAGTGCAATTCCTGGCCAAGCTGATGCATTTTTAATTCAATGCATGAATCTAGTATTTGATTTAATAAGGTTAGGGGTATTACATTGTTGCTGCTACTGATAAACTGTCAGCAATTTAATCTAGTGAAATCTTACAGAGGAATATATATTTTAGGGAAGAGTAAGAAAGACAATAGCTATAATACAATCCTTTCACTATCCATGACAGTGGCAAAAGCAAAGCACCCTTTTTTCCCAGACTGCTTTGGACACCAAAACATTTTCTTTTTCTAAAGGTGCTGGTCACCAACTCATTGAGATGACAGTGAAGAGACTGCAGCAAAGTCTTACAGGTCCACAGGACAAAGTCTTACAGAACAGTCAAAACACTGTCCACAGCATCTTTAGTATGCAGACAGACAGAAAAGAAGGGAGAAAATTCACTTTCTCAAAAGCAATTCTGCCAAAATAACAACCAAAGGAGAGAAGCTTTAAAGTCTATATCAAAGTAAGGAGGTACTCTTGGATCCAGAATCAGAAAAGGGGAGAAAAGTCCACCTGAATTTGCTGAAACAAACACTTGGGGACTATTAGAAAGCTTTCTGCGCTGCTGTGCTACCCTGCTTGTGGGCTTATTTCCCCAACCTGGACACCTGGGAAGCATGTTGTGCTCCAGCTTTTCCCTGACTTTGAAGAAATGGATAATCTAAGAAGCAGTGCTGCTGCTGGGGTCAGTAAAACTATGCTAATTGGTGAACCTAATTGTTTCAAGCAGTCCTGCCTCTAAATAGGGAGAGCACAGTTGATGGAGTCAGTCTGTTCCTAATAAAATGAAGAAGCACTGAATTAAATTCCCAAGGAAGGCACTATAAAAGTTTCCACAGTGTAACCAAATGACTTCACCTATGCTATTACCCCTAAGATGACATCTTTGAAAGAAAGCAGACCCCAGTCAGGCTCCATATTCATAAATTGGCTGAGCTTAGGCCAGTGAATCTGGATTGATTTAAAAAGGCTTTTTCATCCTTCCAATCAAATGAAGTCATTGTTAATTAGATGCTTTCTGTTAACAATGTCACTCTTCTCCACATTACCTGCTCACACTTGCAGCGCCTCTAACATCTGGAGTACCAGTTCTCCTGCAATCAGTCCTCACATGTTTGGCTGGAGGGGTGGTGGTATTTCCGTTTCTCAATCCCTGTCTGAAGGAAGACGATTCAGTGTACGAGATGCATACATCTCTCTAATTTGAGAGATTATAAAACAGTCTCTAGGAAAACTCTCGAGATATGGTCTCCCAAATCTTTCTTATGAACTACACTGCAGTTTCTCTATGCTGTTCCCGCTTTGTCGCTGGATGTTCTCAAAAAAAACGCTTAAGGCCACAGAGTCAACACCACTGATTTTCCAGCTTCTTAAAACCAAGCTCCTCCTTAACGGGTTTGAGGTTTCCCAGCAGGACCCCTCTCGGTCCAACCCCTGAAGAGGACTAGCTGCCCAAGGCTGGGCAGACCGGTGGGCAGCCCGGGAGAGGCGAAGGCTCAGGACGCTCTACCCAGAGGGGAGAGGCGTACTGGGGAAACAGCGCAAAAGCCTCCCCTTCGACGGCGGGTCTTTGAATCTCCCAACGTGGGGCGGAGGCCGGCCCCTTCCAAAGACGTCGGCAGCGCCAACTTGGGGCAAGGGCCTGGGGGTCGAGGAGCGTGCGCCACCCCCCGGTCGGGCCTGGCTTCCTTCTTGAACTTTCCCCGGCGCAGGCCCGGCCTTGGCCACTCCGGTCGCTCGCCGGGTGGGGGCCTTGGGCGCAGGCGAGAGCACCGCTCCTGTGGTCCGACCAGGTCCCGGCGCTACACCCCGGCGGCCCCGGCCCCTCGCTGCGCGGGGTTGCCATACACTTGTGTCGAGCACCCGCAGCCGGGGAACCCCGGGAGCGAGGCTTCGGGTCCGGATGTGGGCCTGGCTTCCGGGGGCTGCTCCCGGGGGGCCCGCGTTCAAGGCTGGTGTTCCCAGGCCACAAGGGAAGGAGCCCCAGGGCCCCTCCCAGGAAGCCTGGCTCGCAGAGTGCAGAATGCTTTTGCAAGAAAGGGCCCTTGTGGGGTGAGGAATATGAGGAGACACACGAGAGTAAGGGCCCTTGACTGTGGAGGGGAGGTGCCTCCTGGCTGCCCTCGCAGCCCGCAGCGCGCAGGGCCACGCTGATCCGAAGGCTTAGGCGGACAAGTGGCTGCCCCGGGCAGCTCAGGACCCAGGCGGTCGCAAGGCGGAAGGCCTTCAGGAAAGCCTTGGGGACCTGCCTCCAGGTCACGGACTGCATCCCCAGCTGGGGGCAGCTCAGCGGCAGTCGCCCACTGGGGTGTGAACCTGGGCCCGGGACTCTGTCCCTGACTCAGAGGAGTCCTCCCTCGCTGGAACTGCGGAGGGGTCAGAGGGCTTCACGGTTAAGCGACAGAGAGTCCTGATGCCTAGACCTCACAGAGGGCAGAACCCCACTAGATGAGGTGAGACAGGGATGGTGGAAAGACAGAACCACACCGAGATGGGCCGACTCTGCGAGTTGGGACTCTTACTTGAATTTCTGGAAGTCCTTGACCCCAAAGCTTCGCCCTGTGACAGCATATGCCTTCTCCGCAAGAGGATTTGGGGAAATTAACTTTCTTGGGATTCTCATCCCTAGCTCAGAAAGGAAGGCAGAGAACAGCAGCAGCCGAAACACCTGCGATCTCTTAATACAATAAAATATGGACGGTGGTTGGAGTCATTTCTCCTTCCGTTTCCAAAGGGAGCTCAAACCTGAAGCATCAAGGTTATCCTTCTCCAAAGTGTAAAACAGGGTAGTCGCAAAACTGGTCAGGGACCACCGGACATGCTTGAAGGAGGTTTCCCCTTTGCAAACAGAAACTGCTCTCTGATATTTTTTTTGTTTTTTTGTGTTTTGTTTTTTCGTTTTAGTGCTTGTGTGACCCTAAATTTGGGGCTTGAGCACTCCTTTGACCCACTGGGGACTAAACTAGAACTGGGCAAGTCTGAGTGGGTGGTGCGCAGGGCTGCTCTGACCCGAGGCGAGACCCTGCTCCAATGCGGGTAAACCCCAGGATGCACTGTCCCAAGGCTCTGGGGTGACCCAGCAAAAATATGGACACGTGCCCAAGGCTGCTGGACTCTGGCTCTGCGTTTCCAGGACACACACACACACACACACACACACACACACACACACACACGTGCGTGTCTCTCTCCTAGCCCTGGAGTTCCTCTGAGGTTGTCCAGTCAGCAGAACCCGGCGAGTTGCCGCCGAGCACGGCCTCTTGACCGCTCTTGCTGAATGAGGGGTAGTTGTAGCTGGGGAGGAAGAGCAGATGGAGGCGCCTGTCGTGTGGGGACCCAGCCCAGAGCAAGGAAAGAGCTGATAGAGTGACAGTGCTCCGAGAAGGGCGGCTTTCTCCCTGGCTCGGGGCTCCTCCCCGCCATTCAGTCAGGTCACCTGTCGTCCCGAGCTCGCCCGGGTCCTCATACCGCCCCGCTCTCCGCGACCAGGCGACAACCCCCTGCCAGACCGAGCTGCGCGCCCTGGTGGCTCCCGGATGACCCAGCCCTGAGAGGCAGGGCTCACCCCTCACTGAAGCCTCTAGATAACAAACAGCAAAGCTCAGCTTTTCCTGCCTCCAGACCCTCCTCTTATCCTCCCACCGAGCAATGACTCGCCAGTGTACGGAGTGGTTAGTGTTCTTTTAAAATGTATATCAAAGGATCATTGGCGTCTCCCCGTCAAGTCATTACGCCTTTATCCCTATCAATTAACCACACCTCAGAGGGCTGCTATTAAGAGCTAAATTGAGCTGCAAAAGTAGATATCCCGTTTCAGGCAGATGTTGTCATCTCCCGCTGAGATAGGCGGCCGGCGGGACCCGCGGGCAGCTTCCGAAGCTGCCGGAGCCGCGCTGGACCAGGCTAAGGACTCAGGGCCGCGGAGCTGAAAGAGAGGTCCCCGCTAGACACTACGCTAGTGTTCCAGAAACCGTGAGGAGCAGGGAGACCCCTATCTCTCTCGGACCTCAAGCGCAGTGCATGTCAAGGGAAGTGTCTCCAGAGTTGTGGCTCGGAAAACGCCAAGAGCTAGCCGTGCGTTTTTGCGCAGGAAAGTAGAACGGAGAGTGTTCGCAAAGTCCCAGCTCCCTGCCAGTGCCCCAGAAGGCGACTGGGGGTGGTGGGGAGAGGCACAATAGTGAGTTTATCTGGCAACCCTCCACCTACAGATCCCAGTTCCTCTCCCCGCCACTCGAGCCTCCTTCTTCCCTGATACCTGGCCCCCAGAACCCGAGAACCCCTTGTGGAGGAAGGCCCGGTGTTATGGGGATGCTGGATATAGAGCTAGGGAATCCGGGACAGAAACGTGGGGTTTAAGACAAAGGGGATTCACTAGGGACTGCCGCGGCCTTCCAACCAGATGTGTCTTTCCACACTCCCACCCCCATTCGCTCCCAAGGACTTGAGGCATGGCTGTTGCACACAGCTGGATGACCCCAGAGGGCTGAGGGAAGGAGGCAGCAAGGGGACGCGGCCCTCACTGCAGTGACAAGGCTTTCCTCCCGACAGTGGCCACAAATTTAGCCAAGGCTAAAGGAGATTAATTTCCCAGTATAATCCAATTAAAAGATTTCTGAAGTAATCTTTTGCGAAAATGAAAAAAAGTGCGCGGCTAAAGAGGGGACTGGTTCTGATGACAATGATTTATCGCCTGGGCACAGCATGCGCTGGTCGCTAGCTCTCCTGCACAAGCGATTTGACCAGAGCATCCCGACGGTGCCTCCAGTCCAAACCTTCGCCTGTCTGAAAGACAGCCATCCATCACACCAACCTGGGCAGGAGAGAATGTGCAGGGGACTGGGGTTGCTTACAAGCACCATAGACTTTTTTAAATGCTATTAGATTTATGGTCTTTTTTCTACGCCCATCCAGAGTAATTAGCACATATGTTCTAAATAGATGATAGTTTTGTGAGCAATAAAGCAATTACCCATCGTTGGAGCTGACAGTTCCTCCAACTAAACTCCAACCAGCAGCTAATTGGAAAAGTCATTTCAGCTCCATTGTCTGCAATTAGTCCTGCTAAACTACTACACCCCAACTAGCTGGTTTGAGGTTAATTTATTCAGTGTTGTATTTGCACAGACGGGCCATTGCCACAAAGGGACTTGCCTTTTGCCCCTCAGAACTGTGCCCTGGGACTAGAAGAGCAGGTGGGAGTGAGAAGTCGACATCTTGGGGCCAAGATGGTTGGGGGTGGGGGTGGGGAGAGAGGGCCTTGGCCCAGCCTCAGCGTCAAGGTCAGTGTCCAGCACGCTGAAAGCCGCTGACAGAAAAAGCCATTGTTTCTCCTTCTGGGCAGTAACTAAAGGAAACTGTTCCATATACTGTACCAAAACCTTAGTTAAAAAAAAAAAAACCAGCATAGAAAGGGTGACTGGGTTCTAAGCGCACCTTTCCTCCCATAGGCCCAGTCTTGACTCTGGGGGCACCCAACTGCCCCTAAGGGGTAGATATAGATTCAAGCCGGCTAAAACCGCAAACTTCTGAGCCTTCAGCTGAGAGAGATCGCCTCCAATTTTTAGAATGGTCCAGGGACAGAAAAGACTAGAAAGGTCAGGAAGCTCTGTTCCTGTCTTCAGCCTCTCTGAGCACAAGGTCACGCCCCCCATCCCCGAAACTGAGGGTTCTCCGTGACGTTTTTCTTTGCTTGTTTTTCTTCTTTCCTTGCTTCTCTATCTTTTTTCTCCTTTCCTTTCTGAAGTTAAGCCCAACAGGTCCAAGATTTGTGCACAGTGAGTGGAAAAAATGTGTTAAACGTTGGTTTGACGCCCCATCGGAGCTTCCAAATATCCTTCGGCTAGGATTCTTCTACTTAATTTAATCTTTATTGGGCAGGATGGCTCTTACCCTCCTATTTACCAGGAAACCCCGGGAAACGGATCCATTGGGGTTCAGAATGGAGGGCGGGAAGGAGAGGAGTTAAAGAGGGATTAATCCTCTCCCACCCAGCCTCGAACTTTGGAACTGTGATCTCTGGTAGGCTGGAGGTAGGAGGGGAGGGGCTCAAGGTCCCAGCCCTGACAGCCCAGGGTCTTTACGATCTGGAGCAGGGGGAGGGAAGACTGGCAGGCTGAGATGGGAACTTTGTAGCCCTGGTAACCAAGTATTCCCTTAAAGGAATTTACAGCTAAGTGTCCCAGGCACTGGGAGCAATGCGAATTTTACTTAGAAGAACATGCGTCTGGGAGTTGGGGGAGTGGGGTGCTTCTTAGGAAGTAAAGCCCAGTGCTTTCAGTCCTGAAATCAAATGTGCTTTTCTGGATAGCTATTCATACTTAACCTGAGGACCGTTTCTCCTTTTTTAAGTAAATATAACAATGCCTAAGGAAGACAACTTGGATGGTATCTTAGTCAGCATATGAGACTTAGTAAAATAATTCTAATTTCAAAACAAGTTTCAATCAATTACTCAATTTCAAAGATTTGCAGATATGAATCTATAGCAAGAAAAACTTTTTAAATTGCTTAATGTCAGACTCTTGTTTTCCACTTACTTACTTTGTTTGAACCAATTTAATTCCAAAAGAAATCAAAAAGAAAAAATATTTGGGAGAAATTGAAAGTAAGAGTCTGGTCTTACCCCACCACCTCCCACCTGTCACACAATCTCTACCCTCTGAAGAGAAATCCTCCTGTCAGTGTGGCTTCCAGTTAAAATAAGATGTCTTCGCTAAAGACTGTCCATCATGTTCTCAATTGTTTGCTTTTTCAGGACTGAAATATGACATCCCAGAGAGTTAGGGCAAGACAAAGCTGAGAGAAGAGTCAGCTGAAAATATCGCATAGATTTGGTGGAAAATCCTAAACGTGAGTGCATGTGTATACTTATGTGTAAGGGCAAATAACCAACCCAATGAACCCCCCAATGTATGGGACACATTTACGCATACATCCACGCACCCTGAAAAAGCTCTAAGCATATGTGTGCAGAGATGCCCTGTGCAAACTCAGCTAGCTGTCCACACACATGTATTCACTTCTGGAGTAAAGGCATTTTTGTTGCTCCCATAGTTTCTTTCCATTAAGAGCGATTAGAAGATGTCTATTCAAAGCTGCTGATCCAGAGAGAAAATAAGAGTAGATAAAAGGAGATTTCAAGTGACCTCCTCATCCCTTTCACACTAACCTGAGCCCTAGAATAGCCAAGGATCAACTAACACAAAAGCCCTTTCCTTTTTCTTTTCAGCTTCAGAAGATTTTATGCAAACGGTTAACAATAAAACACAGAACTATCCTCGAGTTTTAGATTATGCATTTGGAATACCTTATTAACTCCTCCCATAGATCAGCTAGGTTTATTACCCACTTCTGAAATGAGTAAATAAAATACACATGGCATAACAGAGGGCATAATTATTTACTGCTGCACGTGGTTTGTATCAGTGGTATACTTTGCTCATTCTTTTTCATCTACACTTTACTTAAATCCCCTTTCCCCTCACTGATGGAGGCTGATGGAGGACACTATAATAAACATATCTTTCCATTGACAGTTTAGAAGGAAATCTTATATTATTGAGATCAACCTTCTGATCGGTAAATATAATTACAGCAGGACCATAGTTACCAACAGATCTGCTGGCTTTGTGAGCCAATACTTTTCCACTAGTTAGGCAATGAAGAAAATGATATTAAAGACTTAAACATATTCGAGCACTCCTTAATCAATGAATGTCCAACTCAGATCTACTCCTGATGAGCTAATCCTATAGTAAAAGCAATAGGTGTTCCGACAGGTAATTATTAACGGAAATGATTATATAGTGTAGTTGACAGTATTGTCAGGGCATTTTAAAAAGCTTCAAACTCATTTCAAAACTTCAACTTTTCATACAACTCAGCCCATTTTCCCTGGGAAGGAGAACCTTGCAGTCATTCTTCACTCAAGTTGGGCATTTAAAACAAATACACTTTATAACGTAAAAGTCCCCAGTTACTTTTTTCTTTTTGCATAAATGCATTTAGCTAGCTAAGGCTTGGTTTTTACAAAAAGTCAGTATTTGACCCTGGTTTCACTGGCGTGTTAGGAATGATTGTCATTTTCCTTCCTATAAAAGGCTTGATTTGCATCCAAAGGTTAGCACTTGCTCTCCTGACATCTTCTCTTGGCTACTGTCGGCCCTCTAACTGGGTGTCCAAGAGAAAGGGGAAATGCTTCCCCTATCTCTTTTCATGTGCTTTAAATGGCCAGTTTGTGATAGAAAACTAACTGCTTCCTAAGGTAAGGCAATTTATCACTGAGCATGTCGACCCAAAGATGACAAAGAAGAAATGCCCAGGCTACCAGAGTGACAGTGAGTACTTGAGCCTGATGGATCCATGGTTCAACTACATGGCTAACAACAGACAGTCCAGCAGAAGCTGACTCCCAACTTAATCGTTCCAACCTCGTTTTCATGTTGTCAAAGACAGAACTTTTTACATCTGGGAAGCCACAATAGGCTGAATTCAATCATTCAAGAGGGGTGTTTCTTACATAGGCCAGGCTTTTGTTTGTTTGTTTGTTTGGTTTGGTTTTGGGTTTTGTTTCTTAATAAGCACAAAACATTAGGCAGGCATTCCTGTGGGTCTCTCCACCCTTTTCTTCAAAATATCTATGCAAGACTATTTTATATACATCTTCAATTGCGTTCTTCCCAGCCTTAATCTCATGCCAAGGGAGACCAATTGATTCGGCACCTTTAAAATAAGCTCTTTGGGAAAGGTCTGCAGTAAGATCAGAAGAACTGACCTTTCTCCCAGTGATTGCAGGCATGTTCATCTCTCCAGATGGGCTTGATAAAGCAGGGTTATTTCTGTTCTGTGGTCTCTCTAAACAGAATAATACCATTTTTAACGATTTATGGGGGTAGGGAAGAGGTATGGAAGAGCATTTTCTACATATATCTGGTCATTTGTAGGGTCTCAGAGCTCTTTAACTAAATTTAGAAAATGTTACAAGGCCACCTTTGTTCAGTGAAATTTACCAAAAAGCCAAAATGAATGATCCAGTGAGTTTTGGGAAAGCAAAATACCGATATCAAAGAGGTCATAGGATTAGTGAAGAATGATTCAGCCTTCCTCAAAAGAAAGATATTGGGGAGGAGGGGGGTGTTAATCAGCTGGAAAGTCTGCTTAGATCCGGACTCTAGGGCCTGGAATGCAAGTCAATGCTGTGTGTGCAGCCACAGATTCTCTGCTTCTCTCTTTCCCCCGCCAGGTCACAACTATTTACTGGCCATCGAGCTAGGAGAGATCAAATGTTGTGTGAAAGGTCTTTAAAAATGTGATTAAGGCTGAGCCATGATGCTAGCTACCCGAAAGGGGCATTGTAAGCTTACAGCCTGATTCCTCTCACCGAAGAGAGGGTACCTTCTCATCGTCTCTTGGGGGAACCACATAGGAAACTTTGTGTGCACTAAACTGGCCTGTGGGGAACAGGAGGGCAGAGGAAGACTTGAGAAGGGAGGCCCCGGAGTCCACGCCCTGGCGAGTCTTTACTGGTCCCTCGGCCCGCCTCACCAGGAGAGAGAGACAACTTGGAGAGGACCAAGTACCAGTATATATGGTCTCAGAACTGGCGGTCTCAAATAGGGTGTTGAGGCAAGGGCTACAGCGGATGCAACAGCCAAGTCCACACGCTGAGACTCAAGTTACTAAGGCTCGGGGCAAAAGGGCTTGGGTGAGAAGGGAGGGAGAGAGATCTGGAGGAGAGGATGAGTGAAAGATGGGAGGAAATTGCAGCTAGGTTTTCTGCTTCTGCAGCTGAGCGTGCCTTGACACGAGTGTAGAATCGTACAGTTCGGGGACCTACGTGCCTCCGCAAAATATCACTTTTCTATTAGGTGCCCTACCGAACAAGAACAGTGTCGTTATCTTCTGGTTGAGCGTGGGGAGCATCAGGCCCCTGGACCAGTATGCCAAGTTGAACTAGTATCAAACGACAGCCTTGTAAAGAGAAAGCCAGAGCCCTCCAGGAGTGCCCAGGGCCCCTCAGTCCCTCCAAGGAAGCCATTTTGCTGGCGGGCTGTGAGCACCAGTGGAGGCCCTCTGCGGTCGTGTGACAGAGGGTCCTGAAGAGAAACTGAGCCGTGAGTGCCACTGGGTCTGTGGGGACAGTGCCACTCCTCGAAAAGCTTCGCTTTCTCCCTGTCCCGTCTCGCGACAGAAAGTTGGCTCACACGCCCTGCAGGAGCGCGCTCTGCTCCCCTGCTCGGAAAAGCCGAGGGTTTCCACAGTTCTAGGCACCACCCTCGACAGCCCGCCTCCCTACCTCCCTCTGGGACTTAGGGCCCGGAGCTGCACCCCTGCCTCCCTTCCTTCCCGGAGGAGCGGGCGGCTTCGTCTGAGGCCTCTGCGCGCCCCCCGTCCCCAGGGTCACGACAGGTCCCAGGGGCCTCTTCCAAGTTTGGAAGCTCTGTGTGTGGGGGCTGGTAGAAAGAACCCTCCGTGAGGGCCTGTGGGCGCCCCCGCGCCCCCAGAGTTTCGGCTCGTCCTCGCGCCATGCCTGGCACCCCCCCCCCCCGAGCCTGCGAGGCCCGCGACCCAGGCCAAGCTCGCTCGGCCGGCTCATCCCCGCGCCCACCCAGCCCTGGGGCGCGGCCCCCGGCGTCGGCTCCCTCCGCCCCCGCGCCCGCCCTGCGCGCCCTCTGACGCAAACGCGCGCCCCTGCCCACCGCGGAAGAAAGCTCTGTAGTTGGTTTTAATTCAAGCGCTTCCTTTCACACACACACACCCCCTCTCGGTCCCCACCCCTGGGAAGTGACCCCCCTCCCCTCCCCCAGCCCTCTTGCTACAGCGCGAGGAGTCTGGCTGGGCGCTGGGGCTGCGGATCTGGGGCTCCGCCACGGATTCTCCGCTGGGGAACGCGGCTGGGTGTCCCTTTTAATCTGCTGACACTATCGCCTCCATCCAACAGGCAGCCATCGATCGCGTTACGCTAGAGGATTCCGTTACTAACGGCGCCCGCAGGTGGGCGGCAAGCGCCGAGCTCCCCAGGCCCTGGACATAACCAGGCAAGGCGCGGGCAATGGGGCCATCCCGGCCCTACTCGCCTTCGGCTCCTCGGCGGCTCTGGCCGCGCACCAGTCGGAGCGGCGGCGCCCGTGCTACATCTGTGGTGCCGCCGTCCCTGGTCCTGCACCCCCGCGCTGGAGACCCCGTAGCCGTTTCCCGCGGGGTGGGGGTTAGGGAGACCTGTTTTGAATTTGGACTGACGCTCGCCTTGCATGATCCTCAATTCCAGGGCGGCACGGCGGCCGCGACCCCTGCCTACGTGCGGCGGGACAGAGGCCGAGTGCGGGCAGCTCCGGAGCAGACCCACGCAAAGTTCTCCCCGTCCCTCCCTGGCTGCCTGGACTGCGGCCCCGGCCTACAGAGGCCAGGCGAGCCAAGGCTGCCTCCCGGCCTGAGCGCGTTGCCAACCCCGAATTCAAAAGCAACGATCACCATTGCGTTACTTGCCTGGTGGGGCAGGACTTGGCAGAGTCTCGCTTCCGGTGCCGACGACTCACGGTCCAAGGTCCGAGGGAGGCTGGGCCCCAGGACCCGACTTCCAGCGGACCTTCGGTTCCCTGGCGCTCTCCCGCCTCCGCTTCCACTCGTTCGGTCTTTCTCCTTGTTCTCTCTCCTCCTCGTTGTCTCCCTCTCTGCCTGCTTCCTCTGCCCTCGACTGCCTGTCTGTCTCTATACTGTATGGGGAGTAAAATTTAGAATGTATATACAGAAAGCTTGTTCTTTTTCTTTCCGTTTTTTGTTTTAATCGTGTTCCTTTCACCTTTTAACTGACCAGGAGACGTGAGCGCGTTTATTTGGGGAGAGGGACGAGGGCAAGGAGCCCCTGCTGGCCCTCGTCGCCTCGTCTCCATCAGCTGCGTACAATGGGCCGCCGCTGGCATAGTGCATTGACTATCTCTCCATTCTTCGGAGCTGGAGGGGCTGTGGGGCAGATACGGGAAAGCCTGGACTCTGCTCTTTAAAATCGTCGTTCCTCGCTAAGCGGTCGCCAACTCCCAGCTTGTAAGTCTGGAGAGACCGGGAAGAGCAAAGCTCACCCCAAACACGCAGCGTTTCCCAAACCCCTCCTTGGTGCAATTTAAAGTGAGAACAAGTATTAAAAACACAAACCCTACCTCTGTGAATACAGTGTGGCCATTTACTCCCACCTTTACCTGAGGGCGTGTTGAGGCTCGGGATGCTGGAGCTGAGACAAACTTTTACGCTCTCCCGAGTAGAGGGGCGGGCGGGCGGGCGAGCGCGGCTCCCACCCCCGGCGGCGGCGGCGGTGGCGGCAGCAGCCCGGGCTTTGTCACTCCGAGCCCGCCTGAGCCTGCCTAGGGGAGCGATCTCAAAACGAGGGGGGTGCGAGTGTGCGATTGGAGAATATGTAACTAATAGAAGTATCATTTCCCCCCCAGTACGATCTTTCAAGAAAGAAAAAAAAAAATCCATTGAAAGAATTTTCAAAGTGCTGTCTTCATTTGGAGAAAAGGCACAGGCTTCCTACAGAGAGGGGAGGGACCCGGCTGTGAGCCTCCCGTGCGCGGCTCCCGTCCGCTAGGTGGCAGCCGGAGCCAGCGATTCCTGCAGGCCCCGCGGCCGGACCTTCTCCTCCCTCCCGCCCCTCCTCCCGCGGCCAATCATTTTCGGGAATCTCTCTCTCTCTCTCTCTCTCTCTCTCTCTCTCTCTCTCTCTCTCTCTCTCTCTCTCTCTCTCTCTCTCTCTCTTTCTCTCTTTCCCTCCCTCTCCTTCTCCCCTCCTCTCCCTCTTCTTCCCCCCGCCCGCTCCCTCCTTCTGTATCTCCCCCCTGTTTCTCTCACTCCCGCCCTCAGGTCTCTCTCCCCCTCTCCCTTAACCCTCTCCTCCACCTTTGCCTATCTCCCATCTACTTCCCTTCTTGTTCACTAGCCCCTATCCCCTTTTCCTGGGACTCTGACTTGGCTGCACTAACCTCCCCGCCGCCCCCCAATAATATGAGGAATTACTACTGTTTTCTTAATAATTACTAAAGCGTTGTTTTGAGTTTGGAAACAGCCTGGGGATACCAAAGGGGAAGAGAGAGAGAGAGAGAGAGAGAGAGAGAGAGAGAGAGAGAGAGAAAGGAAGGAAGGAAGGAAGGAAGGAAGGAAGGAAGGAAGGAAGGAAGGAAGGAAGGAAGGAAGGAAAGAGAAAGAAAAAAATCAGGTTGATTGGAAAGTTTATTTTTAAAATCATCTCTGGGATCAATAGAAACCGTTGAATTTGGATTGATCTCGTGGCCATAGCTGCAAATTCCAGGACTGCATTTTGTCGTAATTAAACCTTTAAAACCAAGATATACTTAGAACCAAAATATAGAGACTCCCTACCTCCTTTTTTAAAAGGATATAAAATGAGCACAATCCACACTTGGATTATGCTTATATGTGAAAGAAGAAAACAATCCAAAGCCAGTTTACTTCATGAATCATTAAAATGGTGAGAGTTACATTCCCATTAAAAATTTCCTAATATTTTCAATGACACTCTCTTCACGCTCAAAAACCCTAATTTTAAAAACTTTTCAGAAGAAATAAAAATAATTTCCTTCTAATTGTCTTTTTGCACATTGCAAGGCATTCTCCCCCTCGACATCCCTTCCCCCTCTGGTATGTATTCGTGTGTGTGTGTGTGTGTGTCTGTCTGTGTGACCATAGACGACCCATACTAATCAGGTCTCAGAGTAAATAGCAGCGCAGGGCGATCTCAATGTAAATTGCGCTTGTCAGAAGCATACCCCCCTCCCTCACTTTCTCTCCTCCTCCCCTGCCATCCCCGTCAGTAGGTAGCTAAGAGGGAGGGGGAAAAAAAAGAAAGAAAGAAAAAGGGGAGGGGGAGGGGCTCTCCAACCAATGGCGTGCGGGAGGCTTGGCTAACCTTAGCCTCCCATTTTCTTCCCCCCCCACCCCCGCCCCATTCAGGGCTCTGACCAGTCAGTCGCCTTTGATTATCAGTTGCCAGCAGCCCTTCTCCTGGCTCCTTGACACGAGCTCCATATAAGGCAGCGATCTCCATAGAAACGTGTCAGTTTCAATAGTAGTGTCAAAGTTCACTATATACAGACATTCGCGCAGATCCCCCTTTCGGAAACATTGCTCTGCGAGTCCTCCCGTTTAAACGCATTCAATTTTGGGGTCTCTCTCTTCTCTCCTCTCTCTTTTCTCTCTCCTCCTCCTCCTCCTCCTCCTCCTCCTCCTCCTCCTCCTCCTTCTCCTCCTCCTCTGCCTCTCTCTGTCTCTCTCTCTCCCTCTCTCTCTCTCAATCTCTCAATCTCTCAATCTCTCTTCTCTCCCTCGCTCTCTTCTCTCCCCTTTCTCTTTTCTTACATATTCTATTAGTTGTTTCCCCCAATTCTTCTTCTGTCTCTCCTTTTCTCCCTCCTCCTGTCTCTTTTACTCCATTCCTGCAGAAGAGAGAGGGCTAAACTTGAAAAAAAAAAAAAAAAGAAAGAAAGAAAGAAAAGAAAAAGAAAAAAAAGGAGGAAGCACCCCCTTCGTATTCTTCTTATCGTTATTTTATACATATATGATTTTTTTTGGAGGGAGGGTGTTGGTTCCCGGCTGAAGAGCACTTATTTAAAATACTAAAAAAAGAACATTTTTGGGCGATCTCCAGGGTTTTTTTAACTAGCTCTGTGTGTTATAGCAGAAGAAGCAGAAGAAGGAGCAAGAAAGAGGAAAAGAAGAGGATTATTTATTCGACCTACTTTGGATGTCTCTCTCGCTTTTTAATTTTCTTTTTTTTTTTTGCAATTTTTTTCTTCTGATTTTTATGTTTTCTATTTCTCTGTGAATTCATCGCCGGCGTGAATGATCTCGTATTTTTCTCCCCTTGCATCACCTCCCGAAAGAAGAAGGCAGTGAGAGCCGGGCGCCACCCGCACAACAAAAAGAGCAAAGTGTGTGATCCTCCTAGTCGGCTGCCTCCCGCTCTCCAGCGCTGCCTTCCTGAATGGCTGGCTGCGTCCGGCCCTGGACCTGGCCCCCCGACACCAGCGCTCCCTGATCCTCTCGGGAAGCCTCGCCCCGCGCCCCGCTCGGCTCACCGCGCTCGTCTCAATCCTGAGCCCAGCGAGGGCTCCCGCCGGGACAGCAGCGGCGGCGCGGGCGGCCCTGACTCGGGCTTGCGCTCCGGCTGCGGCCCCGACTCCAGCTCGCACTCCGGCCAGGGTCCCGGCTCCTCCAGCGGCGTTCGCCGCTGCAGCTGAGGCAGCGGCTCCAGCGGCGCCTGCAGCCTCGACCTCCGCCGCCGCCGCCGCCGCTGCCGCCCTCGCCGGCTTCCTCTATGTCGGCTCTGCCCGCGCTCAGCGCGTAGCCCGAGCGGCCGGCGGGCGGGCGGGCGCCCGGCGCGGGTGAGAGAGTGTGTGTGCGAGTGTGTGTGTGTGCGCGGGGGTGCGGGCGAGGCGGAGGGCGAGTGTGTGCGCGCGCCGTGGCCCATGCCCGCCGCCCCCGGCGCTGCGCCCCGCGCCGCTCCCGGCTGCCGCCTGTGCCATTTCTGATTTTGCAACTTGGGGAAGAAGAAAAAAGCGAGAGAAGGGAGCTTGCTCTCTGGGGGGGTGGGGAGGGGGGGAAAGGAGAGCGTGGCCCCCCCAGGATCGGAGCGCGGGGGGAGCGGGTGAGGGGAGCAGGGGTGTTGGGGGGGAGTCTGAGAGCCTGGGGGGGCTGCAAAAAGAGAGAAAGAAAACAGCAGGAACCACAACAAAACGCCAGCAGGGCGGGCGGGCGCGCAGCAGCAGCGGGGCGGCCGAGGCAGTAGCGGCGGCGGCGGCGGCGGCGGCGGCAGCGGAGGCAGCGGCCGGTGCCCGGCTCCGGCTCGGCTCCCGCGACCCCGGGGCGCCGGGCGGGCCCCCCGCCCCCTCCCCCACCCCCCTTCCCCTTCCCCTTCCCCTCCCAGCGCGCCCGCGCGCCCGGCGGCCCTCGGCGAGCAGCTCGGCTCCCCCCAGCGCTCCCCGGGCCCAAAGATATGGCAATGGTAGTTAGCAGCTGGCGAGATCCGCAGGACGACGTGGCCGGGGGCAACCCCGGCGGCCCCAACCCCGCAGCGCAGGCTGCCCGCGGCGGCAGCGGCGGCGCCGGCGAGCAGCAGCAGCAGGCGGGTTCAGGCGCGCCGCACACGCCGCAGACCCCGGGCCAGCCCGGAGCGCCCGCCACCCCCGGCACGGCAGGGGACAAGGGCCAGGGCCCGCCCGGCTCGGGCCAGAGCCAGCAGCACATCGAGTGCGTGGTGTGCGGGGACAAGTCGAGCGGCAAGCACTACGGCCAATTCACCTGCGAAGGCTGCAAAAGTTTCTTCAAGAGGAGCGTCCGCAGGAACTTAACTTACACATGCCGTGCCAACAGGAACTGTCCCATCGACCAGCACCACCGCAACCAGTGCCAATACTGCCGCCTCAAGAAGTGCCTCAAAGTGGGCATGAGGCGGGAAGGTGAATATTTCTTCTCTGCTTCTCTCCCTGAGCTTCGCCCGCCTCCCCGGCCCTCTTTCTTTCTCTCTCACTGGGGTGGCTGCTGTATGGGGCTGGGACTCCTGCAGTCCCGGCCCGTCCCAGCTACCCCTGTCTCCACTGCCTTCCTCCCCCGGCGTCCCCCCCCCCCCCATGCTCGCTGCCGCTGCCGCTGCCTCCCCCTCCCGGCCTGTGCTCCTCTCCTTGGCTCCTTCACCCCTCCTGCTGCCTGCTCAGGATTGCCTCCTTGGGATCGTGAGCTGTGGCTTAAAATCCCTTTCCTTCCTGTGTCTTGGATGTGCTTGGTTTGTGTCTCTTTCCCGCGTATGCGTGAGGATGCTTGGGCTGTGCTGGCATGAACTTGGGGAGGGGTACTTACTTCCCCTAGAAAACTCTGTTTCTGTGTTTTTGCATTCCACTTTCCCCTCCACCTCTTGGTTCCCTTTATTTAAAATGGGGGAGGGCTGGGTACTGGAGTACCCTGAACTGTAGATTCAGTGCTGCATCATCCTTTTGGAAGATTAGCTTGGAAAAAGAGAAGTGAGATTTATTGCACTTGTAGGTCTAATTAGGGGGGAGGGGGGGTCCTCTGGCCTGTTCACTGGTTCCCTCTCCTCTTCATGGAGCTAGGGCCGCCTCCTCCAAAGCTGTGGCCTTGTTTTCACCCCTCTACTTTGAAAGGAAAGTTTGTGACTGAACCGTGCTTTCATAGTTGTGTCATTTTTTTAAAGCATGATACTCGTTTTATTTCTTCATCAAACTCCACCCTCTGCTTAAATACTGCATACAAATTACAATTTACAACGGCATTTACTGATCCTTCTGATTTGGCTATAATGCATAGACTGCAGCTGGCTTGAGCTTCCACATCATTTAATCCCTGTGTTGTATGGGTTTGGTTTCTTTTAACACAACTTTTGATGTATTTAGATATGCTTCATGTTCATGTGGCAAGAGATGCATCACTTTGCCTATAAATATATTTAGCCGTTTACAGTTAAAGTTTATCTCCTGACAATCATTAAAGATGTCTTATAGTCAAATTAGCGAACCAGTCAATTTTGCAGAATGTAGATTACTCCTTCTTGTAATTGACTTTAAAATTATATTTTATATGCTGCAAGAAAAGAAATTGAATTCCTTCAGATCTCAAAGAGCAGGCAAATATGACGACTTCATTTCTAGCTCCAGGGAGATTTTGTAGGCATCTGAAAAAAAAAAAAAACGTTGAATTGTGCTCTCATTTAATTGAAAAATAACTGCCAAGTTCAAAACTATAATTAGAAAAAAGTATTCTAGCCGTTGTGTTTCAAGAGTCTAAATTGTACTGGAGCTTGCATTAAAATTAGAATCTAAGCAAACTTAAGAAAATAGTGCACAGCCTGAAATTAGACAGCTACGACGTGTACATGGACATATCTATATTAATTTGTTGGGGGGAGAGTTCAGTAGCCCTAACTTTTCCTAAAGTTGTCTTTGTTTACATGGCAATTTAAAACGCTGGCACTGTTGAAGTAAAACATACACATTAAAAAAAAAAACTTTGGTCAGCTTTAAGAACTCAAAGCATGCTTACGTTTTGCATTCAGATGGTTAATGAATCCAGTGTTTTTGCAGTTGCAAGCTCGTGCATTCACTGGGCAAAAGCTGGCTGCAGGTTGCAGTGGCACCGCGCAGGACAGACATTAATTATATTTCCCACTTTTTTCAATAATGTTTGGCTACTGTAAGTTCAACTTTTTCTTGGATTTTTTCAATTTTTCTGTTGCTTTTAACAGCTAGAACTTTGTGTGGGGCCATGGGGAGGAAGGGGCTGGGGAGGGGTGCAGGATACTTGTTTTCTCTTGAAAAGTTGTAAGTGGTTAGCAGGGTATGTAACTTGTATCTATTTTAAGTATAATTCTACAGCATTTTTAGAGAATATGGAAACATTTTGAGCAAAACCTTCCTTGCTTGCTTGCTTGCTTGCTTGCTTGCTTGCTTGCTTGCTTATGAAGAGGCAGCCTAGGCATTTGCCTAGAACCACAACCTTTCTCTGGTTTCTCCCGTATATTTTTTTACCCTAATTTGTTTCATTCTGGAGGGGTGAGTGGGATTTTTTTTTTTTCAATCCGTGTGTTACTCCTTGGTGGTGGAGGGGTTGGGTGGTACTTTCTTGATGGCCATGATGGTCTGGGGACCCTGAAGTCGGGCCTAGTTCTGGCAGGGCTGAGGTGGCCAGGTGCGCAAGCGATGGCTGGGCCTTTCGATCGGCGGAGCTGGAGGGCCTCACCCCAGATTTCCTCCGGGTGCGGGCTGTGTGAGCTAGAGCGAGAGAAGATGAGCGGGGCGCGTGTGGCTGCGGGAAGAGCCTCCGCATTGTGTCGGGTGCTCTGCGGAGCGGCGATGTTCTCAAGCCCCCTGGATGCACATTGCCTCTTTTCTCTCTTTCTTTTGTCAGCGGTTCAGCGAGGAAGAATGCCTCCAACCCAACCCAATCCAGGCCAGTACGCACTCACCAACGGGGACCCCCTCAACGGCCACTGTTACCTGTCCGGCTACATCTCGCTGCTGCTGCGCGCGGAGCCCTACCCCACGTCGCGCTACGGCAGCCAATGCATGCAGCCCAACAACATCATGGGCATCGAGAACATCTGCGAGCTGGCCGCGCGCCTGCTCTTCAGCGCCGTCGAGTGGGCCCGCAACATCCCCTTCTTCCCGGATCTGCAGATCACCGACCAGGTGTCCCTGCTACGCCTCACCTGGAGCGAGCTGTTTGTGCTCAACGCGGCCCAGTGCTCCATGCCGCTGCACGTGGCGCCGCTGCTGGCCGCCGCCGGCCTGCACGCCTCGCCCATGTCCGCCGACCGCGTTGTGGCCTTCATGGACCACATCCGCATCTTCCAGGAGCAGGTGGAGAAGCTCAAGGCGCTGCACGTCGACTCGGCCGAGTACAGCTGCCTCAAAGCCATCGTGCTGTTCACGTCAGGTGAGGCTGCGGTCGCTGGGAGGGCAGGCCGCGCGGGGAGCCAGCTCAGGCTCCACTCTGCTCGGGCCGGGCCTCTTGCGCCGCCCCCGCGCCCGGCCCGGCCTTCGCCGGATGCTCGGGCCTAAAGGGGCCCTGCGGTCCCCGCACCGGGACGCGGCCGGCGGCGCCGCTGCCATCTTGGGATCGCGGCGGTGCGGGAGGCGAGGCGGCGCGCAGGCAGGCGGCGGGCGGCCCGGCCTAGCGGCCTGGACTCCTGCGCGGGGGCCGCAGCGGCGGCGGGTGCGTGTCTGGGGCCGGGGGGCGGGAGGCGGCACTGGGGCTCCGTCTGGCTGCGCGCGTGTGCGGGGTGTCTGTGAACGCCGGAGCTCAGCGTTTCTGGGGGAGGAAAGGGATGGGAGAGAACGTGGGAATGTGGCTTTTCTTCTCGGTGTGGCACGCGCCCTGGATGAGTTTCCCGACACAGAGAGAGGTGGCAAGAGAAGAATACGCGCAAATAAATCATAAATAATCCCGCTTTATTGCTGCCTGATTTCCCCTTATCGGAAACCATTCATGTTTGCAGTTGCTGAGGTTATTGAGGGTCGTAAAAAACGGATTCGATCTAAACAAGAAAGATAAAAAACAAAAGCAATACTGTAGAACCCGAAAGTATGGGAGGATTCCCGCCCCGGAGATAAATCTCATAGCCATGCAAAACACACGAACATTAGAAATTTAACAGAGTGCCTTAAAAATATCAAATTAAATGTAGGCGGTGGTAACATGCATGTTAACAATTTCTCTTATGATAGATGGTTCAAATTAACTTCCAGGAAAGTGTATTAACGTTGCCTTTGAAGGCTCTGGTCTGAACCTCTGAGAACACTGCCCGCCTTTTTTTATTATTGTAACCTGCAAGAGGGAAACATATAAACACCCAGGACAGAAGGTAATGGGGGGAAATATAAACAAAGCCAGAAGGGATGCTGGTGAGGAACAGAGCTGCTCAGACTGGGTCTCGGGCCTTGCCTACTGTGAGTAGGGTTAGCTGCAGTTTTACCTCCATTGTTGGCACTATTGTTTTTAATTCCTCCATTCAGAGAACAAATAAACTGTCCTAATAAATCTATCCTAGAGCCAGTACATCCAAAGGCCAAATTAAAACCATTCTTGAGCGGAGAAGGCAAAAAAACCCCTTTCCCAAGGCCTTGTTGAGCAGTAAGCAGTAGTATAATCTATCAATATTTCTTGGCTTTCATGCGTGAAGAATCGTATTTACATTGTATTAAAATGACTCTTAAATTTGCACAATATTGTAATGTAGCAAATGTAGTATTAATATCGATCTGAACAGCAGATAATTTATTTAGACAAGAGCATCTCATTTGTATGCAGGGTGGCCAGAGCTGTGGACTTGGACTGCCCCCCTTTTACTTTCAGTGCAAATGCAGGTCTGCTAGTGGGAGAGAGAGTTATTCTTTGCAAGAGGATAAAGTGAGAACCTTAAAACAAATGGAAGATTTATTGAATAGCCTCGGTGTTTGAATGCATTTTATCTTAATAAGTCTTCTTGATGGAAACATGTTTTTCAAAAGTGACAAAGAGCCTGGGAAGCAGTGACCAGGCTGCTTTAGCTCTGGCAGGGCCTAGGGTCTGGCTGGCTCTTCACTATCCGGGCCCTTTCGCCAAATTAATCAGGAAGCAAGCCAGTGTCAGGGAAGTTAGGGTTTTAAAATCTCATCCAGAGAGGTGTTTTAAATCAGAAATGTAACTTGGAGCTGGACAGAGGTCTTCCCAAGAAAGGTTTCCCCTCCCTTTTCCTTGTCCTCCCTAAGGTTCTTTGAACCGCCTTGACTTTTCTGAGCTCCTGCCCTTTCCCAGAGAGAGGCAAGGACTGTGCAGGCTGCATGGAAGACTGTAGAATTATTTAGCATTTCTTTCCACTTTTCATCCTAAAACATCCCTATGAAAATTGTTACTTAAAAAAAAAAAGTTTCCCCAAAGAAGTTTCTTAAACTGAGTCTTCCAAGGTGCAAGGGAGGCCGAGAAGTGAACAATAACATTATTTTGTTGGAAAATTGCAAGCAGAATATCTGAAAATGGAAATAGAGCTGTCAGTAGTAATTCACCCCCCTCCTGCATACAACACATTTCCACTTTTGACTAAACTTGTTTTGATTGCTAGCCAGAAGGGAATTCATGGGAAGCCTTCTCAAAGTCATCCAACTTTTGAGCAAACTTTGAATGATGGAAAAGACAGTTTTAGACATATTGTCCAATGAGGTTTGCTCTAGCTAAGTATTTGAAGCTGGCACGGGGGTTCCCTGTGGTGGTTTTCACATTTGGCCTCCGGATGGTATGCTTAATCCTTAATATTCTGGACAGCATCCAAGGACTAGGTCATGACCTGAACTTACTTTTTTTAAAAAAATTCATTAATTCATACACCTAAATATTCCCTCAAATAAATGAGACCTTCCCTGAAAGGAGCCATCTAGTTAACATAAATACAATAAATCTATTTTCAGTACAATAATAACTTTGATTTCTAGTTATGGCAGCTGATTACATCTATATTTCCTGAACACTAAACTCTTCTGAATGCACAACATGAAATACATTCTCTGCACTACAAAGGCTAAGCCAGGAGGGCCTGAACAGTAATGGTTATTTATTTACATAATTTCTTTTCCATATACTGTAGAAGAAATATTGAGGGTTCCCACATTGACACAACCATATAAAAAGCGAGACATGGATTTTGCACATTCTGCCTCCTTTTCTTATCTGGGGTGTATATAACTCATGGAATATAAATATGGACTGCATTACACCCCTTGCTCACCTAGCTTTGCTACCAGAATCACCCTATCGATCTAAGAGCTCATACTGTCTGTCCACAGTTGGGGGAATCCTGTTGCAGAAATATCCAGAGTGGGAATGACAATCTGGAATGGGAAGCCAGGCTCAGACTAGGGCTTCTTCTGGAGGGAGGCCATAGGGCTGGCCGGCTGGCACCTGGCAGCCAGGCCCAGCTAAAGCCATTCTGCCTTCAAAGGAGGAGAAATTGAAGCAGCCAGCACAGGGCCCGAGCACGCCTTTTCTGGGCTTCTCTTCCTTGGAGTGGTCTAGCTAGTGACCTTGTACTCTGAGGGTCCTAATCGTAAATATCAGATAACTATTTTATGGACCTGAGGGGATGCCATATGGGTCTTTTTAAAAAAAATCTGCTGGGGTATCAGTGGGTCCTTTTCATTTTGCATTGTCTGAGGCTGAAAAGGATCTCGTGGCATAATGGGTAGATAATGCATGTAAAGCAAGATATATGTAAATATGAGTCATCATGGTGGCCATTCAGCAGATCCAGGTTAGCAAGCAGGGCCAAGGGCAGACCTCAGGGTCCCCCTTTCTAAGCAACAAAACCCCAAAGTGCTCCTGCCCTCGCCCTGCTAGCTATAAAACCTCAGACTTCCCAAGTCAGGCCAGTGTGGATGCACCCAAGCGACCCGCTGGAGTAATTAGACATCTGAGAGGAACCCAGTCTGGATTTGGGATCAAAGGAGACTTGCCTCAGAAGTTCTTGAATTATCACTAGTTTTATTTGTATTTTAGCTCAAGGCCATAGCCTTGTAGATGAAGGTGTTAGCATGCTTTGTAAGTCCCAGTTCTTGAAATATAAAGACATAAAGCTCAGAAACTCAGCCAACACAGGTTTCGCTTTGAATCATTTGCTGTGTCTTCTTGGGGTCACACTTGCCCATTCACAATTATATAATGTCCTTTTGGTGGCATTACAATACATGAATTTCTTCCCAGATTTATATATTAGCAAATGCTGCCTTTGATCTCTAGTCAGCCTTCTGACTGGGTAAGGGCTCCTCTGTGATCTCCCTGTTTTCTAAATATTTATTATTAATATAAGAAACAACACGGGTGTTTGAACCAGGAGAGGAAGCCTTCCCTGCAGCCCTCTGATTCTACTGTCTCCTCCATTTGCTTGCCTCTAGTTAGTTGATACAGTATAAACTGCTGTCCTGAAATATTTTAGGAGACCCAGCAGGAACCTTGGTTCATATGAGATAAACACACAGGTTTTGAGATGCGGTCATTGTGTGTAGGTGCCTTTTTTTCCCCGTTTAGTCCTTGGCAAAGGAAACCTATCTCCCCAAATCCCCCCATCGACTCCCTACCTTCCAGTTCTGAAGCAGCAAAAGCAGCTGCCTCTAGCCCAGCTTTGTGTCTGATCGCTGAGGATGTCTCCTTTCTGCAGCCTGGAGTACCTGAGCCATATTCTTCATGATCATTATACAGCTTACAGAGATGTGACCAATTTTCAATTACTTGATCTAAGGCACAGATAGAAGTGTACACCCTTACCAAGGATTTGCTGCCGAGTTCTTGCTTGCATAGATAGTGGATCTCAAATCCTATATTGCGAAAACATGGGCTTGATCTGATTCCAGGGACCACCAGAGCATGATTCCTTACCCACTCCCATGTGCTTGTTCACTACACAATCTAGGTACTCCTTGAGGTTTCTGGTTGGGGTCATTTGGGTTTGAGAAGGGGAACCCAAGAAGCTTTTAAGAATGGCCTTCAGGCTGCATATTTCTTCATGGCTCCCAAACACCACAAAATCAGGGGCAAAAGGGGCAAAAGTCTTCCCTTTAATGAGCACAGTGGAAGGATGCTCCCCTGCAGGCAGAGGACAGGTTGCTACACACAGCAAACATGGCTCCAGCATCTTACATTATTTAATCCAAAGGTGAAAGAAGAAAAACAAAGGGACTAGAGAGGTTGCTGCCTCTGCATCTGTGTGCTTCACTCTCCTGCTCCCCTAGGCTTGGTGGGGGTTTGATTTATTTTATTTGTATTGGGGGCTGGGAAAAGGGAGGAGTGGGGAGTCATGGAGGGTGGATTTCATTTTTTCCCCCCCTTCTATTCCCGCTCCCCTTTCTCCTTAAAAAAATTGAATGGCATGTTGTTTGTGCCTTTGCTGTTCACTGATCTAACCATGTGCCCCCATCTCCTTGTCTCTCCTTCCTGTGGCTGCCCCGGCAGATGCCTGTGGCCTGTCGGATGCCGCCCACATCGAGAGCCTGCAGGAGAAGTCACAGTGCGCCCTGGAGGAGTATGTAAGGAGCCAGTACCCTAACCAGCCCAGCCGCTTCGGCAAACTGCTACTGCGACTGCCCTCGCTGCGCACCGTGTCCTCCTCGGTCATTGAGCAGCTGTTCTTCGTCCGTTTGGTAGGTAAAACCCCCATCGAAACTCTCATCCGTGATATGTTACTGTCGGGGAGCAGCTTCAACTGGCCTTACATGTCCATCCAGTGCTCCTAGACCTTGGGAGCTTTCCACCTGCCCCCACCTCCCTAGAGACTCAGAAGACCAGCAGGGGCCAAGGACTCCAAAGCCTGGGGGACACTGGGCGGCGGATGCAGGATGCAGCAGGCTGGGCAAGCTGGGCAGTGGGGAGGTGGGCCAGGTCCGCAGGAGCAGCCCACCCTGCAGAAATGCAACCCGAGCTGCAAACCTGGAGAAAAAGAGACTCTTTTAGGATCAGATCTGTGAACACATTGGAAAGGAAAGAAAAAGGACCTTGTGTCTGGTGAGAAAAAGAAAATCTCTGGATGAGAGGACCATGAGAATTTTAATAAAATAGAAGGAGACTAATGGACCTTCCGGGATTTATTGCGGACGGATGTGGATATATTCTGTACAGAAAACAGCACACATGGAAGTGGACTGAATCCTATGTAGAAACACTCACACACACACACACAAACACACACACACACACACACCCCAAACATTGTTATTCATTTTGTAAGATACTAGTCTTTATTTTCATTTTTTTGTAAAATTTAAACATCGTATGCACATAAAAAAAGGAAACAAGAATTAGGGGAAAATAACATTTTCCAAATAATTATAAAAAATTGTCCTGTGTCTATGTATCTATATCTGTTTTGTATTTTTTTCTGGTTCCAAACCAGATTTCCTGTGATTCTATACTAATAATTTTTGATATAACCCTTTGCTTCTTATAATGAGTGCGATATATGTTGTCAAGGCTGTTCTTCAAGAATTAAAATTGAAGTGAAAATTTAAACAAAAATAAAAGAATTTAGCAAAACCCATGTGTCTGGTTGTTTGACAGATGTCATCAGTGCAAGAGAACCTTCCAATTAATTTCCACTCCAATTATTAGAATGGGGGAGGTAGTTAAGAAGGAAGAAGTTTTAAGGTCCATTACCAAACTGGCTGTATTTGTTTCCCAAAAACAATCCACTGCCTTGGCTTTGTAAATTTGGAGGGCCAGGCTCTTTATGGGGCACAGTGGTCAGGGAGGTCAGGGAGCCTTGGTTGCGAGCGGCATCCCATGTGCCTTTGTCCATGGTGGATGGCTAGCAGCTGGGCTTTGACTGGGGCAGGCCCAGTCTCAGGGGGCCACCTGCTTCAGTGACTGCAGGTAGGAACTTGCCTGGCTGTAGATCTAGAAGTGGGGATCAAAGGAAGGAGATGGCCTCTCAGATGCCTCTGCACCTTCTGCCTGTGACTGGAACGTCGGGCCTCTCCCCAGCTCTGGGAGAGAGAGTTGGGGGTCTCAGCATTGGGAATTCTGGTTTTGCTCCCCCTGTAGGTGACTGTGGTTTGCCCTTTTCTCCATACTCTCTGACAGGGTTCTCTGGAGGCCTTCCAAGTCTGTTGGATGGGTGGAATAACCCCCACCCACTGTGGCACTTAGGGGTGTGGACCTGGAACCAGGAGTCCAGGAGCTAGGCTGGAGCAGGCTGTTTCCAGAAGCAGCATTTGGGCCCCAGTGGCCTGTTCAGTGCAGAAACATCCCTTCAGGCCTCTCCTTGTGTGTGCTTGTGGGGGGCGGGGGTGCTGCTCTCTGCAACAGCTTTCTGAGCATGAATGTTTTATAGGATCACAGTCGGTGCTGCGAGAACACATACTGCCAAGGGAGCCTTTTTCTTAACGTATTAATAAAGTCAGATCTTTTTTAAATAACACCTCTCACCTCCTCCCCTTTCCCCAACCCCAAACATGCCGGGTTGAGGCAAGAGCTTCACTTTTAGAAGTCATTGGCAAAGTTGTTTTTTTTTCATTTTGCTGTCTAGAAGTCTCCAAATCCCCACTCTACCCCCACACCCCATTCAAAAACACATTAACAATCTCCTATACTCCAACCAGCATGAAGTTTTGAAATGCTGAGTGCTGCACAGCCCAGACAATACCATATTATCTGAGGTGAAACCCATATAAGTCTATGATGTGTAGCTGGCCTACCTGGAGACCCGTCTCAGCCTTACTGGCTGGTGGGGCTGGTGTGGAATGGGGGGGTGTGGAGTCCCTGGGGTGTTGGTGGTCCTCCTGATGGGACCCACTCTGCAATGAGCCACATCCTTTGTGCAACACCCAGGAGTATGTCTTTGGGCCTAGGCTGAATTCCTTGCAGGCCAGGCACTCAAGGCAAAAGGGGCATGGGGAGAACTCATATTTAACCACTGACCACCTCCCAGGAAGTCTCAGGAAGCCCTCCCAGACTGCCTGATGGCAAAACATGGGAATTGGGGTAGGGTGGGTGCAGCAGGGTACAGAGCAGGAGGGGAGCTGAGCTGCCACCAAGCACTCACCCATCTTTCCTGTTTTTCTTGAAATGAGATGTAAATATATTCATTACAGTGTGATCCCTCTGATGAAAACAGATAAACATTTTCGTAGGTCGGAAACATATTTTTCAATTAATTTCAACATGGAGGCCCAAGCACAAGGTGCCCAGTGTGGGGACTGGCCTGGAAACCGAGGCCTGGGATGTACCCGGCAGTTGCTCCAGAGTCTAAAGGTGACAGTGTTAACTGGGCTCTTGCTGGATGCCGCCTGGAGTGTGGCCCATTGCCTGGGGAATCCCGGAGACCATTAGAAGCCTAGGCCCACACTCGGGGCAAACCAGAGTAGGAAGACGATCACGCTTTCCTATGTCCTCACAGACTCCCTCCCAGGCTCCGGCGGGGAACCAGGAGGTCCTGGGGCTGAGCGGAAGGGAGGCGCAAGAGGTGCCTGGCTGGCCGTCTGGGGGCTGCGAGCAGCGGGTCTCTTCACTGCTGTCTCGGTAGTCCCCGCCTGCATTACTCACAGACAGACTTCTTCAGAGGTCTGTGTCTCAGCCAGAGAGACAGAGC
The DNA here is from genome assembly GCA_033961575.1 of Aselliscus stoliczkanus. NCBI lineage: Eukaryota > Metazoa > Chordata > Mammalia > Chiroptera > Hipposideridae > Aselliscus > Aselliscus stoliczkanus. Next base: position 49,987,771 of record CM066728.1, on the reverse strand, counting down.
CTCCTAGGGACGTAGGGGCCATGTGGGTTCCCCCGCAAGCAGAACAGGCCTCCTGGCGTCCTGAGGCTTCACTTGGAGCGCGCAGCAGTCAGGACCTACGAATCTGCCCGCTCTACATACAGGAAGATTCAGGAGCCGAGACTGCAGTGTCTAAGACACGGGTTGAGCCTTCGTACAACCAGGAAGAGTCCTTTCTGCTCCCGGCGATGTAAAGACTGCCGGGCAGGGCTGACCAGCGGCCGCGGCTTGGGGGCTGTGGAGTGGCAGCCCCCACCCAGAGTCCTGTGCCTCCTCCGACCTTGGGAGCCACTGGGCAGAAGGCAAGGTGGAGCAGGTGGGAGTCCACCTGGGAGGCCACCCGGAGACCCCTAAGCAGTGAGCCCGCCTTGGAGCCAAGCGCCAGGGGGAGCAATGGAACCCGGGTGTGAGCCCGCGGGCAGGTGTAGGCCAGCGGGTCATCTCGTGGCGCCCAGCCCCGCGTGGGCCTGCCGGGGCCATCGCAGTCCTAGGGAGTCAGGAGAGGAGAGCTGGGCTGACTAGGCGGGTAGAACCGACGGGTCCCCCAGGGCCAGAGGAAACATCTGAACAGTAGGAGAGCAGCCCACACAAGGTGACTTCCCTTTCGAAATTACCTGTGACATCGGAAAGTCAAACGTTCCGTTTTTTCAACCCACACACTCGCTGGGCCACCAGAACTTAAAGGGCTTTGAAGTGGGTTTAAACTACGTTAGCCACAAGCTTTGCTGAAAACATCAAAAAGGCCATCTCCGGACCTGCTTTCCGTCGGGAATCTCTAGTGAGTGAAGCTGCGCCTGGTTCGCCGCCCTGGGACGAGAACTGGTGCCAGAGAGTTAAAATATGACCTTTGCCCTCACCCACCCACCCTACCCCAGCTTGCTGGCAGAAGCCCGGGGGTGGATACGGGCATTCCTCCTGGCTACGCGAAAACTCTTGGGCTCCCTGGACTCAGCACCTCGAGTCGGTTGCTGCCCGCGGTCTGGCGGCAGCAAAGGGTCTCGGTCAGTCAGCTCCCGCAGGCCCCACCGCCCAGCTGTGAGCTCAAGGGGCACTGTGAATCCGCCTGGGCTCGTCTACTTGGTGCGTGCAAAAGTTTATTTTTTTAAAAATCCTCCTCCTCTCCCTCCCCCTCCCCCTCCCCCTCCTCCTCCTCCTCCTCTTCTCATAGGCAGTGCTTATATCTCCTACAGTGGCGGAATCACCTCTTGTAAGCTCCTCAATATCTCAGAACAAATCACCTGAATATCTCTGCAAAGGGAAAACCATGAAGGAACGTGGAGAGGATATGCAAGAAGACACAAGTGGGAACTAATAAAACTCTTGTTAAGAGGGCCGGCTCAGGATCCGTGGCGTCACTGGGCCTTTTACTTGGAAAGCCAAAGAGTTGTATTCCTAAATGAGTTAAAGACCCATTTACCTCTGTCGTGTTCTATTCATCAAGCCACAAGTTGAGAATTCCTAACATGAAACTATTTGTTTGCTTGCACAACCAGCTGGGTGCAATTTCACGTCTGAGATATCTATCTGAAAGCGCCTCTCATTTATTATCTCTCCTTGTCAGCGAATCTATTTTCCAGCTCCTCCTCCCCACCTTTGAAGTTTGTTTGTTTGTTTGTTTGTTTGTTTGTTTGTTTGTTTGTTTGTGATCGGACTTCTCTGCCTGGGAAGACCTGGGTCTGGAATACTCCCCAGGGAGAGGCCGCTCCCCGCGCGTTATCTGCTGCGCCCAGGATACGTGGGGCCAGGGGGCAGCAGAGGCGCACTCGCCGCCACAGTTGACCCCGGCCAACTGGCAGGCCAGGGTGCGGGGTTGGCAATGGTGGGCCTGGCGGGACACAGCGGAGCTGCTTTTCTCCCTGAATGTCCTCCTTGCTAGCTCTCCCAGAGTAAGCCGCAACCACCTGTGCAAGGACGGATTGGGGCGCGAGGCCCAGAGTGGGGCCCGGGAGGGGAGCCCAGGAGCTTCTTTCGGATATGGGGGTCCGAGATACGGATTTGAGAGATGCTTTCACAAAGCCTCACCTAATCCCACGGGGCCAATTTCTTTTCTGGGGCCCTGAGCTCCAGTGAGTAACCAAGATGTAAATAGTTGTGTGATGAGTTGGGGGAGGGGGCAGCTCATTTATTGTGTGCAAACGGGAGAAGGCTGCACGTGGTTTCAATTTTAAAGCACAAAGAAATAACATGTAATGCAGAAAGAGGTTTATGAATGTAATTGAGAGGAAAGAAAACAATTAACACGGTGCAAGGTTGCACACTCGATTCTCCACCCCTCTCCTTCTCTTCTACCCTAATTTTGAGAAATCCAGATCAAGTGAATGGAGTAGATCTAGGCATTCGGATCAGGCTGACAAGGGAACCCCTGATGGAGATCACAGTGATGGTGGATAATGGTGTCTATCCATCCCCTAGTCTGCTAAGGCCTCCTCCAACCAAGCTGAAAGTATGGGATCAAATCCGCAAGTCCAGCATATAAAATATCCTCAGTTGTAAAAATGGAAAGGAGAAGGGGTGTCTGTAAGGAGAGGGAGAGGGAGAAGGAGAGAGGGAGAGAGGGAGGGAGGGGGAGAGAGAGAGAGAGAGAGAGAGAGAGAGAGAGAGAGAGAGAGAGAGAGAGAGAGAGAGAGAGATAGCAAGGGATTTCTTTAAGGCAGGCCAGGCTGGTCTCTGCAGGCTATCCTATTGTGTTGATTTACGAAGACATTTGCTGTATATAACGTTTAAGGCCGATAATATCATTGCGCAGCCAGATAAATAAAGCGTTGGCCCAACAGTGGGGTCAGCGATCGATCTCTGGGCTCAGAGGGAAAAGGAGAGAGACAGGGTCGTGCATGAGGCTCTGCCTGTGTGCTTGTCAGTCGGCAGGCAGGAGCCCGAGTGTGTGTGAGCGTCAGGGTGTGCGAGAGAGAACCAAGTCTTCAGCTGGCCAAGAGGCTCATTAGCATTCCTAACCCATGGACCTGCGCTGACAACTAACAGAGATATCCCGCTCACCACCAGGCCTCCTCTCCTTTTGTCTTCAGATTGCAGGAGAAAAAGATTTCTCAGTGGAAGCTGGAGCCTGAACTTCCATGTGGTTGTTGGAAATTCAAGCTGTAAAAAAAAAAAAAAAAAAAAAAAAAAAAAATCCTTCCCGGATCTTGCCTGATCTTTCACTCTGTTTTTAAAAACTTCCCTCCTAAAGAAGGAACTTTTTTGCTTTTCTCTCTCAAAGTGTAATATGCTTGTATGCTTGTTGAAACTCCAAATTTAAATGAGAGAGAAAATCTTCTGAAAATATTTTGCCATTTCTCCTTGTTGACGCTCAGAGAGGTAGATGTTTATATGTCTGGCTCACATACACATGTAAAACTGGTACTTTTAGTTAAAGACTTTTAGAATGTAGCAACCAGGGATTGTTTGAACTTTTTGTTTCTTTTCTTTCTTCTGCATGGTTTTGTTTTTGCTATGATATAAAATCATTTTATTTTCTATAAAAATGTCCTGCTTATTACTTTATCACTCTCCCTTGTTTAAATAAAGTACATCATTCAAAATTAAATAGAATCTAATTTTATGTTAACTATCAGAAAGAGGCAATTATAGAGGCCTCCACTATTTTAGGAAACATTTTTAAATTATACTCGTTCATGCAGTTTTAATCACCTTACACCTATTTTGGGGAAAATGTCTTTTAACCATATTGCACAGGGATAAATATGTATCCACTTTGCTCTTCTGGATCCTGTGCCTTGAACTCCATCAAATGAGGCAGATAGTTTTACACTGGAGTGTACAAATTATCCCATGTTGACAGATGTTTGTCACTTAGTAACTTCTTTCCAAGTTTTTCCCCCTCCCCTACGCCTTCTTTCTAGCTTGCTTTGTTGTTTTAAAATATGCATGTCTCTCACTGGAATGCCAGTCACGAGTGCAAACTTTGTGTCCAACCTCCCACATGAAATGATCCTTTTAGAGGGAACTCGATATGTCTCAATCTGCACTTCACTCAAAGCCTCTGGGTACAGGCCACTCACTCACTGGTCCTGGCTCCCAAATAACTCAGCAGAAACGAGTTTCCAACTAAAAATCCCCTCGAATGTCTCCCAGGGAAGAAATATAGCTCCTATAATTAAAGGAGGCAACGGCCAGAGGGGAAATGCAGCCGGCAGCCAAAAAAAAAAAAAAAGTAAGAGTTTTATTTATTTGCTGATTGAACTTGGGTTGTTATAACCAGCTGGTTTATCCACACTGGAAGTTTGTACTGTTTGTGCACAAGAGGGAGAGATGGGGAGGCAAGGAAGGGAAGGGGAGGATGACATGAACTAGGAAGAATGAGAAAGACAAGGACAATATTGGGAGACAGAAAATGGTCTCTGGGGACAATGTAAGGAAATTTCCCAGCACCAGATTTGAGTAAAAACTTGTAGCTGAGATAAATGGGTGGGTGGGGGGGGGTAAGGGGAACTGAGGAGATGAGGGGGTAATTATAGTAAACTCTTAATGTGGGGTATCATCAAGAAAAGGAGGACTCTAACTGTTTTCCCTAGTAAAGTAATGTGACAGCAGGGAAATTATTAGCTGTGCTGTGTGTGGCGGTTTTGGTATGTGGGGGGCGGAATTATAAGGAGAGAGGAACCGGTGAGCAGGGAAGAACCTGCAGGACTCAAAGCAGAAGTGTCATGGAGCCAGAAGCCCTCCGCCCTCCTTGGCAAAAGCTGCCTAGTAGGTGTGGGTGTGAAATCTTCTCTAGAAGATATCAGTTTTGCATCTTATTTTACTCAAGTTTTATCTATTTGAGCTGATTCTGGCATTAGAACCACTTATAGGACGATTCAACTCACAGGATGAAGAACACCTCCCCATCTCTTCTGACCACCCCACAAAAGCTTCAAAACAGAAGAAGTACTCAGGCTGGGCAGCTCATTTCTATTAAAAAGGCAAAACTTTAGCACTGATGAAAAACAGATGATTTTTTTCTCCCTCTCTCTGAAACAGTTACTCTCTTTTACTGATGTGAAGTGACGTCAGCAATGCCTGTCCTATCCCCTTGGAGAGAAGGGAGAGAGGAGGAGGGATGGAAGGAGGGAGCTTGGAGAAAGGGCTAGAGAAAAAGAGAAAGAAGGAGCAAAGAGAAGAGGGAGAAGGGAGGGGTGGGGAGGAGAGAATGAGAATGAATATCCTACACTTTTTGGCCAAAATTCCACAAAGAGTGGGCAAAACAATGCTTTAGAAGCCTGTGATTGATAGGACACCTTTCTCTACCCTCACCCGATCTACATATTCTAACATATGGAAAGCTTACAGGCCCTGTGCACTTATAGAAGCCGATAATGCATTAGCTCTCAGCAATATTTACAGCACCACTTTTAATACACACCAGATGGTTCGCGACTGTGCCGCCTCAGCCAGCTCACTCCCCGATTTTACTCGGCGGCACTTTGTTGCAATTACGCTCCATGCTGAGACCAATTTTATTGGTGACCTATTTTTCATATTTGCAGCATTTTATGTTAAAAACCTCTTCTCTGGCCTCTTTATAAAGGGCAGCGCTCAGAAAGGAAGAGCTGGGGAGGACGGCGGGGCTGTCTAGGTGGATATTAATATTTATCATGATGTTACCTACCTCGGGTTTAAGTGAGTAAACCGGATAGACATAAGTACTCGGGTCATTATGTTTGTTCACTCACCCCCTGTTTGTCAGACCCCCACGGACTGTCTACACGGCACGCTTGCCTCAGAGTCAATACATCGGACCATAAATATTGTATTCCATTAATTATCACACCACTGGCTTATCCTGGGCGCCGGCGTCCTCCAGCGACGCAGGGCAAATGAGGACGCTTCCTGAGCATATTTCTAGGCTGGGAACCCCGCTGAAATTTCCGCAGTGCCTGGGAATTCCTAGAGCCGGAACGCCTGGCTCACCTCGGGTTGGGCCTGCGGCTGGCTGGCCCTGGAGGGGGATGCGGCGGACGAAGGCCGGACGCCGCCAGGAGCGCTCAGTACCTGTTATCTTGCCACGCAGAAGGCCACAGGGAGAATCCCATTTGGCACGCCGGGAAAGGCTTTCAACTTTATCTCCCGCCATGTAAATATTCCCGAGTGCCCGACTGAGGGACTTTGTTTTGCACCGAACAATATAAATATCCTATTTGCTGCAACGCAGGTGTGCTCTTCTTACCCAAAGTCTTTTTTCCCCCTCGTTTATGGTAACTCTTTATAACCCCTTCCTCTGGTTAAAAAAAAAAAATCACAGATGTTTACTTTATTGATATAACCTATACCATGGTTAAGCTGAGAATAATATGCCTCAACTAACAGTCATTTAGCAAATAATAGAGGCGTTCTGGATGCTTTCCAACGTTACACATGTACTTGGTCATAAAATGATACGTGAAAAAATTAACATCTGCTTTCCTAAAATAAAGTGTGCCAAGTAGCTTTTTATGAATGCTTTCCTCATTTTAAAAAGAAATATGGAGAGATAAACTGGCACCCAGATGTATAGCATATTTATAATGGTTTTAGGACTTAAAGGTAGCTATTCATTGCACAAGCCATTTAAAAACTGACGGTTTAAAAGCTACTTAACCCCAGACATCTTCGAATCCTGAAGAGTCTTCCAAATTTTAGTATTTAAAGTGGAATTTACTGTAATTTAATTGTGTATCAAGGCAAAACTACGTGCATGTCAGGCACTGCAGCCTGAGCTCAACAGAAATTCCAACTTGCCTTTTATTTACCTAATTTCCCAGCAAGGTTCCCAGGCCCTTAAGAAGGCAAAGTTGGAAAGTTGAGTTGGGCCCTTTTTTGTTGTTGTTTAATTCCACTATTAGGAAATGAGGCCTACCTTTGAATTATTTCATTAGGATTTGGCCTTTTGGGGGAAGGGGTGGGAACCATAATCATTAGTGGCTTTTTATTATTTCTACAATAAATGGCTAGATTCTTTGTTGAATAAGCTGCTTGAATGTTTTGCAGATGTTCCACTTAGACCAAATCTGACCCCCTATTTCCTCCCAAATAAGTCGCTTAAACTCTCCCATCAGTGCATTTACTCGAGAGCAGACTTCCCCATCCTGGCAAGTTTATAAGTGTAGAACATAGTCTTATGAAATTTCCACCTAACTGCGCGCACACACACACACACACACACACAAATACATTTACACACACACATACTCCCACCCACTGAGCCTCTGAGCTTGGCGGAGGGTAAGAGAAAAGAAAAAAAAAAGACGAGAAACTGGTGAGGCGGAATGGCAAGGAGAAGGGAGGTCGGCGCAGTGGTCATACCCTTGAGCAAAGGCACGCCCTTCCCCCCACTCCCCTCACCCCACCTCCACCCCTTTGTGCCTTCAGTTAGAAACCTGAGGGGTGGCCCGGGTCCGTTTTCCCCAAAGGGATGGGAGATGTGATTTGCCAAGTGCGCGGGGCGTCCGCCCAGGGTGTTTGGGCCATCCGGGTGAGCGGAGGCCAAGCGGGCCAGCTCCTCGGGCAGCTGGGAGCATCCCTTCAGCGGCACCGCCCCAGCCGCTGCGGCCGCGCGTGGGAACCGCGGGGCTTAACAAAGGGCTCCGTGGGGCGCGGGCACGTGACGAGCCCGAGCGCTGTGTCGCGGGCCGGCCGCCGGGAGGGGCCGCCAGCCTGGGTACCAAGTGGCTTCTTGACAGAAAAGGCACTGCCGGCCTCCGGCGGGCTGCGCTCGCCGCACTCTGCCGGGAGGAGAAGTACTTGTCTGGCTCCGCGTTGGAGAAGCCGCACCTCTCATCTCTCCTGCTCTTACTTGAAAAGCACTTGGAACAAACTGTGTGCGGGGAGGGCCGCGGGGTGGGCCGGGGCCAGGCTGCCAGGCAAGGGGGGCCGGCTTGGGGGTGGATGGGAGGAGGTGGAAGGAACAGCTCCTTTCTGAGTGACAGGACTCCTTTTCAAAGGGCAAACAGGGAAGAAAAAAAAATAAGCTCCGAATATGAATAGGAGAATTTTCTAGGTATAGGAGCGTTTACGTCCCCTCCCCCCTCCTTTAAAGATAGAGATCTTTCTTTTTTCTTTCCTTTCTTTTTTAGGTAGGACGTTGAGAGTGCAAACGTGTCTTGATGTATTTTAGGAGAAAGAATGATCCATTACTTTTTTAAAATCTTAAATATTTTGGGTTGGTAAAAATTATTGAAACATTTTAACATGAATTTGTGGACTCACTGACCAGAATGGATAAGGCAGCAGAGCAGTCACGCTCTCAGACAGGGGTCTTTAGTTAAAGATGGTGTGTCTGTGGGGGAAACAAAGAGAGTATTTTACAAAGTTCTCCCTCACTCCAGTAGTAAAACCTGTTTCGTCTTTACTCCTTCCTAGAAAAGAGATAGTGTCCTTGTCTGAACACCTCTAAGGTGATTATTAGATGCCTCTGTGAGAAATCAGTTTGGAAGACGAAAGCTCATTACACACACACACACACACACACACACACACACACACACACACACACAGATTTTTAAAAGCCTGCCTGTATTTATAATTTAACCTTAGAAACACTTTTATTATCTCCATTCTCAACCCCAGCTTTTTTTCTTTAATTGTTGAAGGACCATGCCTTACAGTGAAGAAAACCTTTAAAAAAAGCTTTAAACCCACAGTACCAGTTGTTTGTTGTTGTTATCATGATTATGATGGTTATTATGTCATCCCCTCCTTTTTGCACTTGATCTGATGAGAGAACTTTTTTAAAGAGTGTGAAATGAAGGACACAAAGACAGTATATTAATGAAAAGAAGAAAGTGGCCCTTTTAATGAGAACTAAAGAAAACCCAAATGTAGATGAAGTGTACCGTAAAAGCTGCTTCAAAGTCCATCTTAATTCCCTTGGGCTCAGTCATCATGAACATGTGATAATTGGGAGTTCTGCACGGAGGTAAGGCAGCCACGGGATGGGGAGCCATGCAGATTCGCCTCCCTGCCCTAAAATTCCAAATGCAGTTTAAACCAAGAACTTGGAGTTTTTACAGAACCCAGATTTGGCTACTTCACTTTCAAATGTTACCTGCCCATTAAAATAAATTTTTTTTTCTACCTAGCTAACTGTGCTCACCAAGGCAGCTTCTTCCTCTGTCCCCTACCCATCCCCCAGCAGGTTGGTATATGCTGGGCCATATTCTAGGTTTTTATTATGATTTTGTGATCAACTCTGTTTAATTTTCTATTGCTTTTCGGACTTCAGCCTTTCTGGATCACAAAAGTCCCCACAAGCAACACAGCAATAAATCCGAACAAAAATAAGACAGATTTCCTCATCGATGTGTAATAAAGTTAAAGGACATTGTTTTGTCAGACAAGCGCTAAGTAGAAAATAAATCTCAGAGTCTGGGGAAACAAAACGGAGCGCTGCTGGCATGTGTGTAAATTTACTTTTAAAAGCAATAAATCAATGTTAAATTAAACAGCTGGGTACCCTGTCTAGAAAAAGATTCCGTGTTTAAGAAGACCTTGATGGGAGAAATGTGCTATTTAACAAGACACCAAAAAAAAGTTAAAATTTTATTGTGATCTGAGGCAAGACTGTCCTGGGAACTTCTCTGAAGTTCAGAGAGGAAGAGACTGCAAATTGTATCTACTTTCCATTTCCAGATCTTTACATAGGTTTTTCAGGCATAAGAAGACAAGGAGGTTGCACAGAAATGTTTTAGATGTTTTGTAAATTGTCGACTAAGCTCTCACATTCTCTCTTTATTGGCTTAGGTTTGTTGGGTAGATTGTGATTTTTGTGGGATTCTTTTTCTGTAAATACTATAACCTGTGGAGATATTTTAATCAGTACTTTGAGCATATTCTTACCTAACGCTTCCTTTATTCTCAATGGAGTTGTTTTACACAGTAAATAGCATAGTAGGAAAATAAAGAGAACTGTTATTTCATATCTGTTATGCCTCTTTTCATTGAGAAGCAAACCTGAGATTGGAGTAGCATTTAAAACTCAACTAGAATACTCTAATATTCATTTTGAAAGGTTTGTTTGGTTGGTGGTTATTTATTTATTTTTTTTACAAAACACTTCACTGGGAAAAATTGTATGTCTACGGTGGGGGCAGGGGACAGAACAATAGAAAACCCAAGCTCTGGATCTGTATTCCAAGAACAATGGAATCAATGAGTTATTACAAAGGCAATATTCAATAGCAGGAAATTAGGAGTAGTTTAAGGCTAGCATGTATATACACTGGAGTCCCCCCCCATCTTAAAATGAATTTCCAGAAAGACTTAACAGAAGTACTTTAGAAAGCAGATATATTATTAAGATGAAGCCTCTTGGTCTTTTGAATTCAGAGGACTGGTGTAGTTCTTGCCTCTACAGAAGCCAACAGATTATTCTCTACTTCCTTCAGATCACAGTCCCACAAGCTTTGTTTTGTTAACCTAGTTCCTCAGAATATTCATATAATTAGCTAACATCATTCAAACCTAAAAAAAAAAAATTGGGAAAAGTGCTGTTTTCCCCCTCAAGCTACAAACTAACAGGGGCATTTGGCAGCATTCTAGCTACCTTTGACTTTTCTTCAGCCAAAGGAAATATCAAAGACCTGGTTGCCTGGAGAAGAATAAAGTTATACTATTCATATTTGGAAGGCAGCATTCAGTTTCCATGACCGTCCGTGGCTTCAGGAACTTTGTGTCCTATGCCACTCAGAGATAGCTCGGATCGCCTGTCAGGAGACGATTGGGCAGCCTTGCAAACTCAGAATGACTTCTCAAATCCTGCTAGGTCTCCCCAGCGATGAGCTTTCCTCTGCACTGAAGCCCTGGGAGTCATGTCAGCCCAAGGTGAGCCTTTTATGCGCCGCTCTTTGTCCCCATCTGAAAAGGAAGGTGCAGAATTAGACACTGGGCTGGTTGGGGGTGGTGGTGGTGGAGGGGTGGGAACAGAAAGGCCGTTTGTTCTAATTAAAGACAATAAGCAACCCTGTGAGGAGCTGTCCTTTAGCCTTAGCTGGAGGCAGAAAGGGTCTGTCTCACCTCAGTAGTTAAGTTTGTTTGAGCTGGCTGGTGGGGCGAAGAGCAGAAACCTGCAGGTAGCGCTGGGCTCAGGTGAGACTGAGCTGGTGATTAAGTAGCAGCAAGTGTATCTTGAAGTGATCCTTTGCTTCCCCATTTCCTGGCCCCTCTGCTCTGTGCTTGACTCCAGCGCACTTTGATTCTAACTTTGTTTGCTAGATGGCGCTCGGTGTCTCAGGACCTTCCATTTCAGAATTAAAGCGGCTTTTTTTCGCACCGTTGTTCTCAACTAGTTGTGGGCATTTGATTAGCATACTGCTGGTAATGTTATTATTGCCCTTGTTTTTGTCACCCTTGTCCACTTTTTTATTAAGGAAGTGTCCAAGTGGAAGCTGCTCATCTTAATCCATATAATAATAAAATTTAGTGAAACTGTGCACCTGAATTTAGGGCACATTTATGGCTCAATTACTCGTTCTGATGCATTTTAAAGCACTTTGGTAACTTTTCCTCCAGTGATCAGATCGAGGTTTTCAGGAAGAAGATAAATCAGCAGGTCCAGAGGGACATTTACTATCCTTTAGGTTGACCACCAGTGTCCACCTCTAGCTCTCACCACTACTACCCATTCCCATTTTAGGATTAATTAAACTGATATTAGGGAACTTATTACTTTCATTTATCATTATGGTAGATCGTTAATTTATTTAATAATCATTATACTTCCTTTAAAGCCCAAAATACAAAAATTCATGTCCACAAAGAGATGTGTTTTAATATGAGTAATACAAGCCGCCACAAAGCTTGTTTCACATGAAGGATGATTTCTGGATTCAAATGTCCATTTATTTTAATGATTGGGTGTTCCGTCTCAGATATCCAAAACACTGTTTTTTAGAACTCCTTTGTGTCGAAACACAATGAGACAGAAAATCAATAGTTCTAAGTTTCTGATGGAAAAAAATTAAGATGAGCCAAAAGGACCTGTACATTGTTTTGTCCAATGAAGATGTCACTTTCACAGCACCTACCTTCTCTCATACCATTGTGTGTCCCTTAAAGAAAAGGTTGCAGGTGAAGAAGGCAAATGAAAGAAAAAAGAAAGAAAGAAAGAAAACCTCTATATAGACATTTTACAAACACTTTAACAAAAGAGAGTTTAACTTGTTACTTGCTTTTAGGATTTAGAAAACCAATTTGTATAGATATGATCTACCTCTGGGAAAATCAATAACACTCAGAGCTGGGTGGGTGGTTTGGAAACCTTTCGTTAAACTTTGGCTGCTTTGGTGAAGAACCCCGCAAAGTCTCTCTCTAGGTGTTAGGCTGAAACTAGCAGGCGCTGAAAACCTAAAGCGGAAAATTTACAACTTGATCAGCCCCAGCCACACACCAAAAAACCTGCTACTGGTGCAAACATATGTTCCAGATTAAGTTAAGCAAATGGCTCTCGTTTTCTCAGGGTTGAAAGTTGATCATGAGAATTCAAATTTGAGTGAGTTGTGCTTCCAGTGGATCAACGGATCCTCATAGGCTTATAAATCTCTCCCAACACTTAACTCGAGAAATTTCATATATTTTATTAACTTCTTGAGAGCCCAATTTAGAACTCCTGCAAATTGGATCCAATCAGGCATTACTTTCTAGGAACATATATAGTTTTAAAAGTGGCTAAGTTTAAAACTAGGTGTGTTCTTCCCTCTAAAGTAAAACAGCTAGATATCTACTGTGTAACTCAAGTATTTTAATGCTTTGTCTATTCCCTTACATACATTACTAACTTTAAAAAGCAGAAAATAAATGGTTGAATTTATTTTAAAGTTTCTTTAAAGTTTGATTTGCCAGAGGAGTAGATGATTTTTTTTTAACAGCATGAGACAAAATAAAGGAGTGTTAGGAAAGCCTGTAATTATGTTAGGAAAGACTGAAATCATGGTGTTTTCTTTTAATGGGGATAACTGTCTTTTGCAACCTCCCTGTGGCCATCCAGTCATCTCCCAGCTCAATTATTTGAAGACCAGTCTGGCTACTAAGATGTCTTGTAAGGAAGTTTAGAATTAACTCCCGACTCTCTGAGATAGCTAGGTCCCTGGGCAAGTTGCAGAGGATGGAGTGAGCCATCAGACACCTCTGGCCCTTCCTATGTAATCGCGGGAGTCCGTCTGTCCGCCGTTGATCGCTCTTACCTACCCGCATTCGAGAGATCATCCCGCAGATTTTAACCAACATTGTCATGTTGAAGTTTGGTAGTTATTGTTTACATTTCTTCCTTCCCCAAGGGGTCTTGGCTAGTGTTTAAGAGATTATTGATTTCCAAGAACCCTGTTTTTAAATATATATATATATATATCATATTAAATACACACTTTTCCTTAACTAAATAGGCAATGTATATTTGACATGGACAAATGAGAAAGGGTTAAGGAAACTCATTTTAAAAGACTTTGAAGGGGGAGAAATGGGTGGAACAGCAGTAATCCTCCAGAAAACCAAAGTTGGAATTAAAGGAAAGGCTTGATAAAAGGGTGGATGGCTAACTACGGTGTAAATGGTTTAAAGTATCACCAAATACAGGTGGTGAACAAACATCGTTGGAGAATCTCCTTTGGGGGAGGGGGGGCTCTAATCAGTATCGCTCAATGTTTTGATTTGTTATTTTTCTTTAAATGAGCTTCTTGTATGTCTCTTCTCCACATTTTTTTTTTTCTGGCAAAGTGATCCTGAACTGTTCACCCAGCTCTGGGAGTTTCTGATTGATTTAGAATAACCCAGAAAAGTCATTCGGAAACTGTCAAGATTACACTGTTTTAAAGTAAGAAATTCCTGATTATTTAAATGAAGATCTTAACTCCCCAATCCCCTAGGTCATAAGGAAAATCCCCAGTGAAGGAGATTCCCCAAAACCCAAATGCTAGGCACCCAGGAGTTCAGTAAGTGCTATCTATTCCATCCCCAAAATTTCATAATTCCCCTGCACCAACAAAGGAAAGTCCCGTGTCTTCCCCACCCCCCACCCCACGCTTGATTCCTTCTCTTGCTCCTGAACCTCCGGAAGGTGAGCATAAAATATACCATTTATCCAAAGATGGAAGCTCAGTTCATGGACCAAGCTCCTGAAAATTATACCAGAAAAAGGTATGCAAACATTATGGAGATATTTCAGTTAGGATCTTGGGAGGTGGACCGTAGTCTAGAATATGTGAGTCTCTGTCACTATTATTCAACAGGTCCCCTTTACGACCCTGCACACTGGAGCTCCCAAACTGCCTCAACTTGAGTTGTCCCCAGTTTTCGTAGGAGGGTCATGCCGCTAGTTCAAATAGCTCCCGGCATGGGGGAGTTTTTTCAATAGCACAGGACATGTCTTAATACTTGAGCCAACGACTCTTGTGACCCTAAGAATGACCGAACTATGAGGAAAAATCATCTTTGGGGAGACCTCAGCAGTGACTTTGCACACTAAAAAGGGACAAAAACTTTAATGTAAGCAGCGCTTTATGAGAAAGATTACATTGTTAATAGTTAAAAACTATTTGTAAAATAGTTAATAAACTATTTGTATATCTTAAGGGATCTAAAATAGAGTGGTCTTGTGCTAAATTGCTAAACTGAGGAATCACGGAAAATTTTCATTGTAATATGCCAAATAGAGAATACTTTTATCCTGAAATGTGTTGTAATCCGTGTTACTATGCAAAAGCAATTTGAAATCAGTTTATCAAGGCTATTTTATAGGAAAGACATGCCTTGACTTAAGATACCAGGGTTCTCTCTCTTTTTCACTTTCCTGGTCCTTTCTGGTAAAGTTTGGATTAAGTTGGTTTGAAACTATTTTTGTACAATTGATATTTAATAAAAATTTTGATTTTGGCCATCTCCTCTGCTCTAAACATTATATTTCCGTCTTCAAAGTCAGTTCAAGAGAGAAGATGACTAGAATAGGGCTCCATTGGGAGGGAAGAGATTTCACTCAAAGCCCAACAAGCAAGGCGACTTTCAATAAAGCAAGGTGTAATTTGAAATCTTTAAAAATTAGTCTTGACTTAGGAGTGGTGACTCAAATGTTTCCAGGGAGACCATGCAATGAGAAGGATACCACACGAAAGTGATCTTTCCATACTGTACTTTGCTTAACGGCAGTAAAAAAAGAAAGTCAAACAGGGGGACGTGTGGAAGTTTGTAGCTTGAAGTTGAGGTCTGCAAGTAGGAGAAGAAGTGGTAGTGGGTATTGAACCAGACGCGCCCCCTTTTTAGTGCTGTCAAATAAGTTGTTGTCAGGCTCTTTAGCCTGCCGGCCAGTCTCTCGCTGCACAGCTACCTCCCTCGGGGGCTGTGATTAGCTGGCACCTGGGCGCACCAGACGGATCCGACAGCTCCGGCCACGCGTAGAGCCGTGAGACCAAGGATGGGGTGTACTGGGCGGAGATCTCCTGGAACACAGGTCTCTTCCGACTGAGAGCTCAGCCCAGGGAGAATGTGCTTTCAGTACAGACAGACCTCTTAAATCGGAGACGGTACAGATCTGGCCAGCTACGGGGGAGGTGGTAAAAAGGTGGCAACACACACACACACAAGTTGTGAGGGTAAGACTTCTACCACAAAAATGACTGTAGCTCTGCTTTCATCATAAAGTAGATGCAAAATCGGGGAGCAGGCAAATGGTGTGTCAACTCTGGGGCACTGTAGTTAACACTGGGCATGGAACAAGCAAGACTGGTCCACTCACAACTGTACACTTTTTAGACTCATAGTCGCTTTGGGCTGCGATCCTAATATATCAAGAGCCAGTTTCCTATGGTGAGGGAGTGGTCAGAGGAGAATCAGGCGAGGGCCAGAACTTTGGGGTTCTGGCGAAGGGGAGAGGGAAGGGGGCGCGCTGAGCGCTGTCCATGGTGCTGGGAAGAACGCGGCTTCATTTCGCTGTACCCAAACTCAGCTCAGGTGTAAAAAGGGAAAGAGAAATCAACAACTCATGCGGCTGGGAATTTTTTTTCTCCCCACGAATGTGGATGTACAATTTAAACATTACTATAGAAGGGTTATACTCCATTTCTCAGCCTGTATTGTGTAGTCGGACAACAGCGTTAACTGGTCATTATAGGATGGTTTCCTCTTTAAAATGTTCCATACTTCAAAGTAATGGAACCATCAATTTTTGATGCACAAAGTAAAGAGGAAGGCAGAAAGAAAAAGGGTGATTTGTGACCTTAAACATATCCAAAGGCACTTAGCTATTTCCAGATCTGATATGATACAAAAGCACAGCATGAATTAGCTGGAGTTTGAGAAAATATTAAAAATATATAGGTCCAATTTTATTCAAATAATTTTCTAAACTCCACGCTGGCCAAATGTTCCAATTATAGTTTTTGCCGTTAGAATAAAAAGAGCAATTTACCTATTGTTGTGTGTGTGTGTAAATTTAAAATAGCTAAGACTTCATTCTAAGTTCTAAAACGTACTCAACAACTGTAACCTCTTAAAATAAATTTGATTTCTTAACATAGGTAACCAGAAAGAAAGCAGGATACAGACATAAATTATTTAAAAATGAGGATAAAGAACTAAATAGAACCATAGCCTACCTAGTAGGTGGATTACACTTTTGAAAAAAAAATGTTTTTACACACTTGTGTAAAATATATGCTTTTAGAAAGGCATGTGCACACACATACATATAAAATCATGTGACAAAAAATTCAGGCAGAATACTATATTTGATCAAATCAGAAATGTGAAAAACAGAAAAAAAATATCTTAATGTGTCGATCATAAAAATCTTAGCCTCGGTAACTTGAATCCATGTGACAATGAAGAAGGGAAAGAAGAATTCAAACAGCTGACACAATGATCAGCAGCAAATGACAGCATCTTATTTGATATTTGATATCAAGCACTAGATCAATATTTGTGAGATCAATGCAATTTTAATGGTTTTCTTTCAAAACTGCATGAAAGCCAAATTGTGACACTCTGTGCTAGGGTTATTTTTAGAGTTGGTTATTCCGGGGAATGATATTAAGTAATTTATTGAGGCAAAGCAAAAGTAAAACACATACACACACACACACACACACACACACACACACACACACACACACACAAAGCCCCCCAAACCAAACCATCAATATTTCTTCAATTGACAAATACTGATTATCTAAGTACCCAGAAAAGGTATGAACATTTATTGGAAAAAAGCCATTTATTTATGATTTAAAAAAACCCCAAGCTTTTGAAAATTATTTGGAGGTATATGAAGATGAACTGGATCAGAGATACCTCTTTCAGACACAATGGGATTAAGTGACACTTGAGCCAAAAGAAGTGAAAATTATAGAAAGAGAAAACCTAGGCCTTTCAGCTATAGGGTCAATCCCTTCATGTGTGGAATTCAGTGGGAAAGAACAGATTTTTTCTGTGTCCCAGGCAGAGTAGAAAACTGAGAGCCTTATTTGAAACTCATTGCCAGGCTCCCACAAAGGTCAAACAGAGAAAAAAAAAAAAGGTGATTAGGCATACATATATTGTCTATTATTTTCAAGAGATTATACCTGAAAAACTAAAATGCAAATTAATCTAACTCAGAGGTACATAGGTCCTTAACTTACAAACTTTTAAACAGTAATCTAGGATTCTACTCTTTATTTTTCAGTCTTTACTGCATAGACTGCAGTATTAACTCATTTGCTTACCAACTCATTTTGTTTGATAAAAATGCAAAACTTTGTTTTTTAGAGATTCAATTTTGAGGAGTTTTCACCTAGAGGAATCCAAGATCTTCAGTCCAAACAAGTTTCTGGGGAAGTAGATGATGGGGGTGGCCCAACAGGGCGCATAACAAGGTGAACATTTCAGGAAGAAGGTGAGGTGTGACTGTGGATAGTGTTCCCTATAAACAGACGATTAAGTTTTTAGATTAAAAGGGAAGGAAAACCTTTCATTTGTAATTCAACTTTAATTAAAAACTTGGGAGAAACTGGTTTCTTTTTCACTTGAAATATAGGAAGTTTCTGATACCTGATTTAAGACCTCTTGACCTTCTTCAAGATAGACAATAAAATACTTCAAAATTATGCAATTCTTGAACTTTTCCCCCTCATTGTGTTTTTCTAGTTTTTCTTGATGACTGATAAACTGTTAATATATTATTACAAACAGATGATTTCAAGTAAAAGGCACTGCATTATATGCTTTTAAATGAAATTCATCCCTAAATCCTGTACAGTATAATTAAATCATGTACCCAGTGTATTCCTTAACAGCCTAGGTAAAGTCATATTTTCCAGGATTTAATAACTCCAAAACAAAGTCACTCTCTGCATGTGTTTCTATGCTCCATTGTATTTCAAGTCTGGCAGATTGCCTACAAACTAAAGACACCAAGTTTAAGTCATTTTTTCTTTAATGAAATAAAGCCACTTTACACACAAATACACATTACATACAGAAAATTTACAGATGAACTTGAGGCATTAAAATATTACAATGCCTTGTAGATTTTAAACATGAAAAATCTAAATTTAAAAGAAAATAAATTTACAAACAATCCTAGTGACCACCATATATTGAGTACCTATTATGTTACAGGCACTGAAAAGACATATATATATATATATATATATATATATATATATATATATATATACTGTATATGTCATCTGTTTCTGGTGGAATGGGCATATGTACCCCCCACGGGTGAATATGTGGTACACGTACACACACATATATGCATATATACATGTTTTTCTATTAGGTCTTTAAAAAAAACCCTGAGTTATTTCAGAGAAATAAATGAGCTTCATATTCAATTGTAGTTAATTCAGACTTCATTTTGGTTACTCATAATATGATGAATATTTTTCCTCATAGCATGAAGGACAGTACTTAGAATATAAAAGTTTAATGTTCCAAAAATGCTGCTCTTCTTAAGCCACTTTGAAGTAATGCTAGTGAGTTTAAGATCCAGATCTTCATGTTAATCTCTAGTTTTGCCTTCAAACAGAATTCAGTTACAAAGAACTTGGAAAGATTTTGAATCTATTCAGGGGAGGAAAACTCTTTAATTTTCTGAGGAGTAAAAACTCCCCAAGAAACTTCATATAGCTTCTTAGATTTTGCTTAGCATACGTGATAAAACATTGATTGTTGCAGTTTGGTGACCCATGAAATTTGGGGGTTAGTTTTCTCTTCAGACCAGAGCATATAATTATGCAAATAAAGAGCTGTCACTGATCTAGTGAAATACTCACAAACACATGCACTCTGAAATTGGACAGAAAAGTGAAAATGGTTGGTGATGTGATGGTGCTATGGTTTGTTTTCCTGCCAATTTTCTATCCAAGTTCATTATTCAAATTGTAAACTTTAAAAAGAGACATATCATTCTTAGAGTGTTGGTTGTCTTTTCAGTTCAGATGCTTTGTATTGGTACTGCAGGCTGATAACCAAGTGCAGTTCCACATTATTTTACCTATGACAGTCTCCCATATTAGCCGACGGAGTAGCCAAGGAAGGAAAAGACAAATGATTTGGAAAGAAAGATGCAGGGCCTCTCTAGATTTCTATAAACATGTTTCATGTCTGTTTCAAATAGAACTCAACTCCAACAACACAAAATTATAGTGCAAGTTTTTTTTTGACAAATCTCAAGGCAAAGGACTGGGAGAAGTTGTCTAGAAGGCCTCATAGGTTAAGTCAAATGTCCATTTTCAAGCTTTTTACATTTAAGGGGAACACACTGGTCACTGTGTGATATCCACTTAATGGTCAAACTTTGAGGATGGTTTTCTCCTATCTAGCAATTAAAGACCACCATATAATATTTCGTGAATTTACCTTTATGGTTCATTTATAATTACCACTCCTCTAAAACCTTTGTGCTAAGAATGAACAAGAGTTCTTCAATCTAACCATGCTCTTTGGCATTGAGGTCTCTCAGTTCCAAAGTTACCATCACACAGGCTGTTGCATAATTTCAGATGTCATGGAGAGCCCTACTGATGAAATCTGAGAAGGCTCATGTCAGACCACTGACTGCTAAAGACATCACTACATGAAAGATCAGTGGTGTGAAACTTTAAAAACATCGATCCAAATGAATCAATTAAATCAACATTCATCCCTCCTAAGTGTGAGGTTTAAAACTATCATTGTTACTTTTTTTTTTAACCCTACATAGATTTCCAGATAAACGTTGGAATGCTTTGATGGCTACTTCTATTCTCGGATCTCCGTTAATCGACTTTGTGCTATTTCCCTCTTTTCAACGTCTTCCACTTGGTGCACCTTCTTTACTTTTAGTACAGTGCATGACAGTTGCAATGCTTCAAATCCAAAACCGCCTGACAAAGCTGACGCGTTAGGTAGGGTAGCTTTAAGCTCTGTGAAGTGTTGATTAAAAACCCTTTCCCAGACTCAAACTGATCTTTTTGGAGATTAATAGAATATTAGATAAAAGGAAGACGAACAATTCAAGAGACTCCCACTCAGTCACTCTATACAAGGAAGGAAGGAAGGAAAGTATTCAATTTTTGAAAGGGAGTACCTCCTGGAGTCTTTTATTTTATATTATTACAGCCCCTAATAAGTAATCATAAAATAACCACCAGTATTATCCTCCCTTTTTTGGCCACCCATATTTCAAAGATGAGAATGTCTCACGTTTATTTAAAGACATTTTTTTCTTCAGAGGCATAGGGAAAGTTTTTGAGAAAAATTTTCAACTTTCTGCAATAGTAATCTTTGTTAAATGAATCAGTATTACGGATGCCAAAATGAGCATGTCAATTTAGAGTTACAAACTATGATAATGACAGGAGACACACTAGTGTTTGGATTGGAACTCCAGATAATCCAGAGAAACATGAAAAAACTCTAACTTATTAGCACTGAAAATACAGTTAACATAATTTGTCACCCACATTCTCTCAAAGGAGTTTTAGGTTTTAAAGAAGGAAAAGCTGTAAAATAAATGTAAAGATTTTCAGATTAGATGTGGTAATCATCAGGGATTTATATAGGGACTCGGGAACAATTTAATCTCATCAGAGTCCTTTTTGAAAACACAATTGTTTACTGTATACTAAAGTGTATTTTTATAAAACGACAGTTTAGCAACAGGTTCAAATTTCCTTGTAGCTAAGAAGATGGTATTTTAGATATTAAAAAGAAATGTATTAAAAAATGTTAGCTTTGTGTAAGGTCCAAGGGAAAGAGTGACTCAGATAGAGTTAGGATATTATTACCTTACAGTAACAATAATAGTAATAACAAGCAGCTTATAAGGCTTAAAATATTGATGAAATGCTACCCATTCATTCTTTTTGAGTTTCTGCTTTTATTAAACCCTATACACGAATAAATGAACTTTGGGCAAGAATAAGACGCCGCTGCTTGTTGGGAAAATTGTTTTTATTTTAAAATGGTAAACAGAAATATATAATATATAGGAAACTCCTGTGCTTTACTTTTTAAACTTTTTTGGTATAAACAATAATGCAATCTAGGCTGAAGCATGAGGCAGAAACTTGAGATAAGTACAATTATTACAAGCAGATTTCTTCCCTCTTCAAATATCCATAAAAACTTTTAATGGCTGAAAGGTTAGGTACCTTTACAGGGCTCCAAAGCCAATATCTGGCTTTTAAGTTTTAACAGGACGATTTTGAATTTTACATTTATCAACAACTCCTTGTTTCCCATTCCATTTGTTCTAAGGACCGAGTATATAATTAAAACAAAACAAACCACATTATAACTTTAAACCTCTACTCATCGAAAAACCTGTCTGAAGAAACCAAAATGGGGAGGAGAAGATCAGAGCAGAAATATTAACACTTGTCACCTCCAGGCAGGCGGGCTACTTACTACCAACTGATTGTTGTTACTGCAGAAAAATTGAGGTGAATAATATTATTGTAGTTATATCAACAGACCCATAATCAACAGGTTAAAAAAAATCCTACATTACAAGGAACCTTATCAGTTATCAGTTGGAGGTCTGGGATGGTTTGCCCTACCTCTCTCCGGGTGGCTACAGCTCAGATCCACAAGTAGAAATTACATTTACACAACTTAAGTTTGCAAATAGCTGTCTACAGATAGTTAAATAAGGCCCAACAACCCAGTAGTTTTAAAGTATTAAAGGCAATTAAACAGTGATTTACTCTAGCTAAAAGTAAAGGCTTTTAAAAAGAGAGGTGAGAAAATCTAACAGAAGGAATAGGAGTGATTTTATTTGAAAGCTGAGCATATTTACTTTGTTCTAATTCAGCCGCAGAAGCTTTACAAATTTAGCATTACACAAGTGCTGATTTTTAAAAATGCAACAGAATTAGTTTCCTGCGAACATTTTCACGTACTGAAAACACCACACAATTTATAATATTTGAAAAATATATTTAATTCACATCAATTCTGAAATCCTCTTAATGGAAGGTATCATTCTTTTATACAGTTTACCATTACTTCTAAAATAGAAAAGAGTGAAGAGCAACGGGCTTGACATTGGTGAGGTTATACATTTCAAGCTATCAAGGAGCTGAATAACATGATGTTTTGATTTTTCCTCCTATATTGTTTCTGCTAAAATAACATAAAAAGATATGCATATATGACTACTGAAAAAGGATCATTTTAATTTGCCATCATTAAATCTATAAAAACTAATTAATGTACTTATATCCCAAGCAGAGATATTATCAGCTTTAAAACTTGCTGAAATCGGTTCGTAATATAAAAACATTTTATCCATGAGATGGTTATTTTATTTTTTTTTCTGAGGAGTCATACAGCTCTTAGTCATTTTGGGTACATTTTTATGATGGCCTCAAATAAGGCAGGCATATTGTTGCATACACTTCTAAAAAGTTTGCATATTAAATTCATACCCTCATTTATTAGAAACAGAATCTTCACTAGGTAATTAAATTCTTCAAGTAATTAAAAATTGATAATGTTAAAATTTAATATTTGAATGTAAAAGTCAGCAAAATCTTAACTTATTTTACCTTTTCTATTTCACAGTGTTGGCCAGACCTTAGCTGGATTAAAACACTTAACTGCTGCAACTGTAGGGCAAAACCCTATAGAGGAAGGGTACTACTAAAAATATATATCATTGGATTGAGAGGAGAAAATCGTTCACACCAGGTCTTTTCCTTTCTGTTGGAGCAGAAAACTAAAAGAATCATTTTAGTCCCACTTAGCCTTACAGAAGGAAAAGGCTCAAGAGTACACAGGTTCATTTTCCTGATGACAATAAAAAAAAAATTCTATCCCTAAAAGGGTCTAACTCCATGGAAGTTCAGAATAGTTTATTCTAGCTAGGATTAACAACAACAAACTTCCTCTACATTAAGATTTAAAAAGCAAAACCTAAGCACACTATCTAAATTACTATGCCACTCAATATACGTTATATATTTAAAAAGTAAAGTCAGTTCTAATGAGAAAGCTGTAAATTTCGTTATATATTTAAAAAGTAAAGTCAGTTCTAATGAGAAAGTTGTAAATTTCGTTGAAAAGGGGGCCTTGTTCATCACGTTTTGGTTCAAACAATCTCTTATGAAATTAGACTTGTGTAAAAAGCTCACATTCAACTGGCAAGGATTTTCAGCGGTAATGTGGATTTGGTACTTTATAGATTTATGCAAAGTTTTTCGTCTGGTATCGAAATTAAAATAGGTTGTTAGGGAGAGAACAATTTGCGCTCCCCAAACTACACAGTATATCATGGTATTCAAATTCTGAATTTAAATTTGGCTTTTCTGTGTGTGTGTGTGTGTACTGCCTTGGGAAAAAAAATGGGCATCAGACGCCCGCAGAGAAAAACCTACTTAAAAAAGGCAAGTTTGAATTAAAGTTTGCTTCTGTTCGGAGAGGAAAAAAATGGACATGATTAAGGGGGGCCGGGGGTGGAGGAGCCGCGGCTGCGCTGCAGCGGGCAGTAGGACCGCGCAGACGCCGCTCGCCCCGCTGGGCCGGCGCGGGCTCCGTCTGGGCAATTAGAGGCGCGCCGGCCGCCTGGAGCGGGGCGCTGTCAGCCCTCCTCTGCGCGCTGACGGGCAGCGCCATGCCCGCGCTCAGCCCGCAGGATGCACGACCGGTGAACCCATATTGCTTTGACAGTTGCACTCATCTAGAAATCATGCAAAACGCTCCTTAGATGTATATATCACGACCCTGTGCTGTAGGAAGACAACAATCGAACGAGGGGCTGGGAGTCAGCTCGCCGACAGCAGGCGGTTAGGAGCCCAGTGGACGCCGGCTCGCGTGCGGGTCCGGGGCGTCCCCTCCCCCGTCTCGCTCGCTCTCCTCTTACAGCTCTTCGTGTTTGATTCGGTGCGAGCGCCGCGTCAGCGCCGGCTTCAGGGAGCTGGTCTTGGCCTCGGAGGCTTCGGTAAAGAATTTGAAAATTGATGGGAAGCTCTTCCAGGACGTGAGCTCGTGCCGGTCGGTGCCTGCAAGAAACAGAGTCGGTTACGAGGGGGCGTCGCGGCGGGCGCGCGCAGGTCGGGCGGCGGCCGTGGGAGGCCGAGCCCAGCCCCCCGGAGCCCAGCCCGCCGAGCCCAGCCCCCCGCGCGGGAGCACGGCCCTTCCAGACCACACCTGTACCTGCGGGTCCCTGTGCCCCGGGGCTCAGAGGAAGGCTGAGGTCCGCCAGGGCCGCGGGTCCGCAGGCGGCGCCCGGGGACTCCCGCCGCCTCGGACCTCAGCCTCAGGCCGCCCCCGGCGCAGGGACGCGGCACGGTCGTCTCCGCGGGTCGCCCGGGGCGCGGCCAGGCGGCCTTCGGGGCCTCAGCCCCTCCGGGCCAATCGAGGCGCGCGGCAGGGAGGGCCACTCCCTCTCCCGCCTGGAAACCACCCACTTCCCCAGGCTCCGTGCGCGCGCGAGGATTGGTTTCCCCTGCGCGCGGCATCGGGCTTCTGAACCCACCCCGCAGCACCCACGTTTCTTTGCTTCCCGAGAAAAAACAAAACATTGGATTTTTCTTGCCTCTCCCGAAAGCGTGCTGTTAGACCTGATTGCCTCGGCCAGGTCACTGCGACCAAACTGTACGTGATTCTTAATGAAGGACCAGATGCAAAGGAGACTTGGCCTAGAAGTGAGCTAGGCTACATTTTTTACAAATTTTAGGGAGCAGTTTTTGAAAAGCTAAACATAAAGGTGTCAAAGCAGTGACTACCAAAAAAGCATCCAAGCCTCTTATTTTGTTTGGAGGAATTCAACTTAGAAAATGCAGGTTTAGTTGTCAATTTACGGGATTATTTTACTGCAGCTTCTGTCTGTGGCTTCAATTTAATACTGATGTACAGTATTTTTCAAGTCAAATCTACCTTCAGTTTAACAGGCAAAAAATAACATTGATGTAGACATAACAGATGAGGACATTAATCTGTTTTTGACTCTTTGTGATAGCTTATATCCTTTTACCAGTAGGTTCATAACTGAACAATTTTTTGAAACTAAAAATAATAATTACTAAGACTCTCCCATAGAAATAATAAGTGAATAGCTTTGAGACAGGTGAAATCTCTTCCTAGATCACTCAATTATGCAGAGATACTGCCTGGAAGTCTCCAGATTCTGGGCCTCTGTCTGATACTTTAACATTGTTAATGATAATTCTTTAGTCTGTAATAGTAGGTCATTGCTATGGTTACTCTACAATGGTGCAACACTTTGCTTTCCCCTTCAGCTATTCGCTGAGACCTGGTAACCACATTTGTTGCCTAGCAACAGTTTTGTGACAGTATCACAATCTGGGAGTTACAACAATAAGGATGCTATGGCTGCAGTCGACCAGAGAGCAGAAAGCTACAATCTGTGCATGTGACTTAACTGTGGGAGCTGGCCCTACTAGAGAACCCCTCTCTTTATAGGTGCCCTCACAAGGATGCTTCTGCCCTCTTCTCCTCTGCAGATAGGTCTTGTAAACCTGCATTTGGAATTAAGATCCAGCATTGAAGTCAAATCATTGAGAAATATCTCCCAATTCTACTGTATTTGGACTAAAAAATGAGGTCATTTCTCTATATGCTTAGTCATTTTGGGCAAAATTCAATGTTATCCCATGGGAGAGAGAGATGAGTATAGGTTTATCCTGGCAAATCCTAAAGTGACGAACTGGATTTTGACAAGCCTTAATATAAATCTTTGGGGAAAAATTATACATATGCCTGTTTAAAGCAATAGATGTGTAAAATTTCAAGTTCTTTAAAATTACGTAACATCCAGATATTTATTATTATATTATTCACTGATTTATTCAGATGACATTCTTGAAGAATTCTCTTTGAAGTTGGAGGCATTTATATTCTCCAAACCCAAGTGAGCATTCTACAAATGCTCAGACATATCAACTTTAAATAATATTCTGTGGGCATATCAAGAAGGGGACCCAGCTTCTGGACAGGTTTATGAAATGCCTGTCACTATATCTACAGTGCCTGCAACTCTGCTTTCATCTCAACAATACTAATTGCACTTGTAATGATAAAATATTTTAAAATCAATTATATTTCTTCTTTTTGAAAGGCTATTCTCAGATACATACTACATGGCAATCCCAAAACACAATAAGAAAAAAAAGGTGTTAATTGTCTCTTTTCCTTCTCATTTCCCATGCTTCCAGGCTCATTTGGCATTTCCTCCATAGTGATCACACTTACACTTACTAGTGTTACCAAGACTCTGATCAATTTGTATGCTTTCTCAGGGAACTCTTCTCATAATTCCTCCCACCCCTTGAAAACCAATTCAATCTATGAATCTAGAGGGACCTAAGGAGTCAATGGTCTGAAACAATTTTAACTCCTTTATTTTTTCTTTTCTGGTGACAGTCTTTCTGAAGGATGAACAAATTTCCCTGGTGATAAAAATCACTACAAAGGCTTTTTAGTTTTAGCTTATGATGTCTCTCTTCTTGATTAGTCCTGGGCTGAAAAGACCCAAGTCCCTGAGATAACTAAGTATCTGCACTGGCTCTCAACATTTACCCTTGCAATTTAAGAGTATAAATAATGAGAATGTGTGCTCTGTTAGAGAAAGGAAAATTGCTAGGAGTAATGGTAATACGCAAGGTGAGTTAGAAACTGAATTACAGAGATGGGCATTGGGGAGGGAGAATTCTCCCCAAACCAAGGAGTGGTGATATGAATATTTTATAGAAAAATGGCTTTCTTTACAAAATTTTTGAAAGTAGATTTTTAATAAAGTTAAAATGGCACTTGGAATTTAGGTAATTGCATATCCATCTGGGGCTGCATATACACATTTCAAGAACGTGTTTGGAGACCATTTTCAAAAATTCTGGGCCAAAGTTCAATTAAAATATTTACCAATTAATATGAATATTTACCCATAGCAATGCTTAGAGAATGGAAACTTTGGAGAGCAGCTTTCTAGTACTTAAAGCACATAACAATTTACAGGAAATTACTCCATCAGGACAGAAACACTAGGCTATTACATTAGCTATTCGTAAAAGGATATGAAAGGTGAAAGTTTAGGCCAATCAAAATAGCAGCCATTTATTAATTAGCTGCAGTGATGTGTAGGGAACATGGAAAGTAATCCATTTAGCACTAACCATGCTATTAGAAAGAGATAGATATGGTTTGATAGTCAGGGTCTAGTCTTCCTCTACTACAGCTTTACCCTTTTCAAAAGCTCCTCTTTTTAGGGATTGTGAACTTTTCATTTTTCAAACCCCCTTTGCCTAATCTAGAGAGGGTCCCACAAAATAGGGAATAAAGGGGTTTCTTATATTAAATACCTGCCATGTTCTCAGGGAATGGTGTTTGTATCCTTTTGGGTTGGAAGGTTCGTTTTTACTGCATAAGTCACTCTTGGGGCATATTCAGTTTCCTAATCCATAAAATCCATTCATTATCAAAATAAAATGTATAGGATCTCAGTGCTTCATTACAAAAAAGTGTCTTTGCTTAGTCTCTACCAGTGGTTCTTAATGGGCATGGTAGTGGCATCTGGGGCATTCTGGAGATTTGTAGGGCTATTTTTGGTGGTCAAGATGATTGGAAGGAGCTATTGGCAATCAGTAGGAGAAGACCTGGGATGGGAGACATCCTGCAGTTTGTAGGTCAGTTTGGCATGATGACTTGTTCTGCATTCCACATGGTTTTTAAATATTTCACCAGCTATTCATGTAGTTGAAAAACCTATTTATAATTAGATGGGATTAGAATTTAGATCTGTTTAACAAATAATTGCAAAGTATTTTTGGCATGATCCAACTGCCATATAAATCAAAGGGATTTTGTATTGCATGTATGTTGTTCAGAATATCACCAAGAGTGGTGTACCACATGAGAAAACCTCATCACTGATGGCATCACTGCCCATGGGACTTGAGTTGCCAGTAACAACACCTGCACCAGCCTGCACTTGTAGCTGTTGAATTTGTGGTAATTCTATATGCACAGGACCAAGTACCTGCCTGCTATATTATGCCTTCTCATGTAGATTTTCCTGAGTACTTTAAACATTGATATGCATAGTTTTTTATTATGAGTTACTTTACTTTTATTCCTTCTATATGTTAACTAGAGCATTACAATAATATATCAGTTTTAGAAATAGGTGGGTTATGTTTTCTCCAGAATTTTAAGATAGTAAAAGCACTGTGTAATGATCACAGGTCAACTTGAATAAAAATATAGTCAACTCTTTTTTTTTATTACATTAGAGATTAATTTTTCCTATCATTTGAACCCTTCTCTAACTACCACTTCTATGCTTATAGTGAGTAGAAAATGCCTTTTATTTCACTTAATGTTTCTTCCAAAAATACTAGTTGTCCATGATATTATTCATTGTGAAATAACCAGAAGGCAGGGGATAGAGGGCCTTCCAATTAAAATACTACACTAGATATTTATCCTTTATCTATTGCTTGTTTTAAAAAATGAACTGTAGCAAGTTTCAAAGCAGTAAAGGGCAAAAAATGGTCAAAAGGATTAGAAACTTTAAGTATGAAGGATGAGACTATAAATCATATGAGGAAGATCAAATTGCTATACATTTAAGAAAAAATGCTTCCAGTGGAAGTGAGACAGAAGGAGGCTACAGTCATGTAATAGTATTAGAAATTAAACAAAAATGGTTGGAAATAGCACTGAGAGTGGAAAGCTCAAAGAATAGGATAAAAAAGAAGAAAACATAGCTGTATCTTCTATCTTGTCTATTTTCCCTACTTCTTCCTGTGATGACTTCAATCCAAGTGTTTCTTACAAGTCTGCCTTGTCC
This sequence comes from Aselliscus stoliczkanus, assembly GCA_033961575.1. Classification (NCBI taxonomy): domain Eukaryota; kingdom Metazoa; phylum Chordata; class Mammalia; order Chiroptera; family Hipposideridae; genus Aselliscus; species Aselliscus stoliczkanus. The sequence continues at coordinate 49,958,520 of CM066728.1, read as the reverse complement.
ACACTTCTCTTCACTTGATCTTAATACTTAGAATTTTTTTTTTGGGTGGGGGTAGGGGGCAGCAAAAACTATGCCAAAATATGCTACTGAGTTAGCAACCAAAATCCTGATGTTTACTTTGGCAGAGGTAGGCTACTCTGAAGCAGTACTGAATTTTATGCAGTAGATGTCTTAAGAAGTTATATGTAAATATAATTTCTGTAAACAGAATATTTTTAAAGGAAGAAACAGGTTATTTCTTCAATGAATCTTTTAATAAAGTGAAGCATTCTTTGGAAAGCAAATCATCATTCTTCAAATGATATTACATACATATACAAATCAGATTTGCTAGAGATGAGGCTTACAAGTATAATATGATGGACAGTTTGAATAAGTTCTCACCAAAGAGATAATTTAGAAAAATTTCTTGGTCAGGCATTCAGTATTCTAACTATTAGAATAGTCACCTTATTTTACATGGTCCTAGACCAAAAGGTCATGGAATAATTTCTACAATCTATGCATAATTTACATTTTAGGGTCTGATTTAGAATAGGGAATATATCTGTTCACCAAGTCACCTATGAATATGAAATATCATTTTTATATCTTTGTTTCAGAGGGAAAAAACTAGCATGTGGCCATACCCTCTCAGTGACATCCCCACATCCCCTCACAACAAAAGAATTCATTTTTAAAGCAAAAGGTAATGAATACATTTTATAAACTTCCTATGATAAATGGTAAAAGAAAAAAAAAACTTAGATATGAAACATTAACAGGATAACATGTCTATGATACTTTCAAGATGACAAGACTTGATTTTAAAAATTGATCTTTAACAAGAAAAAGAAATATGGGCAATTAGGAAGTAATGAAGACCCTGTCAATATAGCTATGTTGATAATAACAGGTAAGGGAATTCTTGGGAAAATCTAATATATAAAAAACAGGAGATCTGTAATATGCATTACTGAGTCTCAGTGGGATTAACTAATGAACTTATAAGCGCACCAGCAGTTATTTTTAGAAAGTTATAAAGAATTAGAGAAATACCAGAGTACTGAAAAATAATGTGCCTTCCAAAAAGAAATAAAATTTAACAACTAAAATTCATTTAAAAATAAATCCTAGAGCTTCTAAGGAAAACATCATAAAAAAAAATCTAAACTTACCAATATTTGAACAGAGAAGGGTGCCTAATGGAGACTTTCCAGCTTAGAAGGCACAGCGTGAGACTCAGCCACACTGGGGGTGGGGGTAATAAATGGAGCAGGGTGGGTTGTTCATTGAGACTGGGGAAGGGAAATGCCAAGAGCAGATCAGTAGACATGTTGCACTGCCTTATTAAATTACTTGTGTAAGATACAGGCAAGTCTCTTTCCATTGCTAATACTGTTAAAAGCCTGTTCTAACTGAGATTGTGCTGAGACCCTAAAGGCAAGTCATCAAGCTTGACCACAGATAAGAGACAGGCTGAAACGAAGACAGAAAATCAGTGGTAGAAACTTTTGGGTCATTTGCAGCTTCTGGGGCAGGCTGTCCTTTCCTGCAGCTCCTTTTCTGTATCTCTCATCTGTGGAAGGGGGTTGGGGACTGGGAATAGGGTACCGGGCAGCTTAATACTCAGCGAGACAACTCTAGAAAGTAAACTTGTTCTTTTTAAAACAAAATTGTTTATTAAAGTATAGTTGACATACAATATTCTATTAGTTTCATGTGTACAAAAGTAAATTTATTTTTAGGCAGAGCCGACAGCTTGTCATAGCTATGGGTCTCTGACATGAAACCTGGCAGACCTCTATTATACCTTCTCCTAACCAATTAAAAAACGGATGCTTTTTTATTGCTTCAATTGCCTATCAAACCCAGATAGCTGGTGTGGAAGTGCTTTCTTTGGTTTTAATTCTTGTCTCACGTAGTATTCTTACTGTTGCCTTAAGTCCTGGCCTCCTGGGATATATATGGTTTCCCTTTAAAATTTCAGCCCAGGTGTGGGCAAAAGCTCTCTTTTCCCAGTTTCCCTTTACCAAAGGATTGTTAAGAGCACAGAGCACTAAACAAGGGAACACAAAGAACCAAAAAATAGTTATTTCCATAAGTACAGGTTTCTGATCCGATTATTCCCAATATAATCAGCAAAAGCTTTACGGGGTCTCATTTTAAAATGGAACGTCAGAAAGGGCTGTCTCTGTTCCTAGCTACATACCTATGGCTTATGGCTGCTAGTTGGAGAGAGAGAGAGAGAGAGAGAGAGAGAGAGAGAGAGAGAGAGAGAGAGAGAGAGAGAGAGAGATTGAGGGAAGGATGTGATTAGAGAATGAACTGCAAAATAGTTTCCCGATTTCAAAACAAAGCAAAACAAAACAAAACATTTAACTAGTTCAGATATCCAAATCTTCTGCTGTCCTCTCTCAGTTGTGGATTCTATTATAAAGAATATATTTTGTGGGCACACAGTTTTTCCAGAGGTCCTGTGATTGATTAATTTATACATTTATACATGTATTTATTGTATGCCAGGAATTAGTTCTTGGGGCTGGGGACACAATGGTGAGCAAGATATATAAATGCTCTGCTCTGTAGCACACGTTAGTAGGGATGACAGGCAATAAATAAGTAAACCAATGAACATGACAATTGTAGAGTCAGAAGCACTGAGAAGAAAACACAATAGGGGGATGTGGAGAAAATGAGGAGGAAGAGGAGGTGGGATGAGGAGAGATGGTCCTCAGTTTAGACTGGGTGGATAAGACTTGGGACCTGAGACCTGAATGGGAAGAAGGGGCCAGATGAAGGTCTGGAGCAGATTGCTGCAGACAGAGCTCTGGAAGAACAAAAGCGGGGGCTCTGAGGAAGAAATAGCTCGTCCTAATTGAGGAATGGAAAAGTTGGAGTGACTGCAGCATGGTAGGTGAGGGAAAAAGTGGTAGAAGGTGATTCAGAGAGGTGGGTTGCCTCAAAGCCATGCAGTCTCACAGACCATAGTGAGAGGTTTGAATTTTATTTCAAGTGCAATGGAAGAGTTGTTTGCAGAGGTTCAAGCATTTTTCAAAGAGTACATTGGTTGGTATGTGGTAAATGGTGATTGGATTATGGGGAGTATGAATGATGGATTTAACCCAGTCCAGAGGTAACTGGTGGGCTTATTCCCTAGGCAGGCTTTCCCACTGAGCTCTTCACTTCTATGAATGGGCACAACGTTCTCTTAAGCACTCCAGCTCAAGCCTCTCAATCACCTTTGCTTTTTCCCTTCCCTTGTTAGCTGCCTCCTGATTCAGTGTTACCAAATTGTGACAATTATGCTTCAGCAAACTTTTCTGAATCTTTTTCTTACTTTCCATCTCCCCCACCCCATTATCACTCTAGATTTAATGACCTATCATGTAGAATCTAGAAACTTCCTCCTAACTCATTTCATTTCCTTCAATTGCTTCTCCTCTATCTTGTACCGTGTTACGCGATGAAAAATTCTAAAGTATCATTTGAGTCATATATCTATTTCTCTGCTCAAAAACATCCAATGGCTGTGGAATACAGTGTGGGGATGGAGTCAATGGAATTGTAATAGATATGTATGCTACTGGGGGTGGGGGGCAGTGGAGGGGGGATAGGGGAGAGGGTAGTCACTTTGTAAGGGGTGAAAAAGATAACTATTGCATTGTTTTGTACATCTGTAACTAATAATAATAAAAAACAAACAAACAAACAAAAACATCCAATGGCTCTCATAATCAAATTAAATAGAAATTCCTTAATTTGATTTAAAGCTCTCCATTCTCTGGCTCCAGCCTTCTTTTCTGGGTTTATCCCTGCACTCCTCTATCAGTATCTCGTCTTCTCCCAGGCCCAGCTCAATCGACATTGCTTACACCTTTTCAAAATCTCAGGGACTGGACATCGGTGATTCTGAAGTCCAGTCTGGGAAGAGATTACCATAGTAAGGTTTTTGAAGGCAGGGGTCAAACTTTACTCATCTTTAACAGATTGATAAAATATACCTTATGTTCAAGTGCTGCTAGCTTTTGGTATTCAGAAATAAATTCCTCTAAAATTGGAATATAGTGACAGTTGCATACTCTATAACTAAAACTAAAGGAAGTGGAGTGTTCTTGCCTCTCCCACAAACTGAGGAGATAGACTCAGGTGAGCCATGTCACTACCACCTAGTTGGTAAGCACTGACAAATGCTGAAAGTATCTTCTAGATCTCTTTAACTAAAATATTGTGCTAATCTAGTAAATACAATTTACTAGCATCAAAAGAGGTTTAGGAAACTGTCAGAATGGAGAGCTCTGAGAGAGTCAAACTTTAACTGTTCAAGAGCTTGTATTGTATTCCCAAGATGTAGCTGGCTTGGCCCAAATTTAGATACAGATAGAAACATATCAAATATAACTTAGTGATGAAGTGGAAAGGACCCTAGATAGAATTTTGTATGACAGTTTCATTTCATAGGTAAAAAAAATCTAAAGTTCAGAGAGGTTGTGATAGGCCAAAGTTTGACATTTTGTTGTAATATAGTCAATATCTACAAATTAGTTAAGCAGTGAAAAAGAAAATAGTTTTCAGAAGACATATGTTTAGATGCTTTAAGATCCAGTTCAATATTTCCTTCCTCTAATAAGCCTTCTATGGTTAACCTTACCTCACACCAATTAATTCTTTTCTTCATGTTTCAGTATTTTATATTCTTTTTTTTTTTTTTTTTTGAGGGCAGTGTCACTGGCCTTCATATGTGGAACCGAACCGGGGCCGCTGGCTTCCCAAGCCAGCGCTTAACCACGGAGCCACTCAGCCGGCCTTGTTTCAGTATTTTATATGTGGTGTATATTATATTATCATATACTTACTTTGCTTAACTAGTCATTTTGTGTATGAAAAATACCTTGCTTTATCTCCAAATCATTTGGAGGTAATGCCTTAAAGCCTTTTATTCTAGAAATCATAGTTGAGGCTTAATTGATATTTGTTGTATAAATAACTGTCCAGAACAGAATTCACCAGAAAACAGATGTTTATTAAATGTCATTAAAATATAACAAAACATAGAATCATAGAAATTTTCTATGGTTTTTGCACTATTTTGATGATGATTCCCATTTTGAAATTAAGGAAATGGAGGCATACAGAAGATCATGGCGGCAAAAACTTGTAAATTTACAAAACAAAGTGCTATTGGTATTCTGAATACATGGATGAATCATTATATAAACTCTGGTATCCACAGCATCTTTTTGTATCACTTTGTGAGACTTTCAAATCACAGACCTTTGCTTTGCAGCCAACAGGAGGAAGGAAGTAGAGGAAGGTGGAGGTGGTTAAGTAGTCATTATAGATTATCCCAGTCACTTAATGATTTGGAATTGTACTGAAGCCTATAGGCTGGTATCAGGAGAACTGATATATATATATATATATATATATATATATATATATATATATATATATATACTACTGAGTCTTTCAATCAATGAACATGCTATATCTTGCCATTTATTTAGATCATCTTTAATGTCTCTTAATGAAGTTTTATTTTCTCCACGAGGATTTGTACTTCATTTTTTAGATTTACTCCTTCATTAATTCATTTATTTATAATTAGATTTTTTATTTTGAGATAATTGTAGATTCATACACAGTTGTAAGAAATGACAGATTGATCCTGTGTCCCTTTTATAATTTTCCCGAACAGTAACACCTTGTAAAACTATAGTAAACTATGACAACCTTGACATTGACAATGCTACAGCTAGGATACAGGGCATCTCCATCACCACAAAGATCACTATGTTCCCCTTTTATAGCCATGCCCACTTCCCTTCCAACCCCTCTTTAACCCCTGGCAACCACTAATCTGTTCTCTATTTCTATAATTTTGTCATTTCAGGAAAGTTATAAAGGTATTATGCTATGTGAAGTACGTCAGAGAAAGACAAATGCTATATGATCTCATTTATGTGTGGAATCTAAAGAACAAAATAAATGAACAAACAAAACAGAAACAGATTCATAGATACAGAGAACAAACTAATGGTTGCTGGACAGGTGGGAGGTTGGAGGCCTGGGTGAAAAAGGAGAAAGGATTAATAAGTACAAATTGGTAGTTACAAAATAGTCAAGGGGATGTAAAGTACAGCACAGGGAATATAGTCAATAATATTGTGAAAATGTATAGTGCCAGGTGGGTACTAGACTTATGGGGTGGGGGATCACTTCTAAATGATACAAATCTCTAACCACTATGCTGCACACCTGAAACTAATATAAAATAATAATGACTATTAACTGTAATTGAAAAAAAGAATGTTACATTAATGAAATCATACAGCAAACCTTTTGAGATTGGTTTTCATTCAGCTTAATTCTCTGGAGATTTCCCCAGCTTGTGTGTACCAATAATTAGCTGGATGTACCAGTTGTTTAACCATTCCCCTATTTTTTTTTTAAAGATTTTATTGGGGAATTGGGGGAGGAGAACAGCGTTGGGGAATCGGGGAAGGGGAACAGACAGGTTGCTGTCCTTTTGTTCTTCAGTTTTAGTTGCGGAGGACGTTGCTTCACTGGCCCATGTTGGTATCATCATTGCGCTCTTCCAGGATGAGGCAGATCGGTCGCAGGCCTCTGGATGTCGCTCACCGCAGCTATTGGCAGCTCACGCTGGCTGCCAGCCGCTCAGGCTGGCTGCCGGCCACTCACTGTAGCCTATGGCAGCCCACTGCAGCAGGGGCTGCAGCCTACACCATCACTGGGGCTCGCACAGCCCAGTTCCAGGTGGAGCTGTTGTTAGCTGTAGAGGGCAGTGTCACTGGCCCTCATGTGGGATCCGAACAGGGGCTGCTGGCATCCCAAAACCAGCTCTTAACCAATGTGCCACTCGGCTGGCCCTAACCATTCCCCTATTGATGGATATCCGGGTTGTTCCCAGTTTTTTGGCTATTATGAATAAAGAGGCTATAAACATTCATGTACAAATTTTTATGTGAAATAATCTTCATTTTTTGGAATAAATACCCATGAGTTCACCTGCTGGGCCATATGTTAGTTATATGTTTAGTTTTTCAAGAAATTGTCACACTGTTTTCCAGAGTCATTGAGCAATTTTACATTCCTTCCAGTAATGTGAGAGTGGTTTAGTTTCTCTGCATGTTTGCCTGTAATGTATTGAAATCCGGTAGACTGATACCTCCCACTTTTTTCTTCTTCACAATTGTTCTAGGTATTCTAGTTCCTTTGTCTTTTCATATAAATTTTAGAATAATCTTGTCTATATCTGCTGCACAGTGAAGGATTGACCTTGTCCCAAAAGGTATCAGCTTGGGCCCTGGAGGATCTGGAGATTAAAGTTACCTCGCAGGTGGTCACCCATGTCAGTGTAACTGAGTCCCAATAAAAACTCTGGATACCAAGGCTTGGATGAGCTTCCCTAGTTTGTGATATTCCATGTGTATATTCTCACACATTGCTGCTGGGAGAAGAGAGCCCCGTCCATGGCTTAACTGGAAGAAGATAACTAGAAACTCCTCCTTGGAACTTTCCTGGTCTCTACCAGGGCGCTTCTTCATTGAGTGATTATACTCTGTATGCTTTTGTTGTAGTAGACTCTCACCATGAATACAACAGCTTTCAGTGAGTTCTTCTGGCAAATAATCAAAACTGAAGGTGGTCTTTGGGACACCCACTTGCAGCTGGTATCAGAAGTGAGGGTAGTTTTGGGGACTCCAAATGTTTACATCTATTTAAAAAATCTTGCTGGGATTATGACAAAAATTATGTTAAATGTGTATATCAATTTGGGGAGAACTGACATTGTTACTATGTTGAGTAATCAAATCTATGAACATGATATGCCTCGTAGGTTTATTTCTTTAGTACTGCATATTTCTTGATGCTACTATAAACGGATCTTTAACTGCTTGTTTTTGGTATATAGAAATGCAATTGATTTTTGTATAATGATTTTGTATCCAGCAATCCTGTTAAATTATCCTTTTTATCCTAAAAATTTATGTATAGATTTTGAATTTTCTACATAAACAATATGTGAACAATTTCAGTTTTGTTCTTTTCTTTTCTAATTCTTATAAATTTTATTTCTTCCAGTCATAAATTTAAGAAAACTTTAAACTATAAACAAAATAATCTCAAATGTATTCTCTAATGAGATGAATAAAATATCACATAAAGAAAATTATTATGAGTAACATAAAACTTGGATAAAATCACCGCATTTTCTATTTTGATCAACTTTTTAATTATACACTTAAAAAAGACCTAGCTCTGTCAGGTAATGTCATTTGGTTGCTGACTATTGGTCATTAAGGCACCCTGTCATCTGATGATGGACACTGACAGCTTCTGGAATGTCAGTTTTGCTCCTAGAACTGTGATTTCTTTTTCATCCTAGTTCAGGTAATGTAGAAATAGACTATTTTTGTTACATTCAGCCTCCAAGTCTAGAGTTGCTCTCATGCTGTCTGGTACTACTTTAATTTCATTCCCAGTTTTCTCCCCCAAAGCATTTTCTCTCTGAATGTCCTTTTTATAAAATCCCATAATGCAACTGCTCTCTATATGGCAAGAATCCTTAAAGGACCCTGAACTTATACAACACCATTAATATATATAGAATAACACTTCTATTAAGATAAAAAAATGCGTTGATTTTAAATTAAATACATATATTCACAAAAATGTCATGTAAACATAGTAAGTTCCTACTACTGACTCATTTAGAAAATTACATGAGAACATATTAGATAGGACTCATTACTTTAATATCAGATAATATTTCAGAGTATCAGCACAGAGAAAACTCATGAGCATTTAAATTAAGTTCCACTAAGGACTGATTTACGAGGTGTGATCAAAGAATACAGTGAATGTTTAAATTAAAAAAAAAACTATTACAGTAAAAGACACATTGCCATTAATCCCCCTCAAAATACTCCCCTTGCTTTGAACACACTTATCCCATCATTCTTTTTTGTTTGTTTGTTTGTTTTTTTGAGGGCAGTGTCACTGGCTCTCATATGTGGGACCCGAACCAGGGCCGTTGGCTTCCCAGGCCAGCGCTGAACAACTGCACCACTCGGCCGGCCCCAATCCCATCATTCTTGCCACTTTCTGAAGCAGTTCTGGAAGTCCTCTTTCGTGAGTGTCTTTATGTGTGCTGTTGTGGCTGCCTCGATGTCCTGAATCCTTTTGACTTTGGGGAAGAGCCAGAAGTCACACGGTGCCAGATCCAGTGAATAAAGTGGATGAGGGCACACACAATGTTTTTGACAGAAGTTGCTGTACCGGAAGTGATGTGTGACATATAGTGTTGTCAGGATGGAGAATGAAGTAAAGACACTCACAGAGGAGGACTTCCAGAACTGCTTCAGACAGTGGCAAGAATGATGGGATAAGTGTGTTTGAAGTGAGAGGGAGTATTTTGAGGGGAATTAATGGCAATGTGTCTTTTACTGTAATAAAATTTTTAAAATTTAAACATTCACCATATTACACCTTGTATTATAAAAACTGAACAGAACAAGGGCCGGCCGAGTGGCGCGGTGGTTAAGCGCTAGTTTGGGAAGCCAGCGGCCCTGGTTCAGGTCCCACATATGAGGGCCAGTGACACTGCCCTCAAAAAAAAAAAAAAATTGAACAGAACAAGATATGGGCTAAACAATTACTAGAAAATAAGAACTATTTACAATTAATATCCTTACTGTATCCATACTGAACTTCATCCTAATTGAGCTAGCTTTCCTTATGTGCTTTTCTGCAAATATGCAGAAGATACATGGGCTGAAATCTTTCATTATTGCTCAACGAATTAAAGTTTCTTCTCTGGAATTAAATTTATTTCTGGGTTTGTAAATATTTGCAATCCTAGTGTTTGAGACATTGTAATGGATGTAAAATATATTTTAGAAGTGTTACAAAATTTGGCAAGTACATACTATTACTACTTTTTGTGCTTTGTATACTGGCTCTAGGCAACACTTTATATTTAATTATAGGGCCGTAAAGTTCTTTTCCCCCCCCAAGTGTTTTAAAATAAGAGTCAGAATTATTACTTGGATCTTGTTAAAGTAGCAATAGATGGGAATTATTTCCCAAAGAATCACAATTATATCCTTTGGTCATCACTATAGGTACATGACATCAATTATTTTATTTCTATCCAACAGAGCCAATTTAAAAAAGCATACTGATGAAATGCCTGTGAATCTACTTAGAAGGTTAACTAAAGTGAAGTATTAATCTGCATAGTAAAAAAGATGTTGGTTACTGAAAATAAGATATCTTCAGTTGGTCAGATTTCAGTGGTTTTTGGCCAACAATGTTTCCATCTGTGCAAACATGGATTGTGGAAAACTTTCCTAAGAGAAGTTGTAAATGAATGAAAACCTATACTATCAAGACAAAAATAATTTAGGAATCCCAATTACAAAGAATGCTATAACTGGGCGGGCAGATTGGCGTGTTGGCTAAGAGTTGGCTTGGGACGCCAGCTCTGGGCAGCAGGGCCCTGGTTTGGATCCCACATTAGGGCCAGCAATGCTGCGCCCTCTACAGTTAAGTGGTAAACAACAGTTTGACCTGGAGCTGGGCTGCTGGGAGTCGCCAGCATCAGCGTAGGCTGCAGTGGGGCTGGCCAGCAGCTGGCGTGCGCTTTTGTGAGCTCTCAAGGTGAGTGGCTGTCCAATGGCCGGCGAGCCACTGCCTCAGCCAGGAAGAGCCCAGTGATAATAACAACATGGGCCAGTGAAGCAACGTCCTCCACAACTAGACTGAAGAACAAAAGGACAGCAACTTATCTGTTCCTCTTCCTGATTCCCCAGTGCTGTTCCCGTCCCCCAATTTCCCAATAAAATCTTTAAAAAAGAATGCTATAACCCATTTACTAGAAAAAAATATTTACAAATTGTGAAAAAGAGGGATAAAAATTATACACCTCTACAACCATTTAATAGTGAAAATTTTGATAATATCATAGTAAGAATGCAGTAGTAGAGTTACTTTTGCTTGTTTGTTTAATAGTTATTTATTCAAATCCTTTATTGAAAGAAGTATTTGAGACAACTTACATATGCATTATAATAGAATAAAAGAAAGAGGGGTAAAGAATAAAAGTTGTTGAGAAATAGGATAAAGGTAGGGATGAGGTAAAACATAAGGATTAATAATACAAAGACCTGTACAATTGCCAGATGATCAAAAGTTTGACTGAGCTTCCTATTGACAAATACAAAGAAGAGAGTATAACTGATTATGAATCACTGCATCTAGTTCATAAAAGCAAACCAATTTTGGAGAATAGTACTTTTTATGCTGCAGTCCTTAGTGCAAACTTATGACCCAACACCAAAGAGCACCTTGGGAGAAGTCAGTCAGAGGACATAGAGATAATGTGTTTCTGGTGACCTGATAGTCTGTGATAGTCTGGCTTGCTCAAGAGATAAAACTAAGCAATTCAAAAGGAATGGATGAACTGTGTCTCCTTTAGACAATTGCATTTATTTTTTAAGATAATTGTATTATTTTTATTTTTGCCCAATAAGTGTTGAGCAACAAAGTCTGAGGTTTCATTGTCTGGCAAGAACTTGGGTGATGGATTACTTTTGTGATTTTGGGGTCATCAATATGTTTTAATATCCCCTCAAGAAATTATGAAGACTAACAAGATATATGCCCCAAAAGATGACCCCTCTATCTATAACAAAAGGGGAGTACCTGGGAGGAAGAAGAGCCAAGATTGTTAAAAAAAAAAAAATAGTGTTCACGGCATGCCTGTAAAGTTTTCAGCCTAGTTATGATACTCTAGTCACAAATCATCAATAAATAGCCCATAGCATATGGATAATTTTTAAAATTCAATTTTAAGTAAGTAGGTTTAAAGTTGTAATATGATTATAACATGTATTCTTAGTAATTATTATCACCATTAAGAAATAAAAGTTAAAAATAATTGAGTATTTACTATGTTCTTGGCATGGCACTAAGCACCTTAATACATTAATTCATGTAAGCCTGAGGATAATTTCCTAAAGTAGTATTATCCTCATTTTGCTGATGAAGGAAACAAGGTCTGCTGAGGTTATGGAGCTTTCCAATGGTCAGGGACTTTGTTGTGTTCACCCTTTATTCCTATCACCTAGAGCAGTGCCTGACACTTGGACATCAGGAAGCTCCTGATACATATTTTTTGAAGTAGCTAAGTCCAAATGCCAGCCTCTTAAATTTTATAGTACATGGCTATGATAGTATAAGCCCATTGGGGGTTTCAGTTTAAAGCGGGTGATTGCTTATTTCTTTCTTAAAGTAATGTGAGCCCTAGTGCATCAACTTGTGTTGGTAAAGTAAGTAGGAAAATGGCAGCCATCGTTAGTCTAATGTGGACGTTTAGAAGACATTTTGGTGCAATTTAGATTTTTTTTTTCATTTTCATATTATTTTCCTGAGGTGGTTGGCTTAACTGTATCAAAGAATGGGTTTAAATATTAAATGAGCTGCTTAATTTTCTCAGGAGAAATGTTCTATATATAACATAACTACAGACTGACTCCTTTAAAGGGTTCAGAAAAGTTCACAATTATTTCCTGTTGACCAAAGAGGAATAAGATTGGATTGTATGGATGATTCAATAAAAGAATAGCCCCAACTGGGAAGCATTTTTCTTACTGATAGGTAAATAGTATACCAAAGACTGTACTGAAAAAAGTACACAAACATTTAGTTCATTTTTTCTATTTAATTTCTGTAGGCATTCCTTTCCTCTCTTCATTCCCTCATTAATTCCATCTTTTAAAGTCAGATGAAAACGTGCTGTAAGATTCTGTTTTCCTTAATATATATATATATATATATATATATATTTTTTTTTTTTTTTTTTTTTGAGGGCAGTGTCACTGGCCCTCATATGTGGGACCCGAACCGGGGCCGCTGGCTTCCCAAGCCAGCGCTTAACCACTGCGCCACTCGGCCGGCCCCCTTATTATATTTTTAAAGGTGGACACTAAACACAGATGTTAGCATAGGAGCTATGTCACCAAATACAAATGATGACACATGCCACAGTGATATGATATGGAAGCAGCTAATACAATATAGAAAATAGCTATTAATCTCATAGGTTAACATGATACTGCTAAGACACCTGTGTATCCTTTCTTTCTATCTGCATCATTATCTTTTTTGTTACAACAGCACCTTGAATGTGTTTTGAGTGTGGGAAGATGAGCATTTGCTCTCAGCTGACTATAGATAGCAATCTCTCATAAGCCACAAATGCAAACCTATTGGAGAAAAGAGCCTCAAGGTCAATGCTTCTAACTTGAGATAGCCAATCAATAGGTCATTTCCTAAACATGAGGTTTCTGTGTAACCATTGCAGATCAGTATTTTCAAAAGGAAGAACAATTTTCTCCAACATAGCACAAGATTACTATAGACCTTAACATGGAAAGCAACCTTTCTCTTTCATGTAACTCACATTTCTTCCTGACATGAAAGAATAGCCAAAAAATGAGGGGCCGCATGGGCGTCAGTGAAATATGCTGAGCAGTAAAAATCTTGTTTCTTTTCTCTAAAGGTGAAATACAGAAAATGTTAAAAATCGGGGATGATGCAACCCCTAAGACATTGAAATGTAGTATCTACAATAATTATTAGAGAACATTTATTGAAATTTTGGGAATTATTTTTGCTTGAATTTTAAACTTGTATATCATATATGTAAGAGAAAAACATTATATTTACTCTATAATTGATAATACTTCACACTTTATTTCAGAATAGTGCACGTCTTATGAAAAAACTGATTTTAATATATTCTAAGAAAATGAACCCATAAGTATTAAATTAAAAAATAAAATTTACTTTAAAAATCACTTCGAACTTACAAACTGTTGCAAGAATAATACAGTTAACTCCTGAATATTTTTTACCCAGATTTACCAGCTTTTAAAAACATTTGTCACATTTGTTTATCATTCTCTTAACTTTGTGTATACACATAAATATGTATATACAAACATTATTTTTTCTGAACTATTTGAGACTAGGTTGCACATATGCCCTTTAGTATGTATTTCCTAAAAACAAGGAAATTCTCTTATGTAACCACAGTGCGGTTATCAAATTCAGATTTTACACTGACAGGTACATTTTACTCTACCATTTGTATGCCAATTTTGCTAGTTGTACTTACAGCATTTTTACTCTCCAGTACAATATAGAATCCAGTCCAGGATCACATATTAATTAGTAAGATTTAAAAATTATTTCCCTTTATTTTCATCCATTTCTACAGATGTTTAAAATATAGATTTGGTATCTTCTAGAATATTTTGAAACTTCAGAATGATAATATTAATTCTATCACAGAGTTTTATGACATTTTTAATAAACTATCTTAGTAAAAACATAAGAATATGATTAGAATATTCCTGGTTAAGGTTACCTATCTACCACTAAATAACAAATATTCATTTGACTCAATTTATTTTATTTATTTATTTTTTAAAAAGTCTACCCTTTATTCAGATTCCCTTAGTTTTTTTTTTTTTTAGAGGGCAGTGTCACTGGCCCTCACATGTGGGATCCAAACCGGGGCTGGCCCGCTGGCGTCCCAAGCCAGCTCTTAACCACCTCGCCACTCGGCCGGCCCCATTTGACTCTATTTTATAAAGAAGCCTGCGATCCAGGAAAGAAGGAAACTCCTGACTATTTTCATGTGTGCCTTCCTTCTGTTCTGCTGTTAGTTCTAGGAGGGTTATCTGAAGGACAATTAAAATCAGTCAAATTTTCTATTTGTCAGGAGTTCTAGTAAAAGATTTTATGGAGAGGAGATTAAAATCAGTGACTTAAGTGAGGTTTCTAAAATATTTGAGGCTTATATTTAACTATGATAATTTTCTTCCATATCCATTAGAAATTGTAGAATTAACTGTATACATCATTGCTGATGGCTTAGAAATAGTTTACACAGCTGAACTGAGGGACTTAAATTTAAGATCTATTTATGGCTACTCCATCAACATGCTTGAAATTCTGGATAAGCCATTTAACTTTAATTTGTCTCAATTTTCCTATTCCTAAAAGCAGAAAGATTATAGTTTACCACAAAGATATATTACTAGGATTTTAGACAGTTAACCTAGTAAAATAATAATATGAGCTATATCAAAGAAGAACAAGCATATCTTATTATAAAGAGTCATCATAAATAAACCATTTGCTCAGGATAGCAAAGAAAGAACTAACTTTACTTCTCAACCTATGTTTGCTGTAAAAAAAAGTAGAAAACACAGATACGTAGAAAGAAAAAAATTGCAATCACCAATGATCCTACCACTCAGAAATAACAAATCGAAATAAATCCTTTCAGGTATTTTTTTTCCCATATACTATAAACATATACTTTTTTGTTTACAAAAATACATTAATGTATGGAGAAATTAACCTTATTTCAATACAAACACATTTAAAATATATACTATATTGAGGGCTCTTGTTATGGTAACCAGTTGACCCTCCCACTGGTAACAATGATAAACTCTGGAGAAAATATAACATATAGCCATTTGATGGTACTGGAGAGAAACCAAAAGCAGGCAGAAACTGGGGGAGATTAAACCCCTTAAAGAAGGGATCTGCACTGGGTAGCTCTTCAGTTGAGAGGATTCTCTTTTCTGCCTGTGCAGTGTGGCTAGAACTAAAGCAAAAGGCTGCAGTTATTGGCTTGAAGTATCAAAAGATGCAATTTGGAGATGCCAAAACTGTTGGAAATTAGGAAGGGAAATTCCTGAAAAAAGGGAGCCAAATGCACAGAGAGGGAATGTTTCACATCTGTGTATGGAATCCTCTTATTCTTTCGGATGAATTCTGAACTATGTTTGCATGGAGAAGACTCCAAGGAGCTGGTAGAAGGCTACAGCTGGAAAGCTGAAGAAGCCGAGCAGAGACTTAAACTGCTGTCTCTTTATGGAGAGACAGTTTAGAGTTTGAATCTTGTCAATTTAGAGAGGCTCGAGAAACACTTTAGGTTTTCCACTGATACCCAGAAAGGTCATTCTTTAGGGGTTAAAAGATGTTCTAGGCATAAGAGTTCACTCTAAAACTAAGGGCAAAAGTCACTATATAAAGGTGTAAAACCAAGTCTGAACAAATTCAAGGTCATCTGCCAATAATTCAAATGCCCACTCGAAAAAAAACCTGACACTTCTCAGAAGAATATGACACTCCAGAGACTCACGAACTCATCAACCACAATGTCCATCATGTAATAATAACTTACTAGATATGCAAAGAAACAGGAAAATGTAATCCACAGTGAAGAGGGAAAGAAAACAATAGAAGCAGACTCAAAAGTGACCCAGATGTTAGAATCAGCAAAAACTTCAAAGCAACTATTTTAAATATGTTCAAGGACTTAAAGAGAGGGTCATAATGAATGACAGATAGGGTATTTTAACAGACAGACTGAAACCTTGAAAAGAAAACCAAGTGGGGCTGGTAGAGTGGCGCGCCGGTTAAGAGCTGGCTTGGGACACTGGATCTGAGCTCGTATCCCACATATGAGGGCCAGTGACATTGCCCTCTACAGCTAAGATGGTGAACAACAGCTCTACCTGGAGCTGGGCTGCTGAGTCCCTGGGATGGCATAGCTGCAGTCCCTGCTGCAGTGGACTGCCGTAGACTACAGTGAGTGGCCAGCAGCCAACGTGAGTGGCTGGCAGCTGGTGTGAGCTGCCAAGAGCCGCTGTGAGCAGCTGTCCAGAGGCCAGTGACGGATCTCCTCACCTGAGAAGAGCGCAATGATGATACCAACATGGGCCAGTGAAGCGACGTCCTCCGCAACTAGACTGAAGAACAAAAAGACAGCAACTTGTCTGTTCCCCTTCCTGGATTCCCCAACGCTGTTTCCCTCCTCCAATTCCCCAATAAAATCTTAAAAGAAAAAAACCCAAAACCAAGTGGAGGTACTAAAACTGCCAAGTATAATATCTGAAAAGAAAATTCACTGCATGGATTTAATAGCTGACTGGAGAAGGCAGAAAAAAGTTTCAGTGAACTTGACATTGATCAACAGGATCATCCTAGCTAAAGAACAGAGAAAGAAAACAACTGGAAAAGAAATGAACAAAGCCCAAGTGACCTGTGATGTAATATAAGCTACATGATTTATGCATAATCAAAGTCCCAGAAGGGGAGGAAAAAGAGAATAGGGCAGGAAAAATATTTGAATCGAACCAAAGAAGCCCAGCAAATGCTGGACAGGATAGATACAAAGAAAAATGGAACTAAGCACATCATAGTAAGACTCCTAAACCCCAAAGGTAAAAAAACCCCTTCAAAGTAGAAGCTTTATTTTTTTATTTTTTTATTTTTTTGAGGGCAGTGTCACTGGCCCTCATATGTGGGACCTGAACTGGGGCCGCTGGCTTCCCAAGCCAGCGCTTAACCACTGCGCCACTCGGCCTGACCTAGAAGCTTTATTTTTAATAGTCAAAAACTGTATACTGCCCAGATGTCCATCAATAGAAAAAATGGATTAACAAATTGTGATATGTTTATAAAATGGATACTACTTAGTAATTAAAAAGAATGAATTAGTGATACATGTAATAACTTAGATGAATCTCAAAAACATTATTTTTTATTTTTTTATTTTTTTGAGGGCAGTGTCACCGGCCCTCATATGTGGAACCCGAACCGGGGCGGCTAGCTTCCCAAGCCAGCGCTTAACCACCGCACCACTCGGCCAGCCCTCAAAAACATTATTAAGTGAAAGAGGCCAAACAAAAAATAGTATATGCTCTATATTTATGTGAAGTTTAACAACAGGTAAAAAAAGAAAAAAAACCCAGAAACCTATGGAGATAGAAATTAGAATAGAGGTTGCAAGGGTGAGATGGAGAGGGCAAGGAGAACCGACTGGAAGTAAATCTGGGGGGGGTGATGGTTCTGTATTTTTATTATTAGGATAGTGGTTACAATGGGCATATACATTTGACAAAACTCAATTTATATACTGAAGTCTGATTATTTTACTTTATGCAAAATTTATAATTAAGACAGAAACCAAAATAAAATGAAATCATCTTCATTGTATACTTTATATACAAATATATTTAATTTAGATCATTGAATAAAACTTGTTACCTGAGGACATATTTTTCACCTTTGTACAAAACTATCGACTTACCCGGGAATTAAACCTCCTGAAAGTATTGGCAACTGAGCTAATTGGCCTATACCAGTATATATATATATATATTTTTTTTTTTTGCCTTCTGTAGTCCTGAACAATTTAAAATTTAGCATGATAATATGTCTATAAAAATTGAACAGTGTTTGGGAACTCTACCTCAAAGAGATGAACTCATCTACTAAATTGCAGAGACCACTGCTAAAAGATTACCAAGTCACCTTTTCTACTTACAAGATGGTTACATTCTGATCATGTACCATTGGTGACTCTCCAATAAGGAACTTGTCAGATCAACATTGCCAGGTAACACAGACAGCTCTGGTCCTTTGGAACTTGTCAATGATAAAGACAGTGTAAGAGCACTTTATTACTAAAGGATTGGCAAAGCTTCCAGAGAATATTAAAAATTATAGTCCCAAAAGGACAGTTCAGTAAAAAATTCACCAACCCTTTTTATTATGAAGACTACTAATATGAGTCATTATGTCCCAAGGCAGCAGAACTAATGAGCATATAATAATAATTTAAACTATGACATTTTAACAAAATACTGTATATGACAATGAAATAACAAAAACAGGTAATATACCTAATGTTTTCCAAGAAGAAAAGGAGACAATTAGCATTTTTATTTGAGTTCATTCAAAAGTACTTGAAGTTCAAATATAGTTGGGTACCAAACTGTCCTCACTTGAAAAAAGTTTTAAATAACTATCGGGTAATTGGAGGGTCATGATCTGATGCAGCTACATAAATTAATGCTCATCATTCTCCTCCTGCTTTTAGAAGAGAAAATGGGAAGGAGACTATAACTGGCTTTTTCTTCCAGCTGAAATGCTTATATTGGCTTAAAATCATTGATTTAAACTAATTTTAATAATAAGGATAATAATTTTCTGTCACATACAATAAATTTAACCACGTATTAGGGTACAATTTCTCATATCAAAATGATCTGAATTTCTGTCATTTTCTATTATAATATCACTTGCTGTCAGAGTTAGGAAAAATTATGTTGAAGAATCTTTAGGAGATTGGTTGAACACATTTCAGAAGATTATCAGATCAACTGTACATTTTCAATAACTTTACATATATTTTATGGTGAGGATGATGCTCTACGTCTGCTGTTAGGGATCTGGCATGATTATTGCATTTACTGGTTCACTTATTCAACGTCAACTTTTCCTAAAATTTATTCCATGGACCTCTGGCTTTGTGGGATGTCAGCAGCTATTGATTCAAGGTTTAGTTCAAAGGTTAAGAAAACTCCTTCCTGCAGCTTTTCTCAGAATGGGCACAATGGCATGCTGAATGGAGGATTTCAATGTGTGCCATCTCCCAAACATACACGACCAATACGTTTCTCTTGGGAAAGTTTTGAGGACTTTCATTTCACAAAACACACTCTGGAAAATTTTGGTCTAGAGGTTACATAGATATAAACTGGAGTTGTAGCAGGGTGAAAAAGAGGAGAAAACAAAAGTGAGAAAGAATACAGAAGTGAGAAAGAAAATAGTGCTAGTTTCCTTAAATGTAAAATGCTATTAACTAGCTCTAGTCTCTCTTTCTCTCTCCCCCCCGCCCCCCTCCCTGCCTCTTTCTTGCTCTTAATTGGTAAAAAAAAAAAAAAGGACTGAGAGCAATAATACCTACATTGAAGTTTGTAATGATAATTTAAGTTGATGTATATAAAGTGCAAGTGTAGTGCCTGGCACATGCCTGCTTGAAAAATGAGAATGACAATTATTATTTGAATATGTTGGTGCAGCTTATATGAACTGGCTGCTTTCTTTTGGTCACATAGGAAAACAAACAAAACAAAACAAAACAAAACAAAACAAAACAACAACAACAAAAAAAACAAGACATTCATTCCCATTCTAGTCCATTCTCACCCTTTCACAATATTAATTTCCAAGGGAAAGATTCTGAGAAGACCTGCTCACAAGAAGCCTGCTTACCTTTGTTGAATCCAGCATTTAGATATGACCAAGGAACCTATCTACCACTGTAGCATCCTGACACTATTGGTTCCATAGAAAAATAATTATTTGTATAGCACGTGATGACTTCTAGCTTATCTTCGCATTTATTATCAGATTCTATCCTTCTATCTCTAAGTCATAGACGTGGAGACTGAGGTCCAGAAAGGTGAAATTATGAACTGCTCAAGGTCACAGAACTCGCAAATGGCTGTTCTGGACCCCAATTCAGGTTTTGGGCTTTAGCATCAGTGCATTGAGAATGTGAGTAAATGACTGACTCAGATGGGGCCTGATTTTGCATATTAAAATAATTTAGTTCAATTCAATACACATTTATTGAGTTGCTGCTATATGCTAGGCACTGTGCTAAGTGTGAGGAACAAAAAGGAATGAGACATTTTTGTCTTTATCCCTGAAAAGCAAGCTACTGGTATTCATAAAATCAAAAAACAAAAGAAAAAAGGAAACTGGTGATTCTGAGTAGTTTTCTATGGTAATGACCTTCTCGAGATGCTTAATGGCCTCTAGTTCCCCGGAGGCCAGCAGAAGAGAGTTTATGGTTAAAGCAAGGGCTTTGTGTAAAAGTGGAAACTTGAAGAACTCCCTCTCTGGTGAAGCCTGTGGTCCTTTCTCTGTTGACTCACAGTCACTGTTATACCACACAGTAATGGAGAACGGCGTGGAAGCATCTGTTATGGCTTCTATAACCCTCAGCTTGAAAAGTGTCCCTTTCTTGTGTCTATACTTCCTTCTCAACAGATCACAGAAATGTGCTTTCTACTTTAGAATGCCTAGTTGTGAGAACATCACATAAAAATGTATTTTTCCTGTCTTTGATATAATTATATTTTGATTGTATTATCCTCCTTCCTTTTTGCATACTCATGTTTTCCCAAATTTATTACTTATCTTGACTACCTATTGAACTGTTAATGCCTGTTTGTTTATAGAATTACTTGAACACACTCTCGGCATTAGAACTCTCCATTAAAGAAAAATTAAACCCTTCCTTGATAACTGCAAAACTTTTATCATCATCACTTGGCTATTTAGAAACACTCCTTCTTTTTTTTAACTGAGCCATCCTGCCACCTGTTGGCAGCTTAATAGCAGCTCAGCTCGGGCTGGGCATCGAACTGCTGTTGCTTAGAGCTCAGCTCGCACTCTTGAGCAAGCTCTTAACTAACTGAGACACTCGGCTGGCCCTGAGTTGCTCCTTCTTAAAATCATTGATTAGTTTTCTGACTGAATCTGAGATCCATTTTTCTGGTCTTATCCTGGCAGCCTTCTGTTACTAAGAGAACATGTTGATTACTTCCTCACAGACCTGTTAGCCATAGCTTCAGATTCATAATCCCATCGTCTCTGTACTTCTCTTTGCGTCTGCTTCCTCTCAAAAGTATCTATTGTAGCTATAGCGTGGAGGGACACACATCGGACCTGTAGACATAACCCCTGGGTGAGACGTCTTGTTCTAACACTTTCTAGCTTTATGATTCTGTGCAAATCCCCTGGCGAGCCTCAGTTGCTTTATGCATGAAATAGAGATAATAATAGCACCTATTTCATATCTTAGATCTTGAGGACTCTGGGAGATGATATTTGTGAAAGTATTTCATACATTCTGAGGTACCACCCAAATGGAAATATTAATTGCCAGTTTCAGTTATATGAGATTTCAGTGTTCTTTACTCTAACTACATTCCCTCTAAGAGCTTGTTTTTTTAGCTAATATTATCATTTGCATATAAATGACTATATGTGAGAATACAAACACAACTGACAGCTTTTATATTTATAAATGACTATATATATTGGACAACTTTACAGTTATAATATACCAGTAATAGAAAACTGAATGCTTTGCCTCATATCCATCCATTTTTCATACTTTTCTCGCTATGTTTAGTGGCTTTATCATTCTAGGTATTTAAGTTCTTAAACCTGCTATCAACTTCAAATATTTTCTATTTAGTACTGATAGTGGACACTTGAGAAGTTTTGTTTTTGCTGCTCAGCATCTTCTATGCCTTAGAGAATATTACGTGTATCCGTGGTGGCGGGAACAGGTGGGAAATTTCACCTTTTACAACCAGCTGGCAATGCATAGGGAAAGGGCGAGAAATGTAGTTGTACTAGTATATTTCCATCACTTCTCCTGGAAAAAACAAACTCAGAAAACAAACCCATGTTACATTGCTCTGTGGTACAAAGAGAGCACGCTGTTGTCAAGTAGTTCAATGAAGGGGGGTAGCAATAGCAGGATGAGACAGCCTCAAAGTGTGAGAAGAATTAGCTAAAGAGAATGATTGCTCCCTCATTTCCTGCCCAATCACTCTCCAAACCATTATCTTATTAACTGTTTGTCATAACACTAGCATCTGAAATACTTTCTTTGTTTCTTTATATACTAACTTTTTGGGGGAGGGCTTATATGTTTATGGTCCGTCTACTCTGATTAAAATGCAAGCTCCTGGCCGGCCGAGTGGCGCGGTGGTTAAGCGCAGGCTTGGGAAGCCAGTGGCCCTGGTTCGGGTCTCACATATGAGGGCCAAAAAAAAAAAAAAATGCAAGCTCCTTCAGGGTAGGAACTCTGTTGTCTCTGCTGCTGTATTCCATCCCAGTGCCTAGAACAGTGCCTGGCCCACAGTAGGCACGCAATCAGCATTTGCTGACTGACTGACTGACTGACTGACTGACTGGTAAAAGCTTCTGAAATAGTGGGAGCTCAGTAAATGTTGAATTAAAAACAAAATACAGACATTTTCTGAGATAAATACCTAACTTCAAATGTTATATTTTCAAGAGCAAAATATATTATCATGAAAAAATAAAAAAAATTTCAAAAATTCTTTAAATGCTTTTCATAAAATATGTGTTAAGTTGTAAATACTAAAAATGACAAGATAATGTCCATTTTACTTGTAACCTTCTGATAAGCCTGTTATTCTCAGTAACCCAATCTTTTGAGTAAAATTATTAGAAAAATATGATTGTTAAAAGCTTCTGGAAATACAAGAAACATATTTTAACTGTGTATTTGGTTTAAAAACTGAATTCAGTGCTATTTCATGACTTTTGTACTAATAGGAATCCAACTAAAAAGAGTTATTTCTATTCCATAGAAATAATTTTAAAGGTTCATGTACTATTCATTTATTCTGAAAGAGTATAGTAAAAAGAATAAGACACTATTCACTATTTTGACATTTAACATATTATCACATTTGAATAGATTTAAAAAGAAACAAACACAAATGCAACACTACATTATCTTTCTTTTGTCTCCCAGCATCCTCCACTCCAAAAAAAAGGATCGACATTATCCACACTATATGGCAGGTGTTTTGACATTTAAGGATGCAGCTTTAGGCCCTTACATAATCGCTTACATGGTTAAAAATCCTTTAATTCTGGGGGAACCCTGTGTTTCAACAAGGCTTACCAGGGCTATATATTTGTTAGTTAAAGCTTCTTAAAGTCAGGGACCTTCCACGTCTTTTTTATTTTTTCAAACTGTCCCCACCCATATGTCAGAAAGGAGACTGAGAATTGGATATATGAGTAAGTCAACACTCTCCAGTACCTGTAGGTCTGACATAAAATGAGTGAAATATCAATACGATATCAATACAATATCAATACCATATCAGGCCACAAAAAATAGTAAGAAATCCCAACCAATGTGCATACTTTTGAATTTATTGGGAATCTGCTACTGTTCTCTGAAAGAGTGGGCTAGAAGTGGGAAAACTGGGATAGAGCTTCTTTTGGCAAAATCAGTGCATTAGGCTACTGTGAAGGAAGCTGGATGTTAAGTTCCTTTGGGTCTTTCTGCCTTTCTTCTAATCTAGGTGTGTCATATTTCATTTGTCATAACACATCTTATATACTTCGTTAGCAATCAACAGAACATATATAATGAAAATGGATATGATAATTATTTCCTAATACAGAGATGTTACATAATAAAAGAATTCAGTGCCTTGTAGGCTAAGTACAATGCTGTCCTGAAAAATACAGGTTGTGGAATAACCTTAGAAGAGCTCAGTTCATTTTAGTTCAAGCAATTCATCAGTGCCTTGTATGTGCCAGGTACTTTTAGGCAGTGCGCATATAAAGAGAAACAAGACACAGGGCTTGTCCTTGAGATTATAGTACTAATGCTTCCTTGGAAGGGACCCAAGACACATGTACCTTATTCCAAATGGTACTTTATGGCAAATGGCATTAAAATGAAATTGCAATGTTATATGAAAAATTATATACTATATAGCTTGTCTGGTATCTCTCTTAGTGAATAACTAACATGGTCACTTAAGATTCTCAGTAGAGGGCTTAGCCTTGAATTCTCTAATACTCAGATCCTGCCAAAACTGTGTTTGAGACAATGATATTCAAGCTTAAGCTACATTTAAATTATCCATTTTCTAGATTTTTCATCTTTGGTTATAGTAAAATTGTAGGAAGTTATAGTAAAAATCAATGTGGTTTCCTATATAGGTCTCATCACTGAGTCATGAAATAACATTATAATACTATAGGTTTTCTAATTTATTGTATTTTTCTCCTCTCCCTCCACACGGGCTTTTATTCATCATCAATACAAAAGTTAAAAATATCAGAAAGAGAAATTAAGAAAACACTCTAATTGACAATAGAATAGCATCAAAAGGAATAAAATGCCTAGGAATTTAACCAAAGAGGTGAAAGATCTATATATTGAAAACTATAAGGCCTTGATGAAAGAAATTGAAGATACAAATAAATGGAAATAGCCTGTGTTCATGGATTGGAAGAATTACTATTGCTAAAACGTCCATTTTACACAAAGCCATCTACAGATTCAATGCAATTACTATTAAAATTCTAATGGCATTTTTCACAGAAATAGAACAAACAATCCTAAAATTTATATAGAACCACAAAAGATGCTGAATAGCCAAAGCAATCCTAAGAAAGAACAAAGTTGGAGGCATCATACTTTCTGATTTGAAACTATGTTACAAACCTACAGTAATTAAAACAACACGGTATTGACATGATAACAGACACATAGCTCGATGGAACAGAATAGGATGACCAGGAATAAACCCATGCATATATAAATATATGGTCAATTATTTATTTATTTATTTATTTATTTATTTATTTATTTATTTATTTTTTGTGAGGGCAGTGTCACTGGCCCTCATATGTGGGACCCGAACCGGGGCCGCTGGCTTCCCAAGCCAGTGCTTAACCACCACGCCACTCAGCTGGCCCTTGGTCAATTAATTTTTGACAGAGGAGTCAAAGTATGCAGTGGGGAAAGGATAATCTCTTCAATAAATAGTGTTGGAAAAGCTGGACAGCCACAAGCAAAAGAATGAAACTGATCTCCTCTCATAAATGTGACGTATAATACCACTGTGGAAGATACGGCCCTTCATGGTAGTTAGTGCTTATTGGATAAGAATCCATGTGATTTTACTTCATTTTAATTTCAACCAACATTTTTTTCTAGGAGCTGGGGACATGGTGGTTAGCAAGACAGATGTGGTCACTGACTTCAAGGAGTTTACAATCTAATGGAGGATACGGACACTAAACAAATATTTCACAAATAATTGGTTGTTTACAAGTAAACAATATATGATAATTTCTTTGATATTTATTGCAAGGAAAATATTTTTTTTAGATGAGTGTATATACTTTTGCTTTTCAAACGAGGAAAATATTGTTGGCTATTATTTTTTATCTTCACTGTAAGGAAGTTAGAGATAAATTTTATGTTACATTAATGCAATTATCATATCACAGTCTGATTAACAATTATCTTTATCTCTAAACATCCTTAAAATAAAAATGTTTTAAATAAAAATGTATACCCACTATTGTACGAAATGGTATGAAATTATTACAGAAATTCCAACTTGGAGTTTTCTCTAAAACCTGTGATGCTACAAAAACAAAAAAGAGGGTCTCAACTGCTGTAGCCTCATGACAAAAACAAAGCACTGATTAAAATTTCATGGAAGTATCATGGAACGTTATGTTAAAAAAACATCAAAATTTCATAATCTTTTGAAACTCTGCAGTACTTTAATGGTGCCTCTAATAGTGCCTACCACTTGGAAGGATTCCACAGTTTGGCTCCTATAAAGTGGTTTTTGACAGCAAATGTGCAGGAACCAGAATCAATACTGAAACTTGAATGGGAGCCACTTAGACATTAAGATGTTGCCCAAATGTGAAGTGGATTCCACTGGCAATACCATGATATCTTCTTACTGAAGCATGAAACTGAGTATGGGGGATATTTAGCTACCAAAGAGGCAGACATTATCTAAGTCTTGATGACAGAGAAAAAAATTTGAGAAAGACTTTCTGGCATTCATTCAGTGGAAAATGAAGACAAGGAGAAGCCAAATAAAGTTAACAGCTCTAAAGAGAGGCTAGAAATTGTGGTGCTCTAGAGTCTTTGTCCACACTGCCATGCTCACTGATGCCAGTGAACATTTACTGAGCTCTCACCGTGTGTAAAGCACAATCACAGGGGCCTTGGTTACAATGGTCTTGAAGGCTGAGGACCTTATATTATGCCTCCTTACAATTCCTTGTGCCTGGCAGGGCTTTTGAAGACAGCAGACAGTCAGAAAGTATGTATGGATTGTATGACTGTGACTGCAAGAGGCTTACGGTCTAATTGGAAGATAGGGTAGAGGTGACTTCCTTGCTAGGAAAGGTTTTTATCTTAACCAGTTTATGCTGTTTTTATCTAGTACAGTGTCTAGCACATAACAGGTATCTAAAAATAACTGGTCAATCAATAATGTGCAAAGAATTGTATAGAAAACATTTATTGAGCACTTACTCTGCTGTAGATGCATTACTACACTGAATTCTCACATTGTGGAAGTAAAGTTATTGTCCCATTTTATTTTTTTATTATTATTATTTTTCTTTTATTAGAGGGCAGTGTCACTGGCCCTCATATGTGGGATCCGAACCGCAGCCGCTGGTGTCCCAAACCAGCTCTTAACCACTGTGCCACTCGGCCGGCCCTATTGTCCCATTTTAGAGATGGCATAGCTAAAGTCTATAGGGGCTAAGTAACTTGCTTAGCTACCCAGAGGGTAAGTTGTACTGGCAGATTTGACCTCGGGCAGTCTGACTGCAGTTCATACTCTTCACTATCATACCGGGCATATAAAAATGAACAATATTGTAAAGTAGCATTTGTTAAAGGGCAGCTGAATAGCAGAGACAATAAGTCCTCTAACTTTAGAATCAGAAGTGATTACTGAGGACTGGGCAGCAGGGACAGATTTATGAAGAATGTGGAACTTGAGGCGGGTTTTGAAAGAAGAAAAGGAATAGTTAAGTACCAAGGAAGCAAGAAGACAAATGAACAAAGGAGTGGATAGAAATGCTCATAATGTATTTGGAGATGAGAGTTAGATTTACTTGGATAGAATGAAAGAGCTCATGGAGGACAGCAGCAGCGAAACTGATTAGAGATTTAGTAGGAACAAGAGTTAAGGACTTCCGAGTTTGGCTTTCAGGCTCTAGACACGAGGGGAGCCACGAAAGTTTTTTTCATAAAGAGTGTGAGATGTGTAGGATATAATAGAGGATAAGAGATTAGAGACAATGAGTCCAGTTAGATGGCGGTGAAGAACACCTGGACAAAGATGGGGGCAGTGGTAATGGAGAAGAAATTACAGTTAGAAGAGAAAGAAAGAACCAAGAAAACATGACTGGCTTGATGGTGGAGAGCAGGCTGAGTCAGTGTCTGTGTAGCAGGTATTGATAATGTCACTGTCAGGAATGGGGATGCTTAGGAAGGAGACTTGGTTTTTGGAAGATAGCTTATAACTTAAAACACTTGATTCCTATAGGATTAAGGCCCTTATTAATCAAATAACAAACATTTGGATACTACTACAAACCAGGAACTAGACAAAGCACAAGTGACAGAATGTTGAGCAGATAAGATATGGTCCCTGTTTTCACAGACCTTAGAGTTTATGAGGAAAGTGAGGCATTAAAAATGTAATAACAGGGCCAGCCGAGTGGCACGTTAGTTAGGAATTGGCTTGGGACACCAGCTCCAAGCAGCAGGGCCCAGGTTGGGATCCCACATGAGGGCCAGTGACTCTACAGCTAAGATGGTGAACAACAGCTCAACCTGGAGCTGGGCTCCAGAGAGTCGCCGGCGTCAGTGCCAGAGAAAGGCTGCAGCCCCTGCTGCAGTGGGCTGCCATGAGCTACTGTGAGTGGCTGGCAGCCAGTGTGAGCTGCTGTGAGCTGCGTGAACAGCTGTCCAATGACAGGCGATTGACTGCCTCACCCAGGAAGAGCACAATGATCACGATACCAATGTGGGTCAGTGATGCGACATCCTCCACAACTAGACTGAAGAACAAAAAAGGACAGCTACTTGTCTGTTCCCCTTCCCTGATTCCCCAATACTGTTCCCCTCCCCTAATTCTCCAATAAAATCTTAAAAAAAAGTAATAACACTGATGAGTTATTTGATGGTGATGAAATACAGAGTATTATGGGAGCATATGGTAGATAGAGCATATAGAATTTAGTTTGGGACTTTTTTGAGGAAGTGACATTTAAGCCTTGGGTGATGTTAATACTTTGGTGCCCCGTACCAGGGATAGTGATTTGTTTAAGGCAGATTATATAGCAGAACTGTCAATGTTAATACCTGCTCATCAACCACATCTTCTGGTGAAACTATATTGCTTATAAACTTGTTTCAAGGGATAGCAGTAGGGACCATCTTTTGGATGTGACCCTGCACCTCCCATCCACAGCTGACTGAGCCAGGATGGACAATGATCTAGTGCAGCCAGTTCATAGGACCATCACCTATAGTCTAAAGAAAGGAGATGAGAGAAAAAATAATTTTCTTAAGAATCTGAATAAAAGAAACCAAGAGAGAGCTGGAGGACTCTAGCTGAAGTAAAGTCACAATTGTAGAGACAAAAAGACCATTCATTTGTCAAAATTCTGTGTGGGCAGAAAGAGTAAGGAAGAAGTTGACTAACATGTTGTGAACAGAGGAATTAGAGAGAGAAACAGAGATTCCTCTATAGAACTATTATGTCTCATGAGAGACAAGTGACAACAGTAGCTGTTTTGTGCAACAGTATCAATTGTCAATGACTTTCCAATCACAAGACAATCAATACCCTCACAATAACCCATACTGGATCCATTTCACATTAGAGCAACATTATAAGGTCTAAATGGCTTAAATTAAAATTTCAGTAGAGATCAGTTCTTACATATTTTCTGTAGGAATCTTTTTTAGGAGACAAACTATAAATTTAATCCAAGTTAGCTGAGTGGGTCTCTATGCCTAGTAGACAAAGGAGCTTAATTAAAACACATTATCCCCTCAGGATAACAGTAAACTAAAAAGGAGATATTGTATTGAGTTCAGCTACCAGGGTAAATAAATTATGATATATAAAAACAAATCTGTTTGCTACCTTTAAATGTCTTTAATTGTCATAATTATAGCATGACTATCTCAACACAGATGCATATGATATATTCTTAGGAAAATTGCCACAATTGTTGATACTTATACTCAAGTGTTATATTTGTATGCTGTATACCATATACACATACACAAAATATATTTATATATACCTAACTAAATATCCTTAGTAAGACATCAATTATACAAATGTACAGACAGAATTACGTGACTTCCTCATAATTCTGCATGCATGCCAGAAACACTAAGATGATAATCCCAATATTATTATCTTCCCCTGCAGTCTCCCAAGTGCATCATTGGGTAGATAGATGGTAGATGGGATTAAGCAAGTCTGCTCTTAATAACTTCATCTTTTGAGTTTTGCCCACACGCTCTTACTCTGTTAGCCAATCTCTATTTTCCTCAACTGTGCTTTCTCTAGTCATTCTTCTGGTTAAAACCAAATACAAACAACTGCAATCAATCAAGTGATAAAACAATTAAGTTATTTGTGCCAAAGTTTTCACAGGCTAAAAATATGAACTTTTCTATAAAGCTACTATTTGGGAATAAGGGTAAGGTGGCTGAGGTAGTATTCCCTGTTCTCTGAAGAAAAGCTAAGTTTCCTCCTGGTTTTTCCTTTTCCATTTGGACTCAAGTCAGTGAATTACTTCAGCCTAGGAAAGGATGAGAGAGAAAATTAGAAGAAAATGAGGAAAGAAGCATTTTAACGGGTCAGCGGAAGGGGATAAGTAAGTTGAATATATACCCATCTCTCTCCTGTTACATGCAAAAGAGGCTGCAGGATGGACTGTGCAGGGAAAAACTTGCCTAAGAGCATTTAAGACAATGAAGTGGGACTTTCTTCCTTCCATATCTGGGCTGGGCTTCAGTGGTGGTAAGTGGACCAAAGAGTGAAAGGAGAAAGGACAGGAGATCACCTTACTATTCAGGTCTTGGTGACAATGAACTAGAGGTAGTTCATATATGGTTATTTATAAGTATACTCAAAATAAATTGTGGGTTGTTTTCCTAATGGAATATTAAGTGTTGCAATGAAAAAGTATACTTTTTTGTCTAAGTAAAAGTAATTTGTTTTCAGATATAATTTCTTCAATAGTGAAGAAAACTTTCTTTTTAAAGAGATGAAGGTAATATTTTATAATACTAACTGCATTATTTAAAACTCATTTAGGGCTGGCCGAGTGGCGTGTTGACTAAGAGTTGGCTTGGGACACCAACAGGGCCCCGGTTTGGATCCCACATGAAGGTCAGTGATGCTGGGCCCTCTACAGCTAAGATGGTGAGCAACAGCTTGACTTGGAGCTGGGCTGCCGTGAGTCGCTGGAAACGGGGCATAGGCTGCAGTGGGACTGGCTGGCAGCTGGCGTAGGCTCTCGTGAGCTGCCATGAGCAGCCCTGAGAGGCCATCCAATGGCTGGCCAGTGACTGCCTCACCCAGGAAAAGTGCAATGATAATACCAACATGGGCCAGTGAAGCGATGTCCTCCACAACTAGACCGAAAAACAAAAGGACAGCAACTTGTCTGTTTCCCTTCCCTGATTCCCCAACGCTGTTTCCTTCCCCCAATTCCCCAATAAAAATCTTAAAAAACCAAAAAACCCCCCAAAACTCATTTAATTTTACAGGCATACATTGGAGATATTGTGAGTTCAGTTCCAGACCACTGTAATAAAGCGAGTATCACAAAAAACTGAGTCACAGGAATGTTTGGCTTCCCAGTGCATATAAAAGTTATGCTTCCATTATATTCTAATCTATCAAATATGTCTAAAAAAAGGTACATTCCTTTAATTAAGAAATACTTTATTGATAAAAAATGCTAACCATCATCTGTGCCTTCACAGAGTCGCAATCTATACTTATATGCTGGTGGAAGATCTTGCCTCCATGTTGATGGCTGCTGCCCTGTCAGGGTAGTGGCTGCTGAAGGTTGGGGTGACTGTGGTAATTTCTTTAAAATAACACAACAATGCAGTTTGTTGTCTTGACTAACTCTTCTTTTCATGAATGATCTCCACGTAGTATGTGATGTTTAAAAGAATTTTCTCACACTAGAACTTCTTTCAAAACTGAAGTCAGTCCTCTCAAACCCTGCCACTGCTTTATCAAGTAAGTTGATATAATATTCTAAATTGTTTGTTGTCATTCCAACAATTTCAGAGGATCTTCATGAGGAGCAGATTCCACCTGAAGAAACCACATTTTTTGCTCATCCATAAGAAGCACCTTCTTATCCATTAAAGTTTTATCATGAGATTGCAACAATTTAGTCACATCTTCAGGCTCCAATTCTAATTCTAGTACTCTTACTATTTCCATAGTATCTGCAGTTACTTCCTCCACTGAAGTCTCAAACCTTTCAAAGTCATCCATGAGGGTTGGAATTAACTTCTTTCATGTCTGTTAATGTTGATATTTTGACTTCTTCCCATGAATAATGAATGTTCTTAACAGCATCTAGAATGGTAAATCCTTTCTAGAAGCTTTTCAATTTACTTTGTCCAGATCTATCAGAGGAATCACTATTTATGGCAGCCATAGTCTTATGAAACGTATTTCTCAAACAATAAGACTTGAACGTCAAAAATTACTGCTTGATCCATGGGCTGCAGAATGGATATTGGGTTAGCAGGCATGACAATAAAATTAATATCTTTATACATCTCCATCTTGGGTGACCAGGTGCATTGTCAATGATAAGTAATATTTTGAAAGAAACTTTTTTTTCTGAGCAGATCTCAAACGTGGGCTTAAAATATTCAGTAAACTATATTACAAACAGACGTGCTCTCATCCAGGCTTTGTCGTTCCACTTATAGAGCATAAGCAGAGTAGATTTAGCATAGCTCTTAATGGCCCTAGGATTTTTGAATGGTAAAGGAGAACTGACTTCAATTTAAAATCACCAGCTGCATTAGCCCCTACAAGACAGTCAGCCTGTCCTTTGAAGCTTTGAAGCCAGGCTTTGCCTTCTCCTCTCTATCTATGAAGGTCCTAATGGCATCTTCCTCCAATAAAAGGCTGTTCTGTCTACACTGAAAAATCAAATCTGTTGTTTACTGCAGCCACTCTCATTAATTATCCTAGCTAGGTCTTCTAGATAACTTGCTGCAGCTTCTACACCAGGACTTGCTCCTTCATCTTGCACTTTTAGGTTATGAAGACCACTTAAACTTCATGACCCAACCTCTGCAAATTTTAAACTTTTCTGCAGCTTCCTCACTCTCTCAGCCTTCACAGAATTGAAGAGAGTTAGGGTCTTGCTCTGAGTTAAGTTTTGACTTAAGGGCATATTGTGGCTGGCTTGATGTACTATTCTAGGCCCCTAAAACGTCCTTCATATCATAAATAAAGCTGTTTCTATTTCTTATTGTTTGTGTGTTCACTGGAATAGCACTTTTAATTTTCTTCAAGAACTTCTCCTTTGCATTCACAACTTGGCTAACTGTGTGGCACAAGAGGACTCGCTTTCAGCCTATCTTGGTTTTCAACATGTCTTCCTCACTAAGCTTAATCATTTCTTGCTTTTGATTTAAAGTGAGAGATGTGCAACTCTTCTTCCACTTGAAAACTTAGAGGCCATTGTAGGGCTATTAATTAGCCTGATTTCAATATTGTTGTGTCTCAGGGAATAGGGAGGCTGGAGGAGAGAGAGAGATGAAGAATGGAAGGTCTGAACCTACACAACATTTATGGATTATGTTTGCTGCTTTATATGGGCAAGGTTCATGGTGCCCCCAAACAGTTACAATAGTAACATCAAAGATCACTGATAACAGATCATAACAAATATAATAATAATGAAAAAGCTGGAGTTGTTGCAAGAATTACCAAAATGTGACAGAGATACGAAGTGAGCAAATGCTGTCAGAAAAATGGTACCAATAGATTACCCGACACAGGGCTACCACAAATCTTCCATCTGTAAAAACATGCAGTATCTGCAAAGCGCAATAAAGCAAAATACAATACAACAAAATAGTCCTGTATTGTAAGAGGAAAGCTTACCAAAAAGGTCATGAATCAACAGTGTTCTGAAAAACATTAATTTAGTAAAGTAGGTGTTATAAAACATATTCTCTTGGTTTCTAGTATATTTTAAAAAATAACATGGATCATAACATGACAATATATATACATAATATACATTATATAAATAACGGGGCTGGCCAAGTGGCATGTTGATTAAGAGTTGGCTTGGGATGCCAGCTCTGAGCAGTAAGACCCAGGTTTGGATCCCACATGAGGGCCAGTAACACCACACCCTCTATAGCTAAGATGATAAACAACAGCTCAACCTGGAGCTGGGCTGCCATGAGTTGCCTGTGACGGTAGGCTACAGTGGGGCTGGCTGGAAGCTGGTGTGCACTTTCATGAACTGCTATGAGTGGCCATCCTATGGCCAGTGAGTGACTGCCTCATCTGGGGAGAGCACAATGATAATACCAACATGGACCAGTGAAGCGACGTCTTCTACAACTAGACTGAAGAACAAAAAGGACAGCAACTTGTCTGTTCCCCTTCCCCGATTCCCAATGCTGTTCCCCTTCAATTCTCCAATAAATTATTAAAGAAAAGATTATATAAATAACGGAAAACAGTTTAGTGGTTACCAGAGGGCAAGGGGGGAGGGGAGAATGATAGAGGAGAGAAAAGGGGGTCAAATATATGGTGATGGAAGGAGAACTGACACATGCAATATATAGATGATTTATTATAGAAATGTACACTTAAAACCCATATAATTTTACTGAACTATGTCACCCCAATAAATTTAATAACTAAAAAAATCTTTTAATCAAAGGCTATAGCAATATTTTGATAGTTTAATTAATTTTTACAAGTGAAGCTAGGTACCAAGGAGTCTGGATTAAAGGAAAATACACCATATGCATTTTTTTCCTTTACAAGTTCCATGGTATAAAATGTGTACCTAGTTTTTCATGAACAAGCCTTTTTTTTCATCATCTTGACTGATTTATTTCTCATTATCAAAGTGGGCAATATACATTCCAGATGACATTCATGTGAAATAACTGTATATACTCTGAATAAGATCTAGATGCAAGGGATCCATGAGTCTACATTTATTCAAATGAAGGTTGAAGTCTTCAAAGATACCCACCGAGGTATCTTGTGTAATCTTCTATCAGGATTGTATCTCCGTTACAGTTTGTATGACACTACCTGTTTTGAATAGGATGAAGACTCATTGTTACTGTCAGGCCTGTTTTCAAACTAAATATTCATCTAGTCCTTTGTGGCTTCCATTTTTATCAGGCATTCAGAACAGCTTCCCTTTGCTGATCTGCCATTTTCCTGCAAATCACTGTTTGACTTGTATGATTTCTAGTGAGACAAGCTTAGACCTGGCTGCCTTTCTCTAAGTAACATAGAAAAGAAACGTCTCTGGTGCCTATGCTGCAGAGAAAGTTGATTCATGTGTAAATTATCATTTGGCCTTTATTTGCTTGGCCTGTGGAGAGTACACATGCAGATAAAAGGCTCTGTGGGTCAGGGCTCAGTACGTGCAGGTTTCTCTGGTGGCTTCACTGACAGCGTTAGAATTGTTGTCACAGATTATCAGACACGCTATGATGTCTTATCATTATTTATTTGCAGTTTTCTGTATAAAAAAACTCTAATATGGAAGATGCTTCTATAATAATAGGACACCATGTACCTGTCCCATTTGTTATATCAGCCACATTCTAAATAATAAAAATTCATGCGTGTTTTCTTAAAGGTAGAACTGTTTTCTTTATGTTTCTGCATCAATGTTTCTGGTTCCAGTCTACTTTCTCTTTCTTCTACCTTACGTTTCATTTCTTCAAACTTGGTTATTGTCCAAGTTTGTTGTGAACCATGGTTAATATCTTAGTGATATATTCTGTTAATCAAAGTAGATGTAAAATGCTCTTTGGGGTATGTATAGCAACTTCTAAGCACTACACAGAAATTAGACAAGTTATATAAGCTGCCAAATCTATTATTTATGACTCAATTGATTTTTTAAAACTAAAATTACTTAACATGCACTCATTATTATCTTTGCTATTAAAAGAATTAAATGAAGGCTTAGTTTTTTTAGTACTTATATCAACTCTCTAAGTGTATAAGTAATATGAATGTGTAAAGTAAATTGCTGTATATAAACATGACACTAAGAAATGCATTAACAAGCCCCAAAATGATATGATGCCTTCAATCTACTTTTATTGGTAAGGTCTTATAATATGTGTCATAAGGGTAGAGCTGATATATCACTACAGCTTCATTTATTTATACATTTAAAAATTTTTTATTAAATTTATTGCGGTGACATTGGTTAGTAAAATTATATAGGTTTCAAATGTACATTTCTATAATACATCATCTACAGAGGGTGCCAAAAAATGTATGCACATTTTCAGAAAGGAAAAAACTGTATTAAAATTTTAATACTCAATATATACCGACAGCAAAAGATGAATACAAGTCATGTGTATACATTTTTTTGGCACCCATGGTACGTATTGCATTGTGTGTTCACCACCTAGAGTCAGTTCTCCTTCCATCACCATATATTTGACCCCCTTCATCCTCCTCTTCCCTGCTTATCCTCTGGTAACCATTAAACTGTTGTCTGTGTCTATGAGTTTTTGTTTGTTTGTCTTGTTCATTTGTTGCTTTCAGTTTTATATCCCACATATGAGTGAAGTCATATGGTTCTCGACTTTTTTTTATTTTGCTTAGCATGATAATCTCAAGATCCATCCATATTGCCACAAGTGGCAGTATTTCATCTTTTCTTATGGCTGAGTAGTATTCCATTGTGTATATATACCACATCTTGTTTATCCAATCATCTATTGAAGGGCACTTTGGTTGTGTCATGTCTTGGCCACTGTGAATAATGCTGCAATGAATAGGCATACATATATCTTTAATAATAAATGTTTTCAGATTTCTTGGATAGATACCCAGAAGAGGGATTGCTGGGTTGTATGGTAATTCTATTCTTAATTTTTTGAGGAAACTTTCTTACAGCAATGTGTAATGAACAACAATTGTTCTAGTTCATTTAACAGAGGAATGGAGATTATTAAATTTGTGTTAACAGGCCATTCCAACGATGATTATGTAATCGTCTAGTGAATGACAGGTATGAACTAAATTAACAAAATTAATTTTTATTCCATTATCACCACTTCTACAGATTCGTGTTTGCAACATTTCATCTGCCCCATGGAATGCCTACCTTCCTACTCAACAATACATATCCCTAACTTTTTTCAAATTTGGTTCAAAACTCACCATTCAGGAACCTTCCTTAAAACTTCAGTTTTGGTGTGGTGCTTAGATACAGAAGACCATAACTAAATGCTGCTAGCTAGGGACATGGACTCTGAATACATGAAGATATGTTTAAATCTTAAAAATAAATTTCAGTCATGAACTGTAAATATTAGAAATGTGGTATAATTTGTGGTTAATAAAAGGAAATTTTGAATTTTAATTCTTTAGAATCCAGAAATTGATCTGTAAACTCCATACCACATACATACTGACACACTACCCAAAATATGAAGAGTTATAGGAGAAAGTCATATTAATTCTTGGTGATGAATTGCATACATTAAAAAATTCTGACAGTCAACAATTTTTAATATTGTTTATAAACTTGTTTCTCCCGCCTTTCATAGTATGAGGTTTTTAACCCTTTCAACTGTTTCCCTTACCTCTCTTCTTCTGTCTTCCTCCTTCCTTTACATTGAAACTCTTTTTACCCTACCTTTCTGCTCAATTACCTTAATCATTTCCCCACCTCCTGGCTATTTAGTAGTTTTGAAAGTCAAAATTAGCATTTTCTTTAAACTGTAGCTCCTAATGAGTAAAAACCATACCTATGATTTCTACATATCTGGAACATTTTATAATGCCTAACATAATGTTAGCCATTCAGAATACTCTTGAGAACTCTCAACAAGCTCAGTATAGAGGCAATGTACTTCAACATAATAAAGGCTCGTAAGACAAACCCACAGCTAACATCATATTCAATGGTGAAACACTAAAACCTTTTCCTCTATCAGAAACAAGGATCTAAGGATGCCAAGGATGCCATTCTTGCTACTGTTTTTTTTTTTTTTTTTTTTTTAAGATTTTATTGGGGAATTGGGGGAGGGGAACAGCATTGTGGAATCGGGGAAGGGGAACAGACAAGTTGCTGTCCTTTTGTTCTTCAGTCTAGTTGTGCAGGATGTTGCTTCACTGGCTCATGTTGGGATTATCATTGTGCTTTTCCCCAGTGAGGCAGTCGCTCCCAGACCAACAGATGGCAGCTCACAGTGGCTCACGACAGCTCATGCTGGCTGCAGGCCATTCTTGGTAGCTTGCGGCAGCCCACTGCAGCTCCACTGCAGCCTACGCTGTCGCCGGTGAATCACGGCAGCCCAGATCCAGGTTGAGTTGCTGTTCAATATCTTAGCTGTAGAGGGTGCAGTGTCACTGGCCCTCATGTGGGATCCGAACCGGGGTCCTGCTGCTCAGAGCTGGTGCTCCCAAGCCAACTCTTAACCAATGCACCACTCGGCTGGCCCTCTTGCCACTTTTATTTAGTCAACAGAGTACTGAAAGTCCTAGACAGGGCAATTAGACAAGGTAAATAAAAGGCATTCAAATTGGAAAAGAAGTAACATAGTCTCTATTTGCACTCAAAAGACTCCACCAAAAACCTATTAGAACTAATCAACGAATTCAGTAAAATTGTAGGACAGAAAATCAATCTACAAAAATCAGTTGCATTTCTATACACTAGCAACAATTTCAGAGAGAGAAATTAAGAAAATAATATCATTTACAATAGCATGATAATACTTAGTAATAAATTTGACCAAGGAGATGAAAGCTTTATAAACTGAAAACAAAAGACACTGATGAAAGAAGTTGAAGGAAACACAAATAAATGGAAAGATATTGTGTTCATGGGTTGGAAGAATTACTATTAGGAAAATGTCCATACAATCCAACACAACCTACACATTCAATGCAAACATTATAAAAATTCCAATGGCATTTTTCACAGAAACAGAACAAATAATCCTAAAATTTGTATGAAACTATAAAAGATGCTGAATAGTCAAATCAACCTTAGGGAATGAGGACAAAGCTGCAGGAATCATACCTCCTGATTTCAAAGTATATTACAAACCTTTAGTAATTAAAACAGTATGTTATTGGCATAATAATATATACATAGGTCCAAACAATCTGATTAAGAAATGGGCAAAGAACCCAAATAGACATTTTTCCAAAGAAGACTTACCAATAGCCAATAGGTAAATGAAAAGGTTCTCAACCATCACTAATCATCAGGGAAATACAAGTCAAATCAGAATAAGATATTACAAATGTATAGTAATCAAAACAGTATAGTATTAGCAAAAAAACAGACACATAGATCAATGGAACAGAATAGAAAACGCAGAAATAATCCCACACATATATGGTTAATTAATTTTTGACACAGGAGCCAAGAATATACAATAGAGAAAGGACACTTTTTAATAAGTGATGCTGGAAAGACTGGACAGCCACATGCAAAAAAATGAAACTGGGCCACTATCTTTCACCATCCACAATAATTAAATCAAAATGGATTAAAGACTTGAACATAAGACCTAAAATCATAAAACTCCTAGAAGAAAACAAAGGCAGTAAGCCACCTGACATCAGCCTTGGCAATAATTATTTTTGATTTGACACCAAAAGTAAAGGTAACAAAAGCAAAAATAAACAAGTGGGACTGCATCAAACTAAAAAGCTCTGCACAGCAAAGGAAACCAACAATAAAATGAAAAGGAAATCTATGGAATGAGAGCAAATATTTGCAAGTCATATATCTGATAAGGAATTAATGTCCAAAAACTATAAAGAACTCACACAACTCCACAGGAAGAAAAATCTGTTTAAAGAAGTGGGCAAAGGACCTGAATAGACTCTCCAAAGAGGATACACAGATGGGCAATAGTTACATGAAAAGATGCTTAACATCATTAATCATCAGGGATATACAAATCAAAATCATGATGAGATGTCACCTCACACCTGTTAGGATGGCTACCATCAACAAGACAAGTGTTGGCGAGGATGTGGAGAAAAGGGAAAACTTGTGCAGTGTTGGTGGGAATGTAAACTGGTACAGCCACTATGGAAAACTGTAGGGAGGTTCCTCAAAAAATAAAAAAACAGAACTACCATATGTTCTAGCACTCCCTCTTCTGTACACATACTTATCCCCCCAAAACACAAAAACACTAACTCAAAAAGATTTGCACTTCCTTGTTAATTGCAGTATTATTTATAATAGCCAAGATGTGAAAACGAAAGTATTAACTGATGAATGAATGGATGAAAAAATATGACACACATAGACACACACACAATGGAATATTATTCAACCATAAAAAATAACGCAACTTTGCCATTTTTAACAACATAGATGGGCCATGAGGGCATTGTGCTAAGTGAAATAAGTCAGATGAAGACATATACTCATGATCTCACTTATGTGGAATCTAAAGAACCGAATAACGAGCAACATAAACAGAAATAGTCTCAGAGACACAAAGGAAAAACTGATGAGGGCTAGATGGGATGG
The DNA here is from genome assembly GCA_033961575.1 of Aselliscus stoliczkanus. Lineage (NCBI taxonomy): Eukaryota > Metazoa > Chordata > Mammalia > Chiroptera > Hipposideridae > Aselliscus > Aselliscus stoliczkanus. The sequence continues at coordinate 49,918,188 of CM066728.1, read as the reverse complement.
GGGTGGGCATGAGGGAGAATGGTAACTACAATGTTACTGCAGGGACAGAAGAGACAGTTTAGGGAATATAATCAATAATGTTGTAAATATTTTTTTAGGGGACCAGATGGACTCATGTCTTGTTAGGGAGACCACTTCATGGATGGTGTAGAGGCCTTACCACTGCACTGTACATCTGAAGCTGCCGCTGAATAATATTAGATGTTAACTATAATGTAACACATATATAGTCATGGGATGTGGAGTATTGTGTGGGGATGGAGTCAATGGAATTGTAATAGATATGTATGATATCGGGTGTGGGGGGAAAGGGGAGGTGGGAGGGGGAATCACTTTATAAGGGGCGAAAAGGATAACTATTGCATTGTTTTGTACCTCTGTAACTAATAATAATAAATAAATAATTATATATATATATATATATATATATATATATATATATATATATACACATATACTATGATCTCACTTATATGTAGAATCTAAAAACAAAACAAAACCAAGCTTATAGATCCAGAGAACAGATTGGTAGTTGGCAGGGGTGGGGGTGGGGTACCAAATGAATGAAGAAAGTCAAAAGGTACGAACTTCCAGTTATAAAATAAATAAGTCATGGGGATTTAATGTACAGCATGGGGACTGCAGTTAATAATACTGCACTGCATATCTGAAAGTTGCTAAGAATATAAATCTTATAAGTTCTCTTCACAAGAAGACGAAATTCTATAATTGTGCATAGCAAAGGATGTTAATTAGACTGATTGTGGCGATCGCTTCACAATACGTACATACAAATATCATATCATTATGTTTTACACCTGAAACTAATATAATGTTGTATGTCAATTAAAAAAAAAAAAGACTCCAGGGCCGGCCGAGTGGAGCATACATTAAGAGCTGGTTTTGGGATGCCAGCAGCCCCGGTTTGGATCCCACATATGAGGGCCAGTGACCCTGCCCTCTACAGCTAACAACAGCTCCTCCTGGAGCTGGGCTGTGTGAGCCCCAGCAACAGTGTAGGCTGCAGCCCCTGCTGCAGTGGGCTGCCAAGGCTACAGTGAGTGGCCGGCAACCAGTGTGAGCGGCTGGCAGTCAGCGTGAGCTGCCAATAGCTGTGGTGAGCGACCATCTAGAGGCCGGCGACCGATCTGCCTCATCTGGGAAGAGTGCAATGATGATATCAACATGGGCCAGTGAAGCAACATCCTCCGCAACTAGACTGAAGAACAAAAGGACAGCAACTTGTCTGTTCCCCTTCCCAGATTCCCCAACGCTGTTCCCCTCCCCCAATTCCATAATAAAATTACACACACACACACACACACACACACACACACACACACACACACACACACGAAGGCTCCACAATGAAGTACACCTCACATCTATTAGGACGGCTATTATCAAAAAGACAAGAGAACAAGTGCTGCAAGGATGTGGAAAAAAGGCAACTGTTGGTAGAACTCTAACTGGTGCGGCCACTAATGGAGAACAGTGTGGAGGTTCCGCAAAAATTAAAAATAGAACCATATGACCCAGCAATCCCACTTCTGGGTATTTATCCAAAGAAAATGAAACCTCATCTTGAAGAGATATCCATACTTTTATGTTCACTGCAGCATTCCTTCACAGTGGCCAATGCATTAAAAACAACCTAAGTGTCTGTGAATGGATGAATGGATCAAGAAAGTGTAGTTTTATACATATATATATATATATATATGTATATATATATAATTTTTACATAAATATTATGTTTACATATATTATGTTGTTTATATATATATTATATATATAATATATATCTGTATACAATGAAATATTATTCAATCTTAAATGAAGAAGAAGGAAATCCTGTCATTTGCAACAACATGGACAATAAACCTGGAAGGCATTATTCTAAGTGAAAAAGCCAGACAGAGAAAGACAAATATTGCATGGTGTAACTTATATGTGGAACCTAAAAAAGCGCAGTCAAACAAACAAAAAACACCAGTGGTTGCCAGGGGCTGGAGGATTGGGGAAATAGGGAGAGTTTGGCAAAAGAGTACAAAAAAAAAAAAAAAAAAAAAAGAGAAGAATATTTGTGAAAGAGGCCTACTGTGAGATCTCTTTAGAATGTTTTTTTAAAAGTCAAGCCATAATTTAGCTAGTGATAGTCATTGGTTTATGGAGCCATTTTGTAGATACATTCATAAAACAGCTCTTGTATATTTAAAGGTGAATTTCATGACCATTCTAATGTGACAGCCTCAAATGTTACTTTTAGTGGCCTCAAAGAGATAAAGTTTGGATGGTGAAGGAGGAACAAAGAAGACGAAATTAGAATGCTCATGACTGTATACTTAATTTTATGAAATCTCTGATGAATAATCTCAATTACTAAATCTCTTTTTCTATTAATATTTATCCCTAGAAGGTTTAATACTTTTTTTTGTTTAAGAAAAAGTTACCATAATTTGAAAAGTGAGAAAAAATATTGTTAAGTTAATGGTAGTTTATTTGTAAGGCAGAAGGACCATGATCTATAGAAGTAAAGCCGGTGGACTGTCCACATATATACAGACAACAAAAGAATGAGGACAGGATGTTGGTTGGCTGATAAAAGCTTTTAAAAAACAACATGGGGAGAAAGAAGTCAGGAGCTCACCCAAATACCAAAGTCAGAGAGAGAAAAAAAATGCAAATTTGAATCCATTTAATTAAATACATTTAAGATGGTATATATATATATATTTGAGTTTTAGGAATGGGGACAACATAAGCATATAAACCTAGAGATATCCCCCAACTTCATTTCATTATGTATGCTGTTCTCTTTCATCTCATTTGGTAAGACCAGCTTCTTAAAGTCTTCTCTCCCTGTCTTATCATTCACTGTTTCCTCCTTATTGATCATTAGACCATGAAGGAGACAATGGATAGCTTTACCAGAGTCAATATATAATTCAGACATCGGATCTACTCAATCTACCAGGTCTGTCGATCTTCCAGGGGGAAACTGAATAGACTTATAATTTGATGTTCACAAAAGTAAGCTGATAATTACACAGAAATCTGTGACCCTCAAATGTTTGAATAATGATTTGGGATAACACTGGTACTTTCTAAAGTATCTATATTAAGTTGATGGGACTATAACCTTAAAAGTCATCCTAATTTGCATTTTTTAAATAAAATGCCCAATGTGTCCCAATTCTGGTTTTCTTTGTTACTGCTGTATTCCCCACCACATAAAAAATGAAAATAAACACCAGTTGGCCAAAGCAGATAACCCTGTTCCTTAGAATGGTGAACATCTGAATAAAATATCAAGCACAAAAAAAGTTACCTTTTTTAAAGGTGATAAAACTCAGCAATCGAAGGGTATGGTTTCAGACAATCGCACCACAACATTAAAATGGTAAAAGTCCACCTGAACCGCATATAATGTTATTAACCATGTTACTCCAATAAATTTAACTCTATAAAAAAAGAAACTAGTGTCCTGGAAGAACCAGTTAATACCTGGAGACATCCCTTTTTCATACCTGACTGACAAGATAAAGTATGAAAGGCTCTTTTTTTCAAGTTTGAATGGGGTTGACTGGAGAAAACCTATTTTTGCATAGGGTCATTCAGCCATTGAAAAAGAAGAAAAAGAGTATAAAACAGAGTTCCTAAATTTGTAAGGCATATTAAGCTGTGGATTCTTAGTAAAATGTTATTAAAATTCTATAAAAGAGAGATCAAGGGAAAGAGAACTTGCTTTTCAAGTTATGCGTTTGTTGTTATGCTGGTGCTATTGAAAACTCCCTCCATCACAGTGGGAAATAGTTGATCTGCACACTTTGGCTGAAATCTGCATTGGTAAGAAGTCACCAAATTTGAAGGTGTATATTATACAACCCATGTTAATCAATGGTGAGTTTTATACCTTGGTTGTATACTTGTTGTTATATCTATTCTAGTCAACTAACTTCTAGTTCATGTTAAAAGTCTCATGTACTGGTAAAAGAAACATTTTTAAGTCATGTATTTGCTGTTCTTTCTTACCCTAAAATGTACTTTCTCTCTTCTCTAGAATATTTCCTTGAATAAATGTTTAAAGATAAAAAGAGAGCATGGTTAAATGCCAAAATTTTACTTGCAATTTTCCTTCCAAAGCCTATTTCTCTTCTAGACTTCCTCATTCTCAGTAAATGACGTTACCTAGATGTTCAAGCCAAACATCTAGGAGTCATCCTTCATCCTTCTTATCCTCTCACTTTTACTAAACGAGTAAGACATGTTGGACACTTCTTCCTACTAGTACCATCGTTCAAGCCACCATAATCTCCTGCCTAGGCTACTGTGATAGTTTCTAAGTGGTCAGCTACTTACATTCTTACTCCTCTTCCAATCCACTTTTTCTCTATAAATCAGATACTCCCAACTCTCCAACTTGAGAACCTCCCATTGCTTCCCACTGTACTTGGGACAAAGTGCAAATTCAGACTCCAGGTCTAAAAGTCCTTGAACAATCTGGCCCTTGCCTTTAACTTCTCCTTGCCCTACTGACATGCTTCTTTCTGTTCCTTTCTGTTTCCCTGGTGTGTGTAGTCTGACTCTGTGGATCTTTAAGGCTGAATTAAATTCAGTAGCCTTTTCTAAGGGTACAGGAAATATACTTGGCATCATTCAGGGTCACGCCCATGTCTATCAGTTCCACTTAATGTCGTAAGTCTAGGAAGAAAAACAGCTGATTATTTTAATTCCCACAAAATGAATATTCACACAGGGAAAGTTTAAAGCACAATTTTTAAATTTGTTGTATTTAGTTACATTTACTGAGTAATGGAAGATTATAAACATAATGGAAGATTATAAACTTAGAAATGTGCATTTCTAAGTATGTAAAAAAAATTTTGAGTTTAAAGAGGGATAGACTTTCTCAAGGACTATAATTGTTCTTCTGTTTATATGAAAATGCAATGGTGATTGCACACTTCACAATGCTGAGAAGTTCCACATTACTTTCACTTACAATTGTACTATGTAAAAATAATTACACCAAATTTTTTCCTTGGTAATTTTGTAAACATGCTTTACAGGAGGAAAATGATTTTCTTTTGGCTCCTCACAGGAGCATCCAAAATGCCACTGTTTCAGGGATTTCATTGTGATATACGAAATGCTGACACTGATTATACACTTGAAAATGACAAACTGTTTTCCTCATTAGTATGGGAAGCATTATAAATCCTTAAAATGAGATATTTTGCATAGATTTTATCCGACAGGACTCTGGTAAATTTAAACCCTCCAGAATCTGGAAGAAGCCAAATTAGTCTATGAAAATAAACACAGGTTGTCATTATTACAGTTACATCAATTGTTACTGGGTCATACTTGTCAACAATGATTTTGCTATTAGTTTTGTAATCAACTAAAAATACAGAATATAAAGAATCATAATAGAGAAAGAGAACACATAGCATTAAATTTTTTACATGAAGTAAAGAATAAAGATAAAAGTCAAATATAAAGAAGTAATTGGGTGATAAAATGAACTAAGAATTACGTTACTTGAGAATTTGTTCTAAATGGCAAATAAGATCATCTCCTTGAAAACCTTTATGTGTAATTGAAACCATCCCTAACATTTGATTAACAAAAAGATTTACAAGGTCAGCCAATTAAGTTCCCAACTCATCCTTGAAAAAAGTGCTACATACCTCACTGCTGAATATTACTACAGTCATCTTTGAAGTACACTCCTTGGGAAGCTATACACTAACACCAATGCCTAGTCCACCCTTCAAAGCAATTTTGGCTCTTTTTCTGGAATGGCCATCTGAGCTGTTGTCGTGTTACCCCTGATGTCCTGAATGTCAACAAAATGTCTTCCTTTCCATATTTCCTTTATCTTTGGGTAAAGAAAGAACACTGGGGGCCAGATCAGGTGAGTAAGGAGGGTGCTCCAATACAGTTATTTGTTTACTGGCTAAAAACCCCCTCTCACAGTGCCATGTGAGCTGGCACATTGTCATGATGAAAGAGCCATGAATTGTTGGCGAAAAGTTCAGGTCATCTAACTTTTTCACACAGCCTTTTTAGCACTTCCAAATAGTAAACTTCGTTAACTGTTTGTCCAGTTGGTACAAATTCATAATGAATAATCCCTCTGATATTAAAAAAGTTTAGCAACATTGCTGCACCAACTTTGGGAATTTAATCGTTGGACTTCATACGACTCTAATCAGACACAGAAAATACCATTAGAGTTTTTATGTTATTAAAAATATAAAGCAAAATTTTATTTATAGAAAATTTTTTTTGGATATGTAGTAGCTGATTTTTCCCCAGAAATTCTGAGGTGACTTTGCAATTTTTTGAATAAGCTCTTACACTGAATAAGAGACTCAAAGCTCAGGAAAAAAGTACCACTTTAATGTATTGACTTATTATCATAGACTGATTGGTTGGTAGCTGAAATAAATGATTATTTAAAATTTAAATTTAAATGGGAGGAAAGAACTAGCATAGAAAAGGATAAAAGCAGAAGGTAGCATGAAAATAGAAATGTTATAGATGTAATAAAACTTATTTTTTCAATGGAAACACTGTTAAATATGTAGAGAGCAGTACACTGGCTAAGGAGATAGTAACTTTGAAGAAGAGCTGAGTAAGTCTTGTTCAAGATCAGTTTACTATCCCCTTCCACAGGTGAGTCCAAGTTGTGCTGAGAATGATCTCCAAATCTTAAGGAAGTATTTTATAATGTCATTATCAGTTGTTTGTCTTCTAAATAACACAACACACATGGAAAATCAAACAGTCCCAAGTCTCTTCCTGGGTATGGCTTAGACATGACATCATTCAATATTTTTATAATGATGGGACTAAGAACTATATGAACAAAAGGGTGCTTTGGCCAGTAGTTTCAGAAAAAGGAGTGACAGAAATGTTGTATGCTTCACTGATATTCTAGTGTATATAAAGCTTTTCCTAAGATAATGAGAAAATGAAGAAAAAGCAAGGATGATGGGCAAGAAATACTTTAAAAAATAATAACTACAAAATGTAGTCCAGAACTAAACTGTGAGCAAATTTGAAAAAAAAAAAAAGAATAAAAGAGAACTAAAAAGTCTCCTTAAACTATGAGTGCCAAGTATGATTTGGACATTGGCTATTATTAATCTTGAAATAATTTAGAATACTGTAGAAAATCACAATCTGATTTTACACAAATTTTAATCACATTACCAGAAGCTTAATGTTTCACTATGAAAGTTATCTCCAGTCTCATTTCTCCTTGGTCTGCTTGACATTTATGTCACTGCAGACACCAAGCCGAACCAAGCCGAACTGAACGAAACCTGACCTGACCAAACCAAATTTCATTTTGTTCACTAATACCAATACACGTGAAACAGCTGTCTCTAGATACGGAAATGTAACACTTTTTAATACCACTTGATAAAGGAAAGGTTTTCAAAATTATCTTTCATTTGCTTCTAGTTCCATTAAGTTTTTCTACTGTACAATCTGGATTTTATTTATACAGATTCAGTAAAACCTACATATCAAGTTTGAGGGAATTTTAAACCCAATAATTTAAAATGAAATGTTTTTAAGTAGCACTGCTCTCTAACATTGATGGTTTTGTTTTGGGATTACAGAATAGAAAACCATTTCCTCAAGATATTTTGAGTTTAGCATAAAATATTTAAAATGTCTCATTTCCAAGAGATCTGGTGGGAGTTCATGACAGATGTGTTATTTCTTTTTTTCCTTTTTAAAAACAGAATTATTTTGTCTAATTAGCACTGGTGATTTACCCATGGCAGTACGAACTTATTGAGAGTAAAGAAAAGTAGATCAGCTTCTTTGGAGAAAAGAACAGGCTGAGATAAGATGGAAGAAAGGCACTTCTTTAAAAGGCGTTTTGTAGCAATGCCCACAAACAGCCCATAGAGAGTCCATTTACTTATGCATCACCATATGATCAATCCAATTGCTGTTAGTCTCAAACGGAGAAAGCCTCAATACAAAGCATTCTCCAGGTGTGAGTCTAGGTTTGTCATTATTTCCTATTTATAGATGCTGTCTAGTAAAAGAAGACAAATTACTGTAAGTAGGGGTAAATGTGATTAAATGAGTCCTCTGAAGATAAGAGGGTACACGGACAAGGGTCATTAACACAAGTGACCTCTCTTTGCTCAGGCCCTATTTGTATTTTGTGGATCTAAAAAAACAACACAGCAAAAATAATTTCCACTATATACATCCAAGAAGAAATCTATCCCTTTTATACTAATAAACACTTTCATGCTTTTGCAGTATTTTAATAACACAGTGATCGTGCCAAAATACTCTCAGAACACACTAAGAACAATATTGGAGAAATTATTCATCCTAAGGAGTCTAATCGGAAACACTGAAGAAATGTAGTTATAATCAGGCTAGATAGAAGGCTTGGAATGTAAATTAGCACATTCCAAGATCATCTGAATCAAATGAAAAGTTTAAATTTGTAAAGTTTCAATTAAAACCTCTACACACGTTCTTTCACCTGATTGTAGCCCCACATGGCAAGGTCAGCCCTTTCAGTGAACAAACAGCTCAGTCGCCTCCAGTGTAGCTGTTATCTTTCTCAACAAGGGGAGACATTTGGCACAGCCTAAAGCTGGGGCATGAACCCTAGCTAAGCTTAAGACATTTATCTGACAGCATCAGCTGACACTCCACAAACACATTTGCTCTCCATGACCTCAGAGCATTCGTGATTAATCAAAAATGTATCTTGGATCTTGAGAACAAGCTACAACCAGGCACATACAAAAAAGAATATGCTCTCGATCTCGCTTATCGACTCAAGAGGTATATTGAATTTAGAAATAGCAAATAGAATAAAATGATCAATATGTTCTCACTTGTCCATGGAAGAGCAAACTTTATCCCTCAAGCAAAAGACATTGATCATGTAAATGTTTCAGAACTGCTTCCAAACTAAAGAATGCAAAATGTACATGGCTTACTGGGGGTGGGGAAGGAGGCCTACCAAAGAGTGCTTTGGCTTTAAGTTAAAAAAAAAAAATCTATAGCTTGAAGACATAAAGTGTATGTTTGTAGTGTACTGTACTTTTAAAAACCTGTGTGTTCCACTTAAAGCCTTTTTTTTGGTAACATGTTGCCAAATGATCTTAATAAAACATTATAAGAGACTTTAAAACTTAATGAAGGAACATTATTTGTGCAGAAAAAACTCGTTGCCTCATTTTAAATGAGACACAGTTATAACATATCCCCTATGCACTGTTTACAATTTATAATTTATGTCTCTTGGTTCAAACTCACTATTTTCTGCAGTCATCTGCAAAGTAATATGATTGGCATGTGAATACTGTAATATTCTGCTTCCCAACATAGTATAATTTAGTATATTTTTATTTTCATTTGTACTTTTCACTTTCTAATAACAATACCAAACTCTAATTAAAGCAATGGGAAACAGAAGTCATATGCCCCACCCTTGATAATATGAAAATGATTATTATTAAAAAAAATCTCTACAATTGAACTTATTAAATCCCTTTCTTGCCTGGTTACCCACTGGTTAGGTTACAGTTGTTCACAATCCTACGGCAGATCATTCCACTAAAGAAAAACTACATGTCCTGGTCCCTGTTGGCAGGGCAAACAAACTTTCATAGCATGTGCTCACTCTATAAAATGGTGGTACTAATTAGAAGATATAAACTCATGCTGAGACATGATATGAATCGGCTTTATGTATCTACTAAGCTCACAGCAGTCCTAGATTTATACTGTTGTTGCTTTAAACTAACACTAAACAGAAAATTCAACTTCTAAATCTGACGATAAGGAAGAAAAAGTGATGGAGTTGAAAAACAAACCCTCAGCCCCTCATTTTTGGTTTCACTTCTAAAATGTTTCCTGGGCACTTCGAGGTTGCCCAGTGCTTCTCGCCCATATGTTTACCTAACTTAAATTCTTCAAACATGAATTGCAAGTACCAGATAGCACAGCTGTATGTTTTGACATCCATGGTGAAAATGAGCAGAAAATCTAACTGTTCCATATCAAGAAGTATTTTTACTAGTGCTAATGTGCCTTAAATACCTTGTTCCACAGATGAGTGGCCTGGCACCTGCTGCATGAGAAATAGCCAATTACTGTTCAGTGTCTCTAATTTTCTGATTCAATTAGCATGCTTCAGAGCTTTCCAGTTTAATTGCAAACTACTTCACAGTTAGCTCTCTGATTAATCATTGCCCATCTGCAAGCCATCGGAAAACTTAGTGGAACAAATTTGTGTACTTTGGAATGCTGGGAGCTTAGCAAATCAAACTTGTTTTGGTATATAAAGCTTTAATTTTGTTTGCCCTTTTCAGCTGCACTTGTAAGAAGCTCTGTACTGATTAAACAGGAAGTCCGGACAATAATATGCTACATTATGCATATAATTACTGTAAATACAACCGAGATTGTAGAAACATCATTTAAGGTTAGGCACTAACATGAATGGAGAAGGAGGTCAAGAAAACACATTTGGAATCAATTTCTTTCCATTATGACCAAATGTAAGTATCAAGAAAAAAAAAAAGAAAAGCTCTGTGACACACAGTGATGTCATAACAGCACCTGTTCCCCTGAAGGCATTTTAAATTCTGGCTTTTCATGTAGTCATAAAATCTTTCTTGTTATTTAATTAGTAGAGTACTAAGTTTTATAAGCTTTGTTTACAAAACATATATTAGGGATTTTAAAGCAAACTGGCACCACACTGCTTATGCTTCATTTTCCCAGCTTTCTTGCTGGTCCACTGAACGTATGAATGATAATGTCAGAAAACAAAACTGTTTTAATTGAGCTTTGGCTGGAGTTTAGATTATAGCTTAACCTATAATCATAGTTTCTTCATTTCTGAACAATGAAACATGAATTGCATATTTTGTTCACTCCTATGACCAAATACCATAGGGGGGATTCCGCGTTGTATGAGGGAGGAGGCTCTATAAAATGAACTCCAAAGTTTTTCCCAACTCTCAGTTTCTCTGGTTCACCTTTTACAAAATTTGGAATTATTCTAATTTTTAAAAAGCTTCTAAATACATCCAGCATATAAGACAGCTAGGGAAGGCAGAAACTGTGCATGTAGCTTCCTGGTATCTCTCCAGTGCCTTGCAGAGGACTTGCACATTCTTGGTGCTCAATTAATATTTTGGATGAAGGAAATGGAAGCAGCATGGGTTCTGAACATTCCATGTCATGTCACAGTGCCAGGCTGGACACTGTGCTCTCCTTCTGTAACCCCAACAGGATGCAGTCATGTTACCTCATAAAGATGTTGACAAATATCATCATTTTATAATTATTTGGCTGAAAGAATAATACAGGGAGAAGGGTGCTTTGCTATTAATGATGTCCAGTAATGATGTGCTGTTTACAACAAACAATGAAATGCAGAATTTTCCTCTTTTATGAAGATCCTTAACATGTTATGGGAATGTTTAAAATCTGAAAGTTAAAACCCAACTGATCGCTCTAAAAATAACATTAAAGCTGGATGCTTTTTGGAAATTACACGATGAAAAAAAATCACTTACATTTTTTTTACAGATAATCAGATATTCAGTGTGGAGTCTGACTTTCTGACTCCCTTAACAGTACACACTTATGAGACCAAGATTCCACAAGCTCTCTGATAGTTTCTATTCTGTCTCTGTTAAGGGCTGTAAAACTCAAGTAGGCTGACTTCAAGCTTCTCTGAGTTTCATAGGCAGCAAAGTAAGAAATGCTGAGAAGGCGTAATCTGATCATAGCGGCTCAGGCAAGTGAGCAGGCATGCTGCCACATTCTGCTGCCCACGAGCAGGGAAGCACGGCTGGAATCCCTACTAAGATCAAATTACAAAATAATCAAGCTTTGTGGCCAGGCAGGCACGAGAGGCTATTGTGTGGTCATGACATAAATCAGAGGCTAGCCTGGGCAAAACCGGGCAGTCAAAAATCACATTTTCTGTACCATACTTACAGCGGGGTTCTCTATGGAAAATAAACTGTTAATGATGTTCAGATTTTTAACTTGGAAAAGGGCAAATGGCTCTCCCCACATAAGCACCCACCAATAGAACCTTATGTTTAGAGATAAGCAATTAAACCCCACACATCCAAGGGAAACAATGAGCTGTCCAAATGGAATTAAGCCAAGGCGAGACCAAACTGGGCCTTGGCCCCTGTCCTGGGGTTCTCAGTCCTACCTCCACCTCTTACCCACTGTGTAGCCGGATGTCTATGTGTATCAGAAAGTAGCAATGGGACAACTGAGTGGATAATGAATGAAAATGATTGCATAGCACACTGAAAATGCTTAAAGGACCCAAATACGATTTGAGAGGGTAGCACATCTTGGGCCAAGAGAACCATTTCCAGAAATAATCCCATTATGCAAAAAGAGCAGCATATTCTTCGGGAAGCTGGCTGATACAGATGGCTCTAATATGGCACCAAACCCCAGACAATGATACTCTATAGAAAAGTGTTAACTTTTGTATATGGTTCCCAAAGCTGCATGTGCTATAGAAATCACATTTTAGTTCCTGAGAAGTTTCAACATGATTGTCTGTATTGTACTAAATATGAAAGACAACCAAATTATAGAGTACAGTTAGCCTTTTGGGAAAAGAAAAATATAAATACCAGGGTAGAGATTTCAGAGGACAATATAGGAGAGCTCCTAGAGAAACTGGCAGATCGTTGAGGGGACAACCATAATCCAGGCAGGCAGAACTACCTCAAAGAGAACAGACAAGCAAAAACATAGGCAGTGCAGTATAAGCAAGGCTTTTTGGTAAACAATAGTAGCAGGCATAGCAACAAATCAATGGCAAACCAATTCACAAGTACTTCCAACAGGGGCTTCAAAGACACACTTTTAGATGGTCCAGTGTGAACTTAGGGCCATGTGTTGGTTTTTCACTTTACCCCTGATACACAGACTAATTTCCTCAGTAATATCTTCCTTAGATATAAAAGCTATACACCTATTTGCACACTACAAATTCAAAGGGTGTTTTTTATTTTTAAAAGGCAAAATATAAGTGATTATAAAGTTCCCAAGAATTAAAAAAAAATAAAAATAAAGGCAAAAAGTAGTTGCTTTTAGATAGGGAGTCTTACAAGGGATATGAAATTCAACATCTACTGTACTTTACGCCTATATCTTATTGATAATTTAAAATTATAATTAGTGTTCTTGGGACCGAATGCTACACAGAAAACTAAATATGCACATATGTATGAGATGTGAGATGCTGCTGCAGGAGAGAAATACCCTATTTTTAAAGCAAAAAAAAAAAAAATTCTACTGAAGTCTATCCTTTCATTTATATATCTCATGTAAATTACACATAATTTTAAATCTTCAACATGTTGAAAATGGCCAGGTCTCATGGCACTTTTTCTTTATTATCTTCCATTTTACTTGGCTATGACAATGGAGACTTTCTAGAGATATTTAAGAATTAAGAATTATATAGTTTGAATTGAACTGAAAAATGACCACTATAAAAATTAATTTTTATTTATATAATATGGTAAAAATATATAAAATTTTCTTCTCTAAAGGCATTTTCTTATGCAGTAACACCACAAAAATAGCTTAAGTTTAAAATAGTGGATTTCCCATATGGTTAGTCCACAGCAAGATAAAGTTGTAAATGAGGGGACTATGTGAAGAAAACATAAAAAAGCCTTAAGGGCACATACAAAAAAAATGTGATATTGTGTGATTTACATACAGAATTTTGTTCCCTGTAATTCAAAGAGAGAAGCTTAATATGTCATAATTTAAATTGTATTTCACATCAAGTATTCCTGATTACGTATTTAACTCTAAGATACATAACTCAATTTAGAGCATAATGTGGGAGAGTAGTTAGTAAGAATCTAACCTTTTGCATTTCTTGACTTTTTTGGGCTTGTGGTAATGTTGTATTTATAGAGATTCTACACTTTCAAATTTAAGTCTTGAAATGTCAGAAAAATCCCAAAGCTGAGATCTCACAGAAGGTGATTTTTAACAGTCCTTAAAAGTAAAGACTTTATGATCTTCTGACAACTGGAGCTTTCACATTTTAAGATTTAAAACTTTCAGTCCTAATATTACATAAGCACACACATTGGTATACTTTTAAAGATTCCATCTTTTTTGATAAACCTGGAAAGAAGAGGAAAATAAGAATAGAAAAAGTTGTGAAATTCAGGGATATTGTATAAGTACAAATATAAAGAAGTAAATAGTTAAAAAGTCTTCCATATTTAAACATGGTCCCTCATCAGAATATATTTCCAATGTAAAAGAAATAACATTCAGTTAATTTTTGATTATTTACAGTAATAAAAAAATGGAGATCTCCAATATTTTGGAACTGGAACATGGATGAGGAAATAGAGGCCCAGAGAGGTTAAGTGACTTGATCAAGATCATACTGCTAGTTAGTTTTAGAATATATCAGGTCTCTTTTCTCCAAGTTTCTCCCCTAGCTAAAATTTTATACATAATTCTTAAAATTCATTTATTTTCAACATATCCTGCTACCATTTGTGTGACCACAGCCAAGTCACCAACTTTCTAGTTTTCTCATGACTTTTAACTCAACAAATATTTTTCCACCACTTACTATGAGCCAGAGGTAGAGTTACACAGATAAAACATAGGTTTATCTTATTCTTGGGTATATTACAGTTTAGTGAGGGAGAGAACTGGTAAACAAAAATCATGAAAGGCAATACATGATTTGACTAGAAAGACATCAAAGTCACAGGTGACATTCAGTTTCTGATTATCATAATTAAAGATGGGGTCTGGACTAAATGATGGCTAAGTCCCTTTCTAAAAAATTTTTATTATTTCTTAGGTGGACTTTTAAAATAGGTAAGTGATAAGACCAAAAATTCTAAATATTGAAAGTGATTTCAGTGGAGCACAGTGATATGTTATGAGTAGATGCAATGAAAACAGGCATTTATGTGCAAATAAGTTTGTGAAATATGGGTTTCTTTGATATAAGCCTTTAATGTGTTAATATGCATTGTAACTCCAAGAGGAAAATTTAATATGCAATGTTTCCTTTCTTTCATTAAGAAAAAAATACCCCCACCCCCCAAAGGAGCTTTTATTACTGTCTTTATATTTCAGAATTAGTATTCCAAGGAGTCAGGTTTGGGTAACATTAGCTCCAGACTCCTGTAATATTCCCTCAAATTGTCTTCACCAACTGAAGCTGTCTATATATGCACCTCTTCAAATGTTGCTTTCCTCATATTTCCCTGTTCAAAAACTTTCAGTGACTCTTTGTGGCCTATAAATTAAAGTTCAAACTTCTTGGATCCTCTAGATGCTGCTTGTAAAACTTTATCTCTCACTATTTCCTTAAATTAACTCCAGCCAAAATTTACCAAGCTCTTTGTCCCAGATCCCACTGCTTTCCTAGAATGCCTTCTCTTCTACACAAAACTACCAATGACTGTTCTGATAAAATCCAGGTGAAGCTCTAATGTCTCAATAAATAAACATAGTATGCAACCTCTGACCTTGTTACCTGAACCACTTTTTATAAAACTGTTAAAATCGTCTCTTCATATTGGTATTTCCGTTTTTTGTTTTGTTTTCTTTGTATATTTTATGCTTCTTTTGGCTACACTGTGTAGGCTCGCTGAGGTTAGGCACAGGCTTTGCATTACAGAATTTAGCACATTCTCTTGTACAGGTATATCTTGTTTTATTGTGCTTCACAGAAGTTTGTGTTTTTTATAAATTGAAGGCAAGGCCTTCAACAAGCAAAAAGATTATGACTCACTTTTATGTGACACTCGCTTTATTGCTGTGGTCTGGAACCAAACCAGCATTATCTCTGAGATAAGACTGTACGTGATATCATTTTAAATGATGGTAATGGTGAGACTATTAATGACAAAATAAAACCAGAGGAAAGAGAAGAATGGAAACCAGGGGCCTAAATGTTAATTTAGAAACTAAATACATAGTGACTCACAGAAACATTAACCAATTTTTACAAATGTCAAACGATGACTGCTCAGGCAAGAGTTTCCAACTTTATTGACGTATCCTAATATTTTAAAATATGTATTATAATTAATAAATTAATTTGATAAAATTGCAAAGTACTTAACAGTTTCTTAATACTGGATGATAGTGTACCTTTCTGAGGGAACTTTCTTCATAGTTGATTTGGTCTTGCCCATTGAAAACATGAGTGTTGCACAGTAATATTTGGTACTGCAATTATAAATTATTCTGAAATTCAGATAAATTTTAACCTTAAGCAACACAAGGCCTTAGTGACTTCCTACCTCATGAAACGTTTTAGATATGAATTTTCCCATTTTAGTAACTGAAAGAAACAGCTCTTGAATAAGTTTTGATTAAGCAAAAAGTTTTCTTTTAAAAGATATACATTTTTAGCCATAGATGAAAATGAACTTCTTTTAAAATACAAAAAAAACATTGCCCTTCCTGAATATCTGAATATGCAGTACTTTTTTTTTTTTTTTAAGATTTTATTGGGGAATTGACGGAGGGGAACAGCGTTGGGGAATCGGGGAAGGGGAACAGACAAGTTGCTGTCTTTTTGTTCTTCAGTCTAGTTGTGGAGGATGTTGCTTCACTGTTGGTATCGTCATTGCTCTCTTCCCGGATGAGGCAGATGGGTCTCCGGCCTCTGGATGTCGCTCACTGCGGCTATTGGCAGCTCACTCTTGGCTGCCAGCCGCTCACGCTGGCTGCGGGCCACTCACTGTAGCCTATGGCAGCCCACTGCAGCAGGGGCTGCAGCCCACACCATCACCGGGGCTCGCACAGCCCAGCTCCAGGTGGAGCTGTTGTTAGCTGTAGAGGGCAGTGTCACTGGCCCTCATGTGGGATCCGAACCGGGGCCACTGGCATCCCAAAACCAGCGCTTAACCAATGCGCCACTCGGCCGGCCCTGAATATGCAGTACTTTTTAAAACACGTCGTGTTACAGTCAATAGTTTTGTAATTCTTATAAATGTAATTAATTATGTTTATGACTTGTGTTAGGATGTGTTTTCTTCCTCTTTTTTTTATCCCTTACCAGAGGATTTGGAAGGTTTGAGCCATGACAGCAACGACACTGTACCCCAGGGCCTATGACTGAATCTGTACATAATACATACTCTAAATATTTGAAAATAAATGAATTTCTAGAATATATGTTCTATGTGAAAAACAGAATATATTTCACAGTTTATTAGTTAAAAACATGGTCCTTGGGTTCAGATCTGTAGTGTTTGAATTGTGGTTGCACTATTTCACAGCTGGGGACCTCTCTAAACCTGTTTCCTCACCTGCAAAATGGAACAGTAATAAAATCTGCCTCTTATAGTTATTGTGAGGGTTGATCCCCATAAATATTGTGCACAGGGAGCACTCAATACATGTTAGCCACTATGATCATCATCAACATCATCACTTCTTCATTGTCTCATTTGCCACTCATCCCTGTTCCAAGCATGTACCACATGCTCAGTAAATAGTTACTAAGTAAAGAAATGAATCAACGAAGCTCACCTGTATCAACATAGTCCCTCACACAGCTATCACTACCCTCAATACACTTGTGGGTAAGATTCAGAGAAAAAGCAGTTCAAAAACCATGACTCTAAAAGTTAGTGTGAATTACAATGAGATACCACCTCACTCCATTTAGAATGGCTATCATCAATAAATCAACAAATAACAAGTGCTAGCGGGGCTGTGGGGAAAAGGGAACCCTGCTGCACTGTTGGTGGGACTGCAGATTGGTGCAGCCACTATGGAAATCAGTATGGAGGAATCTCAAAAAACTGGACATGGAACTACCTTTTGACCCAGCAATTCCACTCCTAGTTATTTATCCTGAAAAACCCAAGTCACTAATTTGAAAAAATATATGCACCCCTATGTTCACTGCAGCACTATTTACAATAGCCAAGACTTGGAAACAATTGAAATGCCCATCGGTAGATGACTGGATTAAGAAACTGTGGTACATTTACACAATGGAGTATTATGCAGCGATAAAGAAGAATGAAATCGTACCATTTGCAACAATATGGATGGACCTAGAGAACATTATGTTAAGTGAAATAAGTCAGTCAGAGAAAGACAAATACCATATGATCTCACTTATATGTGGAATCTAAAGAACTGAATAAACAAGCAATGTAAACAGAGTCTTAGAGACACTAATGAGGGCTAGATGGGTTGGGGGTTGGCATGAGGGAGAAGGGGAAGGGATGAGGTAACATAAACTGGTAACTATAATATTACCGCAGGGATAGAATAGACAGTTTAGGGAATATTATCAATAATGTTGTAAATATTTTTCTTAGGGGATCAGAAGGACTCATGTCTTGTCTGGGAGACCACTTCATGGATGGTGTAGTGGCTGACCACTGCACTGTACATTTGAAGCTGCTGCTGAATAATATTAGATGTTAACTATAATTTAACACATATATAGTCATGGGATGTGGAGTATAGTGTGGGGATGTGGTCAATGGAACTGTAATAGATATGTATGATATTGGGGGTGGGGGGGCAATGAGGCGGGTGGGTGGAGTCACTTTGTAAGGGATGAAAAAGAAAAGTATTGTTTTGTACATCTGTAACTAACAATAGTAAAAAAAAAAGTTAGTGTGAATTATTTTTATTTGAGGATCTAGTCACAAAGTCCTAGTCATTCTCTAGTCCTTGTAGAATAGGTGTTCTTATTTCCTTTTTGAACTTCTGGTAGCGGCTAGTACAGAGGTTGGTGTCATTTATACTAAAAAATAAATAAAAAGTGTACATAAAAAATTCCTGGGGGGCAGTTGAGTGGCTCAGTGGGTTAAGAGTGTGAGCTCTAAGCAACAGGGTCACTGGTTCGATTCCCACATGGGCCAGTGACGCTGTGCCTGAGCTGCACTGCCAACAGGTGGCAGGATGGTTCAGCTGGTGAAAGCACATACGCCTACCACCCGCAACTAAGACTGAACAAGGCACCTTGAGCTGAGCTGCCTTGAGCTGCCTACGGGCAGCCAGATGGCAACTGGACTTGGAGCTGAGTTAGCTGCGCCCTCCACTACTAAGACTGAAGGATAACAACTTGGCTGTTCCCCTTCCCCAATTCCCCAATAAAATCTTTAAAAAAAAAAAAAAGAAAAGAAAATTCTTGTTTTAGTAGCCAAGTCACATAAAGTAAACTTTGAAAACGTGAACATAAATTATAGAATGGGTAAATGTTAGAATTCTCATAATATTTAACTACATTATCTTAACAAATCCAGTTTGCAGCATTTATATTTTTTGCAATGTTGCTATATATTGAAGTGTCATAGTGAGAATCATGACTTCTACACTTTCTAACTTAAAACTGCAGTAAAAACTGCGTAAATAGCAACTAAAGAGTTATATTTCTGTGAACTTCCTCATTGTGAGTGGACAACAAAAGTTAGACTAAGGTTGTATTACTCAGAAATACTTATTTTGTTACTGACTTAAATCATTTTGAATCTTATGTTCATTTTGAGCTTCACTTTAGAAAAATGCTATCAGATTTAAAGTAGCCTTGTTATATTTATGGCTTACATTAGTTCTTTTTTAATTTATAAAAATGAATATGAACTTTAGCCACCAAGGGTTTAGATTTTCTTTATTAAGACAAGATGAAGAGTGAATAATTATTTTAACTGAATGGAAAAGGAAAGGCAACTCAGACGAGTTAATCTTAAATATCTCTATTTACTTGTATGCATTCTTGTGTACTTGTGTATTTTTCAGATTGGAAATACAATTTAAAAAACACAATACCCATAAGCCCATATCCTCTTCATCACACTGTCTCCCACAAATATATTGGAGAAAGAAGCACCGAGACTGAAAGCTAAAGTCATTGGTTCTCAATCGTGAGCAGGAACACTGCAGCCAAACCAGAGGTACTGGTTAAAAATGCTGATCCCAGGCCCCACACAGGACTTACTTCTGATCCCTGAATGTAATTCAGGAATCTAAAGTGTGCCAGGGTGGGAGGAAAGAAAACGCACCAGTATTTGTTCTATCTAAAATCTAAAAAGTTCCTTCTAGTTTCTTCTTTCCTTCCTTCATTGCCTTTTTCTACTTTCCTGAGGCTTGAGTATGGGGTTGGATTCCAGAGACAATATCACGTTTAAGCTGCCTGGTGATTTTTATGTAGGGCCAGGGGTGCTGAAATTCCAAACTTTAAACTTGAAAGGAGTACTAAACAAACACCAATTTAAAACACAAATCTGCTCCCTGTAGTATCATAATAATTGCTATAATGAATTGACTAATATGTGTTAGGCACTGAGCTAAGTGCTTTACATATATTATCAGTTGCTTTCACGTTCAAAACCAACCAACCAACCAACCAACCAACCAACCAACCAACCAACCAACTAGAAGCAGGACGGCGGATGGTTCTGATTCTGACTTTGCTACTGATTTCTAATGAGCTTTGACTTTTTGTGCTTTAGCAACTGGGACTGGGTCTCTTAAAGATAAATGAAGGCTTGCCCAAGGTGTTGGTGAGAGAAGACCCAGATGCTCAAAGGATGTTTCTCTTCATCCAAGATCAGCTATAATCTTGGGGGTTCCAGCATTTACATGAATAATCTGCCCGATACACTAAACTCTGCATTCCTTGATCTTCAACCACCTCCTGCTCCACTCTACTTCCACTACCGGCTCGTAATGTTTAACTTGACATTGCAGCACTCTTCTAAAATAATAAATATAAACATTCCCCCAATTTAACCACAACCTCCTGTCTTTTGAACCGTATTATTCAAATAATCCTGTTCCAACCACAAATTTTTTTTTATAGAGTTTCCAGTATATTCACTTTCTTTTCCTACTGGCCTTTTTCTGTTTTCTCTTCCTTTAACTGCTTAGAGTATGTTTTCCTAAACTGCCCTGCCCCCTTGTCCATTAAGTGTCCTTGGCTAGAAAACCCCAATGTCAGAGGAGCCTAGCTGACTGGCTTCTCCCTGGCTAACAGACTGTCGTCCCTACAAACAAATCATCATGAACCACAACTGGGCCCTCAGCACTGCTCAGCCTTTGTATTATGTAATCCTAGATGTTATCCTCCAGATGGAATGATTTAAAAGTTCAAAAACAAGCAATTAAATGTTTACGATAAAAAAAAAAGTTCAAAAACATTGTAAAGGCACTGAAAGACGATAAAAAAGAATTTGTGTATAATTGGGGGTGGGACTTAAGGCACAACAATAAGACCAGAAACTACAGGAAAAAATGATTGACATTTTTTGCTCCCTAAAAGTTAAAACCCGTATGGAAAAAAAAAAATACTCATAAGCAAAATGAAAAGATAAAAGGTAAATTGGGCAAAAATATACCACATATAACAAGGATTGTTATCCACCATTTATAAAGGACACCCACAAATCAATAAGGAAATGAAAAAGACTCAAAAAGAGACCTGGTAATTTATAAGATATAAATGGGCAATAAATATGTTCAGCCTTTCTGCTTATCAAATAAACACAAATTTAATTAAGATTTATTTTGTAGATTGGTAATGATTAAAATGAGTAATAACAATTTTACTTTTCTAGTATCCCCACATATACAAGAGGCCTTTAACAGCATTTGACGCTACTGGCCACACGCTGGCTCAGAGTATTCTCTTCCCCTGGATTTCTTTCCTCTGGCTCCTTCGTTCTCTGGTGGCTCTTCCTTGTGGCTGCTCAGGGATCTTGCTGCACCAGCAAATATTGTGCTTCTCACTGAACATGTTTTCCTATGGTGACTTCGTCAGTCCTATCACTTGCAAATCTCTATCTCTTGAGCTTCAGTCAATATATCTAATAGATTACTCTTCATTTCTACTCGGAAATCTTATGAAGGCACTGCAAACTGAGCATGTCAAAACTGAACTCATAGTTCTCCCACGAATATGTTTCTCTTCCTGTTTTCATTTTCTCTGTTAATGATAGAATATCCATACAATTGCCCAAACTAAAAACCGGGTGTCAGCCTTGATGCTTTCCATTCTATTACCCATCAATTCAGGTCCTGGTGGCTCTCACATTCACTTATCTTCTCCATTTCTGCTGCCTCACCCAGGTTATCATAATCTAACTGGCCTTGCTTTAGTCCCTAGTCATCCCACCATCCTCCAATACTTCCTCTTTACCACAGCTAGAATGTTCACTGAAAAATGCAAATCAAATCATGTTACATTCCCTTTCTTATACTCCTTCCTTCCAAGTTCTTTTCCAAGGTTGAGAAGGCTCTCCATGATCTTGCTCCGGATTATCTGTCCAGCCTCATTTCTTTTTACTATCCTATCATCATGTACTCTCCAGCAATACTGGATTTCTTCAGTTCTCAAATGTACAATGTATTCTCTTGTCTCGGCCTGGAAGCTGGAAAACTATTTTCTGCACCTCACCTTCACCCCTTATATAGAATTCCATCCTCACCAACCAGAAACGGCTCTTACATTTTTTCAGGCCTTAGTTATTTGATAGCAGTGACTGTTTTCTGCTTTATAAATGTGTCCTTATCACCTACTACAGGACCTAGCACATGGCAGGTACAGGGTGGCTGAACATAAGTGAATGAATATTGACTTATGGCACTGCATGCATTACTCTGGCATTGTAAAAGGGATGATGCATCATTAAAAGTCTTAGTGTCACACACCAGGCTAGGCCAAACTGGTTCCCCTTTCTGCCAAGATACAACATTGTCCCAAATATCTGCTCACATAATTAAAAAATAAATATATTTATTTGGAGTCAAGTCAGTCCTTAGATTCAACCTCTGCTCTTTTCCTTATCCTCAAGCCCTGCAAAAGTGGGTCAGAAATGTGGATTTTTGGTAGATACCCAAAATTCTTTATGTCCAAAAACAAATGAAAAATCTCACCCTGAGGAAACCTGTTTTCTCTTCTTGGGCTTGTACCGGTTAATAGCATCATCAATCATCCACCTTGCAAAAAGAGGAAGCATTCATCTCTCTTTTTCAACCTTCCCATTTAAGTAGCAAGTAAGTCATAGTCTCTGTTGCTGAGATATCTATTCCTTCCTTTCCCATCTGCATGATAACCACTTTGATTTAATTCTCATCATGCTACCCTACCCCTCTCAAAATATACTAACTGGTCTCCTTTAATTTACTCTCTTCTCCTCTAGTCTGTCCTCACCACCAATCTAATCATGCCAGTGCCAAACTTACAAATTTCTGATGGCTCCCTGCTATACCTAGAGGATAAAGTCTAAGCTACTCCTTAGCAGGACCCCCTCTGATGTTATGGAACTCATTTTTCTATAATGCCTCATCTCATGAACTCTTGTGCTCAGCCATACCAAATTTTTGCCATTCCCTGAGCCTGTCACCCTGTTTGGTGTACTGTACCTCGGCAAAAGATCTTATTTTTCTGCGTAAAATGCCCAATTTTTCTCTAGTCATTACTTTTGGAAACAGTTCAAATTTTACTTCCTGTGAAAACCCTCTCTAAACACTCAAGCTAAGCTAGTGACTCCCCACTGTGCATTTATAGCACTTTGTATGTTTATCTAGTGTAACACTTATCACATTGCTTTGTAATGATTTATTTACATGCTGTTGTGGCGACTGGTAAGTGTTCTTATGAAAACCCTTGCTAAAGCAATTGTAACTAAGCACATGGATGCCCAATACATTACATTTCCCAGCATTCCCTGCACTAAGGTGTGGCCATTTGACTAAGTTCTTTCCAATACAATGAGTATGAAATTGATTTGTGCCACTTCTGGCTATTTTCTTAGGGAAGTGTGTATGATTCCTCCATGTTCTTATCTCCCCCTTCCTGTCATCCAGAATACTGATGAACCTGCAACCCAGCTGTGACCACGCAGATGACAATACTGCCTAGGTGATAGGAGAGAAACAGGACGGAAGGAACTTCACCCCTGAACCTGGCTGTGTGTGGCAGAACCATCTGCTTACCTGGAATGCTGACCTTGGACTGTTATGTGTGAGACACAAACATCTACATGCTCCATATATCTTTTGTTTTTGTTTTGTTTTTTTGTTAGCAGCTTAGCTTTCTTTACCTTAGTTAATACAGGCCTTTCTCTCCTTTTGATTTGTTTGCACCTGAAGAGAAAAGTTTCTTTGTGGGTCCTGTGACAAGCATATTGTCCTGAAATTAAAGCTAGCTGAATGAACCTTGAAGATAAAATGGTACCTTGTTTATGCTCAGTCTTGTAGAAGGACCAAAGGCAAAGGGATAAGAAGAAACAATACAATATGAAAAATGTTTTATATGTTACCATGTCTGGACACCTTTGGAGACATTTGGTCTACTGAGAGAGGATCTGAGGACCCTAAAAGAAAGGGAGTTAGGAAAAGAGATTTAGAGTAACTTCCCGATGGGAGTAAATGAGGACCATCAACTCTACCAGTAGAAGAAACATCCTTCACTAACACCCGTATCTACTGGATACTGGTTTATTTCCCCCATAATCCTGCTTTATTGTTTTACTGTGTGTGACAGCAGTTCCCAAAGGTATGTACTTCCTCTCCCTGACCTGTCCATTCCACCTTGAGTCATGCTTTGTGATATGAATGCCCTTCTATATCTCTTCCCACTGAATGTGGGCTAGCCTCATGACTTTCTTTATGAATACAGAATATGGTGGAAGTGATGCTGTTTGACTTTTGAGGCTAGGTTATAAGTTTTGCAATTATTGCCTGGGACTCCTGGAATACTTACTTGCTTGTTGGATGTTCCCTCTTAGCACCCAGCACTTGCTGAAGGAAGCCCAAGATACAGGGGAAGACCATGTACTGTGCTCCAGGAGACAGCCCCAGTTGAGCGCCCTGCCAACAGCTAGCATCAACTGTAAATCATGTGAATGAGCCACTTTGGCTGTCAGCTCAGTGACCTTTCAGATGACTCCAGCCCTACTCGAAATTTGACTATAACCATATGAGAAATCCCAGGCAAGAACCTCCCAGCTAAGCACAGTCAACCCATGGAACCACGAAAGACAACACATTGTTGTTTTAGGACACTAAGTTTTTGGATGGCTTATTATGCAAAAACAGATCACCAGAACACCAAAATCGATATGTATCTGAACTTTTGCATAATGTTGTGAAGATGTTTTGAGCATTAATTGAAAGTGGTTTGGCGTACTAAGGACCTACCCAAATGCCTCCCTACTAAATGCCGCTCCAAAGCCAATGTAACACCCTTACTTTTCTCTTAAGTTTCAAAATCATCACAAAAAAATAATGAATGTTTGAGGGGCTTTTCAAAAGCCTATTCTTCCTTCAATGTGCTTACTTCCTGGGTAGAAAAGGACACAAAACTACTCTGTAAACAACAAATAGATAAAGTTATGCTTGGGGGCTGGCTGAGAGGCATGGTGGTTAAGTGCTGGCTTGTGAAGCCAGCGGCCCCGGTTTGGGTCCCACATATGAGGGCCAGTGACACTGCCCTCAAAAAAAAAAAAAAAGTTATGCTTCACCTCCTAAGAAAGCATAAGCTGGAGTATAATGTGGAGTCAAAATGGAAGCGCAAATATATCAGAATGGTATTTGCAGTAATGCACAGATTGCAAATGGCAGCACTTATTACCAAATGGACATAGTTGGAATGTAGTCACTGTGGTATCCAATCAGAAGAAACTATGGAGACCTATTCTATATCTACTCAACATTCCCCATCAAAATCAGGTTATTCCCATTTAATCATCTTTCAATCTGTCACCTCCTCCCTACTAAGGCCCTGGGATAACTTTGTTCTGCAAAACCAATCATTGACTTCCAGAAGAAAGTATCCTAAAGGCTTAGTAATCTTAGAAGATAGCAAGATTATCTGAATCCTGAAATAGCTTAAAAAATATATATGAAGTTTGAATGTAAGAAGTTTAATTTCAAGTCCCAATTTCTATGCTCTCTTCTCTCCAATGCCCAGTGTCTTAAAGCTGATCTTGGTCTGCCAGTGCAATATCTTGACTTGCAGGCATCTCCATGCATGAAATCTTTCCTGAACCTCCACTAAAACTACCCTGTCCTGTGTGCCATTCTATCAGTGATTCCACTAAATAGCTAAGTGACCTATTTGAAGAAAAAACTTAAGATGATTTCATGGCCAAGTCACATGGAGTCTGTGTCTGTGTATCTTTGGATTCTATTCCCTCTATTCACTTTTGCTCTCTCCACCTGCTTTTAGATCTCATTACCTTTTGCAGGTACTTTAATAATGACTTTTGAACTGAATTTTCCCTATCTTCAGCCTTTCCTTCTCAATATACCACAGGTGCCAAAAAAATGTATACATGACTTGTACTCATCTTTTGTTATTGATATACTTTGAGTATTTTAATTTTAATAGTTTTTTCCTTTTTTAAAATGTGTATACATTTTTTTTTGGTACTTTACTCCTAACTGCTAGGTCAGTGTTTCTGAAATATAGCTTTAATAGCTCATTTTCTCCCTCAAAAACCTTTGATCCCAGGGCTTAAAGAAAAAACAGAAAACCCTTCTTAGCCTACCATTTAATGTTCTCTGTCATCTCATTCCCACTTAACTTATAACTTTATTTTCCTTATTCTCCATTCACACTCATGCCACATTTAACAAATGCCCTACTTGCTATTGTCAATGCTTATGTAACATATTCTATACTTTCAAGCCCTTGCTCAAGTTGATAATTGTGGCTGAAATATTCTTCTTCCTTTCTATGAATCTTTAAATCCTACTCATTTTTCAAGGTTCAGCTTAATGAATCTCCCTTCCTTAATCACTGAATGTCTTGTTGGATCTTAGATAGAAACACACCTTTCCCCAAATTTCTCTATTACCTACATCAATACCTCCCTTGTGATCCTTATTCTTTTTTCTCTGAATCATTAATTTATGAATTTATCTCTTCTTTCTACTGTCCTTTATTTCATTAAGAGCAGAATAACCTGTACACATAGTAAATTCTCACTAAACATTGTTTCATGGATGAGGATGCTATTATTTCAGCATGTTACGCATTCTAGATATTTATATTTTACCACTGGTATAGTGAGACTAATATGGGAAATACAGAGGTGAGAGACAGTGGCAAAATATGAATCAAAATTTTTTTGGTGGGAAAATATGAATAAAAAATGCTACAATGCCGGCCAGACTCACAGTTTCTTTATTTAAAAAGACATGTTTGGCTACATCTTCCTTTATGTTGAGAAAAAAGATAATCGAGCTCTTTACTTATAAATTATTGAGTTCTTTTTAATCCTCATACCTGTGTGCTTTTCAAATTTTATAGTACGAGACAGCTTTGTCTCATCTGTCCTAATTACTACTGGTTCTCTCATTTGTTTGTTCTTCCCTTTGGGTTTTGATATTTTCTATATATCTCTCCCCTTTATAAACACTTGGAAGTTACCTTGTTTTGGCATATGGCACCCAGCTTCCCTGCCCATCTGAGTGATCAATCACTTACCTTTAAGTCTTTTGTTTAAAAATTTTCCTTCTTATTAACCCAAGATTACTTAAATCATTTTATGATACCATTATTTAAGTAGTTAAATAATCCTACAAACAGCAAGTTGAGTGAAAATCTCACCTCATATTTTTAAATGTTTCCTCACATTCAACGCCTTTCTACATCCTATATAATTTATTCAATTTGTCTTTTGACGCTTTCCTAATGAATTTAAGTAATCATCCAAGTGAAAGTTTAATTTTAATAAAATGATTTTTTTTAAAAAGATTTTATTGGGGAATTGGGGGAAGGGAACAGTGTTGGGGAATTGGGGGAGGGGACCAGCCAAGTTGTTGTTCTTCAATCTCATTGTGGAGGGTGCCAGTAGCAATCTGGCTTCCCATCGGCAGCTTGTGGCCTCTAAGCTCAAGGTGCTGTGTTCAACCTTAGTTGTGGGTGGGCGTAGCCACCATCCCATGCGGGAGTTGAACCAGCAGCCTTGTTGTTAAGAGCTCATGCCCTATCCACTGAGCCATCTGGGCGGCACCTCAGCTCAAGGTGCCGAGTTCAGTCTTAGTTGAGGGTGGTATAGCCCACCACTGAACAGGCAATCTTGTTGTTACACCAGCTAAGCCATCCTGCCACCTGTTGGCAGCTCAGTGACAACTCAGCTAGGGCGCGGTGTTCACTAGCCCATGTGGGAATTGAACTTGCGGCCCCGTTGCTCAGAGGACGTGCTCTAAGCCATCTCTTAACCACTTGAGCCACTCGGCCAGCCCTAAAATAATTTTTTTTTGTAACAACAAAAAAATGCAAGGAAATGGTGGGTTGCCACCTCACATCTGTTAGAATCGCTATTGTAATAAACAACACACTTATTTTATATATATATAAACAAGGTGCTGGGGAGGTTGTGGAGAAAAAGGAATCCTCATCCACCGATGGTGGGAATGTAAATTGGTACAGCCACTATGGAAAACAGTATGGAGGTTCCTCAAAAAATTAAGAATAGAATTACCATATTACCCAGCAATCTGTCCTCTGGGTATCTACCCCCAAAATTTGAAAACATTTATTTGTAAAGATATATGTAACCCTATGTTCATTAAAGCACTATTCACAGTAGCCAAGACATGGAAACAACCAAAATGTCCTTTGATAGATGATTGGATAAAGAACATGTGGTATATATACCCAATGGAATATTGCTTGGTCATAAGAAAAGATGAAATACTGCCATTTGCAACAATATGGATCTTGAGATTATCTATCATGCTAAGCGAAATAAGTCAGGCAGAAAAAGTCAAGAACCATATGATTTCACTCATATGTGGGACATAAAACTGAAAGCAACAAATGAACAAACTAGACAAACAAAAACTTATGGAAACAGACAACAGTACACTGGATACCAGAAGGTAAGGACAGAAGAAGAAGATGGTAGAAGAAGGGGGTCAAATGTATGGTGATGGAAGGAGAACTGACTCTGGGTGGTGAGCACACAATGCGATATACAGATGATGTATTACATTATTATACACTTGAAACCTATATAAGTTTACTAACCAATGTCTCCCCAATAAATTTAATAAAGTTAAAAAATAATGAAGGGAATTAATTTATAAATCACATTGCTTCTTACCACTTCAGTACACCACATTTTCCCTGCTGGTACTGGTGCAATGTGGCATTTTATGCTGTAACATGTGCAAAAATCAAACACTTTTTATTGAAATAAAACTCCTACTAAGCTGGTAGAATGAAACATATTTTAAAATAGATATTTTAATTACTCTTAATTAAAATCTTGCAGAGGTTCTGCATTCACGTTCTATGGAAAGTTCATATTCACATATTTAAAGAAGCAGTTTGCTTCAGGGCTTAACCATTAAAAAAAAATGCCTCTAGCACAAGGATCCCATGTTAAAGACATAATCTTAAACATATATTATTTTATAAAATAACTTGCAATATATTCCTGAGTGACCCTTGGAGGGATATTTTGGCAAAATGACTATCAGAATTTGGAGGCTGGGTTAAAAGGCTGAGGGAAGTGAAGTACATATATGTTCAGCACAATCAAAAATCCATATATGACTGATCTTAAGATGGAAGGAATTCAAACTTTCTTGTCTCTAATTTTGTTGATTATCCTTGACTTGTTTCTTTGTGTTCACTTATTTCAAAATTGGGATCCCCAGTGCACTGAAATTATTAATGAATTCAACAGACATTTAAAAATGCCTGCCTACTTAGTGCCAGAAGCTGGCGATAGATCTGAGCAAAACCGACAAAGCTTACATTTCAGTGATGGGCGGGGGAGGCCAAAAACAAATCATAAACATAACAAATCACTCAAATACATAGAGGGTTGGACTGTCATAAATGCTACAGAAAAACAAAACAGAAAGGAAAAGTGGCAGAGATGCAATTTTAAATGGGACAGTCAGGACAGGAATTGTTGAGAAGGTGACATGTGAATGAATACACACCTGAAGGAAGCGAGGGAGGGTGAGCCCTGTGGTTACCTAAGGGTAGAACATTCTAGGCAGAGGCTAGTGCAAGGACGTGGACATAAATCATTCACTGCATGCCAGTCTCTGTAGAACCAGGCCAGTAACATAGCCCAAGCAAAACTCTAATGAATATGCTAAATATCTGTGATACTTCTTTTATTATATTCTATTTAACATTGATCTAATCATTATTTGTAGAGTGCAAACTGTATGATAGGCATTGATACAGTAATGATGAAAACATAGTTTTTGTCTTCATGAAGCTTACAGTTTAATGGATGTGGGTGAGACAAGTAGATACTATACACTAATACACACTATGGTGGGGTGAGGGAGCATGCCATAGAGAGTTCTGGAAGTACCTCTCCCAGACTGCAGCAATGGGATATTAGAGAGAAGATGAACAAAGATTCAAGTCTTTCATGTCTGCTACTAACAGCACAGGCATCAGAACAGATTGTATATAAAATCAAGTAATAAATCCTTCACATATATTTAATCCTCACAACACCCTATGAGGGAAGCCTTACTATGTCAGATTATAAGTGAAGGAATGGAAGCACAGAGAGGTTAGGCAACTTTTCTAAGGTCACGGAGATAGAAAGTGGCAGAGAAAGGATGTAAACTCAGGCAGTGTGGCTCCAGAGTCTGTACTCTTAACAATTATCTCACACACTTTCTGAGCAGCATGCCTGTGTAATAATTTGTTAATGAATAAAGACCACTGGGTATTTTCTAGCTGCTTATAGGTAAGGCTTGGTATGGACTGTCTGAATAGTTTGATTCTAGAATGAATTTTTATCAGCATGACTTAGAATGCAAAAGTCTATTTTGTTTAAAAATTAAAATGAAATCATCTCGTTCATACTGTGGTATGAACTTCTGACACTGGTGCTCATTCGCCCATTAATATAACAAGTTGGCACTAGGGGCAGCTCTTTGGAGTCCTCTCTCCCCTGTCTTCTGACATTCCCACTAAACAGAGCACAACCTCTTTTAATCTAAGTGCTGTCTATTGAGTGCAACAGATTTTCTTAAATGTCCAGGGTCCACAAATAAATTTAAAAGTCTGTTTTCTAGAGCCTCAGCCCTGCTCTCAGATCCTCCCTTCACAGACAGAGGCTGGCTTGGCTTTTGCTTAGAGTCAGTAAAAACACCAGGGATGTTATGGAGCAAATCACAAATTCCAAGTCTCCTTCCAGGTTATGAGAGAGCTGTCGGATGGGAACTGTCCTGAGTAGACGCTGCACTAGTGGCCTAGGTGAGCTCTGAGCAGAGGCATGTGTAGATGTGGGAGTGGGCTGTGAGCCTTGCAGAACTATGCATTTGCTCTGCTGGGTTTCTGAGAGCTAATGATTTCCCATTTTCATCATGCCTAGCTCCTTGACTAGTTAGACAACTGGAAATCCTAACTGGGGATTGCACAAATTCTGTCTGCTGAAGAAACATTACATTCCTTGACAATGATAAGTGACACAAATTCTGATTGGAATTCTTAGAAAGACATAAACAATAGGAAGGGCAATTGTATATGAAAATGTAGAAATAGCAGACTAGGGAATGAGTACCTGATCATTTTTAAGCCCAGGGACACTTGTCTAATAATATCCATAGCAGAATGCCACTGAATAATTTAGCGAAGACTGTGAGTATTTATACACCGTATATATAAATATCTACACTGTACACCTGACTATTTTCAGGTATGACACACATAATGTTAAATAACAGAGAAGCTTCATGTCTTGTAAATCATTCTGACGGCTGGATCCATCAAAACAGAAAGTCCTAATAGACTTGCTGATGAGAGAAGACAGTGTTTGAGAGAAGTCACATTCAGGTATAAATTTCAAACAGAATAGGAAGAGATAAGATTTGATCAACTGAATTTGGGGGTTATGTTAGTTAATATGATACAGATAAAAAGAAGTCAGAATAGGGTAAAATAAATTTGGCCAAAAATGGTAATGAAAGATTAACACTAAATTGAAATGGAGTGAAGATGCTATATTGTACAAATACTAATAGGCTAAAAAACATGCTACTACCTCATGCAAGGAGGGAATCATGACTAATTTTCTCTTTATAGAGAGCTCAACTTATTATCTAAGGAAAATATTGATTAGGCTTATAGAGGTGGCAAAAAAACTCAACAGTTGTGACTACTAATTTTTAGTTTTATCTTTTAATCCCACGTTCCTCTCAAGGCAAATGTTTCTACAACATATAAATAACGCCATTTTTAAAATTAAGTAAATAAAAATATACAGCACAATATGTAACTGCTTTTTCTAAGAACTATTATACTGGCCTGAATTTATATTGAGATATTAAAAAGTGTTCTCTCTAAAACATGAGATTGCCTCTGAGAGATAAAGAACTCATAAATTTATAATGGTAACCAAATGAAAACACAGAGGAAACTTTCTAGATGAAAATATGGCTCTAAGGATAGGCTAAAAAACATGATGCATGTAATGTGCATTAGATTCATATTGTGGGGAATGTGTCTGTATCTAATCTAATGCTTGCATACATTATTGCAATACTTTGAGAAGAGAGTAACAATTGTAATTTTGCTCTGAATCAAAATAAGAGAATCTGTCATTCGACATGCTGTAGCATATGCAATTTCATTATTGTTTATAGAATAATTGTATACTTCTTTTTACTGTTATTTTATACTAGTTTATCTCTTTAAAAACACTACTCAAACTATTTTCAGCAGGATTCTCGAAGTCAAAATCAATCACTATGTTTCAGCAGACATTTTCAATACGCCCATACATATGCTTATGCATATCTGTTTTGATAAAATGTGATTCTTACATGCCTAGCATGTTATTGCACCACAATTTGCATTGTTATAATAGGTTATTGATTGATTTTCAGTTTAAGGGACTGAGGTAGTAGTCAGTAATGACTGAGTGCTACAAGTTTATTGCAAGTGCCCAAGGTTCACTCACCCCACGCAATTTAGTCAATAACCAATTTTTATACTTCTATCTCCTTCAAAATTCTAAACCAATAATCCCTGTGTTTTTTTTAATTATTTCAGTATCAGACTAACATTTCCCATGGAAATCAATATGGGTGCGATCCATTAGCCAAAAATCTGCAGTACTGCAATGCAAACATATTAAAAATATTGATCTTGCAAAGCTACTGATGTTTTGATTGACTTTAATGTTTGTAAGCAGCAATAATAGAATTTCAATGACTGAAACAAACTTTTGATTAAAATTATAGATTTTCATGCGGGGGGGACGGTTTGCCATTTTACTGGCTTAAAGCGTATCACATGGCTTACTTGCCTGCCATAAATGAGTGCAGTGGGTTATACTTATCCAATTTCTTAATTGTAAATATTTCAACCTATCATAGTTTACACTTCTCTAATCTACTTTGAACTGCTGTGACATTTCAAGTCCACTTCTTATTATATTGCACAGAGATGAGGAATTTTCAGACTGAGAAATGGCAGGAATTGAGAGCTCTAATCCTTGTTTTACTATTATGCAACCTTTGGGAAGACGTTTAACTCTCAGTTTAAATTCCTCAAACGTAAAAGGGAATTAACCCTGGGAATCAATGAACATTTTATTACATTTTGAGATCAATGGACAACAAAGACCATAACTTATACATACAAAGGGTTATTTGACATCAAGATATATCCCTTAAAGAAAGGACAGAATTTTGCAGCCATTTACTGATCACCTAGTGATGCTATCATTTTACATGTGAACAGACTGAGTTGCAAAAGGTCCACTCACAATCCAACGAGCTTCTCAGAGGCCTTTCCTGACACCCTATCTAAAATATACCACTGCGCCTCCACCAGGCACTCTCCCTCCCACCCTTTAGCTTACTTATTTTCGCCCTAACACCACTATCTAAAACAGTATGTCTATATCTACCTAATTGTTACGTATTTTCTCTTCTAAAATTTAAGCCCTATGCTATAGGAATTTTGGTTACCTTTTTCATTGCCAAATCTAGAATAATATCTGACAAATGGGAGGGCTCAGTAAACGGTTTTTGAATCAGTGAAGGAAAGAGGGAGTCAGAACTTCTAATGGAATGGGGTTGGGTTGGACAGGGGTGGAGTGGGAGAAGAACTTAATTCTCTTAACTCTCAGTCCAGTGTTGCTCTAAATTTCTTTTTAAATATGCTCCTTTCACTTACTGAGATTCCCAGATGTAAGTATCACAGGAATTTGGACCCATATCTATTGTATATATTTTTGTCAAAGTTCAAGGATATTTTCAAATTTATTTTAACAGTATCGTTATTCAATTATTAAATCCTTGCCCTGGATTTTTTCTCCATCACGGTTGCTCAACCTTCCACCATGTTAAAATTGTGTTAACGCGCTCTACATTTTTACTTGTGACATTTCACTGGAATAAAAAAAAACCATAATGGCTTAAACAAAAATTAGAAATTAAAAATAATCCATTTATTATTTCATTATTATTTCATTGCTATCTTAATAACTCCCACATAGTCCTTCAAAGGGAACACACCAAGGAATAGCTTGCAAAGGTCTTTAGCCTCCCCCCAAATTATCCAAAATCCATACACAAGGTATCTGTAAATACACAACGCAGCTCAAAAACACATTTCCCGGCCCTCTTCCACACGGCTGCTCCCTCCACAAGCCTGTGGAGCTCGTGCTGCTGCTCTCTGGTGGGTGTGGAAGGCAGAATGGTTCAGAACTTACAAGCTATCTGAACTTCACTTTGTTCATCTGTAAAAGACGATGATAACACTCACTACAAGGATGGTACCATGAGGAGTAAACAGACTACATATAAAGTGAATGGCACCCAGCAAGTATTCAAACAGGGTTAGTTCTCTTCTTGCCTTCACTCATGGGAATGGGGGAAACTAACAATGCTTCCTGTTTCTTAGTACCATTTCTTTTCTTAAGACTCTCACTTCTGTGAACAGGCTTCTAGAATCGGAATCTGTTTGTAAAGACTACTGTACAGAAAATAAAACTGAAGAAGGTGTTTACATACTTCTGTGGGACCACAAATGGTTTTTGGGAGTCACTAAGAGGCAGATGGAAAGTAAAACTGTTTCAAAGAACTGAATGATGTGATCAAACAGTCAAAAGAGATACTTTGGGGGCTGGAGAAGATACTCTATATAAAGTACAGGAGGCCTAAAGGTGGAATAATAATTGAGTGGGGATAATAGCATTACTCTCTCCCACTTGCTCTTACATCGGGTTATTCCATCTTTGAAGTGGTCTGGTGCCCACAGTGCCCTAACATGTCCAAACTCCTTAACCTACTTCTAGAAGCCACCTTCAGGTTCCTGAGCATCTACCCTTGAGAACAGCTCTCTATCAGCAGCTCCATTTGATCATCCAGTGAAACCCTGAGGTCTACCAGTTACTCTGGGAATGCAAAGCTGGTGAGCTTTAAATGAGATCACTTAGGGCTATCTGAGGTCCAGAAGCAATAAGCAACCTACTCCTCCAGTTTCAGTGCATGTTACTGAAGGACACCTCCCCTAAAGCTGCTTAAGGACACCTGCTAGAGGGTAGGCATATGACTGAAGATTAACAAAATATTAAAGACAATGATGAGTTTTCTTAAAGGTATTTTTTTTTTTTTTGAGGGCAGTGTCACTGGCCCTCATTTGTGGGACCCGAACCGGGGCTGCTGGTGTCCCAAGCCAGCTCTTAACCACTGCACCACTCTGCTGGCCCTTAAAGGTATGTTTTTATTTCTTAAAATGAGAAGGACTGTAAATAGGAGATGATAGGAAAAGCCAGTATTCAAAAGGGAGAAAATTATTCTATCATTTCTGCCCAAGTAAGTAGTGTGACCTTACAAACACAGCGCTACTGATTCTTTGCTGCGTCCTTAGCACTGCTGTTACTTGGACTCTGCAGTAGAAAGCCTGACTGAAACATCCTCGTGCCTTAATCACATACTATCCAAGGTGTCATGGTACCACAGGAAGTGTGTCCCCCCCGCCTTTTGCTCTCTAGGCCACTGTTAGAACTACCAGGTTTTCACTTTCTGGGGTCCATACACCCCTTTGAAAATATGGTAAAGCGATGATTCCTCTCCTCTCTCTATACCTTCCATTCAACACTGAATTTCAAAGGGTGTAAGGAACTCCCTGAAGCTCTTCCATGGATCCCCAGGGCTGAGGGTACTTAAGGATAACCTTCCCTAGTTACAAAATACCAGGATGCCTGTTCTCCTCTGAGAATTGCAGGTATGTATGGAGTATGAAGACATCTGCTTATGGGTGAAGAGGGGAAGGAGCGGAGAGAGGCACATTTTAAATGGAAAGTGTTATTTTTCTTCAACTTACAGAGTATTCAGATGAAGGAAAAAGACCATTCAAATGCCAGGACTTGGATGCATGCAGCATAAGTTGAATGCATGCAAGTGGGAGATTTGGCTTAATTCCAAATAGAAAATATTTCAGCTCCCTTGGGAAAGCTAACTGTAGGCCAAAACCTCAAAGCATATATGGAAACCATTTAGTATTTTAAAAGGACCAATATTTTAATTCCTCAAGAAATTCTCAAACTTCTCATAAATTTTAATATTGCAAACATTTTAAATATAGAGGGCTAGCCTTTGTTGAGAAATACTTTGGCATAGATTCTAATGGAAATTTGTTGATTTTTTTTCAGGGAAACACTAGAAAATTTAAAACAGTTATTGAGCACTTGGAAGATACCTCCCTAATTAACAACTATTTTAAGGCACATCAGATTAGGGTCTGAAACTTTCTGATACTATGCTTCTAAATTGTCGGCAAAGTTATCTGTCCTCTTTAACTGAAGACAAAATAGGGAAATATATATATATATATTTTATCACCCACCATCCTCATATTTTTAAATTAAGCAACTATTGGTCAGAAAGCATAGGAGAAAAGTGCTTCAATGAAAACTCAAGCTGTCAGAGAAATGCTTGGTAATGTTAAAAGAGAGACGTGACCTCAAATAACTTTGTAATTGAGATTAGTTGCTAAGTTTTCTTGGAGAGGGTTTGGAAGTTCTTAATTCATAAAGTCCTCTTCCCACAAACTGGTCTTAAAATCTTACATTAAAAATATGGCTAGAAAAACAATTCGGTGATTCCTCAAAAAGCTAAACATAAAATTACCATATGACCTAGCAATTTCACTCCCAGGTGTATAACCAAGAGAACTGAAAACAGGTGTTCAAACAAAAACTTACACATGAATGTTCACAGCAGCATTACTCATAATGGTAAAAAAGTGGAAACAGCTCAAATGTCTGTCAATTGATAAATAAACAATACGTGGTATATCATACAACAGAAATTACTTGTCAATAAAAAGGAATGAAAAACTGATACATGCTATAACATGGGTGAACCATGAAAACATTATGCTAAGTGAAAAGAGCCAGATACAAGCCATATATTATATGATTCCATTTATAAAAATGTCTAGAATAGGCAAATCCACAGAGATACAAAGCAGATTAGTGGCTGGTAATGCACTGTAAGTCACTGAATTATACAATTTAAATGGTTACAATGATGATTTTATGTTAAATGAATTTTATTTCAATTTAAAAAATGTGGCCAGAACTCTTTTTCATTTTATTTATTATAATTCTGGTGAAGAAAGATAATACTGAAATAAATTTCTGCTGAAAATAAAAATTGGATAATACTATAGGTGCTCTTCTTAAGATTCATACAATTCTATGTTTGATTAGGCTTGCCTCACTGAAGTGGGAAATTATTCAACCATCTGGATAGTTAAGCATATTATAATAGGTATATATTTACAATTCTGGCATAACAAGACAAGAAAAAAATGAGGGAATAAATTTACTGTGCCCCAAATTCGCTAGAAGCTGAGCAACTCTGCTTTGCTTTAGACAAATGAACAAAATCTTACCAAACTGTAGAGATTTAAATTGCGAAAAAAGATAAAGGATTTACTGGTTTATATTTACCTTTCTTGATTTGCAAAAGCAGTGAGCTATATTCTGCTTACAGGACACAATGCAAGATCCACTTGTTAAGATTTGGGAAGTTTGAAATGAAGTAAATTTACCAAATACTCATAAAGCACCTGATTACTTTAAATATCTATTCCATAATCACTATATTAAACTTGATTTTTAATACATTTTAATCTTGTCCTTAATTTTTCTTAATTTTAAAAAAAATCATTGATTTTTGGCATTTATTTTATTTTTTATTTATTTATCTTTTTGAGGGCAGTGTCACTGGCCCTCATATGCAGGACCTGAACCAGGGCCGCTGGCTTCCGAGGCCAGTGCTTAACCACCGCGCCACTCGGCCGGCCCCATTTACTCTTTTTTAATATGAGCATTTAAGGGTATACATTTCTCTGTTTAGTAATCTAACCATACTAAAAAGTTTCTGTATTTTCATTATGGCACAATTCTTAGTATTTTCTAGATTGATTCTTTGATCTTTAAGTTCTTTGGAGAACTTTTGTTTTCTTTTCTTTTTTTTTTTTTTTTTGAGGGCAGTGTCACTGACCCTCATATGTGGGACCTGAACCGGGGCGCTGGCTTCCCAAGCCAACGCTTAACCACTGTGCCACTCGGCCGGCCCTTGAGAACTTTTGTATTAATCTTTTCTCCACTCTTGTATTCCTTCCCCAACTTTTATTGTAAAAAATTTTAAAACTATAAGAGTTGCAGGAGTACAATTGTTGCCCATATACCTTTCCCCTAGATTCAATAATTATTAGCATTCTGTCACATTTACTTCATCTCTTTTATGCATCATTTTCTCCTGAACCATTTGAGAGTTGGCTACAAACAAAAGAATCCAACAACTGCACCTCAAGTATTTGTGTTTTCTGTCAAAGCCCCAAAAGTAGCTTTGGATATGTTCTTTATTATCCATCTATTATACAGTAAATGTTACAAAATGCATTAAAATAATTATCTTGACTTCAGTAAAATTTTTCACTGTACTATAAGCGCTATGAAGGCACATGCCTTCAATTTATTTGGTATGATAACATTCTTATTTCTGACTTTGAGACATTTTCCCATCTTGAAGAGTCCTCTGCACTTTTCAATTCAAATCTTCCCCATTTGCCAAGTCTCGCCTTCCAGAAACACACCACACATATTTATACATTCATTCTGATAGCTGTGGAATAGCTGAAACCTTGCTGTGTGTAACCCTCATCTGGATACCTATTTTGTGCTATAATCTTAAGTGTTAGTTGCAGGCTGCCTGTCTCAATGAGATCATAAACTCCTCCAGGATAAGGTCCATACCTTTTTAATCCCATGGTTAGTGTATACCAAAATTCTTTCTCAGCTTAAGTGAAATCTTTATAGCATGATACTTGTAGAAGGAATCTAAATTAATTGAAGAATATGTATATTTAATTCTATTGTGTTATATGTGATAATGTGCTATAAACTCATGCAAATTAACACTGTAGTCCGGTTGACAATTACTTTTGTTTCATTGGATCTAATCTCATATTTTCCAGATGAAAGAATTTTTATTCTGAAAAAGTTCCTACAAGTTGTCTAGGTCAATCCTATATATTTACAATCCTATAATTTTTTAAGTGAGGAAATGTCTACAGAAGATAAATGATTGGCATAACATTATAAAACTTTTAAAAAGAGAAATCAAAACAAGAATTAAATGAATTAACACATCTAATGTGCTTAGACCAGGGCTTGGTTGGTATAGGAAGGACTTAAGAAATATTATTTGCCTCAGAACGAAGGTTTTTGGCTAGTTCAGTGCATTTCCCACTAAAACACACTACCTCAGAATTCTACAGTAAAACAGCGAAGACCACAATTGGGGGAGCGTGTTACAGATCCTTTTATGAGCAAGAGATAAAAGACAGGAAATCAGCCAGGGGCTGTAGTCAGAACAGCTTCTGTCTTTTCTTCCCTACCTGAGGTCACAAGCTGGTTGCCTGTGGACCTGATACGGATGGTACTTGTTTTATTTAACTTATGTAACAGCTTTGAAAACTCAAGTTAGTTAAAAACACCAAAATTAGAGAGATTTCAAATAATTGTACAGATATCTGGCTTCTTTGGGAAAACTGGGAAATCTGACCACACTGGGCGTGTGCTCTTACATGTTACCAATCAGCTGGTGTTTAAATTTGTAACTTCTGTCCTTTAGCTAAGACCTTAATTATGATTAAGACACAGAATGATAACTCTGAATCATGTAGTAAGGATAACAGTAGTCAGAAAAGACTACGTGATATCTGACAGCTAAACCGAATTGCTCGCCATACCTAAGTAGCTATTACCTATGATGGGAAAATGAACTGCCATAATGATAAAAACAAAGGTCACTGGTCTCTTGCTGAGGCGACGCCAGCAGGAACCAGGAACCTCGGCCTGGAGCGAAGACCAGGGCTTGTTTTAAGAAAACGGCAGACAAGCCCGACATGGGGAAAATCGCCAGCTTCCATAAGGCCAAACTGAAGAGGACGGAGACACAGGAGAACACCCTGCCGACCAAAGAGTCTACTGAGCAGGAGAAGCAGAGTGAAACTTCTTAAGAACCTGGGGGCCGTGAGTGGTGCGGTGGTTAAGCGCTGGCTTGGGAAGCCAGCGGCCATGGTTCGGGTCCCACATATGAGGGCCAGTGACACTGCCCCTCAAAAAAAAAAAAAAAAAAAAAGAAGCTGGAGGACTCCCACCCTCGTTATCTTGGAGATTCCAGTCGTGATGTGGTGAAAGAGCCACCTGCAAAACGAGCGACAAGCTGCATTGTGAACCTGGGCACTCTGTGCCCATGCCATCAGCTTCTGGGTGTCTCAGGGGACCTCCCCAATCGGACTGCCATATCTCCGGTTTGCCCTGGGATACTGTAGAAAATTACTTGTCATGATTAATGAAAATAAAACACACCTTGTGGCCAAAAAAAAAACCAAAAAAGAAAAAAGAAAGAAAAGAAAAACAAACCCAAAACAAACAAACAAACAAAAACAAAGGTCACTGCAGCATGTAAAGGGTTAAGTATAATTTAACCAGAAAATCCACTGGAAGAAAAGAACCCACTTCCTCAGTTACATAAGATACCACTGTATTTTTCTTTTATGGGAGATGTCGGTCTCGTAATACTGGTTTATGTATTAAATAAAAACAAACAATATATTTGGAGCCACTTTTCTCTAATTTAAATATAGTTCTCAAGATCTGAAAATATTTTGGTTAGCCTGATTTTGACCAGAACTAAGCAGCTATAAGAAAAAAAAAATTAAAAAGAAAAACAGGTTACAAAATATTAAATATCCTCCCTCTGCCACCTTACGGTTTTCCATGCTAAAACATATGCTCTGCCACCTGCAGATAAAAGTCACACACTGAGAGTGTATATTCTGACAAGAATTACTAGTTTCAAGTGTGCCTAGTGATTTTGGACAGTAGCACTTAAGAAACCTTCAATCTGGCAGTTTTATCACTGCACATTTTCTAAAGAATTCCTACAGTCTAAAGTTGTACAAGTTTGGGATCTGACCTTTGGGAGAAAACAAAATGAAACGAAACAAAAACCAAAGACATTTTGATCCAACTGGTTATACACCTGGATATATATATATATATATATATATATATATATATATATATGGTCAGATACATACATTTTTCCCCATTTATATTACATCTCAATGACAAGAAACCAAGGGTGATTTGGATATTTGGATTTTTGGTTTTTCTGACAGAGAAAAACTATCTATTACAAAACCAAGACAACTTCCATTCCTATGCACACTGGGGAAGTTTGTCATAGGAGTTAAAAATTATTGTTGCTCCATAAGTAATATATTTTGCCATTTTATATATATTTTACACTTACTTACTTATGTATATATGTATGTATATATGTTTCATCTTGTTACAAAAGGACTTATGGCTTACGAAAACCAACCAACCAACCAACCAACCAACCAACCAACCAACCAACCAACCAACCAACAAATAAACAAAACCCAGGCACGACTTCTAGAGATGGCAAGTGAAGAAGCTGACAAATCCCCTCCCCAAATACAGGTATATAAGTCAACAAAATTGTCAAGTACAACCATGTTAGCATTCCAGAAATCAACCAAGGGCAAGTATTACACTGAGAAGTGTTTATTCATGAAAAACGCTGAACTACAGGTAAGAACAGTGGCAATCTGTGGGCGGGCAGGTCACTACGCAGTGTTTCCAGGATAGGAATAGCTGTGAAAATCTGCAGCTTCACTGCTAGAGGGACCTGACTTGATTTGGAGTAGAAAGAGAAAAACCCATGCCCAATGGTTTATCAGCAAATAAAGCAACCTTGGTGGGAAACTAACGACAAATGCCTATGGCCCTGCCACACTGAAGTAGTGATATCAGTTGGGGTGAGTGGCAGACCAGTTGACCAGCCAGACATTTAATAGGGAGATCCTGGAAATGAGAGAGCCATTGGGGGCAGAGATGAACCTTTGGCACATCTTTCCTGACTGGAGGCTGAGTGCTGGCACAGAAGTTGCAGGAAAGCCCAGCAGAAAATAAAAGCTTACGGTAGACTTGAAAAACCATAAGAACTTTGAATATGCTTTGCAACTCACACACAGATTTCATCCAGAGCCTCACTGGCTTGGTACAATTAAATAAAAACTCTGACCATTAAACTACGCAGGCAAAGGGGTGATCTCTAAAAAGGCAGCCTAAAATAAAATAAAAATAGGAATTAAAAAAGAAAAACAAAAACGCAGAGAGATATCAGCATACGCATCATGAAGGGCAGATAGATTTGCAGATTAAGTCCAGGAAAGTTTCTTAAAGCAAAACAAAACAAATACAAATGAACAAACAGAAAAAATAGCAGCAGCAACCACCCTCATGGGAAAAATTCAGAATCCAGAGTTGTTCTCAACAAACCTAATCAAAATTGTACAGGTTATAGACAGTGTAGTAAGGCAAGAAATTAATGGCATAAGTATTAG
The DNA here is from genome assembly GCA_033961575.1 of Aselliscus stoliczkanus. Lineage (NCBI taxonomy): Eukaryota > Metazoa > Chordata > Mammalia > Chiroptera > Hipposideridae > Aselliscus > Aselliscus stoliczkanus. Next base: position 49,875,188 of record CM066728.1, on the reverse strand, counting down.
AAAGACAGTAAACTATATTTATTCATTGATGACATGGCCCTGTATGTAGGAAATCATACAGATTTTACATAGAAAACTCTAGAACTCATAAACAAGTTTTAGCAAGCTTAGAGATTTTAAAAGCAATATGCAAAAATTAATTTTAATTCTTTATATCAGCAATAAACCATTTGAAAATAATATTAAGAAAAGAATGCCACACATGAAAATATCAAAAAATAATAAACCCTTAGGAATATGTTTAACAAAGGAAGTGCAAGAAAACTAAAATTAAATATAATCTAAATAAGGAACAAAGTAGAAGAAATTATACTACCATTTCAAAATTTACTATAAAGCTACAGTATTCAAAACAGCATGGTGCCAGTGTGAAAACAGACATGTAAATCAATGGAACAGAACATAAAGCCTGTTAGTAGACCCTTACATATGGTCAGTTGATTTTTCAGGAAGGTCCAAGGCAATTCAATAGGGAAAGAATCGTTTTTTCAACAAATGGTGCTGGGAAAACTGGATATGCACATACCAAAAAATGAACTTAGATCCTTACCACATATGATACACAAAAATCAACTTAAAATGAATCATAATAAATGTAAGAGGTAAAACTATAACACTTCTATAATAAAACATAAGGGATAGTCTTTGTGGATTTGGCAAAGATTTCTTAGATATGATATCAAAAACATGACCTTTAAAAGAAAAAGAGAATGATAATGAACTTCATCAAATTTTGAACTCATAAACTCTGCTCTTCAAAAGATACCATAAGAAAAGGAAAACACAAGCTACAGCCTGAGATAAAATATATGTAAAATCGCATATCTGAGAAGGGACTTGTATTCAGAATATATAAAGAACTCCTTTAACCCAATAATGAGACAAACATCAGATTAAAAAATAGGCAAAAGGAATATAGACATTTCACCAAAGAAGATATATGTGTGGCTAATAAACACATGAAAACACATTCAATATCAAGCAGTCCCTGGAGAAATACAAATTAAGCCACAATGAGTTGATACCACATACCTATTAGAATGGCTATAATAAAAAAGACTGATTATTACCAAGTGTTGGTGAGAATGTGGAGAAACTGGAACTCTCATACTTTATTGGAGTGAATGTAAAATGTAATAGTCACTTTGAAAAAATTTTATAGTTCCTTAAAAAGCTAAACTTAAACTTAACATGTGACCCAGGAATTGCACTTGAGTTTACACTCAACATAAAAGAAAACATTTGTCTGAACTTGATTCATATGTGAATGGTCATAGCACCATTATGCATAACAGCTGCAAATTGAAAGTAATTCAAATGTTCATCGACTAGTAAATGGATAAACAAAATGTGGTATATCCATACAATGGAGTATTATTCAGCAACGAAAAGAAATGAAATAACTGCTTCATGCTACAACATGAATAAGTCTTACAAACATTGTAAATGAAAGAAGCCAGACATAAAAGACCATATATTGTATGATTCCATCAATATGATAGTTTCATAAAAGGCAGAATCTATTGAGACAGCAGGTCACTACTTGTTTGGGGCTGCAGGTAGGAGCAGAACTAACTGTAAAAGGGCACAAATAAAGGTTTTGGAGTAACAGAAATACTCCAAAATTGGATTATGGTGATGGTTGCACAACTACAAATTTGCTAATAATTACTGAATTGTATAGTTACAATGGATTTATTTTGTAGTATGTAAATTCTACTTCAACAATGCTATTAAAAATAGATACAATATAAAACAACACAAAAGTATAAAAACATTTGAAGAGGTCAAGGCAAAAGCAAAAAAATGTATAAGAAAATAATGAATGGGTATGGTTAGTCCTATTTAGTTGCTACAGGAGAGTTGCAAATTTAGCTCTAAGCTTCTAAATGGCTAAAGCTAGGAGGGGAACACAACTGGTATGTCAGTGGCTCCCAAACTTGAAGAACCACTGAAGGTTACCTAGGGATCTTTGAAAAAGGCTGATGCCTGGCCCCCATCCTAGAGAATTCTGATTGAATTGTAATAGAAAAGCAGCCTTGGCTGCTCAGGCAATGTTCTTGTAGGGTAAAGCCTGGAAACCACTGGAATAACATATAAAATTTTCTTTGCGCAGAAGATAAAAAGAAATAATTGTCCAGGAAAGAACTGAGTTTTGGGAAGGATTTCTTTGGGAAAGGTCCTCCTAAGAGAAGACCTCGTAAGATGTAGTGGGTTATTGCCTTTCATCAGCCACCCAGGAGCCTAGGGTGGGCCCTGAATGGGTGACAGTGGTGCAGAGTCAGGTACCTTTCAGTCCTTAGTGCAGCTGGGGGGACCAAGGGCAGTGGGAGCTGGTGTGCCTATGCTTGAGCAGTCCTCTCTTACTCACACCAGGACGCTGAACAAGTATACTTTTGTAATATGTGGCATAAAGTAAAAAGCACTTAGTCTAAAAGACACCTATTACAGCTATAAGGGGGAGTGAAATATAATTGTTTCTTCTACTAAGCTGATTACAAAAGAGAAGAATACAATTCAGTTAAAACTTTTCTGCACAGCGCCCAAAATGCCCAGTGATCTGCTATCTGTCTTCATTTACTCCACAGTATGATCATATGTGCCTACAAAACCCGCCTGCACTTCTAAAAATACCTGGCATTTATGTTGACAAATTTAAGCTATCTAATAATGAGGTCACTTTTATTTACCATGGCCAAGTTTGGCCAGAGGAGCTGGCCATGCTGTCCTGTGAATGCTTCCCAATGCCTCAGAAACCGCGAAGGGCCTATGACACCCAGCTCTCCAAATCCACTACTTCACATGTAACTTTTAAGCTCACTGTAACCACCACATAAAGTACACTGCAAAATGCAAGTCTGTAGCATATTCATGTTATTTATGAGGAATTGACCTTAGATTAAATATCTATATCTATGTATTTTTTTTCTTTAATCAGAACCTTCCCCTCCCCCTCCATTTTAAGTTAATTCCACACAGTGTTTCTAATGCATGTCACAGGGGATCATTAAGATTCTACCCTTCAGAATTTTTCTGGGACATGAAATTTGTGATACAGAGGCCTAACAGTATGGGGTATGGCTTATGACTCCATATATTCTCCTGGTCACCTGCAAATCTTACTCAGGAGAATATTCTTATTGTAGTTTTTCCAGCAAATATCACTTTGAGGAGATAGCCTTGATAAGTACATTAGTCAATCTTTATGGTTCTCTACCCCATTAGTCACATCACCACACCAGAGGTACATCAACTACAGACAGTAAAATCACCTTACATATTAATTTCCCATATGATGCATCAGATTCCTGCATAAAGAGCTCCTGTTTTAAATCAAAAAGTTAGGTACTTGCCTATATAACCACAATATTCCATTAAACTATAAAGAAATTCCATTCTTCCCCTAATGAGTTTTTACTATCTATAAAAGTGAAGCAAGAGGATTTTTAACTCTACTTATATGAATCACTTTTTTGCAATCGCTTGTGTTTACTCTGAAAAACGAAAGTGTTTGAATACACTTGTATTTCTAAAATACATGTGTAATCAAAAGAGGATTTCAGAGAAAAGTACAAATGTGAGGACAGCAAAAAGGAAAAAGTAATGCATGAATGTTCAGCACTTATGGATAATACTTAAACAAAAACAATAGCTAAAAAAAATTTTAAAAGCAGCACACTTAAGTCTCTTTAATTCATTTAAAATTTATCACAAATATAGACCTGCATTCTATTGCAATCCCCTTAAGTCATCTTGTTAAATTTTGTCACAACACGTGTTACTGTAGTTCTACACTTACCTTTGCACTTTGTAGTGTGTGGCAGAGCAACATAATTAACCACCGCTAGGTAGTGTTTACGTTAGTTCTCAAAAGGTTAAGAAGCTGATTATAGTTAAAATCAGCTTTGCCTGAGGCTTCAGGGGCTCTGTGTAATCAAATTAGACAAGCAGGGCACAGTGTCACCTAACACAAACCAGTGGCACTTTCTTCTTTGCTCTGACCCTTTTCCCCTTTTTTATTAGGAACAACTCATGCTTTGTGCTTTTACCAGATAATTTTAAAAGACTTGTTTCTCATAAATTTGGCATGCAATCTCATAAGATGTCCACCTGTTTAAAAGTAATGAGAACAAGCAGAGAAAGTTTTGAAAAAAAATTTTTCAAAAAAATCCTGCTTGTTAAAAAAGAAATCTACATTTGGAGAGATTGAGATGTTTTAAAGAAAGTATTTTCTTAAAAGGCAGATTGGCAACATGATCTCATGTACCTGATATTACAGACATATCCTAGCTTTAGACAGACTGTTGGTTTTGCTCTGCAGAAAACCACACTATGGTTTATCTGCTTCCAGGAGATCTCAGACAACTTTACAAGCTTGATAGATAAGGTATTAGCATTTCTAAGAAACCCCATGGGTAACGCATTCTGCCAAATTATAGCTCATCCTCTCTCCATCTCTATTCTTTGAAGTTAGGAAAGGTGAACTGTGGAAGGGACATATTTAAGGAAGAGGTTTAACAAGGTGAGAAGAGCAAACCAGCTGGAACTTCAGACACTCCCTTTCCACAAGTATTTATCTACGTATGCATATATGTATTTATATGCAGCAAGAAGTATTAGTCAAATCCAAATCTTGCTCCCTTTGAGCCTAAAAGGGAACAAAAGCATGAACACTAAAAAGATATTAAAAAGAAAAGCAATGACAAGTTTAAATAAAAATGTAGAATGTCCTTCTTAACAAAATTTATGAATAATTATTTAAAATAACAGGTAACATTTGTTCCATCTTTATCTTTCTATATTTGAACTTTTGGTTAGAATTTGACATAGTTATTACTTTGCTTGAAATACAGAAAAAAAGAATGAATACAAACATCCTACAAATGAGTGATCAGGAGAAAATGAGTTTGGCTAATGATTTATTCTGGGCAATAAAATCAAAACTTGTTATTTTAATTGATTAAGTCATAAAGAGTTGCTGGAAAAGTCAAATCTTGCTATTTGCACAGTCAGACAATTTCTGCTAATCCAGCAGTACTTAACAAATTCACATGTGGTTAGCTTGTCTTGCCATAGCTGTATATCACATTTCTGTGCTGCAAGCTGTGCAAAAAAAAATCAATATGCCAAGTTTAACAAAAGGACAGGAAACATGATGTTCTCCTATATTTTCAATGAACCTCAAATGACTCGCTGTTCATACTCAGTACAATTTATGGCAGAGAAATGTATTCTTCAATGAAAAAAAAATCTACAATGGAATGAATTATATAAATTCAGAGCTGAAGTTCTGCCTTATTCCATAATAACAATTTATTTGGAAGATTCTGACATTCTGATTCAATGTGCACAGTACACTCAGCCATTCACAAGGCATATTCTTTTTCTTGATGAAGGCGAAAGTATATTCTTTAGACCAAAGAAAGATATACTGTCTGTTTATGGTAATACTTTGATATATGTATTTAATTTAGGTTTTGGAGACCTCTTCAAATGTCTCTTTTCACATGTGAAACATAGGATGAGTTAGTATCTATGAAGGAAATGCTGTAAATTATAACACTAAGGAAAAAAAAAATCCCAGTGGATCCTGAGCTCCTGCATTGGTTAATTGCTTCTGGATTTTTACATCTTCTTTTACTGCTGTAGAAGTACATTATGTGTGGAAGTAGATTAGGATGAAAATGTTAAGAATGAGGTAGGAGTGGTCATGACCAATAGGTCTTCACAGAGCGGTGCCACCTCTGCCTTCTCAGCTCAGCCATGTGGAACTAAGTGTGGCAAAGCAACCAGGAAGCTGGGCTTCAGCCAAAGGACTCACAACTGTGGCCACAGTGCTTTTTTTTTTTTTTTTTTTACTAAAAAGAGAACTGGCTTTAGAAATCTTCTAAAGGCCATGCACATAGAAAAATAAGAAAGCTAAGCAATGCACATATATCCAGCAGAATTCTCTTAAACATGTGGAAAATTCTTTGGTAATTTTTCTTCATTCCAATAAGCAGTAGGAAGTGGATTAATGGCACTTAGCTGGGGAGAGCATGTCCGTGATCAGTAAGTACTGAAGGTTTAAGCTGTTCTATAAAACACACTCAGAGAATCACACTTACTTCTAACTTCCTATTAATGTTTATTTATAAGCAAATTGCATTCATAGATGAATACACCATTTAACAGAGGCTATAGGCATAAAATCCCCAGTCAGAAGATAACAATGCGTTGAACAATATTAATGTTGCTATAAATGATTTCAGTATAATTCATATTCTGATTTCAAAATAGAGGATACGACATGAATAAGAATAGTCATAAGAAGTTTTTGTATTGATATTCAGGAAACCCAGAATACCAGAGCTTGAGAAAAAAAATTACCAAGAATTACAAATAGTAATTTAACTGTGTGTTAAACTCTTTAAAGTCTGCAACCACAATTAATAGTTACATATACACCCTAGTTAGTTGTAGGGCCCTAGTATATAATCTATTCCAAGGAGATGGGAGAGGTAATAATTTTGGAAAATGCTAATTATATTAACAACAACAAAAAAGAGTCTATCCATTTCACTTCTGAGGAGTGGTTCATTACTGAGAAAAACTGCTTTAACATGTTATTGATTTTAGGTTTAAATGGGAATTCAAATTATTTTTCTACATTTTTCATCTTTATAGATTTTATATTTTCACGCTTTTTCTCATATCTCTAAAGGCTCTTTGGTAGTACTGCTTTCCTCTTCACTGGAAAACATCTATTAATGAGATTTCTCTATCTCTTTATTGCCAATAAATCAAAACTACAGATTCACTTTTGATGTAAATGCCTGGTCTCTTCTTGAGGCTGCACTGCCATTTCTGTCTTGGGTGTCTTCGTTAGATGTTGATTCTTTCTTTAATCTCAAATAGAGGGGTGCAAGTTCCCTTTTTCTAGCATTACTATATTTCTCGAGCACTGCTGGTATCTTACTTCTTATTCTTCACTTCACAGGAGATCTTCCCATAGTTTTTATACACCTCAAAATGTTGGAATCTTCACAGAATTATCCTGAGTCTTCTACCATGTGTTATCTATAGACCAGAATAAAGCAGGTGGCTGCAAGCTGAAACATAGGGTCTGTTTGAATTCTTAGGCCATGGAGTGTGTATTTAATTTGGTCTGAATTAAGGCACTAGAAGAGAATCTCACAGCTAGAAAGGATCACTGAAATCATCTACCTAACTATCTAATGTTCAAAATGAGGAGAGATCCAGAGAAGCTCAATAACTGGCCCAAGGCCACATATTGTTAGTGACTCATAATTTTGTACTCACACTTGGTTTTTATAGTCCCTTGCCATTATTATGCTCCTCAAAACAGAAATGGAGAGAACCATCGATTAGTAAATTTCCTATAGAAGAGATTTCTACCACTTTCAATTAACATATTCCTTCTGTTTCTACTATGAAAACTTCCATGCACTTTTTCACCATATCTTAGCGTGACTCCTGGGTCCTTTTCCTCCCTGATCCTCCCTTTCTTAGCTGTCTGTTAAAAGACATGTGCAAGGCAATCTTGCTTACAGCTGCAGTGGTCACATTATTTCCTTGTGGAAATTGCTTAAGTATCTTTCCTAAGTCAAAGAACCTTTCAAAAAGTCCATCTATTTTCTATCTCCAATAAACTAAAATTTTAACTTCTCATTTTCCTACCCGTTTTGTTCCCTTCCTTTAAATCATGAAGATATAAAATCTTTTGGTTTCTATTTTGAGCACTTTGAAAATCCATTTGGGTTCCCACTATTTAAAAAACTTTCTTCCTGGTTTCCTTATGCTTTTCTGAGACTGACAGAGTAGGTTCCTTTCTCTTGCAACCTAGAGATGTGCATAATTTGTTGTTATGTACTATGCACTAGGCCATGTCTACTCAAGCCATCATGCCTTTTCTCTTTCAAATCTCTCCAAGATACATGTATATGAGTCTTTCTTGGTAAAAATCTATGTAATTACTGAACAGCAGTCAATAGCCACATGCTATTGCTATCACTTCAACAGTATTTTCTCATATCCTTTAATTTTAGAAACATAGCACCCTAGAATTGAAATAGATATTAAAGATTCTTTGGCTTAATCCCTACCAAATATAAGAATTCCTTCTATCAAATTCTTGAAAAGTGGTCATTGAGCGTTTACTTGAATGCTTTGAAAGGCAGAAAACTCACTACCTTACAATGCAGCCCATTCTATTTCTCAAACAATATAATCATTATACTGAACCTATTTAATTTCCATAATATACAATTAAAGCCTGTGCCATAAAGTATTCAGAATATCATATATGGTACAGGGCTGAGAACGGCTAAATTGTTAAGTCTTCTGTGAGTTCCTTTGGTGCCTTAAGTTTAAGATCTGGATGCTATCTACTAGGTTTTAAGAGCTGTACCCCCGCTCCCTATCCTGTTATATGGAATACCTACTGGCAACTGTACAAATTATTCTAGGAAAATAATTTTAGGTTTTTATCTGGGCCATTAAAAGAAAAATGGAAAGGCTTCAGTTGATGCCAGGTCTTCAGTTTTCAAGACACTGGCTCCTGCACAGTATTTTAGTACTTTGTGATAAGGCAGCTACTGGTTTTGAGTACAGGATAAACTCCATCTTTAATACATTAACTGTCATATAGCTGAGAAACTCTATATCCATGGAAATTTCTTTCTTTTACTAAAGAAAGCATGTGCTTCCAAGAATTACATTTCAGGCAGTTATGATGGACAATCCATGGTTTAGATTTTATTCTGTTTTAATATCATTGATTCTGGCCAAATACCAGACTCACCTTTTTTTTTTTTTTTTTTTTTTTGAGGGCAGCCCTCACATGCGGGACCCGAACCGGAGCCGCTGGCTCCCGAAGCCAGCGCCCAACCACCCCACCACTTGGCCGGCCTCCAGACTCACTTTTTGATTTTTCATTTAATGATGCCTAATTAAAGTGGTAGGTATATACACAATCTTACCTACATGTGTATATTATACTTTTGAAATAAACATAATGAAGAGCATTATATGTTTAATGTTAACATAGTCTAAGGCCCTGTGGTAAAAGGAATAATTTAGGGAAAAGTGAGTAAGCAAATAAATAATAAACATGGTGTATTTTTTAGTGGTAAAATCTTGAAATTAAGCAAGTATGCTCATGGCCTGGACAGGTTTACCTTGAGGTTGGCTTAAAGGGTCGTTTTTAATTTGATAGGTTTGGAAACGGGGAAGGTGGGAAGCAGAGGGGTGGAACCCAGCAAGGCAGCTCAGTAAGATGAATAGCTGTCAGCGCGAAGTGGCTGGTTACAGTAATAGCTGGAAACCACAAGTGTTACAGGCTTTGAAGTCAGCTTGGCTTTGATGTCTTACTCTCATAGCTAATCGTAAGATAGTAGGAAGAGGGAAAAAAAAATCAGACTCTTCAATACTGTCCTTGGTGTTATTGCTCAGGAAATCCTAGCGTGAAAAAAGACTGGTGTCTCTGTGAACTTTAAGCAGCACTGGTCTGCTCTTTAGTTTTAAAAAGTTTTAAAACATTGATGTGATAATTAAAATTATTTGTTAGTTTGGGACAAGCATATGGATATACAAAAACATTCTTAAATTTGTTATTAGAAAATGTCAATCAGTCAATAAGGAACACATATTAATGATTTGAGGTTGTCACTATGCGAAGTATTACTTAGATCAAGTTATATGTATGTGGTTCCCAACGTTGAGGAACTTATCAGCTGAGGACTGACAATCCTGCCTGGAAGGAGTCTTACACATCCACTAGTACAAGGCTGAAGCCCAGAGATGCTGCCTTGTTTTGGAAACAAAAAAACCTGCCAAGCACACACATACATATACATAAATTAAACAAATGATGACCAACAGACAGGATGTAGAAATGAAGGGAGAAGAGCATCTTATGAATTCTTGGCTAGAAGAAAAATTATGGGAATTTCATGGTTAGGGCATTGTTTCCCTAACTTCAGTCATTTGTGTAACCCCTTTATGCCTTTTGCCATATGTACGAACTACCAAAACAATTCAACTATCCAGTTTCTTCTTTACATCAACTTTTTCTATTTGTCGAGTCCTAAGCAATAATTTCCTTTAAATGGGTTTCATGTATTATTCATATCTTTTTCTAATACATTATTAGAATAAGCCACTACTAAAATAAAAACCAGCTCACTCATGAACCTCCAGTAGTATGTGTATAAAACACTGAGACGGAGGACTCAAGGGAAGACTCCATCTTAATTATTTCTTGTGGTACTTAAATGACAACTATGATTTTTAAGTCAGTTCTTTTTTTTTTTTTTTTTTTTAAGATTTTATTGGGGAACTGGGGGAGGGGAACAGACAAGTTGCTGTCTTTTTGTTCTTCAGTCTAGTTGCGGAGGACATTGCTTCACTGGCCCATGTTGGTATCATCATTGTGTTCTTCCCTGATGAGGCAGATCGGTTGCCGGCCTCTGGATGGTCGCTCACGCTGGCTGCCGGCCACTCACTGTAGCCTATGGCAGCCCACTGCAGCAGGGGCTGCAGCCTATACCATCGCCAGGGCTCGCACAGCCCAGCTCCAGGTGGATCCGAACTGGGACCGCTGGCATCCTCAAACCAGCTCTTAACCAATGCGCCACTTGGCCGGCCCAAGTCTGTAAGTTTTAAGTATTTAGATGTCCACGTGTCTAGAGACTTAGGATAAATGAAATTTAAATTTTCTTTTCTTTGGGGTCATGTGGTTTGATGCTTCCCACCTTAAAATTCTGTTTAGTTACTGGAACCTGTTGCAGCTTACTTCATCGATAATGCTCTATAGTTCAAAAAGTTCTATAATACATATGATAGTAACGATAGTTTAGATCAAGGTAGTAACATAAAAAGCTAAAAGGGAAAAAATTTCCTTTTGGCTTTTTCTTAATAGTGCTGTCTTGCTACCTATTGCTTTATAAGAAAAACAACAACAACTTTCTAGCTTTTCTAGGTAGAAAGAAACTACAGACACAATTTTACAGGCATGACTTTAATGGGAAAAGGAAAAGAATGATTAAAGTTCTATGGCATTCCTCTTGTTTATGTGTTGGTATCACATAATGAGAAGAAGAAGAATCCAAAGCCAAATAATGGAAGAGAGGGGTTAACTACACTTTATGAAAACAAACATTATTTCTCTATTAAATTCTTATCCTTTAAGTGCATTAGAGTTGACTGTAAACATAAACAAAAGCCACTGGTGGGCAATTAAATTTGAAGTAGTGGCCCATAAAAAGTGGAATATTCAGTATGTATTAGAATCAGTTATAGAACATCTGATTTAATAGTTAGATTTTAAGTATTCCTCTTATAATACATGTTAAATGGCCACAACAAATCATATTCTGTAATGTAGCAAAATGACAATTTCAATGTAGTCTAAGGCTGGTAGGACAAGAACATTAAAGCAAATTAATCTGTAATCCTTTATCTACATTAAAAGGTTGAAAATCTGCCCGCATTTGTAACGAGGACTTTAAAATGAATCTGCCATTCTCAAAGTCATCTCACTAGACAGGAAAGAGGAACTTGGCATGTGACCAATAAATTATGAGAGAGCAACACCTCGGGGTTAGAGGGTACTGATGACTTCAGCAAATCTCACCAGCTAGGGCGACAGATTAAGCTGGGGGATAGCATGCCCTCCAACCTTAACCTGTTAATACTTTTAAATTCTTAAGAATGACCTCTAGTCTGCTCTTTCATATTAGTTGTTAGTTACACTAATTACAGCTTAACTGGTATTGTTGGTACCAGTTTTTCCCTTAAAAGACATGTAGAGAAAGGTTATCTCTAATAGCTTCAAATAACCCCAGCCAAATTCCGCTGTACACATTAGGAGCACTTACCTCCAGTTTTGAATGGGGCTTTTATAGACATCAAAGGAAAGACACTAAAAGCAATGTGTGTTTGTGGATTCTATAAAGCATTTCATATAGGAAGCTGTAAAAATAAGAACAGTGACTTCTCCTGTGACTAGAACTTTTGAATAGTTTAAAACAGGGTAATTTATTTTTTATGTTTATTTTTAACATATAGGGGCTGGTGATTTCAAATATAAGGAGCTAGTTATACCTCAACCATGCTAGTGAAGTAAAAATACTTAGCCCATGAAATCCCCTCAAAATTTATAGTTTTTAGAAAGGGATAATGAAATTTCTATCATGATCTTTTAGAACCGTTTTAAGTTCAACATTTACATTGATGTTAACCTAACATTATATAGAATTGTGCACAGATTCCAAGCCCATTTACAAAGATTCAAATACCATCTGTGAAGTTGCAGTAAATTATTCTGTAACATTAATCTTTAAACCAGGCACTAAATCAGAACAGAAACATACCAAAGAGATTTAAAGCAAGAGAGTCATAACTGAATTATCGAGATTAATGTAAATAGTTTTACATATAAAAATTGCAGGTTCTCAATATCATATTGTTTTTGCTTTGAATGAAACATAAAATTACTTCTAAATCTTAAAAATAAATTACTAATATCTCAATGACACCCGTTGCTTTTTTTGGTACATACAAAAAGAACTGTGAAAATAATGGCTGAATGGTATTGTTAATCTAAGTGTGCTCTGAGTTAAGAAATATAATAACAAAATTTTGACTTCAGAAACTAGACACATTAGGGAGTGATTATTCATATTACAAAAGGAAACTTTGTTTTACAAAAGGAAATCTTTTAACCAAACCCAGGGTTCTTAGAAGATGTTGACCAATAGAATTTTGACTGAAATGAAACTCTTGGGAGAAATGAAGGCAGATAGAGTACTAAGTGTCATCAAATCCAAAATGCCATTGATTTTAAGATTCATCATTACTCCCTGAACCACTTAGAAAGAAACATTGACAATTAAGGTATGACATAATGTTTCTTATCATGCTGATTGCTAGATATATTAAAAGTTTAGGTAGTTAAAATTGCAATAATCAATTAAATACAATATTTTATTTTATTTATTAAAAAATTTTTTTTTTGAAATATTTTTTTAAAAAAAAATTAGCTTCAGCTGTACAACACAGTGCAATAGTTATACATTTTACCCCTCAAAGTGACAACCCCCTTCCCCAATTCTCCACCCCACTCCCCCCCAATATCATACATATTTATTATAATTCCTTTGACTCCTTTCCACAGTATAATCCACATCCTGTGACTATCTATATATTCAATTACAGTTGGCATACAATATTATACAACATCAGTTTCAGGTTTATAGTGCAGTGATCAAGCCTCTATTCCATCCATGAAGTGGTCTCCCTAACAAGACATGTGACCATCTGACACCCCACAAAATATTTACAACATTATTATATTCCCCGAACTGTCTTTCATGCCCCTGTAGCAATATTGAAATACAATATTTTATAATAAATGAACTTGTCTATCAATATATTTAATGAATAAGTTTTTTTTTTTGTGAGAGCAATCTAATTTTGAAATACAGTCACTGGGTGTTATTAAATAATTTTGTGGTATATAAAGCATTGAGAGGATACTGGCCATATATTTTCTATCTTCTGAGGATAAAAGAGGAAGAAGAGCAGCTGATACATTAGTGATTTCAGTTTGCTTGACTAATTTATTGATTAACTAATGTCTCTCCTTTGCACCAAGGATTTAAGGCAGATGACAAGATCACACACAATAAATTAATCAGGAAAATAAGAAATGGAAAACCAGAACTGGGGAAAAGAACAAAAAGCAAACAGATTGTAAGAACCTAAATTATTTCAATTATATATACAAATAATTCATAAATAACAACATGAACCCTAGATTTTAATTCTTCACTGCAATTTAAAAAGTAAAGCATAATATATTTACCTGTGAGAGTTGAGGGGCACTTTTGCCTGAAGTATAGGACCCTGTTAATCCCAAAGAATTTCTATAAAACAGATTATTACAATCTACTATTAAGTGTTAAAAGATAGATACCAAATGAAAGTATGACCAAATGAGAAATTAAATATTGGGAAAAAAAACCCCAAAGTATCAGCAGCTCAAATTAAAGATTAATTTGGTTGCATCAATAGATAGAGTAGGATGAATATGAAGAATTTGTGGACTAGATCTGTGTATGTTCAAATGTTAAAACTGGTCTATGGTATGGATGCTATTAAGCTATCATCTTAGGATACAGGTGGGTAAGTGAGTGGGCACCAAACCACTTGAAGGTTCTGACTGGAATGAAAACGACTGGAAGTGGGCCACATAGCGGGCCTCACTCAGGCTTCACACAGTAATCAGTACACACAGCTAAACTGACCCTGGGCTTTGTGTGAACATTTAGGTTTACTTCGGAATCACAAACTTGAATGACAGTCTACTCATGGGTCAGTTCAAGTGTTTAAAATGTAGGGTCTTCTTGTATTTAGCTATCCCACATTTTCTCTTCTTTCTGTGTCAGATAATATAAGTATCTGATTGGGGCATATACATTTAAATTTTCTGAGAAACTGGAGAAACTGATAGAAGAATAATGATGGTGGGCATATCCAAAACCCTTCTGTGAGGAAGCACTCCTCTTCAACTCACATCCTTGTTGGGCTATCAATTACAGAGTCGTGCTGTAGCACCCAACCCCTCATAGATATAAGGGCTGGTTCAGGTGGGCCAATCTCAGCCAGTCCTACTATTCAGTCTCTATGGCTTCAGTGATTAGTTCAGGGATCATCACGGTACCAAAGCAGGGTCAACCAGAACTTTCAATAAGATTCTTATTTGAAGGCGAGAGCTTTATCTCTGGGACAATGTTGACTAGAAGATGCTGCAACTACTTAGAGCTACCCTCCCTGTCTGTTTGAAGAAAGTCCTGTCTGCAAGAAAGAAAGAATGAGGCCAATAGGCAAAGAAAAGTAGAGAAGGAGATGGAGGCAGTCTTGATGACAGAGTTTGAGCCCCAGTATGTGATACTGCTAGATCTACTCCTGGGTTTTTCCATTTACTTGAATCAATAAAATACATGTTTTTGGAAAAGTAGGTTGGAGTTATGTAATGTACAGTGAAGAAAGTCTGCATGAACACAGTAATTGAAAAAGGGTATATAGTACTCTTCTCTTTTCTTTCAACTTTTATAAAATGTGAGACTAATATTTATGCATGCATATTTAAATTCATGTGTACATATTTGAATCTGTAAAATAACTACACAGTAAATTTGAATGATAGTATTTTGTAATGTTAATATGTGTTCAAGGGAAAGAAGTTTCTGGATTACCTGGCTGTAAGTGCTAGAAACATCTGGGTGTAAAAGAAGCATCTGGATGTAAGTGCTATAAAAACTAAAAAGGATAGGTAACCCAAAGTAATGCACATTTGGTTTTTCAATACTTAAAATAATGAAGGGAGGAGGGTAGTGGGAGAGAAGAAGGAATTTATTGTCTTGATTATGTTTTTTTCTAGGCACAATTCAAAGTAGCTTGTATTTGCTGAGAACACATGAGTTTGGTATTTGGGGTACTGGGGAGCCAGGGAAAGCCGGCCTAAGGTCATGGTTGTGTTGTAGACAATGCCCCAAATAAACAATCCACTCATAAACTGAGAGCTAGGTATAGCTATTTCTCTAGAGCAAGGACGCAGGAGGCATTGGACAATTAACGCTTTCCCAGAATGAATTTTCATATTGCTTAAACTATAACTTGTAAACCACTTTAAGAAATGACTGGAAAATAACTGCTAGCTAGCATTGTGATTTGTATGAGGTGTATTCCACAATTTGAGTTATAAAGAACTACAATAGAACTATTTCAGTGTTCTCAGAACAATTACTTATCTTCCACTTTCTAAATATCCTTATCAAATTTCCAAATAGATAACTTTTAGAAACCTTAAGTTATTAGGCTATGTACTTTCTGGCTATTCTCTTTTGGTGCTAAGGGTCTGAAAAGGCCATTGTCCAATGGAATGCACACAGACCTCTCAAAATCATTCACCTATCAACTGTCTCATTATATGACTTTGGGGATTTTCAGAAGTAATATATATTAATAAGAAATAGATCTATCAAGGCTGGATGCTATATTTTTTTTGGCCTGTCTTCAAAACAAAATCTGTCTGATGAAATAACTTATGCTGAAAAGTGTCACTCAGTAATTAAAGACAAAGCATGTGCGTCAAGACTCATTCTTGTGTTTACTGATGGCTTCTGACACTGGTGAGTTTGCATGATTTGGGGAAAAAAATGTAATCTTTAAATCTACAATGATACTAAAGACTCATTTAGAAAGTTTTGTAAGGATTATTATATGTTAAAGCATTTCAATATTCATGGATGGAAGCAACACTGAATTTAATAATAACTAAAGATCCACACGTTTTTAATTTTACAAAAAAAACCACCATTATTTAGCATTGCTTTGTTTTTATGCCTTGGTAAGTAATTTTCAATAATTCTTGAGTTTTTTTCTTTATGGGTTCTTAGAATGACTCTATGTAGGAGTATGTTATATCAGTAATTTTGATTTCACATGAGAATAAAACAAATGAATTAATTACCTATCTTAAGTCAATCGTTTGGCACACAAATATACTGCTACCTGTCTAACTCTGGGAGCATGCTAGGCACGCTCTTGCAGCAGGAGCTGTGGGGCAGGCAGAGTATGGCCGTGTTCCAGGACAGTCAACCGGGTTTCTAATCAGACATGTTGTTTTTTTCCCCCAAAGAAAGGCAACTAGGCTACTACTTAAGACATTGTCTTTGGTGCCTGATGGTTTTTTCAATTACTAAACCCTTCCCAGTGTTTCTTATGATGCTGTAATAAACTTAAAGGAACTGATTAACACCTTTTAATCAAAAGCCTGGTGGAGACAACTGCCCCTTGAGAAGAATAGGCCAGTGGATCTTGCTTACCATTAATACCGTTAGGTTTGCTGATTAGTAGTGCTAAGGCAAACTATCAGGAAGCATTAGTCCAGGACTAAATTATTTCAGTTCCCAGAAGAAAGGCTTCACAACCTTATATCTTAGTATGAAGACTTAGGCCACTTGTCATAAGTCAGTATAAGAACCTGCTTATAATGAAGAATGAGTTTATGCCTTAAATGACAACAACATCAACAAAAGTACTACAAGGAAATAAATTATCCATTGTGTTGTTTAATGTCTCCTTAAGAATGATATATTATCTTTAAATGTAAAGAAAATATTTCTCCTAATGCGTTCTGTAAGATTCATGTAATTAGGTTCACGTATTGAGAACTAAGTAACTTTTTTGCTATGGCTGTCAGGATTTTAACCACTACACTGAACTCTCAATTGCAATAACTAATCAGCCTAGATTGTCAGTCAATTCAGTTTTCTTCCATTCCTGACTTTTTGTCTTCCCTCCCTCTCTTCTCACACCCTCCACTTAACAACTCCCAGTTATCCTTCAAGTTTTAGCTCAAACTGTCCCTGATCTTAAGAACTTCTCCAGATATTCCCCCACTGAGTCATGTGCTTCTTTCTCTGTATTGTTCTTTGCCTAATCCTCTAACACTGGCTACTTGGTGACGTGATCATTGATTTTTCTGACTTCTTTCCTCTATCTAACCTATGTGTTCCTTGTCTAATTCTGATCTTCAGTGCCTAGCCCTTAACGGGTGCTTAGTAGACATTCAATCACTGAGGAAGTATAGAGGTATAATGCTACTGCTAATTAGAATGTGAGAATGTGGAACGTGGAGGTAAAGGAGGAGTTGGTTTGAGGCCACAGCAAGGATATCTGGGAAATGGCCAAAAGCTGCAATGCTGGGCATTATCTTTTTCTTGTTAAGTTCTGGTGTATCACCTTAGATCTACATAACTCATATTTTAAATAATATATTTAAAATATGAATATTAGCATATATGTGCACATGTTTTTGAAGAACAAGTGAGAAACAAAACCACTGCTTTATTTATACTTTCAAAATGTAATAATATTTGCAAGAATATTAACAGTATAAAAATATGTGTAGTCAGATAATGTAATTAAATGTATATGCACATTTGTGATTAGGGTAGGTGAAATTTTATGGGTGAGTCAAAGAATGCACATGGAGGTAAACATGCTAAAGATTTATAAGACATTCCAGTGAATAAATGAAATCATTACTGTCCTCATTAAAACAATGATAGAAAATCTATACTTGCTTTTTAGTAGAAAGTGATATTTCATTTATATGTGGTTTTATTTCAACTGCAGTATCACTGGATCAACTGTGAGAAAATATTTAAATCTCACAAATTCAAGCACCTTCTGTTTCCTAAATGTTCACATGGTGTATGTATATGCACAGAGAATGTTCACCAAATAAATTGTTTACAGACTAATGCAAGAAACTCACTTTAAAAATAAAAATGATACAGTTTTTTATGGAGTGTGCCATTTCTGGAAACTCAAATAAAAAGGATTAAGATTCTTTCACTTCTCATTTAAGAGCATAACATTTTTGTTATATTTCACTTAAAATTTCTTGCCTCAGAAGACAAAAATTTACAGCTTTAGATTAACCATTTTAATGATGTGACACAGAAGCAGCAAAACATTCTTTTCTACCTATGGTGTTGTTGTGACTGCCTTTTCAGGAGAGAAAAGGACACAATAAATCCTTGTCTGGTAAGTTGTCCCACCTGTTCTCTTTAGTCTACATCTCAGAGATAATACATATTTTGCAAGCAGACTGATGCCATAAAAATATGTGTGGAATGAGGTAATCATTTATAATATTTGCATGCATTTAATGACTTATTATTACAGAAAGAATAATTTATATTTCATACACTGAGAAAACGTACTTGGTGTCTACTTAGGTTTAGCAATATTCTTAAAACTATGAAAACAATCAGTGTCTAAACATTTGCTATTAACTATTTTAGCTCTGTTTTTATTGTAATACAATCACAATAAATTAAAGGCAAGTCATTTGACTGATCTGTTACATTAACTTGATGAAGTTAGTGGCTGACAATGCTTAGCAAAAAGTGACAGGGCTTTCTCCATAGGCTTACATATCAATTTTTCTGAAGAAAATAAGAATCATATCTTTATCAAAATATCCAAAATTTTATTCCTGGGATAATGCCTCTCAATTGCACTGAGAGTCCAATTGTTCTGCTCCTAAAATAGATAGAAATAAGTAGCCACTGTAATTTTTGAGCCCATGAAGTTATTGGTTAGGAGGGAAGAAGTGTGATTTTTCTTGAAAATTTACTGAGTGGGTACCCTGGAATGGTGATATGGTCTATGTGAGTGGCCTAGGAACAAGATGCAGGTCTGGGGCTGTCTGACTCTGTGGCTAATGCTCTTTCTATCACATCACCTCCTTTACATATACTTAACTTTATTGTAGGAAAAAACAAACAAGTCTCTCTGCTGTCCTACACTTCCCCCACACCCCAACACACACCTACATCAGGTGTGGTATGTGTTATGCGTTGAATTGTATCTCTCCCCACCCTGAAAATTTATATGTTGAAGTCCTAACCCCCAGTACCTCAGAATGGGACCTTATTTGTAGACAGGGTCTTGACACAGGTAGTCAAGCTAAAATGAGGTCAGAAAGGTGGGCCCTAATGCAATATGGCTGGTGTCTTTATAAAAGGGGGACATTTGGACACAAGAGACAGGCATAGAGTAGGACAATGTGAAGAGACAATAGAGAGAAGATGGTTCCCTGGAAACCCAGAAGAGAAGCCTAGAACAGGTCCTTCCCTCACAGGCTGAGCAGAAAGAGCTCACACTGATCTAAGACTTCGAGACTCCAGAGCTGTGAAACAATTAATTTCTGTTCTTTAAGCCACATATCTCTGGGACTTCGTTATGGCAGCCCTAGCAAACTATTAATAATATAGTAGGCTTTGGGCAGAAAAGTTAGAGTGTGTAGACATTCACTGAAGAAATAGTGTAAATAAAGGCAGGACTGGGTTTGCATTTGGGAGAGACAACTGAGATCACAGCAGACCAGGAAAGAATTGGAAAGAACCATCGATTAGTAAATTTTCTATAGAAGAGATTTCTACCACTTTCAATTAACATATTCCTTCTGTTTCTACTATGAAATGTCACTCTATTCTGTATCCTCCATTCCTGTATTCTGTATCCTCATATCCTCCATATTCAATCTGTGGTGCATTGCTTTATTCTTATTCATGGAGACTCATACAATTATTATAGGCTAGAAACAACTTCAGAGATCATTCCTTTCTATTATATAATGCTAGATGGGTTTTCAAAGAGTCTTTGTCTAAATCCTCCAAAATAAAAACCTGATTGTATGGCACCTTTATCTAGTCATTTGACAGCTAAGGAAATGGGCTTTTTATCTGTCTTCCAATTATTGTAATTCCAAAAGTTGTTTCCCATTATCAGATAGCAAGTTTTCTAGCAACTGAGACTACTGTCTCAACTTTTGCAGTTCTTTCAATTCATTCAGTTTTGGTTATCAATCGTTGAGCAACTACTATGTGAAAGTTTCTAGGGATGTAAAAAAGCGATTTATGAGCTATAAATAAAGCACAGACATGGTACAGTGGAAATACAATGGAGAGAAACATTACTGAGTGCTTCCTGTATAGAAGGGAAGTCCTAAAAGTTTCTCTCTCGATTACTTATTTAATCCTTTTATTAACTCTGTCACCCTGTGAATTGCTAGACATATTTTACTGATGAGAAACTGAAGGTGAAAGAATTATGTAAGTCATTCAAAGTAACAAGTAATTGAGCCAGGATTGAGCCCAGAAATGCCTGTCTCCCAAACTATGCTTTGGCTATAGGACTATATTTCCTCTGAAGGTCTCTCTGGTTTAGAATGTTTGTTAACAATTGATGTTATCAGAGACAGCACTTATATAACAAGAAGATTATACATATAAATCTAAATGAATACCCCCAATACCTGAAGCCCACAGTAGTTCCTGCAAGTTGTAATCACATGTTTATCTGTTTAATGGATGCATCACCATCCTTTAAGCTCCTGGAGGACCAGGGTGAGGCCGTTTTGGGTCACCCTTGCCCCTTGGCGCCCAGGACACTACCTGCTATACATAGTACTCCATTAATGTTTGCTGAATGAATACACTAACAAATAACTGAATCTAGTTTAAATTTTAATTAGGCTGATGTTATGAACTAAATTTTTTCCCACACAAAAATTCCTGTTGAAGTCCTAACCTACAGTACCCCAGAAGGTGACCCTATTTGGAGGTAGGACCTTTACAGAGATAATTAAGTCAAAATGAGGTCATTGGGTAGGCCTGCGCCAATGAGTGGTATCCTCATATGTACACAAGGGAGACAAGGTGAAAACACAGGGAGAAGGTGGCCATCCAAGTGCCTGGAACTGCGGTCCTTCCCTCACAGCCCTCAGAAGAACCAACCCTCTGACACCTTGGTCTCAAACTTCTAGGTTCCATAACTGCGAGAACGTAAGTCTCTGTTCTTTAAGCTGCCCAAGCTATAGTACTTTGTTACGGCAGGCCTAGCAAACTAACAGTGGTATATTGAATCAAATTTTCTTTCTTTCTTTCTTTCTTTCTTTCTTTCTTTCTTTCTTTCTTTCTTTCTTTCTTTCTTTCTTTCTTTCTTTCTCTCTCTCTCTCTCTCTCTCTCTCTCTCTCTCTTTCTCTCTCTCTTTCTTTCTTTCTTTCTTTCTTTCTTTCTTTCTTTCTCTCTCTCTCTCTCTCTCTCTCTCTCTCTCTCTCTCTCTCTTTCTTTCTTTCTTTCTTTCTTTCTTTCTTTTAAAGATTTTATTGGGGAATTGGGGGAAGGGAACAGCGTTGGGGAATCAGGGAAGGGGAACAGACAAGTTGCTGTCTTTTTATTCTTCAGTCTAGTAGCAGAGGATGTTGCTTCACTGGTCCATATTGGTATTGTCATTGCACTCTTCCCAGATGAGGCAGATAGGTTGCCGGCCTCTGGATGGCCGCTCATGACAGCTATTGGCAGCTGACGCTGGCTACCAGCCACTCACGCTGGCTGCCGGCCATTCACTGTAGCCTATGATAGCCCACTGCAGCAGGGGCTGCAGCTATGCTGCCCTGGGGATTCACAGCTGCCCAGCTCCAGGTGGAGCTGTTGTTCACCACCTTAGCTGTAGAGGGCAGTGTCACTGGCCCTCATATGTGAGATCCAAACCGGGACCGCTGGCCTCCCAAGACAGCTCTTAACCAATGTGCCACTCGGCCAGCCCACAAATTATCTTTCAATAAAAAAAAAGATACATGAAGATTTGCCCAGTAAGCAATAAATAATATTTAAAGTTTTACAGCTGTTCTAGGAGCAATATCATCCATTCTAAGATAATTATGCAACTTAATGCATCTTATACATTGGCCAGGCCACTGCACTGAGTTCCAAAAGAAGGTCTATACCATACATCCTGGAAGTATAAAGAGGACTAATTATGAAATAATTCAGTTACTCCTTTGGAGAAGAAGGAATGGCATAACAAGTTGAATTTAAAACGCAGTGAATTCTCAGGAAGGCTTCAATTTTAGAAGGGGATATTGAATTTAAAGAATTTAAAATGCAGTGAATTCTCAGGAAGGCCTCAATTTTTCCTTTTCCAACCATAGTCTTTAGTCTTTGGCAGGCAGTCAGCAGAAGAGTCACCAGCAGTAAGTGAAGCTGGTTTGTACTTCGTCATTTTGTTGGATGCTAAGGGAAGAAAACCTAAGGAGTCCAAGTTCAATGCCAAAGTTGCTAATTTTGCCTTTAGCAGAATGCACAGCAGAGCTCCTGGCTAAATAGTGAGGTGGCAGAGCAGCAGCCCAACAAACCTAGGTGCTGAATTGTTTTCCGGAGGTTGCCCCTTAGGTAAACCATATAGTTCCTCCCAGAGCTTCTTGTAATGTTTCTGCTCACTGGTGTAACCACAATAAAGCAAATACCTTGTTTAAGAGTTTTACTAGGTAGAGTCACTTCATGGCAGTTCATCTTTCAAGTGGCTGGGGCTGTAATCACAGAAAATGACCCTGCCTTCAGACCTAGAAATCCACAGATCTCATTTTTATTTATTTGGTTTCTTCAAATATGACAAGTAAGGAGGACTCTACTGTGATAAAACCAGGACTTCGGTATTTTCAAATGCTTTTTAAAATTTAAAAGTAAACATTCAGAAACATGAAAATGATTTGGGCTTATATTATATTCTAAATATGGGTTAACACACTGAGGTATATAAACACACTAATTGTAATTGTAAATTACCATGTTGTGCAGGAAAACAGACATATGGCAGGTGTCTTCACTCCCTGAGCTACACTACAGCTCTTTAACATTAATGGGCATCTGATTTAAAAAAAAAAAAAAAACCCTAATTTTTAGCAGTGTCTTTCTAACTGCTATGTCCCAATACTCTCTTATTACTTCCTTATTCAGATAATTGCCTTTCTTTTACAGAAACTACAAATCTGACTGAAAATGAAAAAGCAAGATTTATTGTTCTAAAATATTGCTTTACAATGAGAAATTATCATTTTAGAGACAAAAAAGACAGAAAGAAAACTATTTTTAGGAATCCTAGATTTCCTAGATCTTTTTTTAGAAATATTTCTTGCATTTTTTTTTTTGATAATACATATAGCAATTTTTTTGGAAAAAAATCACTATACGTGTGTGTGTGTGTATTTGAGGTGTGATCAAAAGTTACAGTGAATGCTGCTGCCAAGTGCCATCCAACAGAAAGGCAGGGCTCTTCAATACAGGAAGTGGAGTGTCAATCCTTAGTAACAGTGTGTGACAAGTGTCAACTTGTTCGGTGCAGTCAGTCAGGTGTGAGCTACGTTGAGAGAAGATGTTTTAAAGTGTCCTGTAAATCATCCTCCATCATGACAAAGCTCCATGTCACACATTGCTTTTGGCATAGGGCAATTTTTGTCAAACAAAAACATTACGGTGTGTCCTCATCCACCTTATTCACTGGATCTGGCTCTGTGCAACTTCTGGCTCTTCCCCAAAGTCAAAATGACCATGAAAGGTAAACGTTTTGAATCGATTCAGGACATCGAGGCAGCCATGACAGCGCAACTAACGGCACTCAAGAAAGAGGACTTCAGAACTGCAGAAAGTGTCAAGAACAATAGGTTAAGTGTGTTCGAAGCAAGGGGGAGTATTTTGAGGGGGATTAATGGCAATATGTCTTTTACTGTAATAAATTTTTTTATTTAAACATTCACTGTATTTTTTGATCACGCTTCGTGTGTGTGTATATGTAATATTATACTTTGTTCTTAAAAAAGTAAAAAAATTATATCATAAAAGTTAATAAACTATTTTTCCTCATTCAACAATCTATTTAAAACTTGGTCAAAAACTGTTGTTCTATAACACAAGTTTTACTATGGATGCTGTTCCTCATTTAGGTCGTTTCCAACTTTTTGTTGTTAGAATAAAAATGCTGTGATAACCACCTTTATCACTAAATTATGGCCATTCAATTATTTTCTTATAAAAAGTCTTACAGTTGAAATAATGGACAACAAAGAAGCATACTTCAAAAACTTCCTGTATGAATTACCTAATAGCCATTCATGAATGTTGAATCAATTCACATTCCCATGAATGGAATAGCCAAATACTTGTTTCTGTTATTTTGTCCATCATTACCACTAGCACATTGTTTAAATTATTGTAGTTTCATTACATCTGATAAGACAAGGCTTCCCTAAATCTTTATCTTCAAAATTTCCATATTTCCCTAAGTTTTATTCTTTCTGTTTAAATCACTTTGTCAAATAACACTCCCACATTCCACTAGGATTTTATTGGAATGGCATTGTTGTTTTTCACTTTAAAAGAACTGTTCTAACATAGGTAATACCATTTTGCACTCTAAAAAAATTCATCAAAAATAGATTCTGCAAGGAAACCAATACGTAGTGTTTAGTAAGCAGGATTATTTCTAGATGAAAGCCAAAAACCAAAGTGACTAATCTGAAAAATAAATCACCATGATCCAATTTTAGTATAATAAACAGAGCTGTGCAGTACATACATTTCAAAAATACAAAATTATAGAAAACAGATGCTAATTTACGAGCAAGACAATGTTTTGGAAATAAGCAAGGATATCCTCACACCTCAAGTCTTCTTAGATGACAGATAGGAAAACTTCCAGGAAAAGGAGAAATTGTTCTTTCTGATTGGAGTCTAATTCAAGTCCCAAGGATTAATAAAAGTATAAGAACAAGAAAGGCATTTATGAATACAGTATTTGGTTTGAATTTGAAAGCTTAATGTCAGAAGTGATTCAGGGCCTGACCTAAGGATATCCAGAAATTACAGATTCCAAGAAAACTAGGAATGACCTACGAGGCAGGTTTTGTGTTAAGGGAAAACTCTTGAAAGTCAGGTGGCCAAAGAATATGTGTTTATTGAATTCTGAAATTGCAGATCTGAAGAGTCATGGACCCCTTTGAAAATGTGATGAAGGCTATCAGCGCCATCTTTACAGACATACTGTTCTACTGATGCTCTAAAGGGGTGCAGTGTCTTCAGGCTAAGAGCATCTGTCTTATCTAAGGAAGAGAGAAGATAAAGGAAATATTTGATAAACATTTTCAGAATGATGGTGAGGATCCTATTGACAAGTGGTTGGAATTAATGTGTGTCATTGAGGTAGGGGGCAATCAGCAAACATGCGGGCTTTGGACTGTTAATATTAGTACCTCTAATAACTACTCCACTGAAGCTGTTCTCACCAAAGGTACCAGTGACACTGTGTTAGTGAAACGATACATCTTACTTTATTCTTTTTGTTTGTTTGTTTGTTAAAAATGTGGAACGCTTCATGAATTTGCGTATCATCCTTGCGCAGGGGCCATGCTAATTTCTCTTGGTATCGTTCCAATTCCAATATATGTGTTGCTGAAGCGAGCACCATCTTACTTTATTCTTATGTTACTTGATCTCTGCCTATTGGACACTGTTAGCCACTGACACCACACTCAGTTTTCTATCAACTGTAAGGGTGGTTCCTTCTCAGTTTTGAGGGATTTTATTAAGGTTTATACCTATCAACTTAAATCTCTGAAAAGTCTGAAATCCTTTAAACATTAAGGTTTCCCCCAAAGTCTAGCCTCTTCTCTTTTTACAGGCAAGTCAAGCGTACTGGTGATGGAAAAATCTCATTTTAAATTATGTGAAGGCTGATCAGTGACACATACCAGTTCTCCCTTAAGCAGAGGTGGAGCAGCTGTGTGAAGGGCCCAGCTGAGCAAGTGCTGAGGCAGACCCTGGGAGCTGTTCCCTGAGGCTGAGAGCCCATTACCGTTTCTCCAAATCTGCAGGGACTACAGAATTGAAGGAGCAGCCTGGGTCAGAGCCCCCTTGCAGTTCTTAGGAGCTGAATGTTCATAGCACAGTCACAATCGTTCATCCTTGCATTATCCATTGCCTGACCCTCTGCAGGGACCCTGGAGATCCCTTTCAGGGCTTTCCAGAAAGGCTGTCTAGGAAAAGAAAGGAATGGGGTTGGTGCGGTGTGACCTCTAGTGGAACAGTCCAAGGGTAAGTGATTAGTCACTTATTAAATCTAAGGCCACGCAATTCAAGTTTGGCTCCATTTTCACTAACTTATATATATCATCAGTGCTCTATCTTCAGACACTGAAAAGAAGGAAAAATATGCATCGAAATAAACCAGAAGAAACTAGAAAAAAGCAATTACTAAAAATAAGATCTAAATTAATTAAGGAAAAAAACAGTAGTAAATAGGATAAAAATTAAAAAGCTTGTTTTTTGAAAATAATACCTTTGGTAAATTCTTTGTAAGGTTGATTAAGGGAGAAAAGTAGAGAAAGAAAAAACTGATAAGCTAAGTAAGCAAGAACACATAAACTCAGACACAATATATAGTGACAGAATTATAAAATAATAAATATTACATGTAGGTGTATAGCAGCAGGTGTGAAAACACAGAGGGCTGAATGATTTTTTTTTTTTTTTGGTATATGATGACCCAAACTGACCAATGTAGAAGTAGAAAACTGGAAATGACCAATTTCATAGAAGAGATTGGAAAATTGACTTAAGTTGTAAGTCACCAGGAAATGTTGAATCAGCTATCACCAATACCCTCCAAAAAGCATATCTGAGCTCAAAACAAAGTAAGGGAAATTCTCGGGGAGTAAGCCAAATGGAGCTAAAAGCCAGAGAAGTAGGCTGGAGCTTGGGCTGCTCTACTGCTGTCCAGTTTGCCCATCTCAGTAATAAAGGGGTTTAAACTGCAGTGCCTGTGGCTGGACAGGAGATCAGCCCAATGCCTGTGGCAGGACTGAGATCCTCACTTAACCTGGGGCACTCTAAATAAAAAGGGGATTTAGAAAAAAAAAATAAAGCATCTTTCCAGAAGGGGAGAGCAAGAAAACCTGTGTTTCAGCAAGAGCTCTGGGTAGGCTCTGTGTACGCTTCCTAGTCCATCCTCAAAGCTTCCTTTGGAGGTAACTATTATCTTGGATGCTGCGCTTGTGTTTACAGAAAGTTCTTCTTGTTTTTGATAAATATGGTATAGTGAAAGTCTTCCGTCACTTCAGTTTTTCACTCAATACCGTGTTTATGAGAAAAAAACCTTAAACCCTATGTTTACTGATAACCACAAGGAATAAGAGACAAAATTAATTTTCAATTAATAAAAAACAAGAAACAAAGAATCCAAAACCATCTATGTATTGTAATGTACTTTAAAACCAATCAATGCAGGTGAAAACAAAGGGAAAAACACAAAGTAGCAATAAACTTCAACTTCCCTCCCTAAATTTTTCCTAAATAACTCCCACCCATTCCCTACATATTCTTAACTTCTTTAGACAGTAAGTGGAGACCTTAACGCTAACAGCCCTGAAATGAATCCCTGGGACACGTTTCCCCAGCTTGGCCAGCCCCCTCAGTTGGAAAGCATGGGGAGGCCCAGAGTGGTGGAGGGGGCAGGGAGGAAGGTTCCTTCCTCTGGGAAAGGGGCTGAGTACAAGGGTGGAAAGTAGGGTCCCCCACAGTTGGGGGGACTAAAAAAGAGCCCTGATGCTAGGGGAAAGCACATTGCTTCCCCTGGGAAAGGAGGCCTGGCAGCCCCCACCTCCTCCGGTGGGAAGAAATCATTGGCTGGCAGACTGCCCATCTTGCTCCGGTTATAGAACCAAACTTGGACCAAGTCCTTGTGCAGCCGGAGCTGCCCAGCGATGCAGCTGATTTGCTGGGGTGTGGGCTTCGGGCACAGCAGGAAGAGTTTCTCCAGGCTGCTTCTGATGCGTCTCTCCCTGCTTGCCCGTCTCCGCTTCCGACCCTGCTGCAGGATCACCTCCATTCTGCATAATCCCAGAAGGTTCCCGGTGTCCACTTCCTCTAGCCACATTTTCAGCAGTGGTCGCAGCTTCCACATGTTGGCGAGACTGAGCTGCTGGGCCTCAAAGCGGCAGATGGTCGTCTGGCTGAGTACCTTTCCAGAAAGGGCGCCCACAGCAAACCCCACGTCGGCCTGCGAGTACCCGAGGGTCATCCTCCTCTGTTTGAGCTCCTTGGCCAGCTGCTCCATCTCTTTCTCCATGGCCGGGACGTCCTCGGGCAGCGCTAACTTTGGGAGGCACGGCAGGATGATGCAGGGCCAGTGGAAGGCTCTCTCCGAGGGGCTCTGGAACCAGGCCCCTGCCTTGCCAGCTTCTGCCCACGGCCCGCAGGGTACCATCCCGCCCAGGAATTTGTAGGGTGGGGGGCCCAGGGGCACCCCCCACATCTCAGGGCCTGGGCCGACCCCCGGCCGGATCCCCCGCCGGACTATCAGGCTGCTGGTGGCCCCCTGGGCGCTCAGCCAGATCGGAGTGTCAACCTGTACTGGTACAGGCCCTCGGGGCCCGCTCCCACCACTAACTGGCGGGGGGCACAAGTTTGAGCGCCACTGTCCGGCCATGGGGTAAAACCGTACCCAGAGCAGTCTGGTAGGAACTGATGGCTCTCGAGGCTTCAGAACAGCCACCAGCCTCGCCCTCGAGCCACGCCATCCAGTGGGCGGAGGTGGCACTGCAGGCGAGGGCATGTGCTGTGGTGGGGATATCTGGTAGACCCACTGGCAGTTCCTAGGGTCTCCAGGGTTTAGGGAGTACGTCCCATACCCTGAACTTTGCTTCCAGTTCCCTCCGAGGTGCAAGTCGTGCTTCTGAGGTTTGCACCTACAAGCTGTCTAGGATCCCTTGGTCACTGCGTCCACCCTATTCCTGAAGGGAACCTAAGGTATCTTATTTACAGCTGTTTAGAACTCTGGTATCTAATCCCTTTCCTCCATACAATCAATCTGAACGGCCACTTTTGGTTTCACAAATATTTGTTAAACATCTATATGCCAGGTATTGCTGGGACTACCCCTTAGTTCATTAACTGTCCCCTCACTGCTAGCTTGGTGGTCACAAGTACTGCCAACAGTCTCTCCCTTGCAAATCCTCAGTCCCTGTTTCCTAAGAAACCTAACCATCTCTCCCTGAATTTCTAACATAGTTAACGTCAGTTTGCTGTCAGATTCTATTCACCATCCCCACACTTTGCCAGATTCTACCCTCACTGGGGCCAAGTTTTTTTCACTAATTCCATGTTTCCCCCTCCAGCCATTCAAATCCTTTGCTCCTCATCCTACTTGAGTGTCTAGGTCCAGAGTTTCCACATATAATAGAGACCTATGTGTTTCGTCTGTCTCCCACTGGAGACAGGTCTCTGGACTGGGCTGACCTGCTGTTCCCCTGGAGGATTCTCCCTGCAATACCTGACTCACCAGTATCAGTCTCCCCTGTTCCTGGCTCCTCTCCCATTAGAGATCCAAGGATCTTAGAATATTTTTCCCTCCTTCATGTCCCCAGCTCAGGCATCTAGTCCTAGGTCCTGAGTAGACACATCTAAGGAGGGATGGGGAGAGATATGAGGTTCAAAGCTTCCAAGGAGGAGCTTTGGGAAACAGAAGAGGACAGTGGCCTTGGCTGGACAATTCCAGGCGCTGCCCCTTCACTCTACTACTCAGGCATGATGTGGTTCTGTGCCTCCCACATCTACTGAAGTTGGTCTTCTTGAAATCATTGTGACCTACCAAGTTTCAAGTCTGATTGCCTTTTAAAAATCCTCTTCCTATTAAACTTCTCTGTAGTATCTGACAATACTGACTACTCTTCGTGCTCCTCCTTTTCTAATTTCCATGAAATGCTGGTAATAGCCAAATTTGTATGTCAGCCCAGACTTCTTTCTAATTTATAGTGTTGTATTTCCCACCACCCCAAATCAAATTCCTTGTCTGCACATCTATTCCTTCTTCTCCTCCAGGGCTCTCTGAGCTGGTTAATGGCATCATCACCCACTCCCCACTCAGTCACCTAACCTTAAACCTAGGATCTGTTCTTGACCTTTCTCATACTCTATAAGGCATCAAATATTACATAGTGGGTCCCCTAAAACTTATGAATGGTACCATCTCCTCTCTAGCCTCATCTTATTGCTTTCATTTAGGCCCCATAATTTCTCACTTGCACTATCATAATAGTGCTTCTTCTGCTTCTCCTTTCAAGTTTATCTTGCACACTGCTGCTAGAGGTAATTTCCCAAAAACCAAAAGGGACCTAGCCAAAAATGTAACCATGTCATTTTCCTCTTAATTTTTTGTTTTTCCAAAATCTAGCCCCTCTTCCCCCAGTCAACAATATGGACATTGAAACACCTGAGTATGGAACACATGGCTTTTCACCATTTGACACCTTCCCATTCTCCAATTCTTTCTCAGCCTTCTCTACCACACTCCCCCAACCCCCTGCACCCCACCTTACCCCACGCTCAGTGAGAATATCTCACTTCACTCTAAAGATGCCATGCTTTTCAGTATTTTTATGCCTTTACTCATGCTGTTCCTTCTGTCAGAAATAGCTTCCCCCCCTCATTATCCCGTGTCATTCAGGATTCTGCTCAAATGTCATGCCATTAGAGAGGCTTTCCCTGACCACCCTATCTAAAACAGCACCCCTTATTGCTCTCTGTTCCTTTTGTTACCCCTTGATTTTGGCACTGGCATACTACCACCTAACGTAATTTTTGGTCTATGTGTTTATTGTCTGTTTCTCTGCTGCTGAGAGAGCAGGGACTTTGTCTAGTTCGTTGCTGTGTCTGCAGTGCCTATAACTGCGCTTGACTCACAGATGGTGCCCCGTAAACACTTCCTGAATAAATGAAGCATGACAGGTTTCCAGGCACCTTTAAGACATAGTTTAGAGGTCATCTTACGGCAAAGTCTTCTCTCAGGCACAGTTAGTTACTGCTTTTGTGGTACTGCCCTTGTACTGGATATATGTTTTATTATAACATTTATCAGTAATTATTTATTTTATGTCTCTATCTTTCCAACTACAGTGTGAGGTACTTCAGGGCAGGCATTTAGGTGTTATAAAGCCTGGAGCATAATAGAAACCTGACTGATACATTGTTCAATAAACGTTTGCTGAATGAGTGAATGAATTCTCACCTTTACAATTCTGAGAGTAAAGCACATTTAGTTCCACTTTAACAATGAGAAATTTGACCCTCCATCCTTTCTCTCCAAACTTCCTCTCCTATACTAGAATAAAGCCCTTAAACACCTCTACTAGATGGGGGTAGTAGCACCAAGAGACTAAATTCAACTCAACACTATAGGTGACTAGGTTGTAGATAGAGCCTTGAAGCAATGGTAGAGGGGAAAAGAATTGGGAAATCAGCTGCCATCTTTACAGATGGTGTAGAGCAAGGTCCTTGTCTGTCACGTTCACTGCCAACCCTCAGCACCTTGGAACTATATCTGGCACAGAGTGGGAAGCCAATAAATATTTGTTTAATGTTAAATAAATGAATCTCTGCTGCATTAGTGGTGAAAAGACCTCCAAATTTGCTTTGAGTTAGATTTCAAAATGATAGTCTATGAAAAATAGTTTATAATGCACAAAATTTTACTTAAAAATTTTGCTGATATCTATTCTTTCCAGGTATACCTACGTGCTAGTTTTTCAAACTGACAAAGCAACCAGAATGAACAGAATGAAAGGTAGGTCACAAAAAGGAATAAAAGAGAGCAATTATCGATATATAAATTAAACCCCACATATTGAAACGAGGCCATCTGCAAAAGAGAACCAGGGAGAAAAGGTTCATTAGTTGGCTAAAACCAAGAGATGAATAAAAATGGTTTTAGTGAATTGGAAAAAATTAAGTTCAACAGAATTTGAGGAAAGCTTATTCTATTGAGTTAAAACACAGTAGCTAAAAAACATTTACTAATTTAAAAAGTAAGTCTATATTGACTTGCAGAGTTTAAAAATTAACTTGGGTGATCTCAACTAAGGTTTTCTCTGTACTCAGTCAGGTCTCATTTGCCAATGTGCCCATCTCCCGGTTTATATATATGTGATGTCACAAATAAAAGTCCACATTCTTAAGGGAAGTCTTGACATCTCCTTAAAAGTATATTTAATGGGCTATGGAAATGGGGTGATTGGGGCGAAAAAAAGCAGGAGCATATTTGGTTGGAACAGAAAGAGTTCAGAGGGAGGCAGGTGATGGGGATGCCCAAGACAACCAGTGCTGCTCTGGCGGGGGCGCTTGAAAGGCTAATCCATCACCTTCAACAAATACAGACCTCTTAGTAAGTGATTAGATTACAATGTAAGAAGCAGGCCAGTCTTATCCACAGGGAATTACGAAGTAAGGATAAGAAACACATGGTCCGAGGCCCCTGTGTGTTTATAATCTAAATGGGGAGAAAAGAAACTGTCAGGAGAGCAGGACAACTACACTTGCACAAAGAGAAGTTAACAGTTTTCTATTATTAGGATCTTTGGAATTAAGAGAAGGTAACTTTTAAGTAGAAACGCACAAAGTATCAGGAGTTGTATTGTTAGGCTCTCCTTAAGTATTCACTATTCTAAAATGGCAAAACCAACTGCCAAGATCCTCTAATGGTTAAGAAGCAGGAAACAGTTGGAAGCAAGGTTAATAATAAGCATCCTTTGATTTTCAAGTCTCATCTTTCTGGAAAGCTTTGCCCACACGCCCAGGACCACAGCGATCTCCCTCCCTTGTGAACATACTGCCTTCTCACTCAGTATACGGGCTGCCTTAAAAAGTTAGTTGGAGTTTCATGTCTTAGCTCTCTACCTAGGACATAAGGAACCTCCCAAATGGACACTATAGATACAGATTATTTCGTACTCATGTGCCAAACAATGGACGGATGCCCAAGCTATCCTAAGTGCTCTTAGTATAGGAAGTGCATAAAATGCCTGGATGTGAGGGAGTTCAGGCTTGGCTTACTTCATCATGTTAATCAATGATCTCATTTGCTAGGAAGGTGATCCTTAATTCCTCATTTTTCCAAATGCATTGCTCTCATAGCTGCTCTTGCTCCAGATAGGGAACTGGGCTTCGTTTAAAAATATTTGAGAAGTTTCATTTCTCTAGTAGTCTCCAAGCAACACACACACACACACACACACACACACACACACACACACACACACACACACAAAGCCTGACTTTTTGAGTGTGATTAACTCAACAGTGCAGACCAGAAGATCCAAGAATGGTGTTAAGGTCACAGAGACTACAGCAGACTATATGGTGATAAGTTTATAGTTGTTCCCACTATGTTGGGATCCCCAGGCATTGGGGTGTGAAGGCACTGTCACCTGAAGGGCAAGTGTAGATCCTCAAAAACCATATTAGCCAAGGAGTAAAGCAAAAGGCAAGACGGAGACAAGATCCAGAACCCACCATTGGGAGTCCCTCTCTGGGTTTAAGAAGCAAAGCCAGGAATTCAGTCCAACGGTAGTAGCTGAGTACAGTAAGGAAATACGCATCCCACCCCATAGAGAGAGTGTTAACACCACACATTATGAGAATTTAGTTTACTAAAACTGCCCCCAAATACACTAGTAATTAAACTGTCAATCCTTTGTGCAGATTTGTAAGTAGAAAACTGTATAAGACAAAGTGAGACATCAAAGATAAATTATGCAGTTAAGAAAAACTGATACCTGAAGGTAAACTATACACAACAGGAACATTAAAGTTGCAATAACATAGAAACAGAGTCAATCAAACCAGTGTAATCACTAAATAGAACCATTTATTACTCTGTGAGATAAATTCACAAGATGGATAACAACAACTCTGTTCTGCATAGGCGATAACAGAAGACAAGAATAAGGGTGAATGGACTGCTATTTGTGAACACCAGTAATATTAATATGAGATACTGTTACTCCAATAAAATATGTAGAGAAAAAGTAGAAAGGAGTAGTGTTGCCAATATAGACTGTTTTCCATTTTCTTAATTTCAGATTAATATTATGAAGAACTCTTTATTTGCTTTTGCTGTTGTTCTTTTTGTTATTTTAAATAAAATGACTCTGCTGTGATACAATTGCTGCTTTGAAATAAAAACTCATGACACAAATATGGCACAATCACATAGGGACTACAAGAGTATATAGGGAAAAGTCCTTCCATTTTATTTTGTAGACCTGTGATATTCATGAGCTATGGACTTCCTGTGCTATAAAATAATAGTAAGTATAAAAACCCTACAGAAGCCTTAAAGAATTTTAAATATCTGTATAAGGCAGAAAGGGCAGTTGAGCCAAGCAGGGCTGAGTTGAAAGGCACTATGGTGATGAGTTAGGTATAGTCATAGATAGTCACAGATAGATAAAGTTTAAAAGATTCTTGTTATGCCAAGCAGGATTTAGACAAAGTTTTTAGCTGAGTTTGCCCTTGTTACAGAAGAAAAGCTTAAAGGATGTTCTTGCACTGATTCCTCTAGTTAGGGTGCAGTCACCATCTTGTACATTCAAATTTGTACTCTCCTTACATTGTAGAGCAGGAAATACACAACTTGTTTAATTAACAAAATTCCATTTTACTGCACAGTAAAATACACTTAACAGAATTGACAGCTTATGACCAATGAAACCAGTAACTCAGGATACAGCATGGGCTCAGGGAAGTAAATGAGAAATAGAATAGGATTTCTGTTTATAGGAGATAACTCTTAGGAGCTGTGAGAATTATTTTTTGTTAAAGAGATTCCAAATTAATTGATTTTGGTGCCATTACCATCATAAGTTTGGGGCCTCTGTGAATTTGCCTGGAATCTCTTTAAGAAACTATGAGCTGAAGCAAGCCAAACACACATTCATATTTTGTTTTGGAAAAATGAACAAATATTAAGTAATATGAAATGCAGTAATGACCATAGAAAATTCAAGAGGCAGTATCTGACTTAAAATTACAAGTTCCAATACAGTATATTTATTTAAATATGTGGATTAAAAATTCCTTTTAGCATTTTAAACCTGACAAAGCCTTTGGCTTTAGACAATGAGGTAATAACTCAGCTTATAAAACTGAATCCTCTTTCAAAGTCACCTGACTAGGATTCTGAAGGTCTTAAAGAAATCCAACCAGGTTACCAGCCTCTCTTTTGAGCGAGACTCATGCCCAAATCCACATTTATTTGTCTAGAGTCCACTGTAGCTCCCAGTAGCCTACTATTCATTCTATGTGTGTGCAGATAGCATTAGACAGGTGAAGGTTTCATCTTCTGAGAGCTCAGAACTCTAGGAAGCAATCGTATCAAACCAGATGTGAATATAAAACTGAAAGCAAAATTTCAGCTATTATTTATTTAATGTATATTTTACTGTTTTTTAAATATTCAACTATATATTCAGATGGTTCAAGAAGTATAAAAGAGAACACAGTGAAAATGCAATTTATTTTTAATTTTTATTTCGTTGTCTATCATGGCATTATTGGCAAGTGTTAACTTGGTCAATTTCCAGCTAGAATTTGACTTTTGCTTACATAGAATTTCTTGTATTATTTAAATTCAAGAAAGATATGTCTTTTATGATTGACAGAAATGTAGATGAAATGTAAGAAAGAAACCAATGAATTTAAAGAAGTTTCTCATAAGGATATATTCTAGGGCAAGTGTCATTTTGAAAGGAAGACAATGTATTAAAAAACTGATAGGTGTTCAGGGAGAATAGGGAAGAATAGGACATTAGAAGTAAAAAGAATGAAAGGAAGAGTCAGCGTGGAATTTAAGTAGATTTAGGAGAATGAAGAAATAAGGTAGAATACTGAAGAACAGAAAAATTGTGGAGTTACTGTACTTCTGTAGAGGATGCACTGGGAGGTTCCGAGAGTAACCCTATGACATGACATGGCATGACTAGAATCAGGACCTAGATAATGCAGAAAATACAAAGAAACAGGAGAAAAATAACAAAGTTTTTCTCAAATATTGAAAAGCAACAATTTCTCTAATACTAAATATATATTATTTGACAGGTTTGATAAAATGACTACCGTGCATTTGCCTTGGTTCGGTGGGGCTATGAAAATGACCATACAAGCTGAAATCAGGCAAAGCGATAATAATAATTAATGGGAAAAACTATGGTTGTTCTGTGACATGAAAAAAATTTTTTTGGTCAAAGTGATTAAAAATCCTGTTACTGTCAGCCAAAAATGGATAGGAAAATAAAAATGTGTAAAACTAGTTGTATTAAGCACACTGCAATTTTGTAATTTTTCGATTACAGTTAAAATTCAATATTATTTTATGCTAGTTTCAAGTGTATAGCATAGTGGTTAGACATTTATATAATTTACGAAGTGGTCCCCCCGAATAGTCTAGTACCCACCTGGTACTACACATATTTATTACAACATTGTTGACTGTATTTCCTATGCTGTACTTTACATCCCATGACTGTTTTGTAACTACCAGTTTGTACTTCTTAACCCCTTCACCTTTTTCACCCTGCACCCCAACCACCTCCTATCTGGCAACCATCAGTTCTCTGTATCTATGAGTCTGTTACAAATTCCAAATGATCTCACTTATATTTGGAATCTAAAGAACAAAATGAGTGAACAAACCAAATAATACACTGAAATTTAAAACATTAGGAACACTGAAAATTAAGATGGTTTATTCCTTTGTAGGAAACTTAGTAAAAAAAGTTTGAACAGATTGCCTTCTTGCCTTATTACTTGTGATATGATTGAAGGAAATCTTTTCTATGCCTTGACAAATTGTCATACTCCTAAGCTTGAATCAGCTTCCAACATTTTATCCTTTGCACTTTCAATGTCATAAAATATCTGAGTTCATTTGATGTGAAGTGTTTTTTTTGTTTGTTTTTTCGTTGCTAACGTCACTTCTTCTGGGACATCTTCATTTTTTTCGTCACAAACATGTTCCAATTTCACTTCCAGCATTCCTTTTCTTTGTTGTGCTTTCATCTTTCTTAAAGTATCTCTTTGATCATCCATTTTTGTAAAATTTTGTAAAATTGAAGAGAGTGCTATCCGTGTGTGAACTGAGCATCAGATATGCAGTGACAGATTTTGAAAAAACGTGTATGACTGGCCACTGATCATAAGGTGTATGTTATTTACATAGGGATTTGTACTTAATGTAATTATTTGCAGTTAATTTACTGTAGTAAATGAAATTTGAACCTTATTTTTGGGAAATTGGTATTATTTAACTAAACTGTTATAACTGAAATCTGTGTATACTGGAACCATGCAAGGCCAGGACCACCTGTATTTATTGAGTGCTAAATATATGCCACGTACTGTTTTAATAGTCCTATATGGATTATTTCACTTAATTTTGACCATAACCCAATGATATGGTTCTAGTAATACGTGCATTTTATAGACAGTGTGATTGTGGGTCTTCATCTGTCCATAGTATGGAACTAATTCTCCACAAGTTTGGGAGAATACAAATTTCCCACAGTCATGACAAATCCAAAGACCTTCTTCATAAATGCTGACTTACTACCATTAAAGAGTTAGAAATAAAAAGTAACATATTCATTTGGAACATATGTCTAGAGTAAAAAGTTAGGGTCTCATAATGGTATGGAAGGAAGGTGGATACTGTCAGAGATGCACTAAATCTTAGACAGCAGTGTGGTGCCATTTAATAAAGGAGGGTGTCAGTGAACACAGAGTTATTCCTGGGTCTTGAAGGAGTTTATAAGTCCTTGTCTTTCCTACTCACCCTACTTATTTCAATGATCACCCTCTGATTAAGAACAAAGAGAACGTTTGCAATAAATAGAAGAGCTTTTTCTAGGAGTCCATGAACCCTTGAGGGGCAAGAGTCATGTCTAGCAATCTTTATACCCTTAGATTCGAAACCAATGCCTAGTGCATACTGATTGCTCAATAAATCTTTGGACTTAAGGAATACATATTTACAGTTAGTTTCTTGCCTCCAGAGAACTAAGTATAACTTAAATTTGGGGTAAGATATGGAATTAGGCTCTAATTTCGGTGGAAACAAACTAATTAAATTAATTAATTGGTAAAAGTAATTAAATTTGGATTTTCTAAAATTAAGCTTTGCGGCCTATCAATTTTATAGGCTTGATATTGTTTCCAAAGAAAAGTAAAACCAAATAATTCTGAGGGATTATTCCTTCATAAGAGAAGTGCTGCAAAAATCTAAATGACAACGGTTATAGAAGATTACACTTTTCACTATAAAATTCAAGCTGCATATCATCTAGTTCTACAAATAGCTTTCACACATGTTGATATATTTAATCACTTGTATTTATGGCCTTAAATTAACAATGTCTTATTTTAAATTTAATCATGTTCCCTTGGGGGAAATAAGCAGTGAAGTTATATCTACTTTGCCATATAAATTTATTTTTATTTATTTTTTTATAGTAAATAAAAGGTCTTTATTTTTAAAGTTTTTCATAACGACACTGCCAATATCTTATTTGATATGAGTTACATTTTTTTTTAAGAACGAGTAGATGTAATTAAAATAAAAGGCAACAACATGGATGGACCTAGAGAATACTATGCTAAGTGAAATAAGTCAGATGGAGAAAGACAAATACCACGATTGCACTTATATGTGGAATCTAAAGAACAGAATAAATGAACAAACATAACAGAAATAGACTCAGATATAAGGAAAAAAAACCCTTAGGTTTGCTAAATGGAAGGGGGTTGGGGATAGGGGAGAAGGCAAATGGATTAGAAAGTATAAATTACTAGTCACAGTATAGTCACGGGGATGTGAAATACAGCATGGGGAATATAATCAATAATGCAAAGATGGGCACTTGTCTTATTAGGGAGCCCACTTCATGGACTGTGTAGATGTCTGACCACTGCGCTGAACACCTGAAGCAGAAGCTGAATAATACTGAAGGTCAATTGTAATTAAATATATACATGTCATGGGATGTGGAGTACAGCATAGGGAATGGAGTCAGTGAAATTGCAATAGCTATGTATGATATCAGAGGGGTAGTAGATTGGGGGAAGAGGCTTATCACTTTGTGAGGGGTGTAAATGTCTAACTATTACATTGTTTTGTATACCCGAAATAAAAAACAACAAAAAAAGAAATTGGGAAACCATGTTAAAGCATGCACACACATGCACACACACGCACGCGCACGCACACACACACACACACACACATCAGGTGCCAAAAAAAAGTATACAAGTGGACACTTTGGTCAAAGTCACTCAGCAGTAGTTCACTGTAATCAGAAGTGTCTGGATGCTCATGGTAACCACTTTGAGCACCTCTTATAATTGCAGAAGTCAAACATGACTTGTACTCATCTTTTGTTATCAGTATATATTAAGTATTATAACTTTAATACAGTTTTCCTTAAAATGTGTATACATTTTTTGGCACCCTGTGTGTGCGTGTGTATACACATATACTTGTGTGTGTGTGTGTGTGTGTGTGTGTGTGTGTATATATATATATATATATATATAACATTATCATTACTGAAATGCCACATAAATTTAAAATGGAAAGATGACTCTAAATTTCTTCAAGGGCAATTTGGTAAAAGGAAATAAAACTAAATACCTGAAATAATTAATATTGCTTTTTAAAAAGTCTTAAACATTAGCAAAAAATAAAACAATCTCTAAGCCAATACTGATTTTAGAAGGTTATTAGAAAATTTTCATTTAGGGTATCTTACAAAAGTCTCATTTATAGAGATCATTACTACATAAAACTTAAAATGATGTTTATGTTTCTTTGCCCAAATTTTCAACAAGTATCTTCTACAGCATTTTAGAAGTTACAAAATTATGTAATACAACTAAATTCTGTCAAGGATTGGGCCATGAGATTATTCAAAATATCTGTAAACTAGCTGGTATATGATTTCTTTATTTATTGGTATAACATATTGAATACTTGAGGTGAGGTATGTATGGTTAAAAGGGATACTGACAGACAATACATACAGAAATACTAGTACAATTCTGTAATACATCATCTATATATCACATTCTGTTCAGGATTGCACACTTGAAATCTATGTAATTTTACTAATCATTTCACCCCAATATATTTTAATTAAAAAAATAAAATTTATAAAAAAAGAGAGATACCACTACCAATTCTCTAAGAATATTTGAATATCATATATCAATTAAATCAATTCAAATAACTAAAAACTGAAGTCAGTGATCAAACAAATTACCTCTCAAAATTTATTATTAAGTAGAACAATTTCCTTTAAAGTAAGACTATATTTTAAGCATTAAGATGAAACAAAAATTAAAAAAAAATACCCCTGCTTTTAAAGTGCTCATAATCACCTTATAACATCTTGGGATTTTATAAATAAAAAATATTTGGCCTATCTATAGCATCTAATGTTCATTTTGAATTTTCACTTCAATACCAAAGTATTTATTTTAGATGTTTTGAATCACTTCTAGAAAGCAATGCAGTTTCTCTGAAGAGGTATGTTTTGGGTTATTTTTGCCAAAAGACAGATTTATCGCTGGTGACTTGATGTGTCAGTGACAAGACAGACAGAAAAGGCAGGGATGGTGTAGATAGGAGCAGACAAGGTAATGTGCAGGCAAGAGAAGAGACCTAGTGGCTTGAGGGAGACACTCATATCACACA
Organism: Aselliscus stoliczkanus; assembly: GCA_033961575.1. Lineage (NCBI taxonomy): Eukaryota > Metazoa > Chordata > Mammalia > Chiroptera > Hipposideridae > Aselliscus > Aselliscus stoliczkanus. Next base: position 49,834,195 of record CM066728.1, on the reverse strand, counting down.
GTCAAAGAGAAGTCAAGGCCAGTGGACCCAGGCAAACTGCACAGGCCAGGCAGGCACAGGCAGAAACCGTAGGCTAGGGGTGATGAGATTCCATAGGCTGCCGCGCAAATAATCTCTAGGTGGGGAGGCTGAAGCCAGAGAGACACAGAAGACAAAAACTATAAGGAAAAAGTCACACATAGAGAAAAAATCAGATGAGAGACAGAGAGCAATATACAGACACAGCAAGAGCCAACAAGAGCAGTGATCCAGACAGAGCTGACAGAGGGGAGAAGAAATAGAGGACAAATGAAGCACAGACAGCCACGGGAAGGGAGATCAATACTTATGGTAAAAAGGAAGAAAGTTTCGGTTTTAGGTGGTCCTGGACTCTCGACCTACTTTTCCAACAATTAGTATTAAGAGACATAGAAACTACTATGGGGACAGTAAAAGTAATAGCTCTTCCAAATTAACTCATAACGTAATTTTCAAGTATAAACACAAATTCATATTATTGTTATTTATCCAAAAGCATTCCAAAAATAATTAGTCTTACATTTTTTTTTTTATCTTTAAAGGGAAGAGTTAGTTCAGTAGAAGGAGATTGCCACCTTTACTGCCAAATTCTTCCAAGGATTTTCACAAATTGGTTCAGAAAGCTGTAGAAAACATGGTGGCTATTTTTAATTTTTTTTTTTAAGTGAGATTTCTGGAGTGAGACTACTTATATTCACTATGATTACTGGAAAACTGAGTCAAAATCACAGGGTAACATTGGGCCTCATTAAGTATATATAATCAGGGCAAATATTTGTGATCTACATAAATACATATTTAGATAGCTTATTTTAAATGATTCTTTAATCAGTATTTCCCCAGGGTTTCTGATTCCAGATAGTTATAATGAATGACACTGCAAACACAAGAATTTCTGGTGGTCAACTTTTAGAATAGTTACCCCTTAAATAAACTAATAATTATATGGTGGCATGGAACAATGGATAGGGAAACTAATTGATGAGGAACAACTACAAGGCCAATTCTATAGTAACGAACAAAAACTGCCTGACAAGTACTATTTAGTTACTGAAAACATCACTTAAAGGATTAGAATATATATACCTTTGAATGAAAAGAGGAATGCGACAATTCTTAAGGAGTTCACGTAGTCAGAAAGTGGTACCATATTATATATGCTAATACGCCTTGAATTTTAGGGTCTGTTTACACGGCAAAGTATAGATTTTCAATTACCTAATTAATCTGAGCTGTGTCTAAAAACATATTAGATAACTCAACTTGTCTACACATTCTGAATGACATCACATTCTAGAAGCAATTACTGTTGATTTTTCATTGCTTTCTTTAGAAGGGGGCGATTAGTCACTAACAAAGAAGAGATATAACTCCTTAGTGTCATTTCCTGAAGACATATTTTCAGCAATAAAGTGAAGTGAATATTTAGCAAATAAGTTCCGTAGTATAAACAGTCAATCTGGGCTACTTAAGCAAAGAAAAATTAAGATTATATTAGCAGGTTTTCTACATTTCAAATTCACCTAGAAATTGCTAATTTTCCACTTTCTTTTCTATGGGGAAATGGGTTTGGCAGTTATACACATGCTATCAATGATCCGCTTCTTCTACAAGTTTAATGTTTAACTTCTATGATTATTTTTTCTGCTTTTTCTTTTTCTTCTAATTTTGAGGTGCTCAGATTTACATTAAGTGTTCTAGGTAAGCTGAAATAACACAGAAAAGTCTGTCTCAGGCCATGATAAGGGTGAAGAAAAATGAAATGGATACAAGTTCTGGGAGGAAAAATGTTGACAGGCATCAGACATGTAGACCACACAGCTGTAGTGAATCTAGGATTCAGGCTAATTCCTTAAGGGTAGGTGAAAAATTGAAGCTGTGAGGCAGAGCTTTCCATCCTGTGTGCCAGTGGTCACAGGTATGTCAAAATACTGATCCCCTGACCCTCAGGTCAGCCAGAAGGAGCTCCGTCCATTCACCTCTGGACATAAACAACCTTGTCTGTGAATCTCAGAGTGCCAAATAGACATTATACTTTTCTATATGTGCAGCGTAAGGCAGAGTGGGAAAGGAATGGCCTTAATATTTCGCTGGTCCCTATGCTGTATGGTTATAAACCTTAGAGCACTGGCAAAGTGGGTCTGTGGGGTTGGTAAGGTTTCCAAGCACCCAGAACAAGAGACTGCCGGGAAGGAGTAAGGGCACAGACATCAGAGCTGGTGGATACTCTGACTCCAGGAAAGGGATAGATCTAAAGTCAGATCTTTAAAGTCAGATGGGCAAATACGGTTGTGTTTATCAGTGGAAGGCAGCAGAAGATCAGGACTAGAAGCAATGTCCTGGAAATGTCATCTTCTCAGTGCGGCCTTCCCTGGCCACCTCTCTGAAAATTCAAATCCTCCCCTCTACATACTTCAGGTCCTCTCTTCCTGCTTTATATTTCTGCTACCAATCACCACTATCTAACACGCTATATACTTCCCTGTTTTGTCTGTTTATTGTCTGTCTCCCCTACTAGAATGTCAGCTCCATGTGGGACCTTTATTCGTTGTAACTCACGGCTGTGTCCCTGGCCCCTGGAGCCACTTCTGGTCCACAGTAAATACTTACTGAATGAAGCACACAGACTGAATGCACACACCCAGAGAGGCACATGCGGAGCACACGTGCAAGGGGCTGAAAGTGAGGCCTTAGCAGCAGCACTTACCCAAACCTAGCCCCAGTTAGAACCAGCCTGGCAAAGGGCAGCCTGTCAGTCATGTGCCAGCCAAGGCAAGCTGTGTCCAGACTTGTAAGAAGTCAGACAATAACTTTGTCCATTTTCAAACATTTATATTTTTCTTTCCTTTCACCTTGAGGGAATGCCTCCTCAATCACAGTCAAAAATTATATTCGTCATTTCTGGAGAGTAGCACATTATACAAGATCATTTCTAAGTTCATCTTTACTGCTGCCCCAATATCTCCACATTGTTTCCAGATTTCTATGTCCTACTGAACATTTTTCTTTTGACAGTTTTCCTTTTGATTTCACTATATTTTCTATCTTTCTGTGACTCTGGTTTCTATATGGTATTTTGTGATCCTTATCAGTGTCACCGAGAACGTAGGAAAACATGAATAACTAAGTACTTTGTTGTTTAAAAATAGAATTACACAGGGACATGGAAGAGAGAGTATTTCTGGAAATGCCTTTTCAATCCTATAAGATTAAAATAACCAATAATAGTTTTTTTTTGTTTTTTTTTTGAGGGCAGTGTCACTGGCCCTTACATGTGGGACCCGAACCGGAGCCGCTAGCCTCCCAAGCCAGCACTCAACCACCACGTCACTCGGCCAGCCCCCAATAATAGTTTTTAAATAAATGTAGCTTTAAATTCTAACATGACGAACGAGAATTATACAGTACCACATTACTTTTTACAGTGCCTTCCTTCTTATGACCTCAAAATATTCCCCCAGACACTAAAAAAGTTATCTGCACAACACTTCTACAAGATAAGTAAGGCAGATATTTGCTGTTGCCATTTTATAACAAACAAACGATCAGAATGTGGGCTATACAATAAACATAGATCCTATTAACCTATTATATAATTCTCTGAATAACAGTGTTTTTAACTGGCTGACTTTACTAGTAGGGAACACTGTTAATAAAAAGAAATGGGGGAACCAGGGCACTTGGCACATACTCAAGATCCCTCAAATATCCACCATTCACTATATAATAACTGCAAAGTAAGACTTCATTTAAGTATGAGGTACAACCTTGCCCACTCTTAAGTGTGCAGTTGTCAAGTATTACATTTGCTTTCAAAACAAAAGTAAAAACTATATGACTGTACTGAAAAATAATTATCAGTGAGATTTTAAGTACAATTTAACATTTTAGTGTACCTGTTTTAAAAATATATATTCATAGGTAAATAACATTCATAAAATGAAGCTATTATGAGCAATAGATCTATTTTTTGTGTAAACGAAAACATATTTAGTAATAAAGGAAAAAAATACAGTATTAAGTATGTATAAAGGAAAAAATACAGTATTAAGTATGTATTTTTATAGGTAATTTTACTGCTGTGACTAAGCAACTTCTAGTATCCTAACTTCTCTGTTTCCATTGCCACCACTCCTCTTCATGCCATCCACCTCATATACTTGCTTTATCATCACAGCTGGCTGACTGCACTGTCTCAGGCTTCTTGCTCTTTTACCCATTTGCTAAATTAATCTTCTTTAAAAATCCCATTTTGATCACGTCATACTGCTTGTTAACATGTTTTAAGGACTCTCAGAAAAAGCACTGATTTTGACTTGAAGCCATCCAGTTTTTATAAGTAGGTGTGAAAAATGCTAAGGGTGCTGACCCTAATTCTTTTCTCATCTGATGCAACCTAATGTTGATGCCGCCAGCTTCAAAAGGAGGGACCGACCTACCCATTAGTAGAGGGTTAAGAAACAGTTTTGTTTTTTTTCTTTTTTAATTTCTGGGGAAAAAAGAGATAGTCATGATAAGCTATTGCTCACTAAGTCCCCAGCTTCTACAACAGAGCCTGGAACATAATAAGTGCTCAATAAATATATGAGAAACATACTGGGGAATGTACATGAAATCTCCTTCTGATTTAAGCCAAATCTATTGGAGCAAAAACCTGCAGGGAATAGAAGATTACAGAGAGCAGCAAGTTCTGTCCTATGAAAAATCTGGTCAGAGAAGACAGCTCTCGTGAGATGACTCAATGTAAAGTCAAATGAGTGTGATAAATAAGAAATTTAGTATCTTGTCTGATAAATTGTACGCAAAGTCTAATGAGGTAACAGTGGAGCAAGTATAGGAATGAATTGTCTCCGATTGGCTTTTGGGTGCCTTTTAAGAAATTGTTGCTCTTAAACCCTAAGGTATCGGAGCAAAGATAAGCCTTACAAGGCTTTAGTCTTAAAAAACAGTTAAGGTTGTTTCTTCTTAGGCTTGAACGGCCACCAGAGTTGAAGTTTAAGTCTGTTGCATTACCTACTGCTGTGGAAGAAATTATTGCAATACTTGGCAGCTTAAAACAATACACATTTATCACTCAGGTCCTGCGGGTTGGGAATCTGAGCATGCCTTGCTGGGTAATTGGATCACAGTCTCTCACAAGGCCACAGTGACGGTTGCAGTCATCTCAAGGCTCAAGTGGGACAGGATCCTCTTCCAAGGTCACTCACGTGGCTGTTGGCAGGCCTCAGGTCCTCACCGGCTCTTAAGAGACCCAATTCTTGCACCGGGGCTTCTCCACCGAGCAGCTCACAACATGGCAGCTGGCTTCCATCAGAACGAAAAAGCAAGAGGGCAAGAAAGGGCCCAAGGTCTGCCAGCATTCACTGGTCTGATCTTTTTCCTCATTGGTAAGCAGCAGACTTGATAGAATGATGGAATAACTTTCTGAAGACTCAGTTATGTTGCCTGATAACAGCTGGTGAGGCTGAGATAGTGTCCTCCAGAAAGTGCTATTTGCTCTAAATCAGCACTTAATATTCTGTCTTACTTCTTCCAGATCTGGGAATGAAGGGGAGGAGATGGGACTGGCTTCTCTTCGTATTATCCTAAGTGATCTATTAGCAAAACTGCTGCTTCCTATCCTAATGACTTTAAGCTCTGTTGGTCTAAAGGTCTTAGTTCCAAAGGCAGAAATGCTGCTTTCAGCTGAAACAACAATGATCCCATTCAACTGGAAGTTGAGACTGCGGTCTTCTCACTTGGGCTTCTTATACCACTGAATTAACAAGAAATGGAGTTACTATATTGGCTGGCGTGACTGATCCTGATTACTAAGGGAAAACTGAGTTGCTTCTCCACAAAGCGGGGAAAAAGGAGCACATCTACCATGTAGGACATCCTCTAGAACACCTATTGGTACTCCCTGTGATTAAAATCCATAGAAAACTACAACAATCGAACTCAAGCAGGATTGGTAATGGCCCAGAACCTTCAGGAATGAAGCTATGGGGTCATTCCACCAGACAGGAACCATGACCAGCTGAGGTGCCTGCTGAGAGCAAAGGCAATGCAGAATGAAGGTAGTTAGAAATACCAGCAACAACTTCATGACAAGTTGCGAAAATGAGGAATGTAATAGGAGGATTTCTTCCTTATTTTGATATGGATATATGTAGACTAAATATTTTTGTTCTCTTCTCCTCTCTTATTCCCTTATCATCTCATGAAAGATGTATAACTAGCAATTTGCTTTCTCTCTCAGTATTTAAATTATAGGATACCAAAGGTCAGAAGAATGAACATCAACCAAGGATAATAAAGGGGCTTTGTATCCTCTTCTGGGGAAAGGATTAATGTGTTTATGGTTTACATGGGATAGTTGTTTCATGTTAGGTGAAAACATGACTTTATTTGAAAACTAAGTCTGGAGTAAGGAAATGTAAATGAGTGCCAGGTTGACAAGGGTGGACTATGAAAGGTCTACAGTGTGTCAGTTTGGCTAGGTTGAACTATATTTCCTAGAATTTCTTTTGAAACTATGTGTTTAATGGTTAGGATGGTACTCAAGGGATATTGCTGTGGGAAATTTGGAGGCTAAAAGTGACACAGCAGTCATTTTTGGCTCACACATGTTTTTGTTCATCTGCTGTTTCACACAGTGGCATGAGGCAGTGGCAGGGCTGCGTCTATACCTCCTTCCCATGGATTCTCCATTAGCGTCTCTGAACTCCTGAGCCAGGTGTGTGCATGGTTAGCTCCCTGACAAAGGGTTTGTACAGGACACCCACACCACCGAAGACAGAAGCCACAAGAACTGACATGGGTTTATTAATTCTATCCTCAGGGGCTCCAGCTCATGCTTATAGGTTCTAGCTCATTCTTACTCTCTGCCACTTTACATCCATCTTCTCTTAATGATTGTCTGCTCTGTAGACTCAAGCTCCAGCATTCGATGCAAAGTCGACATTCTTACGGAGACTGCTTAACCAGCTCTGGTCAAATCCCTGTAATAAATCCTTTACTATATATAGTCAATCTTCATTATTTGTGGATTCTGTATTTGTAAATTCACCTTCTTACTAAAATATATTTGTAAAACCCAAATCAATGCTCATGGTGTTTTTGTGGTCATCTGCAGACATGCACAGTGCAGGTGGATTAAAAATTTGAGTTGCTCAACAGGCACACCATTTCTAAGGTGAAAGAAGGCCATGCTTGGCCTTCTTGTTTTACTTCTCATCCTGTAAATGAGCGTCCTTTTGCAGACTATTTTTGCCATGTTTTTCACATTTCTATGCTTTTGCTGGTGATTGCACTGTTTGAAGTGGCCCCCAAGTGATAGTGCTGAAGTGTTGTCTTGTATCCCTAAGCACAAGAAGACTGATGTGTTTTATGGAGAAAATATGTGTGTTAGATAAGCTTCATTCAGGCATGAGTTACAGTGCTTCTGGCTGTAAGTTCATTGTTAGTAAATCAATAATACATACTATGGGCCGGCCGAGTGACTCAGTTGGTTAAGAGCTCACCCAAGAGTGCAAGCTGAGCTCTGAGCAACAGCAGTTCAATGCCCAGCCCGAGCTGAGCTGCTGCTGAGCTGCCAACAAACAGGTGGCAGGATGGCTCAGCTTAAAAAAAAAAGAAAACAATCAATCCATACTAATTAAAATGTCTTTAAAGAGAAACACTCATAAAACATGGTTAATGAAGATGTGACCAGAGGCTTGCAGGAACCCAACTCTGTATTTCCTCTAGGAGTAATGATTCAATATTCACCAATTAAGTGTTTGCAGTGACTTTGTATAACACAACTATCGCTAATAAAATCAACTGTATAATACATACACATACATATGTATATACTACATTGTAGCATATATTCGTATATCTCCCAGTGGTCTGTGTCTCTTATCGAACCCTGTGACAGACCTGAAAAGTTTACCTATAATGACAGTGAAGCTCTTTAGTGCAAGTTTAGGTATTTATGATAGTGAAATTTAGTTGTAATACTAATTCTGTAGCTGGTATTTAAACTGTTCTCCAAATTATTTCCTTCAAATGCATAACCATGTCTGCAGCTCTAAGTATGAAGTGATTAGCTATCTCCTCTGAATGGTAAAACTACTCCATATAACATTCAGAGGAGATAGCTAATCACTACGTAGGTCAGACCCATGTCATATGTTACCAATAATTCATTCAAACATTCAAGGCAGAACAACATGTTAGTTTGGAAAATAGAATTCCACATCTCATTAGCATATTTTTTTACCTTAAAAAAGCTCCATATATCTCTCATCAAACACATACCTGCTGAGACTCGGGGACAGTCAGGAAGCATGGATTCCACTGACGTGTCTAATGGTTCTGAGCTAGAGACCCAATTACAACAGTTCTGCAATGTAATAGAGACAGTTTTCTGTTGAAATATAATTTAAGCCAAGATCAACTTTTTTAGGTTGCAGAGAAAAATTTATCCTATATAATCACCCACTAGAAGTATATTCAATTTATTTTCCATACACTGTAAAAAATTTTCTAATGTAAAAAGTCAGTTTACCTTCTATAATTTAGCAAATCATCTGTGCTGATATTGAGAAGACATGTGACCGTCTGTGAACCATGATGCAATATATTTCTAAAGGAAGGCTAGGATTATAATTAAAGGAAATTGTAAATGGTATCCACTTTTAACTTTTAAATGAAAATGAATATTATTTTGAACATATGAAAAAAACAGCTACATTTTAAAACTATATTCTTTGTAACACTAGAAGACATAAATTTTGCACTTACTCCTCGAAATCTGGCCCATATAATTACACCATCTTTTAATTTTTACTTCAACCTGGTTCAATGAAGACTGTATTAAATAGTTCAGAAGAAACGCAATCTGGTGAACTGTAGTTGTGTTTGTCTGAGGATACAAAGCCTTCAATATTAAGATCGACTTCAAGGCTAATGGTGATTTACAACTCAGACAAATGAAATACAAATAAACTGTACCCCTTCCATACATTTAAGTCTATTTGAAATCTAGCTTAAATATGTAATTAACCTCATATATGGTTTTTAAAAAATTTCACACACACACCACACACACACACACACACATGCACACACACACTGAATTTCCAGACAGATTTTATTTTAAAAGAAATCATCCTATCAATCATGTTGGAAAAATCGCTGATTGCTATTCTGGTAAACAACCATGTATTGTGTATTTTTGGATGCTTGCTGCCCTGGTTGTGCACCATGGAATCCGTCCTCACTGTGGAAAGATCCTTGACTGGTAGATCAAGTGTCTTATTGTGTTTCCTTAATTCATTCTGTCTGGAAGAAGATGTCAGCTGTGTTGCAGTGGGGAGAGAATTTCAAAGGCCCCAGTCCCCACCAATAAAGGCCGAGGAATGGCTTTTGAATAGATTTGTCAAGGCAACCCTACTGTTCTGGGACCAGGGAGAGCAGGAATAACATAAAGGAAGGGTTGCTGTATGAGATTAGAAAGTGAGGTTCACAAAGCATGGCAGATTTTTGTAAGAAACAGTAGATCAATGAAACTATTGAACTGTGTGGAAAAAACCATGAAAACAAACACAACATCTAGTAATGTTCTTAAATGCTTTCTCTCTTTATGCATTTAAAATGGATAAAATATTAGTATTTTCATGTATTACAAAAGCTTGATGGTTTAAAGTGGGTATGTATTCTTAACTTGCACTCCTAATCTTAATTAGCAGCTGAATGCAAAATTATACAATGTAAGAGAGCAAGAATTATAAAAGAAATAAGGTTTCAGAAGATATTTCATACATTTGAATTAAGTAAAATTAATATTACTATGAAGAGAATACCACATCATAGAGTTCTAGATAATGCGGAAGATTAGCACACAATTAGCCAGCTTTTATATACAATGTGACACTTGCTTGTAAGAAATAAGTATTCTCCAAAGCAGTGTCAAGATACGTAAATGGATGATTTGTTTTATCATTTATCACAGCTCATAATAAATTAAAAAAGCATGACTTCTATAGGTACTAAAAATAGGCTCCCAATGATACAGGGAGATAGCTCCAATGAAGAATGACTTTTTCTTTCTCTCTTTCTTAAACAATTCAGTCTTTTCAATGACAGCAATTAGCACTATGGACAGAAAGGCAGCGATTAGGTATATATTTTAATTATTATCCTAACAGTACCTCCAAATCTGATGAAAGTCGGCTATTACCCAGGTGATATGTCAGTCTTAATACTGTTCACCTACACTTCACATATGTAAAACTATGTCTTATAAGATATTTCTAGTATTAATAAAAGTGATGGTACATTACAATGTGTAAGTGATTAATCATTTTCTAACTCGTTATCATTGACTTTAAAAAGCTGAACAGAATGGATTTTACCCAGGTCACCTTTAACTTAAACATTTAAAGTAAAATATAAGTTAACGTTTTATGATTCTGAAATTTTAGTTTTTATCTAGGCACATGTTTAGGCTTTGATCTCTTATAAAAATAGGACAAAAAATAAACACCATATAGTTAAAGTGAGTACGTCCAAAAATTCTCTGGAATGACAAAGTACCTGTGTAGGATTGTAAAGGTTTGATAACCATAATTTTCAAGAGTGTATACATGTGCATGCATGCATATGTGACATTTTTATCTTACTGGTAAAAATACATAGAAAAAGGGGCAAAACACACTAAAATATGTTTCGAGTATACTATAAACTCTATATCATAGAGTATAATGAAATAAAAGAATGTAAACATACTGGGAAATAAAGAAAGAAATATGAGCAAGACATACAGCCATTCTACATTAATTTGAATGATCTGAAATTCCATTTTACCAAATGTAACTAACTCCCTATTCTGAGATGTCTTTCTATAGTTTAGAAACCAAATCTCTTTCACTGTTCTTCTAATGCGTATTCTATCCCTCTTTTCAATGCCTCAATTTGCGCCTTCCCCTGTCTCCCCCCTACCCCCTGAGTTCTTCAGTTGAGATGAACATGATGAAGTGTCCTGGATGGGGACAGAAGTAGCCCTCTAAAAAAGCCCTAAACTCAAAACATGCTGGAGTGTGTTCCCAATCTCTGGAAATCTTATTCTCAGGTGCTCCAGAAGACATGCTGGACTCGAGGTCCAACAGGGCCATGCCTGAGCCTCATCCCAACCAACAAGCAGAGAGCAGAGAGGAAGGTGCCCTTGATCAAAGCGTTGGGACGGATCACGTAACTAGAGTTTGTCTGGGTCTGAGGGAAAAGAGAAAAACAGGCACTACAGTGTTTCTTAAAGTTAAGTGTTTTCAATTTAAAGGTGTTTTACTCTGAAATTATGACCTTTTTATGAGATTTTTATGGCTGTAAATTGGCTTCTTTGTGAAATCCAAAAGCTTGGGAGCTATACTGTAGATTAGAAGAGCCTGTAGGCCACAGTACCGAGTGACTCTCTGACATCTGAACCAAGGGCTGGCAATATTTCAGTGTAGATAGGAAATTAATTAAAATTTGTTTATAAAAGATTAGAACTTAGTATATTATGTTTAAAGAGAAAGTAGGTAGGAGGTATTCCTATGTAAGGTATTTTGGAAGTATCTGGAGATGCCTGTTGCCCTGGTTGAGTTTAGGTTTTCATTCATTTTTATTTCATTTATCTGAGTTATAAATCACGAACACCTCAGACATGGATCGTTAACATGGCAGGTATTGTCTCCTCAGACAAGAACAACTATGGTTCACCAGGTTGAGTTGCCAAAACTGACATGAAGAGCTGAATGGTGATAGGTAAGGGTCCCTGACTGTTATGTGGACCCCTACCTCTGCTTGACTGAAGACTTTCAGAAACTAGGAGTCTGTCAGGAAATGACATTTGCCCATTCATCCTTTTTTAATTTTTTTGTTCAAATAGAAACTATACATTTAAGGTATATAACATGATGTGATATATACATAATGAAATGATTACTACAGTCAAGCTAATTAACATATCTTCTTACATAGATGCCATTTTTGTGTGTGTGTTTGATGAGAAAAACTAGAATCTATTGTTTCAGCAAATTTCTAGTTGTTAATCCAGTATTATTAAGTAGTCATCATGCCGTACCACCAGATCTCTAGACTTAGGCATTCTGTATATCTATAACTTTGTAGTCTTTGACCAACATCTCCCTAAGTTCTCCACCTCTCTGCCACCGGTAGCCACCGTCCTACTCTCTTTTTCTGTGTGTTTGACTTCTTTAGGTTCCACATATAAGGGAGGTCTTGGAGTATTTCCTTTTCTGTGTCTAGCTTATTTCACTTGGCATAATGTCCTCCAGGTTCATCCTCGCCCTTTACAGCCTTTACAGTCCTGGGGCTTGAGGTGAGAAGTGCTTCCTAGGATCTGCCTTGGGTCACTTTTCACCTTTCCTCATGAGACTGGCTTAGTATGTATGCCTGCTCTTTTCATAGATTTCATTTGGAGTAATTGCCAAAAGTTGACCTCTTTGACTTTCTTTCTTTAAAAGAAATTATTTTACAATTATACAAGTAATATAAGAATACAGTACTTAACATTCTTTCTGTATGTGAATTATAAGATTAAAAATATCCGCATTTTATAGTAAACGAATAGTTAACATCAATAACTTTATCACACTAAACAGGCTTACAAAACAAAAATACCTGTACTAATTTGTAGTATAATAGGAATGACTAGGCAATTTGTACCACTGTCTTACTTCCAAATTTTAAAGCAATGTTTAATGAAATAACAGAGCCAATCATCAAGAGGCCAAAAGCATTGAGGTTTCATCTACAACCAGGCTGCTATTTTTACGGACAACATTCCAGTTTAGCTAAGGTGTTTTTCTTGGGAGGGATATTTGCTAAATATCTCAGTTTTTGAGCTGATGGAGTCTGGAGTAGGAGGTGGGAGGGAAGTGAGACACTGAGGGACACAAGAGTTATGCAACCACGTTTTCTTCCAACACTGGTGCTCAAGACAACAGCCCTTTCTATTTACTGACCCCAGGCTTGTTTGTTTTCATTATTTCAATGAGTCTTGCAAAGGACAGGGACTAAAAAATAGTGAAAGAAGAGGGGATGGAGTTTCATTTTGATTCCTGGAAAACACTGGATTCTTACCTTGACAAACAAACAAATTCTCTATAAGGGGGTCACACATTGTGTTATATAGGTTTCACGTATACAATTTTGTAATACATCATCTATATATCACATTGTGAAGTTAAATACATAAAAATATGTGACTTAAATGACAGAGAATTCAAGATTGCAGTTCTTAAAAAACTCAGTGAGATGAAAGATAACACAGACAGGCAGTTTAATGAACTCAGAAACACAATCAAAGAACAAAATGAACATTTTTCAAAGAGATTGAAATTTTAAAAAAGAGCCTACTAGAATTTCTGGAGATTCAGAACTCAATAAAAGAAATGAAGAATGAAATAGCCAGCTTAGGTAATGAGGTGAGTTTTTACAAGGATATCTGGCATAGATTTCCATAGTTTCCCTATTTGCTCTTGTTTTAGGGAAGAGTTTTGGGTAGGGATAATTTCAAAGCTCTATCAACTATGATCTAATAATTTGTATCTCTGGGATGCTATAGTGTTTTCTATAATAACACATTTCTTTTCTTTATATGTACCACTTGCATTCCAAGGGGTTTTCGTCTTCTTTTTTTTAAAATTAATTCATTTATTTTTAATTAGCTTCAGGTGTACAACCCAGTGCAATAGTTATACTTTTTACCCCTCAAAGTGACAACTGCCCCCCTTCTTTTAGCCACCCCACTCCTCCCCCCCATATCATATGTATCTATTACACTTCCTCTGTCTCCCTTCCACATTATAATCCACATCCCATGACTATCTATATATTCAATTACAGTTGGCATACAATATTATACAACCTCAGCTTCAGGTGTACAGTGCAGTGATCAAACCTCTACTCCATCCATGAAATGGTCTCCCTAACAAGACATATGACCATCTGACACCCCACAAAATATTTACAACATTATTAATTATATTCTCCGAACTGTCTTTCATATCCCTGTGGCAATATTGTAGCTGCCTATTTTTGCTGACTAATCCCTTCCCCTTCTCCCTCAAGGGGTTTTCTTCTTGGTCATCACCTTTGATTCTCACAATAGTTCATGAAGTAGATGAAATAGGAATTATTATGTATAATTCACAATTATGAAATAGGCCCAGAAAAAGATGAAGTGGCTTTCCTAAGACTATAAGTCTTAGCAGAGTAGCTGGTACATGCTAGGTCCTTAATTATTGATTTACCTAGTGACTGAATCATTATCAAAACTCAGTTCTCCTAACTCCTTGTTCTGAATGACTTCCCTTTTCTAAGATATTCTGAACATGAAAATCATTCATAGAACAAAAGGAAAACACAGTTCATGTGTTCTATATTATTTGGTGGTGAGATGGTAAAAACAATAATAGCTTCGATTTACTGAACTTCTTTAAAGTGCCAACAACTGTGTTTTTTCTTTATATACATTATTTCTCAACCATGTTTGCAAGGTAGTTATTATATCTTATAGATGAGAAAACTGAACCTCAAAGAGATTAAATAACTTGCCTAGAACTACATTACACAACTAGGTAGACGACTGAGCTGGGGTTTAAATTTTGGTATGTCATAATATAAAACTTTTCATTTTGCTTCATGCCAAAGGCATAATCGAGAGAATTGAAAGAATTCTTGAAGAGCTAAGTCATTATAAAATTTTATAAAATTAAAAATTTTTTTTAATAAAAGCTATACTAGCAAAGAAATAAATCAAATCAAAGCTTTGATCAAATCAAGATGAATTCAACTACTGCTTATTTCACTCAGATGAAAAAATGCACAGAATATATTCTGATTTTTGAAGGGAACACATCTAATCTTAGTTAGAAATACTTTAAAAAGTAAACCTAAATGAATTATATTATATTTATCACTGGAATGAGACACAAAAAATTTCCAATTAGCAAATGATGAACAGGGACGTTTCTAGTTGGAAAGAAGTACTAAATTCCATATTGGTTATATGTGGACAAAAAGGTACTAACAGCTCATTTGTTAACCTTACTGCTAATATAATGCGGTTAGCTGCCTATGTATGCATTTGGACAGCTAAGTAGCATTAAAAAAAGTATAGGTATGAAATATACAAAATTTCTCTTGAAAAAGTTTAGGAAAACTTGGAAAAGTTTTCTTTGGAAAATACAATTAAGGATGTAGATACATTGGAAAACAAGAAATATGAAAAGTAATGTGGTTAGAAATCACCTGGGTGCTTGAAAAGTTTAAAAATCCACCTCTATATGTTTACAGCATGATGAGGAATGGAGTCAAAAAAAACTATTTTGGACTTTTGAATGAGGAAAGTACTTTTTCTAACAGAGAATAACAACAGCAGTGAAAACAGACTGGGGTATTATGATAACGCCACTAGGGTATTATGTAGCCTAGACCTTCTATTTATTCAAAGCTCTTTTCAAACGTTAACTCTGCTCCTTGCAGTGCACCACTAGGGCTGGTAGAAGTTACCCGCCATACCTATGGCGAGAGGCCAACTGAATAAATGCCTAGGTATTGTATTAACAAAAACTGGGCAAAAATCAGGAAGGTCAACTAACTCATTTACGTAAGTATATGATTTGACTAAACAATTGCTACAGCTTGATATGGATGATGTCAATTGCTTATAATATCAGAAAGGTAAATACAAACAAAAATGTCAGCTGTATATCTGTACGAGGAATAAAAGAAATAATGAGCTCAAAGTTTTTTTGTTTTTGTTTTTCTTTAAATGGGAGCATGTTCAATAAATCCTTGTTAATTTTCAGGTTCACTAGCCCTTATGAAGTGCAAAAAGAAGTGTTCTTAGCCTTAGGCTGGACCATGACCAGGCCCTGGGTTTCTCCGAGCTCAAGGGTCTGGCAATACTCGACTATTTCAGCTTTTTATTTCTTCTCCCTCTACTGGCAGTAGTGAGCCAACCCATTTTAGAGTGGCACATACTGATCACCTTTCAAGAAAGAATGAGACCCAGTATACAGTAAGCTTCTTTCTTGTAATTAAGCAGCATCAATACTAAAATAGCTGGTGAAAAAAACAAATATCAGGAAATAATATTCTAACTGATCATGACCTTCTTCAGCCATAGTTCCTACTGTATATTGTATGCATACATAGTATTCTATAGAAAGCCAAAAAAAAGGAAGAGGACTTTGAAAGAAGTATTTGTTCTGAAGGGCTTTCTATTATTATTTCAAATATGTCTAGTTTTTTTCTATTCCTGTGGAAAGGAATGTTCTGCCTGTAGAAAGGAAGCTTGAGGGTGGGAGGTGATATAAGTTGGTGGGGGCTCAAGATATAAAGGCTCACGCTCATTCATCTCAGCATTGAAAAAATCCAGTCTTACCTCTCTCATCCATTCTCGAATCGTTTTGCCAGCTTCTTGATGCCACACATTGTGAACAGAGTCTGTCAACGCCACAGCAGTTACCTTACTTTTTACATCTGCTTCTCGTTGAATCATCTGTTTTAAAAAAGAGAGAAAATAAAATATTGGATACAGTTTTTTTCCTACTGGGTGCAGCCTGCTTAGTCATAGATAATAACATGATATTAAAAATGAAAAGGAAATATACATCTCTTGTTCAAAATCACTCTTTTCTACACACTGAACACATGCCCTATTCTTGTCCAGAGATGTGAGAAGACCTAATATTTTCTTTTAAAAAGATAATACCACTTAAGCCTTAGAACTACGCAGCTCTATTATTTTTCCATGTGGTTTGACAACTCATGGATTAAAGGGATCACAGGGGAAAAAAGAAGGAATCCCTGAGGGTTTCTTTTACAAGTTTCTTCTACACGTTCTATTTCAGTGCATTAGGGAAGTTAATACCCAGAGTTCACTGTTAGCTACTTAGGACTAACTTCTATTAATTTTTAGTAGATGGCACATAAGGAAAGAGATCTTGCTTTGACTTCTATTAAACGAGCTTCCTCTTCACCTTGTAATGCCTTGGTGTTTTAAATGCCCACAAAGATCTTTCTCTTCAACATCTACCAATATTGTGTTTGCTTTCTAATATATTTTTTTATGTTGACAAACTATTCACTTTAACTTCTTACTATAGAATGTTATTTATAGAAAATTGTTTCTAAAATTTGAAAAAGAGCTACTTGACTTGAAGAAGCTGAAGAAGTAGCAGGGGTCTACAAGATAAAAACTAAAAAATAATAGTTCTAGATTAAAAGAATCATAAAAGGTTTTAATCTACTAACACTAGTGACCCTAGTTTGAAATAACAAATGTAAGAAAGCTTAATAAAATATATAGTTAAAATACAATAGCCTTGAATTTCATAGCTATGCTCTATTTCCTTGCATCAAATGTGTTTTCCTCTTCTAAAAAAGATCAATTTATCATTAGCTGTTAATTCTATATGAATTATATATTAAAAATATATTACTGCATTTAAAAAAAGGGGAAATTCTGAATGGTGATGAAAGCTAATACAGAGAACACTGCAAGCCATGTGTCTGATACAAAATGGCATGCTGAATTGAAAATGTCTCTCTCCCTTTTCAATTTCTTTAAACCCTACATATGCACATCCCCTCTCACTGAACACTACCTAATGGGAATCTAATTCACTGTTAATGCTGCCTCAGCAGCATTTCCGCACCTTAAATCTTTATGCCTTGTGTTTTCTGCTTATATAATGTGGAACTCTTAAAATCAATGTTGGTTATCAACATCATAATATTACTGCAAAATTCACCTTGCAATACCAATAATACTTTTAAAAACATAAAATAATACTCTAATTCAATAATTCACATTCATTATTAAGCAGTTTGCTACTTTCTTGTAGACTTTATTTTAAAAATAGATTCTCATTGGATCATGTTGGCACTAAAATATAAAAATTTAAACCAACATTGGATAATAAAATGCAAAATTCCACAATAGTGACTCCACCTGGCTCATGAAGAACTTATATTTCCTTACTTTCATTTTCTAAACAGTAATACTTTTAAAGATCCAGTGTGTTGCTGAAATTATAAAACATGCTCTTCTAGTATTCTAAGAATATATCTACATTTTATGCCCTGGATTTTGTGGTGGTTGCTGTTAATATATGCTGACTTATTTCAGGTGGTGGTGCCTGAACATACTAAATACTGAGGGCCGTTTGTATGATATGAAATTAAGTGTTGAATAGGACAAGGATTTCGTGCAAAAAAAGAAAATCTGGGGATTAAAATTCTACAAAGTTGGAAAAAGATTTAGTTGATAGATGGACTACCAGAGATAAAAATCCATGGTCTGTCTGTCCATCTGGGTGACCACACAATGAATGTGATGATATGCAATTTCTCTTCACATCACATCAAATCACGTTATCATCCAGCATGATACTCCCTTACACTGTTATAGTACTTTGCAGCTTAAACCTCCCTTTTAATATTATATTGTTAGAGGTGGGGGATGGTCACATTACAGAGGATCTAAATGAAGAGCTGTTTACAAATGAATCCGGGAACAAAGAATTTCAAATATTTGTTTAGAATTGGTAGAATTGTAAATGGGTGAATATCTTAAGAGTTAGTTTTTCAGACTATTCACCTCTGCTTCAGCCTTGCTGCAACCTAATTTGGTAGTACTGGAACTACCTGCAACTGCCATTTCTGCCCAAAGCCTCTGCTTTTATATTTGTTAGCCTGATTCACAGCCTCCTTTCCCTCTCTTACTCCCTCTACTGGGAATAAGCACTGATGGGAAGTGTGGAGAATGGTCATGGGAGCGGTGGGGTGAAGACAGGAGTCAAAGTTGCTTAAGAGACAGACTTCTCATGGAATAGAGCTAAAGCAAGGAATTGGGGGAGGCTCAGCTGGGTAGGGAAACAACTTGTGTAATAAGTCTATAATAAAAGAAAGTAACAGTCAGGAAGACCAAACATCTGAAAGGGAGGAAACGTTATCATCAAAGTCTTACTTTATGTCAATCTGTGGTGGAGATGTGGTTTTTACTAAGCTCCATGGATATGAACACCTTGAAATTCCTTGCAAAGTTCTATTTGTATATGATATAAATATTTTTCTGGGAGAGGTTCCTTAACTCTCATTAGATTATCAAAGGGTTCTTCGTCTCTAAAAATGGTAAGGACCCTGTGATCTCAATGTCTCCTTGTATTCTTGAATGAACTATGAAGTATGTGCTAAATGATCCCTTCTAACAATTACACTCAAGATCAGTTTATCACCTGTTCCAATCTTTCAAACAGAAAGAATGGCATTATATTTCTGATATAATAGCGTCAGTATGGTATCAAGATTGGATAAAAGTAACAACAACAAAAAAATTTGATAGACCATAGAAGGTCCAAGATGACAGATTAGGTAAACACTATGCCTCCTGCCTCCCA
Organism: Aselliscus stoliczkanus; assembly: GCA_033961575.1. Classification (NCBI taxonomy): domain Eukaryota; kingdom Metazoa; phylum Chordata; class Mammalia; order Chiroptera; family Hipposideridae; genus Aselliscus; species Aselliscus stoliczkanus. The sequence continues at coordinate 49,814,735 of CM066728.1, read as the reverse complement.
GGATCACACCAAAGTTACAAGCACATTAAAGAACAATCAACCTCAAGAATCATCTGAAGACTAGCTGAAAAGAACCATTATAACTACAAAGAAGAGGCCACATCAAGGCCAGTATGAGGGGTGTAGACACGAACAGGCTGACCCCAAACTGACAGATAGTGGTTCAACACTGGGAGGGACACCATGGTGGCAGAGATTCCCCCAGGAGAGGGAGCGTTCCCAGCCCCACACTGGGATCCCCAGCCCAGGAGTTCTGTGTTGGGAAGAGGAGTTCCCACAACATCTGGCAGTGAGAATAAGTGAGGACTCTGTTGTCCTGGTGAGGCTGAGGGTGGCTGGAAACCCAAAAGCGCTCTTAAAGGGCCTGCACACAGACCCACTTGCTTGGAAACACTCATCTGGTTTCCGGTGAAGGGGTGCCAGAGACATACTGGGAAAGACTGAGTTGTGTGGCTTAGGGGAAAGGGCTGGAGGGACAGTAGCCATTTTCAGTGTAAAGTTGGCCTCACATGTGGCCTATAGGAGGGCGCATCTTTACTATGCTTAACCCTCCCCAAAGGGCCAAATCTGAGACCACATTGGTCTAGTAAAATCAGTGTGTGTATGCCACCTTTGTAATGCCCTGCATCCTTGCACTACATAGCTAGTATTGCATCGCCCAGGGCACCCCTGGCTCCTCGGGGGCCTATTTGCCCCACAAACTGCAGAAGCCTTTTACAGCAGCAGAGGGCTTACAGCTGCCCGGGGAACTTTTCATGGGGGGAAGTGAGCCACAACTTGAGCTGCAGCCTCTCTTGGGTCGCTCTCAGGGAGTTGTGGGTCCGAGGTGAGCAGTGGCTGGTTGTGGTGTTCAGGGCTTTTTGCAAACTGGTCACAGGCCAGGTACTGGCACAGAATTGAATTTGCACTGACCTTGTAAGAACCACTGGCAGTGCCTCATGAAACTGTTGGACCCTAACCAGCAAGTTGCTACATCACCAGAGGCACCTCCATACCAGCTCAACCAGCCCGCGAATGTAAGGAGGCTCTTTTAATGGCTGAACCTTATGGGCAGCTGGCAGGTGGAAACAGGCCTAGGGAGCCCTGGGCCTTTTGGTAAGCTGTGCCAGGCCCAATACTGGTGGCCGAGGCCTTGGTTCACAGTAAGCCCACCCCCATATGCCTCTAGGTCCAGCTTAGGCAGTTATCAACCACATACAGCTTTGTAGCTCCTACCAGGGAGCCCCAGGCTGGTTACAGGCAAGGTTGAAATTTGTCAGTCTGGGAGCCCCTCCTAAGAGACACCAGAGAAAACACATCCAGAGGCTACCCTCAGACCACACCAGAGGACTACCTGCCTAGCCCCACAAGTGGCATACTCAAAGGATGGTCTCAAGAGGCAGAAGAGCTCATGGGGGTTGGATCCTCCTCTGAGGGGTCACCATACCACACAGCAGCTCATGCATTATGGGCATAGCCAATCCTCATTCAATCAGCCTGGGAATCAATCCCTCCCACTGACATGCCAAAAGCATTCAAGGCTCAACTACAACAGGAGAATACACACAACACACACAAGGGACACCCCTGGAACACACACACAGGTGATCAGGGAGATTGTGCCACTGGACCACACAGGAAACCTACTACATAGGGCCACACAGCAAAGACTGAAAGACATAGGGGATATACTTAATACATAGAGAGGCAGTCAGAATGATGAAACAAAGAAACATGTCCCAAGTAAATAAAACTAAATAAAATGGAGGCAATTAACCTACCAGGGACAGAGTTAAAAACACTGGTTATAAGAATATTTAAGGAACTTAGTGAGGATTTCAACAAAGATGGTAGGCATAAAGGAGGAATAGAAACCACAAAAAACAGTCAGAAATAAAGAACACAATAATTAAAATTAAAAATACACAAGAAGGACTCAATAGCAGATTAGATAAAGCAGAGGATCGAATCAGCGATTTAGAATGTAGCAGAACACATCCAATTGGAACAACAACAAAATCATCATCATCATCATCATCATCATCATCATCATCATCATAAAACGAAGATAGTTTAAGGTACCTTTGGAAAAACATCAAGTGTAACAACCTTCACATCACTGGTGTACCAGAAGGAGAAGAGAGGGATCAAAAGATCGAGAGCCCATTTGAAAAAATAATAACTGAAAACTTCCCTAATGTGATGGAGGAAATAGACATACAAGCCCAGGAAGTGCAGAGTCCCAAACAAATAGGTTGACACCAAGACACATTATAATTAGAATGGCAAAGGTTAAAGATAAATAGAGAACCCTAAAAGCAGCAAGAGAAAGACAACTAGTTACTTACAACAGAGCTCCCATAAAACTGTCAGTTGATTGCTCAACCTCAATTTTGCAGCTGAGAAGGGGGTGGCAGGATATATTCAAAGTGATGAATATCAATGGCCTACAACCAAGACTACTCTACCCAGCAAGGCTATCACAGAAAATTAAAGGAGAAATAGCTTCCGAGACAAGAAAAAGTTAAAGGATCATTACCACCAAGCAGTATTACAAAAAATGTTGAAAGACTTCTTTAAGTAGAAGAAAGAAAAAAAAACAATCAAAGATCAAAATATGAATAAAATGGCAATAACTGTATCCTATTGCCTATCAATACTCATTTTTAAATGTAAATGAATTAAATGCTCCAATCAAAAGACTTAGGGTAGATGAATGGAGAAGAAAATAAGACCTATGCATATGCTGTCTACAACAGACCCACCTCAGATCAAAAGACACACATAGACTGAAAGTAAAGGGATGGAAAAGGATATTTCACACAAATGTAAATGAGAAAAAAAGCTGGAGTAGCACTACTTATATCAGACAAAATAGACTTTAAAACGAAGACTATAATAAAAGACAAAGAAGGACATTACATAATAAAGGGATCAATACAACAAGAGGACATCACCCTAGTGATGCACCCTATCTATGCATCCAACATAGGAGCACCTAAATATATAAAACAAATATTGACAGATATAAGGCAGAGATCAACAGTAACACTATCATAGTAGGGGAATTTAACACCCCACTGACACCAACGTACAAATCTTCTAGACAGAAAATCAATATGGAAACAGCAGCCTTAAATTACACACTAGACCAGATGGATTTAATTGACATTATAGAGCATTTCACCCTAAAGCAGCAGAATATACATTAGTTTCAAGTACACATGGAACATCTTCCAAGATAGATCACATGTTAGGGCACAAAATAAGTCTTAATAAATTTGTGAAGACTGAAATCATATCAAGTGTTTTCTCTGACCACAATGGTATGAAATTAGATACCAATTACAAGAAAACAAAAACAAAAACTGAAAAACATGCAAACATGTGGAAGCCAAATAACATGCCACTAAGTAATGAATGGGTGAACAATGAGATCAAGGAAGAAATCAAAAGATACCTGGAGACAAAGGAAACTGAAAACACAACAATCCAAAATCTAAGGGACACAGCAAAAGCAGTCCTTGAGGGAAATTCATAGCAATGCAGGCCTACTGAAAGAAACAAGAAAAATCTCAATTGATAGTCTATCTTTACACCTAAGGGAACTGGAAAGAAAGCAAACAAGGCCCAAAGTGAGTATAAGAAAGGAAATAAATAATATCAGAGTAGAAATAAACGGAATAGAGACTAAAAAACAATACAACAGATTAATGAAACCAAGAACTGTTTTTTTTAAAAGATAAACAAAATTGATAAACCTCTAACTAAACACATCAAGAAAAAGAGAGAGAGCTCTGACCTAGATAAATAAAATCAGAAATGAAAGAGAAGTGACAAAGAACAGCACAGAAATACAAAATATTTTAAGAAAATACTATGAACAACTTTATGCACCAACAAATTAGACAATCTGGAAGAAATGGATAAATTCCTACAAGCACAGGATCTTCTAGGGATGAATCAAAAAGAAACAGAAAATCTAAACAGACTGGTTACTACCAATGAAATCGAGTCAGTAATCAACAGGTTCCCAACAAATCAAAGTCCTGGACCAGATGGCTTCACAAGTGAATTTTACCAAACATTCAAAACAGAATTAACACCTATTCTTCTCAAATTATTCCAAAAAATTCAAGAGAGGAAGGCTCTGAACCTCATTCTATGAGGCCACCATCACACTCATTTCAAAATCAGACAAAGACATTACAGTTTAATCAAGAAGTAAAAGACCTGTACTCAGAAAATTATAAGACATTGAAGAGAAAAATTAAAGAAGATACAAATAAATGGAAACATATACCATGCTCATCAATAAGAAAAAATAATATAGTAAGATGTCCATACTACCCAAAGCAATCTAGAATGGCTATCATCAATAAATCAACAAACAAGTGTTGGCGAGGATGTGGGGAAAAGGGAACCCTTGTGCATTGTTGGTGGGATTGTAGATTGGTGCAGCCACTATGCAAAACAAATTTGTGCAGCCACTATGCAAAACAGCAGCCACTATGCAAAACTCAAAAAATTAGAAATAGAATTATCTTATGGCCAGCAATTCTATTTCTGGGCATTTATCCAAAGAAATTCAAAACACTAATTTGAAAAAAATATATGCACCCCTATGTTTACTGCAGCACTATTCACAATAGCCAAGGTATGTAAACAACTGAAATGCCCATCAATAGATGATTGGATAAAGGAACTGTGGTTCATTTATACATACTGTTTATACAATGGAGTATTTCTCTGCCGTAAAAAATAAAATCTTACAATTTGCAACAACATTGATACCCCAAGAGGATATTATGCTGAGTGAAATAAGTCAGACTGAGAAAGACAAATACCACATGATCTCACTTATACGTGGAATCTAAAGAACAGAATAAATGAGTAAACTAAACAGAAATAGACTCATCGATACAGAGAACAAACTAATGGTTGCTAGATGAAGGGGGTTTTGGTGGATGGATGAGAAAGGTGAAGGGGTTAGGAAGTACAAACTGGTAGTCACAAAATAGTCATGGGGATGTGAAATACAGTATGTGGAATATAGTCAATAATGTTTAAAAACTATATGGTGTCAGGTTGGGGGGATCACTTCTTAAATTATATAAATGCCTCACCACTGTGCTGTACACTTGAAACTAATACAAAAAATATTGAATGTCAACTATAATTTAAAAAATATATACTCAAGGGATGTACAGTACAGCATAGGGAATATTATCAACGGTACTGTAATAACTATATATGGTATCAGATGGGTAGTACACTTATTGGGGTTATCATATTGTGAGGTGCATAAATGTCTAATCATTATGTTGTTTTGTACATGCAAAACTAATAAAGTATCACATATAAAAAAGTATCACTTCTAATTATCAGTAAATAAAAAAAAATCGATATCCCAGACATCAGCATCGTAAAGTTCCATGGCTTAATAGGTTATGTATAATAAAGTTACAGCTAATATAATTTGTTTTTATTCGTATGTGTATAATACTCATTTATACCTAGTAGCACTTCACAAATTTCAAAGTGAATACATATTCATTGGCATTTTATTCTGAAATAATATTGAAATGTATGCAAAACTTGTGTAATTTCTCCAATTTGCAGAGGAGGAAACTGAGGCTGCGAAACTATTTAAGGGCCATATAGAGAAAAAGTGACATGACTATGACTTGACCATGACTTTAAGTCCTGTGTCTGCCATCTGTATTACATGGGTCTATCTCTCAGTAATATATAACAATACTCTTCCATAAATGAAATCATCTGGTTAATGCCCTTTTAATGTATACAATATTTCATTAACTAGGACATATCTAACAAATGTTAAAAAAAAAAATCCAAATCCAGATCAGTAAGGAATGTTGAAATTCTAAAAATCATGCCAAGACAGAAATCAGCCATGAGAAAGACAGACTATCAACAGCATTTAAAAATTATTAATTATAGTTGTAAAATAAATGACATCTAGGATAAAAAAGAAAATTAGTATTTCTAGAAATCATCCTGATGATCTGAGAACTAGTACAAAATATTTGATTCTGTTACTTGCTGTATTTGTTTCCCCTTCTTAATTCTATCTACTTATTTATTCATAGTCTTATCACCTTAGCTTATATGCAGTCACTTTGCTATTTTCTTCACTGGATTGCATGTTCCCAGTCTGACAAAAGCTTAACTAATCCAATAAATATCAAGTTCTAAGAACAGATTAAAAAATATATCATCTGTATACAGGCTCATCTTATTATTAAAATTTTTGATCGGGTTGAAATTGACAGGAAAAACACCCATCTATTATTTTTCTTTCATCCAGTAAGAGTAAAATTTTATACATTAAGTAACTGTAACAAGATAGGAGAGCTGAAGCTGAGTGTCTGGTGAGATGAAGACCAGGGGACCAGCAGGGTGGCGTGGGAGGGCCAGTAAGCAGCAGCTACCTTTCCTCCCTTCCACGGGCACTACGGCCCCTCCACAGGGCTGACATCATCTCTCCCCTGAAATCGCGTCCGCCTTTGCTGTCCACCTAACTTACCATGCTTTCTCCAAGGCCCTCAAGTGATGTCCCTGCCTACTGTCTTCACAAGTACCCAGCTGAATCCTAATACTTCACCTGGAAAGTTCCCTAATACTCTTTTTGTATCTACAAGCTGTTGTCACTTTTCCCTGGGCTGCATTTCTTCTAGAACTCTACCATGAACTACTTTTAGCAAAGGAAAACACAAACACCCTTTTTATTTCCATGAAATTAAATCAATAAGTTGCCACCTGTTTGTCTTAGCTCAGGAAGTGAGCTTTGAATGCAGGGAGACGTTGATGTTGTAGGGATGCTCTGCCAGGAAGTCTTTGGAAGTAGTTTTATATCTCTAGTTGGGGGCCTTGGGTTTTGGAAATTATGAATCCGACCGATTATTAGGGTCAATACTCCTAACCTAAAGAAGGAGCAAACCCTAAATTGGGTTACCTTAATCCTAACCTAAAAGAAATGGATCATTTTATTTTCCCTTATTTAATGGCCCAGCAGCCACGGCCCTCAGAATAAATAGGTCTTGTATTTTCGAGTCCAAGGGGCCCTCCTGAAAGAAGCCACTGTGGGTTGGAGTAGGGATGTATACATGTACATGCAGGCTCATATTTTTACTCGCATATATAATATGTTTTAAACATGTTTTTGAGGGAAATGTTTTAAAGTCTTTCATCAGCAAAAGCCAGTACTGTCTTTTAAAATTCTGACATGTGTTACACATATGCTCTGTGAGGCTTACAGCATGTGAGTCAGTTGTACAGGAAAGAATATTCTGAAAGAAAATCAAATAATGCACGTTTCTTTAAGATTAGGATCTGACACTAGTGTACGTTTATAAATCTGAGGATCATTACTACTGTATGAGCATGAATGAATCATCACTCTGGTTAATAGTACGGTTGAGGTTTGAGATGTCTTTTTGAAACATATATACATGTATATAAATAGATTAGCTCCCTCTAGAGCTCCTTGAGTTAAGATTTCAGATTAAGTTATTTCAGAGGTTTGAAAAGTATGAAAAGCTGATATCTTTTCACATTTTTGTTATAGAGATAATTATACTCAAGTGCTTCTACTTGAATGTAGTGTTGATGGGGTTTGATAAACTATATTTTACCCCAAACCTCTCCCATAACTTTACATTTCTGCCTGTACATCCCCTAGCATATGGCCCACTGCCCTGTGTGCTATCAGTCCTACTGGGTTAAAAATGTATCCTGGGTGAAGACGACTCATTAGCTGACACTGGGTTTGGTAGAGTCTTTTCTGTTAATGTCTTCCTGAAGATTCTTTTGCACAAGTTAATACCAGTGGCATGATACTTCCAGGACAAATATCATCTTTGCTGCAACATTCAAACCTTCGTTCTATCAGCCAAGGCTCTTGAAATATCTTTAGTGATTACAACTGAAATACACTGTAGATGAACTATGAAGATTAAACTGCCCAGCAGGAAATTCAGACAACTAGGACACTGAGCTCTTATATGCTACTCACAGTTCTGTATTATATATATATACATATATATGAATATATATATGTATATATACATATATATTCATATATATATATATATATATGAAATTAGAAGCCTTCAAGTAAGCAGTCTTCGTAAGGAGTGAGGTGGTTAGGTTGAAGGACTTTGGAGTCAGAATCCCTGGGTTCAAGTCCCTGCTCAGCCACATCTGGTAATAATACCTTGAGTGAATTATTTGAACATTTTGTGTCTCAATTTTATCACAGGTAAAAAGAAGATGATAAATACACCCAACTCATAGAGTTATTGTGAGATGAAATGAATTAAATATAAAACAACTAGCAGAGCACCTGGCACACAGTACACAGTTAAAATAGATGATCTCACAAAAACACAATGCAAACTACCCTACTATGCAAAAACACAATTACACAAACTCGTATGTGTAAACTAGTGCATTCTCCTTTCTCAGTGTAGAAGGCAACAGAAGCTTAACTTAGAGTGCATTTAATGATAAACATTATTTTTTGAAAAGCCATAGGTCAATAAAGAAAATAATTATGAAAGGCTGCTTTATCCTTAGAGTATGTGGTTCAATACTTCTAAAACCACCTGGCCGAGGAGTAGAAACAGGTGATCACTGTGTCTGCTTAAAATCCTGTAATCAGAATACTAGACCAGTAATAGCACCATGCACTTCAAAATTAAATCAGAATTGGTGAAGCCATACTGTGGCAGCTCCACATTCCTGCCACCAGTGAACCCTTTCAGAATTACTTGGGCCAACAACAAAGCACGATGCCACGGCTGGGCGAAGCTGTGCCAAGCTGGAAGAGAGTCCCTTTACTGCTTTGTTTTTTTAACATAGTGGGAGTGTAGCTGAATGTGTTTTTTAAAAGATAATCACAGATATATAAAGTATGTCCAGAGGAAGGCAGTAGAGTGTTGTAGTTAAAAGGATGCATAGGCTTTGGAAGTAGATGTCCTTAAATTTTACTTTGGGTTAATCATTATAAGAATAGTTGTCACCTTATAGAGTTGCTGAAGGATAAATGAGATAAGGCATGTAAGCAATCAATACTGTCAGCTACTATTATTATTACCTTGACATGCATTTCTAATTTCTAAAATGTAGCCTTCCTTTTAGATATGGTATCTATGTACTCTTCAGTGACATCAACATTTATGCTGATAGGGGAGCAGTTATGAAGTGTCATACAACTACGACACCCACTCCCACCTCCTTGATTATGTAAAGTGATTTGGGCTTGCTTAAATGTTTTTAAAGGAAATAGGCATAAAGAGGATGACCATACATTCCGGTCAGCCCAGGACAGTTCTGGTTTATGCTTATTGACGTGGAGTAATTACTAATAATGTCCTCTTTCACTCTTAAAAGTGCTCTGGTTTGCATGATAAATTATATGGTCACTGTGCGTGCAAATACAGCACAGAAGTTAGAGGTTACTTTAGCGAATGGGTACACCTTATAAAGTTTCAGCATGCTCAATGCTAGGGGTTTAATCATATACTCCAAACCTATATAGTTATCACAATAAAGATAACCATGTAGGAAAACATATAAGAAATATTTCCCAAAGTTCTTAAGTTCAAACTTAAGGGCACGCCTTTGTGCTGTGCTGCGTCCCTCCCAGATGGACACGCAGCCTCACACCCTGGGTACGTAAACACGGCCAGCTGGAGCTCCACTGTAGCAACAGGATAAGACAACATTCTCTCTTCCTGTGCTTTGAAGTCCTAGCTTCAATTCTTACAACCTTTGTCTAATTTCAGGAAGGAAAGGGCTCTCCACAGGCAAGAACCCCAAGGGATAGGGTATGTAAACTGAAACTTCTGGGTCACATGCATTTATGAAGATAAGCCTCCAGCCACCAGTTAGGGAATGGCAAGTTATGATTTATTATTGCAGGCAGCCAGAAGAGAGCAGTAATAACTTCCTTTTCCTTTCCTGCCTAGACCATGCTGCCACGTGCAAGCTCCTTCAACAACAAAAAAGCATGTGTAAGGTAGGCTTAAAAGAAAAAAAAAAAAAGTAAGTGATTGACAATTTGGGAGTTGGGAAAGAAGACCAATGCTTTACAAAAATACTTGATTAGAGAAAAAAGGCAACAGTTTGAAAAACTTACTCTACCTATCAAGAAAACAGCAAGTTAATTGTAAAGAAAAAAATAAGAGGTCACATATTAAGAAAACTGTGTAATAAGTCAGTCAGAGAAAGACAAATATCATATGATCTCACTTGTATGTGGAATCTAAAGAACTGAATAAACGAGCAATGTAAACAGAAATAGTCTTAGAGACACAAAGGAAAAACTGATGAGGGCTACATGGGATGGGGGTGAGCCTGAGGCAGAAGGGGAAGGGATGAGGCAACATAAATTGGTAACTACAATATTACCACAGGGATAGAAGAGACAGTTTAGGGAATATAATCAATAATGTTGTAAATATTTTTTTAGGGGACCAGATGGACTCATGTCTTGTCAGGGAGACCACTTCATCGACGGTGTAGTGGCCTGACCACTGCACTGTACATCTGAAGCTGCCACTGAATAATATTATATGTCGATTATAATTTAACACATATATAGTCATGGGATGTGGAGTATAGTGTGGGATGGAGTCAGTGAAATTGTAATAGATATGTATGATATCAGGGGTGAGGGGGCAGGGGAGAAGGGAGAGGGGAGTCACTTTGTGAGGGGTGAAAAAAATAACTATTGCATAGATCTGTAACTATTAATAATAATAAAAATAATACAAAAAAAAACAGTGTAAAGGTTTACTGAGGTTACGGATTTGATGAAAAGGTTTTATTAGGTAGGAAGACTGACCTATAAGTAGGCAAGATATTACAGAACACAGATTTGAAAATTATAATGAGTATTTATGAAGTGGATACAATATAAAAGTAAAAGAAAGGACTAAACATTGCCAGTCCAAAAAACTAAGGCGGAGTTAGTAAAGGAGATGTTTAAATGGTGACAATACATGGTCTAATGGAAAAATGAGGAACTTATTAAAACTTTATAAATGTACTATATACCAAGAAATATTTCTGATGCAAATAAGTAGTAAGCATGTTCACAACACTCAGTTTAAAAATCTCTAATGAGCCTTTATTAATTGGTAGATACTAAAAATACTGTGGTGTATACATGGAGAATTGTCAATCATTGAATGGTTTAAAAACTTGTGGCAAACTATTTCATTAGGTTTGGTAGGGACAGGCATAAATATTCAGCCTGGAGAATGTTAATATACTAAATTTTAAAGCATACCATTTTCTTTTGGTCTGGGAAAAAGAAAGGTAAAGGGATAAGATTTCCTGCCACAAAGATATATAGTAGATAACCAGAGTATAGGAGATTATTTTATTTAATAAATTTCTCTTAGAAATCTTTAATTTGGTGTGAAATGATGGCTATGTTGATTAGCTTGACTGTGGTAATATACAGATATCACAGTCATCAGGTTGTGCACTTATATATATATACAATTTTAACTGTCCATTATACCTCACTAAAGTCGGAAAAAAAACTTTACATTGAATTTCCACATAGATGTTTGGTGTGTTTGAAATTTTACTAAAGTTTTCAAAGTTATTCTATAAATTTAATAATATTCTTATAAAAAAAATTCAGGTTCCAATTACCTGTATTGTTTTCAATTTATTTTAAAGACTGTATATTCTTTTATCTGGCATAAACAGAGAAAGCATTATTTTAATTTATGAAGTGTTCTAGGTAATACATTATTACTATAACGTTGAGGAAGACATGATTTCTGACCCTCTGGAAGAACTCACAATTTAGGACGGAAGGCAGGTGCAGATAAGTTCTGTGGAGACCTTTAGTATTCTGAGTACGTATTTATTTATTTATTTAAGATTTTATTGGGGAATTGGGGGAGGGGAACAGACAAGGTGCTGTTCTTTTATTCTTCAGTCTAGTTGCAGAGGACGTTGCTTCACTGGCCCATGTTGGAATCGTCATTGCGCTCTTCCTGGATGAGGCAGATCGGTCGCCGGCCTCTGGATGGTCGCTGACCGTGGCTATTGGCAGCTCACGCTGGCTGCCGGCCGCTCACGCTGGCTGCCGGCCACTCAGTGTAGCCTATGGCAGCCCACTGCAGCAGGGGCTGCAGCCCAGCTCCAGGTGGAGCTGTTGTTAGCTGTAGAGGGAAGTGTCACTGGCCCTCATATGTGGGATCCGAACCAGGGTCACTAGGCCCTCATATGTGGGATCCGAACCAGGGTCGCTGGCATCCCAAGCCAGCTCTTAACCAATGCGCCACTTGGCTGGCCCTGATTTGATTTTCTGAATTTTAAATGCAATGTATGTCAGACAAAGCAAGATACCCTGTGATTTCAAAACTGAATGCACCAGGTACAAAATAACTCCAAACTTCAAATAAAGTATGCAATCATCATACTACTGTGTGCCATGCTAAACTCAAACCTGGTGGTGGTGGTGGTAGGGAAAAGGAAGGGACAGCATGGGCAGAGAAGTTTCACTATAAAAATAGCTAGGTTAGTTTTTCAAATCTGTCTTTACTCCCTATGATATAAAGAAAATAGACTGTGCTATATAAATTTGGGCAATAAAGACATTTGAGATTTTGATTCTTTGCCAGATCTTAGTTACTCTGCGCCTTCAGGTGTTTGAGTTTTTGCCTCTAGAAATGTAGGGTAATATTAATTTGATCATATTTCTTCAAATGTAGGCTCAGGCTTATGCAGACATGGTGTGTCACGGATCTAATCTACATATGTTGGAAGGGGGTGTCTTACTTTTAGGTTCTAGTGCAGGGATTGACCTATTGATACAGTAAAGTAAGACAGCCTAAATGTTCTTAAAACAGGATGTGTTCATAAATTGTGGGTTATGGACTTGCGAAATGCCGGGGAGAGGTTGACAGGCATTTTTATTTATTTTTTATTTTTGTGGTTTTATTTATTTATTTATTATTAGTTTCAGGTGTACAACACAGTGCAATAGTTATACATTTTACCCCTCAAAGTGACAACCCCCACCCCCAATTCGCCACCCCACACCCCCCCCCATATAATATATATCTATTACTCTTCCAATGGGAAAGTGACATCATTATACTACGCATTAGTCACATGCTTCCCACATTGTTTGAAAATACTTGAACAAGGATCTCCAGGAGGCTCTTCTACCTAGAAATTTAGGCTAAATACCCAGAGTGTGTGAGCCTGCTTAAAACAGTCACATGAATACTGCTGCTGGAAGAAATTTCTATTTAACTACTTATAAGAGCTGTTTAAATGCACACTCTATTGATCAACAAATACAGAACAATCCTTTAAGTTGGAATTTTAAGTACGATTCTGCTTATTTGTTGTAGTCGTTTTTCTTATGAAAGTACATCTCGCATTTTCAAGATGATGCCGAAAATCTGTGGGAGTAAGTGGTTTGAAATAACGTTCATTTGAAAGAGGACATTTCGGGATTGTTACTTACTACTAAAAACCATATAAACACTGGATGGAAAAAAGACGGGGTTGGAATGAAGGTAGCTATTTATACCACTATGTATAAGGCTGTATCTTCATTTCCCAGAGAGAGAACATGTCCGCATGCTACACGTACTATGAGAGCACTTCTGAGCTCATATACTCATGAACCGTAAACAGTCACTACACACTAAGTGTCCTCCATCAATGGCCACTGCCATGGAAGACACTGGAGTAGCACTTCAATCACTACCAGGAAGAGGAGAACCCTGACACCTGTCAACAGACATCTGATGACAGCTCTGATGCAAGATGGCACTGAAAAATTTACACGGGGGAAGGGTTTATGTGTGAGTGCAGAATTATTCTCCAGGCTATTTTTTAAAAATTCCATTTTCCTTCATGTGTCTGTTCATTAGCACTTCTTTGGGGGGATATTCCACTAGTTGAGTCAATGATTGAAAGTCTTTATTCCACTATCATTAAATATTGTTTCAGTTTCATGAGTATAAAATAATCCACACAGCAAGAATCTAAAATAAATATACTTAGAAGCACAGTACAGGATGTTTAATAAGCATCACTATTTATTATGGTAGGAAGCAGAATTTTTGTTATATCACACCTTTTGTTAAGTAGCCAATTTAGCCAATATGAAATCCTATAAAATGGCAAAGATATAAAAAAGAGTCAGTAGTTCACTAATTTAGAAAGTCAATTATATGTCACTGTTTCATATCAGGTTAATTACTTCATTTACATTTTGGAATTTTAAAGTAGTGCATGAAAGGTGACAGATTGACAGCACTGCAGACTGAAATTCATACACTAATTTTCCTGAGTGTTAATAATATAAAAGGCAATATATAAAACAGAATTACACATATGTTTTACCTAATGAGATTATAAATGAGAGAGAAACATGGTACAGAAATGGGAGAACTACGGCGATGCTTTCAGCAAAACTGGACTGAAAAGGTAAGGCAAAAGGGAAGAGGTAAATTGGTAGATAGTTTCTATGTTGTTCTCCCAGGCATATATGTATGAAAGAATGGAGGTCAAATATCAACAAAACTTAATGTATCTGGAGGGAAGAGAGTGAATGACATTCAAGAGATGTTGTAAGTAAAAATGTTGTGTGAAAAAGCGACGAAGTGACTCCTTGTGAGGAAAGTTATCGTAATCAGGAGTATAATAAGAGGGAGAAAAGGGAAGGTACTACTATAGACAAAGCACAAAAGAAGACACACACAGGAATGTGGAACAAATGTTGAATTTCTGTAGTTCTGATCCTAACTCACTTTCACAAGAACGTAACCTGTCACTTCTTACCGTGGGTGTCATGATGAAATCTACCATACTACTTTCTGTCACTAAGTTGTCAGGAAAAGCAAAGCTTCCCTAAGTCTCTCTCTTCCCACACAACCGCCAGCACGTACTATGATCTACGTATGAGTCTCTTTCCTCCTCAAACAGAAGGGACAATAAACTCATTGCTGAATTTCTCTGTACTTGAATTAAATGTTTCTAGGAGTTAATTTGATATGGATGCCGCTTTTCATTTCTGGAGAAGTGGGTGAGCTGGACCCTAATGTCTTAAAACTTACATTCTAATAGTCATGAACGCAATGCAATTATATCTCTTGTGGTCTTTTACATAAAAGAATAAATTTAAAAATAGCATCATGGTTTACTAAAACCAGTTCAAATATTAGTTAGTACTGATATGACTCTACCTATACCATAGAAGAAAAGAATGAAAAGTCGTCAGGGATATTAGAAATTAGTCAAGTTCCTTTTGGTGCAGATGAGAAAAGAGGTGAAATGCCTTAGATGTCACTTCTAGTTTCAACAGATATGGGATAAACCCAGCTGTGACTCCGAGTTCCACAACTGGTAACGCACCTCTTTTACTCTCTACCTGCGCATACCGCCTAAAAGTGCATATACTATTAGTTCCCTGATGATGTGCCCCCAGTGCTTTGCTTCCTGGTAAAGGCACTGGCTCCAAAGTGACATACTGTTATTCAAGTTTTGGGGTTGACAGGCCACCAAGGTGGTTTGCACACATAAGCTGCTTTAATTCTGTGGACAAAAATGGCTGCTGTTTTGTTCTTTTTCTGATCAATTTGGCAGGTAAAGCCAGTCAAACTGGTTTCTTCATGTAGACACTGCCTTAACTATGGAAATGAATGTGGAAACATTCATCTTTGTCAGAAATTATGTCAAATTATTCAAATTTATTGGTGAATTACAGCGAACATCCCAGCTGATGAACATCTCAGTCATATGTTTTTTAGAGAACACTTATGGTTCTGAAAAGATAACATTACAATGAGCTTTCCCATTCTGAAGCAAAGATGTTTGGAGAGAAGATGGGGTCTGTTATTCAAGATAATAATTGATTTTAATCATAAAAAGTTCCGAAGAAGTCCAACACTATAAGTATTAAAACGTATCCATTCAGATAGCATTGCTCTTGGTTTTCCTCTCCTTGTTACGGTCTTCCTTCAAGGCCCTTCGGAAGCGTCTCTAAGACTTTCTGTCCGTTTCCATCTTTTCCATAGACACTCTGCGGCCTTCACATTAACACTGCTTCTCTGGCTTGAGGTAACAAACGATTAGCTACAGCACAGTGGTGTGATGTTCATGTTTTTCTTCGCTGTACTACACCCAGCCGATGTCTCAAAAATTAATGCAAGTATATTAGGATCTGAAATTCACTTTTTATAGCCAAAAGCAACATCCTGCTAGGAGGAGAAAAACCTATTATACATGGGCTGGAATCTGATTGCTTGTAGATGGTGAATACCAGGAAAATAACATTTCAAATTATAAAATGCTGAATATAACAGAAACTGCCCCATACTGATTAAGCAGTGTTTTGTTTATGAACTGATAAGGTCTAACTAGGTGGCACCTATTTTTATGGTGACAGATGTGTTACTAAAGATGAGAGATGAACCTATATTAGCTAATGCTCTCATGATATTATGTAGAAATAATTAGAAAATGAAAAATACTTGTAAAAAAAATAGACAACATTTCTCTCTGAACCATGTATTAACATTGAAAGTTTTTTTCTAAGACATTATATAAACAAGTCATTCTTAATATATTTAAATGTATATGTTATTCAATAAATTCCAAGAAATCACTCTGGAAAATTAGAAGAGAAAAAAAAATCAACCCAGAATAGTGCACATACCCATATCTCTTTGAAAAAAATTTGTTAAGTTTCTCATTAAAACACCCATTCAATGAAAACCAATGTAGGGTACCACAAAGCAGAGGTATTTTACAGGTTTTATTTAAAACCGTCCATGTGCCTATGATCAGATATTTTACTGGTATTCAGACCAAGCTTCACTATACTAGCAATATTTTTTGGTCAGGATGTAAAACATATGCCATGAAAACTTTAAATTGTGTAAAAATACTTTATCCCAATTACCCATGTTAAAAATCAATATTTTTAGGTAATAAAAAGAAGGCATGATTTAGCTGCATATTTTCATATATATAACATACGGCTACAACTCTAGAGGAGAATATGCAATTTTAACAGTTCTCTCATGGATCTGATTAATTAGGAGAACAGGGAAAAATAGTTTCCTATGTTCTACAGGCTACTGAATGCTTTCCACCTTTGGCGGTGGCGAGGAGGCAGGAAAAGAGCAGGGAGAGAGTTTTATTTTTAAAATAATATAACAAAACTATTGATGTCCTTAGAGACCAACAGATAGTCCCTTATCTTGAAACATGAGCATTTAGGCCTAGAATGGACATTAAGAGTCTAAAACTGAAAAGAACAAATCTTTGTATTTTTAAGAAGATCAAACTATCATTGTCAACTGAAAAAGTTTCATTATGTAGTGACTTTATTATCAACTAGTAGCCCCAGCTCTAACCTATAAAAACAGTTATGAATGGTTGCATATCCATTTTTCTCTACTCATTTTTAAGTGATCAGTTGAAAGTGAAGATTAAACGCAGTCTTTCAAATAGTTTAGAAGAACTGCCAGTCACTTCTGAACTAAGTACATGGTTAAAAATTACAAACAGGATCACTGAAATTTATATAAGCCAAAAGGTACCAATGATTGCTACTTTTGCTTGTCATCTTATCCTTTGCTTAGCTTTTTCTTGACCTTTATCCAAATGAATCACACTAACTTTTGAATGCTTTCTCTCACTTGATTTCTAAAGCTGTTCATCACACTTGCTGGCTAGAAGCACAGCTGGCAAGGGATCTAAACCTCATCACTGGGCAAACTTGCCCTTCTGGTTTTGCCAAGAGTGACATTTCCAATGGAAAAAAAAAGTTACTGTATGGGACACTGGATACTGTATTTGTGAGAACCAATAACGCCACCCCCTTTGTTAGCACTACTTATAGCCATTAAAAATAAAACCAAAAATAATGAAGAAATAACCTAGAGTTCTCTAAATCCAATTGTTAATTAAAGTAAGAGCACAGAAATCAGCTGAGTATTTTTACTCATTTTCTGAAGAAAGATGCAATTGAGGATAAGCAGTGCCCCCTAGTGTCAATAACCACAGACAATGAAAGGTAAGGAAAGTTGCTAATTTTAACGGAATCTAAATTATTAAAAATAAATGTAATAAATTATAAATCCATTGTTATTCAAATTTAAAATTCTGCATGTATATAAGGTCACATCACATATCCATTTAAGACTGATTTGCTCAGGAATGCATGCTCACACTCACATACTCACACACACACACACACACACACACACACACACACACTCTCACAAACATACACTATGCAGAATGACATGGCCAAGATGTCTTTAATGTTCCAGGCAGCTCAGAAAAAAATATTCCACCCAGCACAGCAGGCCATGCATGAAGCGGGTGTCAGCAAGCCTAGCAGAATCACTCACTGTGAAGACGTTTAATAGGAATTGCTGAATACACAATACAGGCAGCATGGCCTGCACGGCTAAAGTGGAATGGCCAGAATAGAGTCCGAAGGTTTCAAACCCATCCGAAACTGTAATTAAACCTGTAAGGAGTGTTTAAACATTTTTCTCATTTTTGTTGGTAATAGATTAGCATATTTAGCCTTTATTAAAGAATGATTCTGAAAACACTGTAACTTTTACTGCGCATATTCTGGATCCTAAATTTTAAATAGAAATAAAATACACATCTGTCTTTAAGAGAAAATGCAATACAAAAAATTCAAATATTAAAAAATATTACATGTACTTTATGAAATTTAAGTTGGGAAATTTTTCTGATATAATCTAGGAGAAAACTTAGAAGTTATTTATAAGCATGAATGAGGCTTCTATAGAGTGACATATGACAAAGAGGTACAGTTAGCTTCTGTCTAGGTCACTAATTTGTAATAGCAATTTCTATCACAGAACCCATAAATGGAGGCAAAAGAAAGAACAACCGAATAAAAAAAAAAATCCACTAAATAAAAATGATAAACAAGAAGGAAAGAAAAAAGGCCAGGGGGACTAGATGTATATGTCTCAAAGAAATTACTAATGAAAAACAAATTAATAGAAAGACTATTGCCTAATTTTATTTGCATAAAAGTACAAGGGGAAAAAAAGGAGTTCAAGCCTATCTAAACATGCATTTATATAGGAAACTTTTGAACTACTTTTCGACATAAACCAATAATGCATGTACTGCTAGTTTTACATTTTAAAAAGGAAGAAACACAATTAGATTTTATAAAAACATTCCAATGTTCACTTATATTGAACCTTCTTTAAAATGAGGATGGTGCAAATGCAACAGTTTAGTAGGCATAAAACAATGTCCAAAGAAATGATAAATTAGATAGGTATTTAGGACCTTTACAGTAATTTCTGGCTGCTGACACTTCAACGATTTAAATTTAGAAAAAAGTTCTACAATGCCCATTATTGTCTTTTTTTTTTCTTTTTTAAAATAAGTTTAACTTGGGCAGGGCTCTTTAAATCTCTGATGATTAAAGAACAATCTTCTTACTTGTCACAGTATTTAGGTAATGTTAATAAGGATATAAATGCAGATGACATATTTATGTTCACATTAATTGTATTAATATCTATTTTGTTCAAAAAGTATGAGTTATTTCTCACAAAAATTTCCACACAGGAAATGGAATTTTAATCTATATCAGTAAAAATAGGTACTTGCTTAGTCAGTTATGTGACAGTGAAAAATTAAAATTGTGTGTCTAATTGTGAGCACAGAGGCCTGACGTTTTTCTTGGTAGAACACTTGTACAACATGCTATTGCAACTGGCATTAAATATCAAGTAATTTCCTGTAAGTCTTCAAGAGGCAAAAACATTATTTATAGGAAATTGTGTTCTTTTAGCTCTTACAAAATTTTGTTTTCAGGGATACTTACAGCTTCACGTTTAATTCAACTATAGAATATCTGGTAATTACTAGCTATTAATGTAGGCATAAAGTGATATGAAATTTTCAACCCCATGCCAGAACTCACCTACATTACTTCCCAAAAGAACCAAGAAAAGGAGAGAGATATAAGTGCTAACGACTAAGAGATAACGGAACACCGTTAAGAAAAGCTTCTATTTTTAGACATAAAAAATTAAGAATTTTTTAGACTTAACTCAGAACATTTCTATATATGTTGATTTTGGGGACATATGAATAAATGTCCAGAGTCAGGCTTTTTTGTTTTAGAAAAAAGAAAAGGTAAGCAGGTCCATGCCTGTTGCATGAAAACAATGCTGGGTTAGAAGTATGAAGACTGTGAAGCTAGGTTTGTACACAGCCAGGCAGAAATAGTGACTAAAAGCTATTATTATTTCTACAAGGTTAAAATAAATGGAAAAGGTTCGTAACCTATGCACTCTATTATCAGCATTAACATGCCCATGATTACATTTGATTCCTTTTTATAGGAGCTCAGATAAAAGAGTTTGGAAATGTATGTATATAGATACTAACACAAAGACAAAATTTTAAAATGTGAGCTTTTAGTTTTAACTTCTTAAAGCCCACATAAAGATGTTCAAATACAAATTTTCTTTTGCACATGACCTCTAAACAACTACAAGCCAGAAAAATTATTGTAGTGATTAGAGGCAGAACAAGAGTATAAA
Organism: Aselliscus stoliczkanus; assembly: GCA_033961575.1. Taxonomy (NCBI): domain Eukaryota; kingdom Metazoa; phylum Chordata; class Mammalia; order Chiroptera; family Hipposideridae; genus Aselliscus; species Aselliscus stoliczkanus. Next base: position 49,794,120 of record CM066728.1, on the reverse strand, counting down.
AGATAATTTTAAAAGAAGTTATTTCCTTAACATATGTATAGACATTTGAGTAACCAGCAAGTAAATATCTTTTCATGCATATGATATCTGTAAAGATTACTCAGTAAGAGTTTCCACATATTTAAACACTCATACATATGTATCAAATAATTGAGCATAATAAATTTTTAATCAACAACTCTCATTATACGAAAACATTTTCTTCAAGATGATAAAACAAAACTGTACTATACTTTCAGGAATGATTCAATATTATTAAAAGTTAAAAAGAACAAATAGAGTACAAAGCAAATATTAGTCTTTTGACATTATTTCTTTAGCCACAAGTATTTTAATATCATTTAGAGCTGCTCATTTTTGCCAACAATGGTAGTTGGTTGTTAACCAATATATATAGTACTTGCTTATTAACCAATATATATTGTTCATTTATATTATCTTGGGGCAGGAGTGAGGAAAAGTAAGAGAAAGGTAGTAAAGCATTATTTTATTCAGAAATTATATAATCTTTTATTAATCTATTTTATTCTTCAGAAAAGTAATGCTTCTGCATAAAGCAAAGCATATTGTATTTTACTGATGTTTTATATATTTTATCTTGAAAAATGTGTAACCTTTACATATAATGTAAATTAAAAATCATAATTACAGTTAAAACGTAAGTTTTAAGCAACTAGAGTCATGTAATAATATCCACACAGAGCTACAGGAAATTCACAAGCACATCATTCACGGTGAGATATCAAATTTTATTTCATTAAACAAACAAAAAACACATTTTTTTGAGATTTTATGAAGAGATGCATTTTAAATACATAATTAATGATTAATGATTTTTACTACAAAATTATTGTGATGTTTTTATAAATGTTCAGACTCACAATATGCTACACTGGAAACAACCTGAAATTACCAATAAATATATGATGCTTTGTCAAAGGGAAATAATAATAAGGGGGCTGAAACCATTGTATCCTTCCTTCCATGATTTAAAAAATATTATTCCTATATTTGAAAACCCATTAGCTTGAAGACTTTTTGCAATCCCTTGCTTCTTCATTAGATGTGGGGAAGTAATGAATTTCATCTGGACAACTTTTGACCAGATATTTCACTGTCTTTATGTTTCCCAGTATCTTACAGTAAAATCCTCCAGTTTTCCCAGAAATGTTTTACAAACAGTCTGACTACAGTAACATACTTCAGACTTAGACCTCCACACTTTGCATGGCGGAGTCTGGAGAACTTTTCTAGTCTGAAGTCCTGGGTATGACCTGAGCAGTAATAAGAAGAGTTGGCATTATACTATAATTATACAGAGGCCAAGCTCCTTTTTTCTCCCCACCAAAAAAACTGAATTTTATTTTTTCAATTTGGGTCCATACAAGAAGCTGATTATGTAGTGTAAATTTAGGGGAAGAAATACAGCAATCGTGACTAAATTATACAAACGAAAGTCTGACTAGCTCAAGTGTGTATTTATACCTATTTGTAGTTGCTCATGGTCACTTGTATTTGGGGTTGTCATTCAATCCTATAAGGACTTTTCAATGGATCTCCTGTAGCACCATACACTTATTGGTTGTATGCAGTCAATGGTTCTTCCACATAGTTAAGCAAAAGCACTTCCCAGCATCTGAATTAGCTTGTTTGATCATGGGTTGCTGTGAAATACAGACTCTTCTGACTTCTGAGGTAAAAGAGCTCTCTTCCACTCTTGAGATTATTTTGCATCTACCAGGAGCTTAAGATATATACTCATTCATTCAGATATGCAAATTTAACCACCAGAGACAACTAAAAATTATCAAGATAATGTATGTTTCATTTTAGCAGGAAAAAAATGTGCAAACACTATACAATTCCACTTCAGAGAGCTATACTTGCACCAAGTTGAGATGCACTGAACAAAAGTTGCAATGTAATATCCATGATTCCACAGAAATGGATTCAGCTTTGAAGAGCTATTTTGAAGTACCCAAAGAGGTTTTTCATTTCAACACTTTCCTATGATTTTTTCATTGGTATTTTCACAAACTACCAAAATTACATTCATTCTTCAGGAAATAAACATCAATATTTCATAAATACTTTCATATTTACATACAAATATGATTAGCAATTTTACACAGTCTAGTTAAGCTACTTTTGCCAATATATTTTCTAATATGTTATTTATATTAATAATAACTGTTTACTGACACTTCCACTTGCTGAATAAATTTCATATAACTAATGTATATACCTCATTAAGGGCCGGCCGAGTGGCACGGTGGTTAAGCACTGGCTTGGAAAGCCAGCGGCCCCGGTTCAGGTCCCACATATGAATGAAGACCAGTGTACACTGCCCTCAAAAAAAAAAAAAAAGAGTATACCTCATTAATACTATAGCTTTTAGAGGACATCTTTAAAATAGCAAATGGCATTATCTAACAACTTGAAAATATTAGCCTTTGCATAATATATATTTAATTCACTCCAGGTTTAATTTTAAACCATGAATTCTAGCATTTCTGAAACAAACGAAAGTAATATGATCCCTAATATTCTACTATCAAATTTTACAGAAAAGATTAAAGTAGAAAAAGGAGTCTGTGGCTTATGACATACTGAGTGATGCCACAGTGATACCACTGAGTGAAATAATTAAAGTGATGTTTTTCTGTTAAATTTAATTTCTATACTTTAACAATATTCAGAAATAGTGACCAATTAATGAAAATAAAACAGCATATATGAAAATTTCCTGACTTGGAGTAAGTGTTACTAAAAATGATTTCTGAAACCATTAGGGAATTGTCGTAGTTGAGTTTAATTACCAACAGCACAATAATCAAATTCAGCCATGACACGTTTCTAAATCTTTGCCAAAAGTAATCCTTCTTATAAATTCACATAGGCTTTGACGAAACAGCAAGCTGGTCGGGAGGAGGATATCACCCTGCATCTTAACGGAAGCCTACTTTTGTCTCACCTGTTCCTCACTAAAGACGTAGGGAATAGGTTGGGGGTAATAGGCATTTTCTTGATAATTAGTTGTGTAGGCAAATATGTTCTTTGGCAGACAATATAAATGTTGATTTAAGGACCAGCCAATAGAGTGCCAAACTGCAAAACATGCATTGCTCAATTTCTTGCAGATTTGGTTGAAGACTGAATCCTAAAACTCAGGTTTCCATTGTCACCAAATAATACTTTCCCACAAAATTTTTTATATAATGAAATACATTTTATCCATACTTTGTATGTAGCTGCTTAATAACTTCTATAGTTGATGAGTTCATACTTGTTCCCATTAACATTACTAATAATGATGAAGAGTAACAGGCAAGTCATTCTGGACCTTTGTTTCATAATGAAACTAATAAGACTTTTACTTGCCTAAACACACAGCAGTACATGTCCCACTGAAACTGAGGAATCTATAAAGCTAGTAAAGATAAGTGGTAACCTATCACAAACACCAGTAAATTTTCATTTATGTCTAGGTTTAAGATATAATCTTTTAAGCTGGAAGCAAGATACACTGTTTTAAAAACAAAACAGCACCAGTTAAGTGGCATCTACAGTGGTTATTTTCTTTAATGTATCTTTTTCAATTATAATCTAGTCTATAGTGCACTCAAACTGCAGACATATCAAAATTAGGAAAGAAAAAATAAAAGAAAAAGAAATACTTAGTCTTGCAAAAAGAGCCTATACTCAAAGGAACATCTGAATAAAATTGAGACATCTGCAGTTAAGTTTTACCTTCTCCCTAGAATGTTTGAGATGAACTCAGTATAACACTGTCTTCCAAGAAAAGACAAAGTGATCAATGCAAGAACACATCAGGCTGCTTTGGACAGGCCAATCAATGCAGGAAAGAACCTTGCCCAGGGCCTTATGCAAATAGAAGCACGTCCTGCAACCTGGGGAGGGAACATGCGCAATAGATCAATTGGATCTAAAAAAGACCTTAAAGCTATATCAGCTTCAGACAGTAAACTTATACTGATGAATACATCACACTTCCCGCAAATTCTTAAAATGGGTTATTTTTAATAGCTAGTTAAAAACTCTTCCTGAGATCTAGAGTGCAGTTAAGAGGAAGAAAACATCATGGGAGAAACACTCAACATTACTTCTAAGAGTGTGCAAATAAAATTCTGACTTCTTAAAATTTCTGGGCATAGCTGAATTTTGCTGACATTTCAGAAGGTTAAATTTTTAGTATGTTTGTATTCAGGAACAGAAAATAAAAATCTAAAAAAAGCAAAGACTGTCTCAGGTAGTTCTTGAACAAGGAATAAGTAAAAATGTAGGAGAAATAATTCATAAAGATATAAAATTATAGTCATCACATCTGATTAAAAACTCACCCAGTCAACAAAGATTATTTTCTACAGTGGTTAACCTATAGATATAGAAGTTTTTCTTTTAAAGTTAATATCTCTGTCTCCAAATATCACTGTAAAATCTGATTAGAATGTATAACAAGCTCAAGGGCTACTTAGTATACAAAGTTAGTATTCAAAGCTCTATCCCTGTCAAATGCTCTTGAAGGCAGGTCAGATGCTTTATAAGGCTACATCAAAAATGCTCAATTATCGGGTCTTCGAGGGACTACTTGAGTGCAAAATTATTTCCTCAGTATTTTCACTATTTGTTTGTTTTTAAATATACTGTTTCTTCTTAGGAATTTCATGTTTAAAAAAAGTCTTTAATAACAAATGAGTCAAAATCACATTTTAAATAGGAATTATAATGTCAGAAACTATGATATACTGATATTGCCAAGCAAATAAGAAAAACTGTAAATATCTACTATTACATTTATCTTGTCTTGTACTCTGGAATTTTAAATTAAAAAAATTAGCTGCAGATGCATTTTCTATCATATACTTGTATGTAGCAAATATTTCTAATATTAAAAATAAAATATACATTTTTTCTTTTAGCTATTGATGCATGAACTTTCCTTGTCAATGCACTATATAAAATATGGAAATCAGACATCTATTAGAAAGATCATATTTAAAAATGTTTATTTAACTGTTAAAAGGATACAGGCATTTTAAGACACTAGTTCATATAGCCAATGGGGAGAAATATGAGACTATGCAGAATAAACATAGCTCACTTTTTCTTTCACATTTCTAGTACTTTTTACACTGATAAGATTTTAAGTTTCAGTTTACTTAAATAAGATATTTTTCCTAAGGAATAACTAAATATGTCATTCATTTGTTTGATCCTCTTCAGTTAAGACTTAAAGCTTTAAAAAAGAGTTACTATTTACATGGAGAAAGCATAGAAATATAAAATCAAAGCAATATAATACTCTTTTATAGCTTTTCAAGTATTAGGTATCAGATAAAATGCTTATAATGAATCAGAAAGACATAGCAGGTTTCAAACATTTACTTTTTCCAATTTAAATTTCAAATGTAAGTATTTTGAGTAGTCTGGTATTCACAATGAAATGTTAACTTCAGTTTACCACAAGTAAAATACAAAGGACCAAGCAATCATGGTTTCGTTTTTTGTTACAATATTTAAATTATGTTTCCTCCATTATATACAAAATGAAGAAAATTTTAGATTATTACATCTAATATTTGATGTACTTGACATTGTGATAAGCACTGAATAATGAAATTCTATTATATAAATCTGTAGGGTGGGTGTTTTTTTGCTTTTAAAAGCATATTCTCAATTTAAAAAGTATGTCAAGGATGATGTTTAGTTTATCAAAGAATTTTGTACTTTATAAATATAAATGCAGGATTTCTTTAAATGGAAAGTTCCCTCAATTACAAATATTCTAATTGATTAGAAATTTATTTCACGCAGTTTTTTTTAAGAGCCATCAGAAGCGAGAGTATTTCATGGATAAATTTATTGATTCTGAGATTGGATTTTGATTTCAAATTCATTGGATTTCTATTCTCGCTCTGACCCTTGTGCTGCCTTAGACAAGTTCCTCAACCTTTCTGAGTCCTTCATCTGTAAAACACGTTAATAATACCTACCCAGTAGAGTTAGACGTAAGTTGGACAATGACCTGCTAAAATAATTTTTAATGACCACATCTAGTATTATAGTATCCTAAACTAGTGTTCTCTTCTGAGTGGCAGTACAATACCATGGTTATGAGCAAGGGCTTTGGAACCAGAAAGCTTAGGTTTAAAGTACGGCTCCCTCAGTCATTGGTTGTGTGATCTTAGTACTTAATATTTTGGTACCTCAGTTCCTTCATATGTAACTAAGGATAATAACACCTATATCACAGAGTTGTTATAATGATTACATGAGTTAATATGTATAAAGCACTTAAAACAATGTCTCATACTTGGTAGGTGCTATGTTAGATAACTTTACTTTCAGGTGTAACTTATAGAAATGGATAATGCAAAGGAGCAAACACCGATGCAGATTGTTACAGGGAGACCCGAAAGGTCTTTTCTATTTAGTTGGTGTTAAAGGCGGTTGTCTATTTCCAGCATGGAATGAGCTGCAAAGAAGAGCCAAGTAGGGGCTTGGCCAAAGGAGCTCATCTGCTTTCCATATCTTCATAAAGTGTTTTCAATGTTTTTCTCCTTAAACTGAATTTCCAGAACCCACATCAAAACATATTCAAAACTTAAATATAAGTGATTTGGAGTTTGCCTGTTATTTTAATATTTCCACACCTTCATTCCCCTTCATTAGTATGGATATTAAGAATTGATTAAAATTGAAAGTCTACTTGTAAGGCACAGAAAAGAATAAGCAGTAAATAGAATAAAGGATAAAAACTAAATCACCATGTAATTTAACAGAGAAATGTAGAATTAAATCCTGAAATACATAAAAAACAGGAGGTTATTTTAGGGATAAGAGTCACCATAATTAGCATAATATAGCTTTTATTCTGCATAGGTACTTGATGAGAGGAGGAACCAACAAAACCCACTACTAACAAACAGAGAGATCACACTTTTAATGGACATTTTTTTTTTTTTTTTTTTGCGGGCAGTGTTACTGGCCCTCATTGGTGGGACCCCAACCCAGGCCGCTGGCTTCCCAAGCCAGCGCTTAACCACCACGCCACTCGGCGGGCCTAGATCACACTTTTAAAGGAAGAAAAAATACATTTAAATGTTTTTCATTTTAAAAATGGGGATAACAGTATTTACTTCATAAAGTTGTTATGAGGATTTTAATGAGATAAAGTAAATTTATATAAAGTACATGCTTAGGACAGTGCCTGATACACTCTAATGATTATTTAAGCATTAGTGATGTTGACTATGAATATGATGATGCTACTGCCTTCTGATTTGCAAGACATTCATAAATACTAGTTCTAAAATGTCCAATTTCAAAGACACTGCTATGTCTTAGGCCCCATGGCTGGCTGACAGATTATATGGATTCTATTCTAAAAGCACTGCTAGGGCTCTATGAGACTGAAAGTGGGTATCAGTTTTGCTTGAGAATCTATTGTAAGATCTTAGAGAAAACATGTGTCACCAAATGTTAAGATTTATAATATACTAAAGATATCTGATATATTACTACATAGTTAATATTTGGACAAAATATAAATGTATCTTAATATTTAGATAGATGTCCTAAAAATGTATAAGGGGAAGAAAACCAGAAAATTTCAGGCTGAGCCTGTAACGGTGGTGAAACCATTATTACACTGTTCTGAAACATTATTACAGTGGTTTTGAAACTAGAAGTTTTTTCTGAGGTAAATTCAGTAGTAATCCAACAAAGGTAATACACTGGTTCATGAACATAGTTTTATTACAATTAACATGGCACATTTTACAGAAAAAGTCAGTTTCTTTGATGTCAGGAGACAAGCTATTAGAAACTTTTAGAAAATCAACATTTATAATTATAAAGCATCGCTGCTGTCTTGTAACTGGAAAGAAGTCAAGATAGGGAATTTTTACTGAAGATGTTGAGTGTGCTTTATCTTTTGCCTAATGCTTCTCCTTTAGAAACATAAATGTCAATTTTTCTTCTACTCTAGATGTCTGATTAATATAGTAAAGAAATTTGGAGATAAGATGTTAGCAGTTACATATAAAGATTTATGGCTAGACATTAGGTATATTAGAAATTAGAACACTTTTTAATCATTTGACTCAATTATAAAATTGTCACTGAAATATTAAATAGCAATTTTTATTGTATTCTAATGCTTTTTAATAAACTTCTTTATGAGAAATATCCAAATAAGATACAAAAAACTAAGAAGAAATCTAAATACACTAATAAATAATTAAGTAGGCGAACTAATTTCTAGTGGATATGAGGTTTAACTTATTCAATTTAATAAAAAAATAACTTAACACACAATGTAATATATAGATGATGTATTACAGAATTGTACACCTGAAATCTATATAACTTTACTAACAACTGTCACCTCAATAAACTTCAATTAAAAAACAACAACAATAACAACAACAACAATAACAACAAAAAACCTCACAAAACTAAATTTGGGGTTAGGGTTAGGTTTCTTGTTTAGAGGTTTCAATATTTTCTAAGTTGATTTTCTGCATTCACTCATCAATTTCCACTAATGGTTCTTCCAAGTGTCCAAATTTCAGGGTCACAAACTGTACCTCCTACACACTCAAGCATGCTGATTCTAAATTTGTCCCTGTTTTCCATCTTAAGTGATCAACTTTGTTCTCTCCTCCATCTCACTTTGCTCCACCTGTGGCTCTCTATGAATGCCTAAACCATACTTTCTTCATTCTGACCTAACACAGCACCATCTCAGATCTGATTCTGATAACTTATTTATATAAGTTATCTAGGATAAAGAAATATTTGATGGTATACTGATTATATATCCAGACGGGCTGGGCAGGAGAGTAGGAACCAGAGAAAAGAATGGATTTGTAGTTTATTCTCTGCCAATTAAGAAAAAGATTCTGAGATGTCTTAATGCAAAGATAACTATGAATTAAGACACTGAATAAGAGACTGAAGCTGAGAATAATTAATGAAATGGGTTTACAGGAAACAAAGGTAAAAATGCATTAGAGTGTTTATTTTCTGACAAAAGGAACATATCAGCTAATCAACAGAAACAATTCTTCCTAATACTGAATTACAAGACAAATTTACTGTATGGATTTTATATTGAGAAGGTAACACAATGACTTCTGGACTACCATCTCACTTCACAATTATCTTACTAAATTCTTCTCTTTGTTTATGCTTCCCATTTAGACTATAACCTTCTGGAGGCCAGGGATCTTGTGTTTTAACCTGTTTCTCCAGTACTTGTACAGAATGGGGTGTTCAACAGAATACATGAATGAATATCTTTAATAGTTTCCTAAGCCATTTCTTGTTTGAAAGCATAATATTCAATCTTAACTCTAAAAAATAATTTCTATGAAGTCAAACTTATGTGATGCAGGTGGCTTTATTGTGATTTCAATTCATTCAATGAAAAAGTACTGAAAACCAGTAACAAACAATATGAGGTGAAAAAGAATTGACATACATGTAGGGGTTAAAATTCCCCAATTCTATAAGTTAAGGTCACAGTGACTTAGAAGAATATCACTTCGTTTATTTGGGCCCACGAAAAGATTTAGACCCACAGTGCGATCATCTCAGAACCATAAGAGTAGAAATGATGATATCTCTTCCCACCCCATCTCCTTTATTGCCACAAAAACCTTATAACCAGTATATCGATGCTAAGCCCTAAATGACCTTAGAATGCAGTACTTTACTGTATCTCATTCTGAACTAAGCAACATGACTTGGACTTCTGTCCTGATTCATCACTTCAAGGTCCTTCTGAGTTTACCTACCACTACAACCTCATTCTTTCTCAGGAAAGGGTTCTATTTCTAAATCCCCAGCCAGTGGTTGAAAACTTAAACCTTACTTTCTTTATCCCTTCACTAATGCTGGATCCTGTTTTTTTTTCCTTCTTTCCTTATAAGGCAGTGAGGTCCGGCTTGGTTGGGGAGAAGAAGTACTCTTAGAACCAAGGACAACATTCTGTTTGCTCAGTTATAAACCAATGCCTTGATTTTCTGTTCCCTGAAATGAGATTACACTACCATATTCAAGTCTCAGCTGTCCGTGCTCTATAAATATCTACCTAGTGACAGTTCACCTGCTACTCCCCACAAAGCCAATCTCTCCAGTTGAATTAGCTCTTCCTGAACCCATCCTGAACACTGGTAATAAGACCTTTGCCTAGACATGACTTCCATCCTGTTTCTCAAGCTTCACCCTAACATGGATCTAGCATTCTTTCAGTCTACCTGACTCCCCTGTGTTAATTTGAGAAATTATTTGGTAAAGATTGAGGCTTAACTTTAAAGATACAAGCTAAATGGTTTTTTTTTGTTTTGTTTTGTTTTTTAAGATTCTTTTTTATTGGGGAATCAGGGAAGGGGAACAGACAAGTTGCTGTCCTTTTGTTCCTCAGTCCAGTTGCGGAGGACGTCGCTTCACTGGCCCATGTTGGTATCATCACTGCGCTCTTTCTGAATGAGGCAGATCAGTCACCGGCCTTTGGATGGTGGCTCTCCGCAGCTATTGGCAGCTCACACTAGCTGCCGGCCGCTCAAGCTGGCTGCCAGCCACTCACTGTAGCCTGTGGCAGCCCACTGCAGCAGGGGCTGCAGCCTACACCGTCGCCGGGGCTCGTACAGCCCAGCTCCATGTGGAGCTGTTGTTAGCTGTAGAGGGTAGTGTCACTGGCCCTCATATGTGGGATCTGAACCAGGGCCGCTGGCATCCCAAAACCAGCTCTCAACCAATGCGCCACTCGGCTGGCCCACAAGTTAAATGGTTTTGATTTCAATTTTTTTTGTGTGTGTCTTCTAAGAGCTCTCTCTCTTTTTTTTTTTTTTTAAGATTTTATTGAGAAATTCGGGGAGGGGAACAGCATTGGGGAGCCGGGGAAGGGGAACAGACAAATTGCTGTCATTTTGTTCTTCAGTCTAGTCATGGAGGGCGTTGCTTCACTGACCTATGTTGGCATTATCATTGCGCTCTTCCCAGGTGAGGCAGATCAGTCGCTGGCCTCTGGATGGCCCGTCACGGCCACTCTTGGCAGCTCACTCTGGCTGCTGGCCACTCACTGTAGCTTACGGCAGCCCACTGTAGCAGGAGCTGCAGCTATGCCATCCCGGGGACTCACAGCAGCCTAGCTCAGGTGGAGATGTTGTTCACCATCTTAGCTGTAGAGGGCAGTGTCACTGGCCCTCATATGTGGGATCTGAACTGGGGCCACTGTCATCCCAAGCCAGCTCTTAACCAAAGTGCCACTCAGCCAGCCCTTAAGAGATCTTTTTAATTGTGGTGTCAAATCAGAGGTTTCACTGTGGTTGGGAATCTTATTTGGGGAAGTGCTTATATTGAGTGATAATCACAAGGCTATAAGAACAGAAAAAACAAGCCCATTATTAATTGAACTGTGTTTTTCTGCAGTCCCTCTTAAGAAAAAAGACTTACAATGGTCATGCTCTCACATCTGCAGTAAAATACAAAATCTCTTATTAAGATCTTTTATAAAACCAATGAAAAAAGAAATCTTTCTTATTGAAAGATTTATATCTAACAAATTAATACGTCAATTTCTCTGGGTACTCCTTACCATGTTATTATGCTAATTTTCCCAGTGATTTCCTGACAGTCTTTGTTGAATCAAGAGATAGAGTGCCCAATCTCTCACCTGCAAAGGTGATTCCAGTGGAGTAATTCCTTTATTACACAAAAAGATTCTTAGAAAAGATTAGTGAAAATATTCTCCATTTCAGCCTTTTGAACCTGATCTTGATGTGACTGAGGAATATAAACATTAAGGAGCAGATTAAGTCCTTAGTGGAAATGATTTATCAAGAATGGAAATAATCACAAGTGATATCATACTTAAAGGTGAAATAGTGAATGCTTTCCCCTTAAGATCAGGAACACTCTAGCTACTTCTATTCATCATTGTACAGGAAAGGAAAATTAGGACCCCCCCATCCCAAAAAAGGTCAGATTATATGACCTTGAACACAGGCAAGCCTAAGGAATTCACAAACAAAAGAAACAAAACAAAAGAAAAAAACACACCACTATTAGAACTAATGAATTCAGTAAGGTTGCAGAATATAAGATCAATATACAAAAATCAATCATATTTCTATACACTAGCAATGAACAACCCAAAAATAAAATTAAGGAAACAATTTCATTTAGAATAGCATCAAAAATAATACAATACTTAGGAATAAATTTAACAAAGTAAGTGTAATACTTGTACACTGAAAACAATAAAACATTTTTGAAAAATCTAAATAAATGAAAAGGGTGTCCATATTCATGGATCAAAAGGCTTAATATTATTAATAAATCAATACTCCTCAAATTGATTTAATTCCAATCAAAATCCCAGCTCTCTTTTTTGCAGAAATTGACAAATTAAAACTAAAATTCATATGGAAATGTACCTAGAACAGACAAAACAATTTTCAAAAAAAACAAAGTTAGATCCACACTTCCTGATTCCAAAACTTACTGCAAAGCTACAGTAATCAAGTGGGTACAGGAATGTGTCTATCTATCTATCTATCTATCTATCTATCTATCTATCTATTGATCTATCTCAGTGGAATAGAATTGAAAGTCCAGAAACAAGCTCTTATAATCAAGGATACTAAGATAATGGAAGGGAAAAAAATAGTGTTTTCAACAGATGATGATGAGACAACTGAATATCCACACTTAAAAGAATTAAGTTGGACCCCTGCTTTATACTATGTACCAAAATTAACTCAAGTGATAAAAACAAAAACTGTATAAATTGGACTTCATCAAAATAAAAAACTTCTGTACTTCAAAGACTATCATCAAGAAAGTGAAAAGAAAACCCACAGAACAGAAGAAAATATTTGCAAATCATGTATCTGATAAGGGGCTTGCATCCAGAATATATAAAGAACTCTTACAACTCAACAGTAAAAGAACATAATGGAAAAAGAAAAAAGAAAAAAGAGAAATGGACAAAGGATTTTAATATGGACTTTCTTTTTGGGTGCTTAAATGTTCTAAAATTAGATAGTGATGATGGTCATATAATTCTGTAATATACTAAAAACCATTGAATTTTATACTTTAAAAGATAAATTTTATGGTATATGATTATATCTCAATAGAGCTCAATAAATATCAATTATATCTCAAAAAAGATATGTAAATTGTATCTCAGTTTCTTAAAAAAAGTTAAAAGGGGGGCCGGCCGAGTGGCTCAGTTGGTTAAGAGCTTGCTCAAGAGTGCGAGCTCTGAGCAACAGGGTAGGCAGTTTGATTCCCCACCCCAGCTAAGTTGCCACTGAGCTGCCAACAGGAGGCAGGATGGCTCAGCTAAATAAATAAATAAATAAATAAATAAATAAATAAATAAATAATTGTTAAAAAAAAATAGAAACAAACAAAGGTAAGATGATTATTAACTAAAACATAATTTTAAACTCATGATTAGGAATGACGTAGAAAATTTCCTAGACTGAATCCATACGATGCCATGTAACATTATGAGGATGCAATTATAACTTAGTTTAACAATTTTCCTTCTCTGATTGAGAAGACTATACTTTGAAGAGTCATAGAGACACAGTCTTGTCTGTTAGCCTGACGGTTGGGGACAGCAGCAGAGAGGAGACTATACAAGACTAACACCAGGAACAAATGTGAAAGAATTGTGCAATGTGATATAATTGATTAGGCAGAACTCCCGAATTAGTATTCAAAAGAAGGGTAGAAAGAATGAATACGCTTAATTAGTAAAAGTTATTGTTAATGTTTACTCTATAATTAGGTCAATTAAATATGCAGATATTTAAGACTGCTCATATTGTAATATACACTGCTCTAAACTTGGGGTGGAAGGGATATGAGCTTATCCTCAAGATGATTTGGGCGAGATAACATTTATAGATAAAAGACGTTAAAAAAGTGAATCAGTATTCACTGAAGCTTTAAACTGTGAAACATATAAATAATATAGGAAAAATGGGAGTTAATTGGGTAATGCTTTATAAAAAAAAATCTATAAGGAGAGAAATTCTTGCACATGGGAGAGGGAAATGGCATTAGCAAAAATGAGAATGAGCATATCCTATGGACATGTAGATTCCTGCTCAACTAACATTAATTCCTAATAACCAGGAATTTACAAAATTATCCTTAAACTTTGCTATGAGGTGGTACTTGCAGAGGAGGACATACATAAGGGATCTGACCCCATTTATCATAATTTGTGGGTATCAGAACTAGAATTCAAACCAGGTCATCTTCCGACTTCCGTGTTCTTGTACTGTACTGGGTTTGGAGGTCAGGGGTAGAGGTGTAATGAGATGGAACAAAGGATGTAAAGAAATTAGACTAGAACTGAAAGTTTTTATTGGGAAAAATACAGTTGGAAAGAGATAATCAGATTATATAAAGGGTCTTGAAGTCATAGAAAGGAAAGATATTTTAGAGAAGAAAAGCTTGACAAAATGCGTTGGGTGGTTAAATAAAGGTCAAAAGGAGAGGTGCCAACATAAAAATTAACAAATTGAGAGTCTTTTAAATGGTGGGTCCTCCTAATATATTAAAAATTATTTGAACAAAAATTAAAAAAATAAAACCTCAATATTTTGGTAAATCCTGTGGAGCTTAACAAATCACATCTGTATATGTAACTCTCTCTCTTTTTTTTTTTTTTTTTTTTTTTTTTTAGGGCAGTGTCTCTGGCCCTCATATGTGGGCTGCTGGCTTTCCAAGCCAGCGCTTAACCACCGTGCCACTCGGCCGGCCCTCTCTTTTTCTTTTAATATTCTGAATTGATATCTCATTTATTCTATTAACCACCATTATTAAATATCCAGTACATGGAAACATTTTCCCCAAATACTTACATATCTGCATAATCACTGTTCATTACCCTTTGTCTGCTGTGCTGGGATTACCCTCATATTCACTTTCAGATATTTCTGTAGGTGTGTCTAGGGAAGGATACTCTATACACTCTTCTTCCTCATGCAGCTTCCAGATCCCCTGTCACTAAGCCAAAGAGAATCTGTCTCCTAAACATCTACAATGTGTGGTTCTTCGTTATCATTCCCACTACTTCTATGTTGGTAAACCCTTCATTGGATCTCAGTTGGACTCTTGCAACTAACTCCTAAAATTAATGTTATCAACAATCAAAAGATGGTGTCTACACTATATGCAAGGCAGGGATAAAACTGAAGAGAGGAGGCAAAGATAATATAACCTTTCAGATGGGTACTAAGTTTATTGGAGTGATCACTTCATAAGTTACATGAATGTCTAATCACTATGTTGTATACCTGAAACTAATATAATAATGTATGTCAACTACACTTGAAAAATTTAAAGAAAAATTGAAATGTGTAAGAAAAAGAAATTTAAAAAATGAAAATAAAAGACCTGTAAAGAAAAATATAACCTCTGATTCCTCTTTTTAAGTAGCACACAGAATAAACTAAATTGTTGTGATATAAAACAACTAGTGAGGTAAGATAGCATTACATACAAGCTGTAATTATCCCATATGTTAACATTCAGAAATTCAAGTTATGTTACAAATGGCAATTTATTTTTAATGAATTTTAAAACCTACATTTTAAAATAGGTTTATCAGGAGTATTTTGGCCTGAATTATTTTAGTATTATTATGGCTCAACTTTTCTTTGGTTTATCCCCTCTTATTCCACCTCTCCTAATAGTCCTATTCCAGCTTCTCTTCAGTGTAAACACAAATCTTGCTCTAGGCAATTTTAAAATATCAACTCAGAGTAGACGGACTGAGGTTGAGTATTTTCATAGTTACATCCAAAAACTAGTTCTCCGTCAGCTGCTGAAGGTCAGTTTAGGCTGCTTGGAAGCTAGGAGCCCAGCATGGAACAATGGCAGGAAAATGGAGTTCCCTTCATTCCTTAATTCACATGCAAGTGAGGTGCCAATCAAGTGCTGACAAGCATGGAGAAACCAGAATCAAAAGTGGGTAGAGATACACTTTCAAACTGAACAGTTTTCACACATATCTAAGTGATGTTTTTAATGGCGGTTGTGTATATACCACTAAGAACATGGAGAAGGAAATAAAAATGATTAGAAAAATACTAACTTACTATCAGCTGAGATGATTCAATAAACTAATGAAATATATTACTACAATTTAGTGTGTTTTATAAAAAAATCAATCCTTTGATTACACAAAGAAATCTGAATGCAAATTCATTTACTAAGTGCTGCAAATAGGGAAGGTAAGGTGAGCTGAGATTAGAAACTGGGCATTGACAAGGAAAGCTTGTCACTTCCAAATAAAAGAAAACTTTAAGGCTGCTGGATTTTGTCAAACTACCACCTAGAAAACAAGAGCAAAGCACTCTGAAATTATCAACAATGAAAGTGATGGAATCACTTCATCAAAGTGGCTGGTGAAAGAGATGATGAAATAGCTTACAACTGCATTGTTTTTTAATGACAATTTCCAACAAATGAGGTCAAACTTTTGACAACTAATATAAGGCAAAAGTAAGCTGCATCACTGTAGATGTCCTTCTGAATGAATTTGTTAAATGCGTCCTGATTATGAGTACTAATTTTGTCATTGTATAAAACAGAATGTAGAACACAGAAATGTAAGGTTTTATAAATAAATAATGGTTTAATAACAGTAACTTTATATATTGGCATTACTTTACACTGGTGTTATTTTAAATACACAGAAAAGATAACATAGGGCAGATATGTTACTTTGAAAAATTGATTATCAATTCATAAAATAAATAATCCTTTCCTTTTGCCTCTAATGACTGAATGGTGGAACTGCTACCAGAGCTGTCTTTTCAACATCTATTTTACTAGGATCACAGAAAGTTTAGAGAATTGGAAACTTGAGCTGTTACCATATGATGAGAATAAAAGCAATGAAAGGCACATTTTTAGTATCGTTTTTCTCATTATTATATTAAGCTGTATACTGTTTATATAAGGTTAGACCTGATTAAGTTCCAAGATTTACTACCATAAAATGAATATGGGTTTTGAAAATAAATCTGTTAACTATAATGTATTCTTCAGGGGAAATTCAACACTTTAAGGTAAAATAAAATCATAAATTATGTTCTCAGTTTTCAAAATATTAAAGCTCTATGATTATTTTGTGCTCTAAATTTAAAAGTAATTTATTTCCAGATATCTATTAGCAGCACATTTAATTTTAAACCACAATTGTAAACAATTTTAATTTATTAAATAGCAAGATACATTTTAGAATAGGTTTTGACTGGTACCTGTTTTTCAAACAACAATCACTATAAGACTGCGTAGTAAAACTACTGTCCAACAATTTGCATTTAAAATAAATTTCTTAAAATTCATGATCTATAAAAAAAAGAATGTGAACTTGTATGAAAATGGTAGAAAAATCATCTCCATGCATTTAAACATGATGTTACAAATTAGGACTGTTCCATAAAATGTGTGTGTGTATGTGTGAGTGTGTGTGTGTGTGTAGATAGTTTTTAAGCAGGAGGACAATAATGACAATTTTCAAAAAGTTAAAGTTTACTGAAATCCAAAGGATTTTAATATCTGATATGTATAAGGTACTATTGAGACAAACTAAACCACAATTTAAGATTATTACAATTTAATTTCTTATAAAGTTAATATTAAAATGTGAATGCACATAAAACAATATTACACATGTTGAAAAATCCTGAGATAATGAATATCTGTCAAGATTTTAAATATCATGACTTTTCTCCTAAGAATATTGGGGAAAATAGGTTGAGAATATTATTCAGCTTTAGGCAAAAGCAAAAGGTTTAAAAATATTTGCTTTTTTTTTTTTTTTTTAATCAATGCTGCCTTTAAAAAAATCTTTTAAGTAGAAACATAATGGCCTTTTTTATATATTACTCCAGCTTTGTCAAAAATTTATGGTAAAATACATCAGTCTACAATGATACTTGTTTAGAGGAATCCATACTATTAGGTCAGGAACCACTTTTTCTTTAGTTACCACCATGTATATGTCCCCATTATATAACCCCATCAAAGTTAAGTTACTTTCCCAAATGTAGCAAATATATATGAAGCTGAGGTAATTGCCATTAATATTTTAAAACCTAGACAAGGTATATTACATTAAATAAACTTCTCAGGGTTGGTGTTGCCTGACAGATCTGTGATGTGCCAGTGGTTATATTATATTCCTCCTCCCATGCATGCGCCTCCTGCAGAGATATCAGACTACAGAAGCTGACCCTTACTGAGACATCTTGTCTCTCTGACAAAGCTCCTTTTTAACTTCTTACTTACTGGTTACTTCCTGTGATGGAGGAAAACTTTAGCTCAGCTTGTGATAATTTCACAGGCCCTGAGGACCCTGACCTTAATAGCCTCAAGGTCAGAAGTCAAGTCTTGTTCTGAAACATCTGTGTGCTTTATATTAAAGTGGAACAAAAGTGGAGAAATATCCACCAGTGTGTGACAAGAAGGACAGGCAAAATAGACTGACACACTGGTCATCTGTTACTCTGGCATCTTAAGTTCATTTTAAAAATTGTCCAAAATTCACTTGAATTCCAAATTTGACGTACGACAGATTTTTATAAACTGTCTTAAAGTTAAAAAAAAAATGGGAATATCTGTTTTACAGAAATCTGAAATTTGATTAGTTTTGCAGGTTTTCAGACATATGAGTATTTTAAGTTATTGTTCTAAGTGTCATTGAAATTTCATGCTTTAAGTAATTTAATGGCTTACCAAAAAAACCAAAAACCAAAAAACACAAGCTATATATATGAAAGCTATACATATTTGTGTGTATTTATATGTGCATATATATGTGTGTGTGTATATAGATATACATATATTTATGTGTATATATATATTTGAGTTAAGAGAACCATTTAAAAGACAACATTCACATTTTAAAAAGTATATCATACTAGTATGTAAGCTTTCTGAAGATATCCATTATATATTAAAATAAATTCAGCAGAGTTAAAAGTACCTGGAAATCATTTCTAAAAAGTGAAATCGATTTAAGAAATAAACGATTTAACTTATTTCTTGATCTCAATAGAGTACAAGCATTTGTAAATTTAGGTCAGGAAAATTGTTCTCAGGTGTCTCCACCAGTTTTGTATCTAAATTATGTGGGTAAGCAATAAGGTGTAGGGAATTTGAAGAGGCCATGGAAATACACTTAATTTTCATGAAAAGAGAAATGCATAGCAAAGTATAGAAACATAAAAATTAGACAACCAATGCTGTGATTGCTTTTAAATGCCCACTTGAGGCTATTTGGGTTTAAAATTATCAACCGTACTTTAATCAAATTAATCATTTTATTCCAGCATTGGTATCTTCCTGTGACATAAAGGGTTAAGGCTATGGAGGCACAAATTTTTCATCAGTGCACTATTGGTACTGATTATATCTCATTCATCATTCATACTGGCACAAGGTATGGCATTATACTTGTAATACTGCATATGATACAGAAAATTTTAGCATTCTTGATAATTTTTTCCATCATGTACACATTATTTTAACTTCAAGAATCAGATTATTTAGAAATGCAAAGATTTTTTTCTTCTTAGCCAAGCAATGAGTTTCACTTAGAAGGAGATTAATGGAAGCTCTGCTAGTGTTAATACTAATTATATAGATTCTGAAAGTGCTAACTTGTAAAGATAAAAGTCAGATAAAGATTATCAAAATATCCTGAAATATTCAAGGGGTCTCTTTGAAATTTTTATGTGTACACCATTGCTTCAATGGTGTACACGTAAAACAGGAAACATAAATATCATAAACTATATGGAAACTGGGACTATCATATAGAAATTAAAAAGTAATATATAAATAAAGAACAGGCAAAAGCTTTCTGGTTAGCATTTAAAATCTCTGCAAGAATAAAATAAATATATTCTTTTTAAATATCATAACATTATTTACTCAAAATACATGATTTTTATGCTTTATAAAATAATTTAAAGTAATGATACCAACAAAAAGGGGACGGAGGAGGTAAATCTATAAGGAATTTGGGAATTAAAAAGAGTTAAATGTACACTTACCAGTTCAACAAAAGCAAGTCCTCCATAGCTGTGAGCAACAAAAAATACATTCTCAGCTGCAGACTGGGCTATGAAATGATCCCACACATAGATTGCATGTTCTTCAGGAGAGCCATTTTCCTATAAAGAAAAAAAAATCACATATTACATATGGTATCTAATTATCATAGTAATCAAAAATTAAATTATATGCTTGCTTACGTGGCACAAGAAATAAGATGGTTATAACTTATTCAAAATAACAATACAAAAGAACTACATTGAAAATTCAAATTAGATAATAAATTAGTATTAAACTATTAGAAAATTACTGCTAAACAACTGCTATTATGATCTTAATCAGAATAGTTAAAATAACATTTTTGAGGAGGAACTGCATTCTGGGTACATCTGACATATTAAAATATATCTAAATACATTACAATGCATAGTAGAAAATTATAGTGGTCTTATGATAAAGTATAACACTAAAAAAACTAAGATACATTTCTATATTTATATTATACATATATCAAAATTATTTGATTTATAAAATTTTAACTATCTCTATAAGCTGAAAATAAGGAGAAAATTAGCAACAAATATATTCTATTTATATTATGTAAAAATACACTTTTTTTCCTAAAAGGATTTTCCATACAAATTTTATTTCTAAACTAGGAGAAATCCAGACATATAAACCCAGGTCCTTTTACATTTCTTCTAAATTGCTAAACCTTACTAAATGTATGCATGCTGCTTTAATTCCAAAAGTTCTATAATAACTTTATTTTCTTGTATTTATTGCTATTGCTGAAAATTATGGTAAAACTTGAATAATGTGAAAAAGAAAAAAAAAAAACACACCAAAGAGCTAAATAATACTGATCAAAAAAAAAAAACTGCAAAAAACTAAAATAGATCATGAAAATGTTTTGTACAAATATTTCTTGGAAGCTTTAACAGCAAAAGACTAGTTGCCTAAGAATGTGAGAGTATTAGACAAGAAACAGTTTATTCGTCTTTTCCATCTCAGAAATTTTATACTACCAGATCAGGGTCCACATGAATGGTTTCACTCACCACCTAGAAGGCGGTGTTCCCTAATGTCTCTCTTCCCCTTAAATTTCTCTGCAGAGCTCCAGGCCCAAGGTCATTTCCTTTTGAGTGTCCCACAGATACTTCAAACTCAACCAGTTCAACGCTGTCCTAAAATTTTCCTCTATAAACCTTTGTCATTGTCTTTGCTCCCCACCTCCAGCTGAAATCTAGGCATCATCTTTTATTTCTTTTTCCCTGAAACCCCACATATAATCACTCATTAAAAGGCTGTTAATTCGTCCCCAATTGTCTCTTAAATGCATCCACTTCTTGCCATTCTCATGTCCTCTAGATTAGCTCAAGCTGCCACCATTTCACAAGTGGATGACTGCAAGGGTCTCCAGCCCACCTTCCCTGCTTCTACAATTGCCCATTTAAATGCTCTCTCTTTAATTCTGTAGTGAGAACAACCTTTCAAAAATGCAAATATGATCATGGTGCCACATCATTCATTTCCTGCTTAGAGCCCTTCAAAGTTTCTCCATTGTTCTCAGGATCAAGCTTGAACTTAGTATGACATTAAGTCCTTTCATGATCTGGCTTCTGCCTTGAACTATATCTCTTACCACTGCCCTGTAAAATACAATGACCCAAAAGTCACCCTTTGCCCACCAAGAGAGACCACAGAGAATAATGAATGCTCTCTGTGTGCAGATTGCAGAGAACAACTTGCAGTAACCTCACTGTGCCACACTTTTCTTGTCTCGGGGCTATTTCCTTTGCTCGGAAAGTGACCCCTGTGCTGTGCCCTCACTTCATCTACCACCTTTACGCATAATTCCTACTTGTCTTCAGAACTCAAACGAGACATCACCTTGTATCGAAAGTTTTCCCTATCTCGGCCAGGGTAGGTAATGTCCTACAATGTGTCTGCATGCTCCCATTATGGCACTGAATGATTTCTACTGTAATTGAGTGTTACATTATCAAATTGTTGAGGCCAAGAACAGTGTCTCCTTTTGTGAAACTTAGGGTAATAAATAATGAAAACACAACATTTATCTTCAGAATGATTACTTACAACTTTGTAGTCATACAGTAAAATACAAATATACTTTCAAAGATAACTATTAGCAACATAAATATAAAATTACCCACAGTAGTATATAAATACAAAAATATAAGTGGAAGGAAATACTTATAGGCCATTTTTGGCTTTAATAATTTAGCTTCCATTAGTTTGAAAAGTAGGAAAATGGTTACAAAAAAATCAGGATAGTGGTTGACTCTAAAGAAGACAGACAGAGTTGTAACTGGGAAACATGCTCCAGTGACTGACAGTGTTTCATTCTTGATTAGGGTGGTAGTTACACAAATGTGTTCTTTGTAGTTATAGTTAAACAGACTAATATATATTTAGCACTTTTCTGTGCCTATATCTAGAGTGACTATATAATCTATTGTACAAACCTTTGAGAGTGAAGAAAAGTATTATTAGTTATTGTACTGGGAGAAAAGGTCTAAATTGGGACTATTCAGTGAAAACCCAGACACCTAGTTTTATCTCACAGTGAAAGAACTGTAAAAAACAAAACAAGAATACATATAACAGAATTTCTACCTGCTGACAGTTGGCAGAACTGACAATCTCAAATATCTGTGATGGTCCTATATATTCTCCTATACACGGACAAAATAAAAACAGAGAGGACTTTGGATTACTCTGTATCCATTAGGCTTTGTGCTGGAACTGGAGGTGTAAGGATGAGAAGAAGTAAGCCATGATCATGATCTGAAATGTGTTTGGAATTTCATAAGGGTGTTACATAAACAAACAAAGGGCAATAGTGTGTGAGGAGCATTATTTTATTTTTGACAGACTGTCTTGACAGCAAGTCCAATGGGCCCATTATAAATCCATATGATCTGACCTCAGTGAGGTCCTTCCTCCCTGCTTACTTCTCAGTCACCACTTCTTCCTTTATACTGTTGAAGTCCTATCTGTCTCATACTTTCCATTCCCACCTCTTATAATAGATTCCCAACTAGTCTCATTTTTTCTAGTCCTTCCCTTTACTGTGTTGCCAGATCAATCTTCCTGAAGCCCAGCTCTGATCAACCACTCTCCTGCCTAAAAGGTCATTTACTGAAATGGTTCCCAATGTCTATAAAATAAGTAGCACTCTTTGGCCAACATTTTCTCTAAGCCTATCTTACCAGCCTCCTTTCTCACTACTGCCGGGGACTTTACTTAGACTCCAGGAAATCTGGTTTACACATTAACAGTCTGAAAACTCTAGACAAAACTTGACCATGGAATTCAATCTGGAGTCTCATAGGTAATGCAGCTCAGATAATACAAAACTTAAAGGTAGAGAGTATCTCCAAGTTGGTAGCATGTTCAATAATCCATATATGAAGTGCTAAAGACTACAAATACTACTCAGGGTGACTGCAGAGTGAATGAAAGAAATGAATGGAACGAATCATTACAAAGGAAGAATTAAAGAATTAGCAAAATATTGTGACTCATGAGGAAAACTGCCAACCAGGCCCAAATGATCCATTGATGACTAAAGGAGAGGGAAGAACCAACAGTTCTTTCCACTGTTCACATATAAAAACTACTGTTTTCAGAGATTAGTATTATAGCTGAGTCTTATCCTCCACACTCCATGGAAACACTATCTGTTAATAGTGGCTTGTCACCATAGAAAAGAAGAAACCTCAAGTATTTACACATATGTGTCTCAACTACTTGAATGTTTTCAGCCTGACTCAAGGTCATCAAATTCCTCTTTTGTTTTAGATTTTAAAACCAAGTGTTCTAAAAATTGAAAACCAATGAAAAAAGATGTCTATAACACCCACGTAGTGGGTCAGCTACAAGCATAACTAAACAATCACGCAAGACTACTTGGGCCACACTTGTCCCAAAAAGATACAGGGTAGAAACAACAGCCCACCATCAGAGCAGCACCAGACATTCCTTTTCAGTGGGAACCTCGCAGCAGCCCGTGTAGCAGACCACACAGCCTCTGGCAGTTTGTCTCTTTGGCCATGGGGTGCTGGCTCAGGGTTGAGGAGATCAGACTCACCTTGGGCAGATGCACAAGTTATCTTGCCTTTAACATCTTATACTCCACAGAAGCCACTACCTCATGTAACAATTCCATAGGCCCAGCTTCTAGGGTCCCTCCTTAAGGGACATGCCCAATTGCAAGGGTTACCAGCCTCAGGGAAGATCAAAGTTATGGTATTTATAGTCTGGATTATCTCCTAATCCAGATGCAGTTTGCCAATTAGAAGTGATTTTCTACCATAGGCAATGCTGCCTAGCACCCACCCACTTAGGCTGGATGCGATGGTATGCTTCCCAGAACCCCTTTGAGTTATATGGCACTCATTTCCTGGCAGTTAATAGCTTTAACTCTCTGTTAATTGCTCTCAGCTAAAAAAAAAAAAGGTACCTTGCCCAAAGCTACAATCCTATTTCTGAGGCAACTGACATCCAAAGGATGGTTGAGACAATGTGGATTTATAAAGGCCTATCTCTTGCTCAAGATACGACATCTCTTCAGAGATCCATTCCAGATTCAGAGATCACCACAAATTCTGATGAGGCCTTTATTGTAACTATACTGCAATTCAGCTTCTTCTTCCAAAAACAATTTTTTTTTTCACTCCCCTATAGGTACTGATCCCAAGAGAACTCCCCAGCAAACTTTCTGCATGCAACTTCGGAAACCCAATGAGAGATACTGCCTTATCAGGCTTCCAGTGACACAGAGCTAGAAAATTAACTGAAGGTCAGAGCGTCATGCAGATGGGGAAAGGATTTTGCTAACCTTTGACACACAACATCTTACAAGAAATGTATGGCAAGTATTTATATCTGTTTCCATGTATTATTACTCTGCCTGTTTAAAACTACTGCAAAATATAGTCTCAAGTTTACCTGTTAGCCATGGTAGCTTAAATTGAATCCTGTATTATTTCAATAGTTCTTCTCTATCCTGCTATTTTTTAATCTGCCATGTCATTTCTCCTTCCTTCTAGAATATAAGCAATTTGAACATAGATATTCTTTCTGATTCAAACTATGAATGCAGGACATGCTATAGGCATTTAATAAATGACTAGCCATTCTAGGGCTATTGGCAAACATACTGTTGACAAAATATGAAGTGTGTTTCAAAAACCAAGACAAAGAAGCATATAAACTCCATTTCAGGAATCTAGCTTCTAATAATCTGGAATGTGGCAAATGATTGATGCTCACAGATGTTCATCACTGTCTCACTTATAAAGGCAAACATCTGGATAAAGTTTAAATGTCCAAGAATGCAGAAATAAATATTTAAGCAAATTATAGTTTATCTGTCTAAGGACATATTATGTAGTTATTCAATGAGTTTACACAGTAATACATGTAGTTCGTTTAATTTTATGTGTGGTACGATTTTCACCATGCTTGAAAGAGACTAGAAGGGATAAAGTAAAAATATTATAAGTAGCTGAGCTGCCTATGGATAGTGGGATTATGAATATTTTCTATTTTTATCTTCTTTATGTTTTTTTTGAGCTTTCCAAAATTTCTACAAAGTGTATGCTCTTTATGAAAAGTAAACAACAAAAGTATCAGAAATCCTAATGAATGATTACTGCTGGCTTCTTAGGGACAATCAGCATCTGAGCTGGATCTTTACACCTTCATATCTAACACATACTAGTATCTGGTCTCAACCCATGGCATATTTACAAGCAGAAAATCAAATGGGTTGTTGCCAATAGGTTTAAGAATAAGAATTGAGAGCTGGAAGTTTGATAATAACTGAAGAAACAGAAAACCCAAAACAATTAGAAGAGCACAGACAATGCAATAGCTTGGGACCACTGTCCCTGAGCAACGTGAGAGCAGTACGGCAGTGATAGCAGGTAACCGACAGGGGTGACGGTGTCCTGAATCATCAAAACAAAGTTAATGATGCTAAGCGAGTTCCATTTTTTGAAGGACTAGTGACATTCAATTAAATAATTTTACTCAACATATTATTTTAAAAATAGGTGATAAAGGAAATAAACCTTAGCTATAAAAAACTTAGCTTTCATTACATGATTATTTCCCAAGGCTTTCACAAAATGATGGCTTTTTAGTATTCAGTGTTCAAGAGAGCCAGATCCCCATAATTTTAAGATGTGGCAAATTCTGCCAAATATTGACTCCCTCCTACAACAGTTAAGCATAATAATACAGCACAGGAATTAACACACCTGAAATAGTTTTTAATATACATTTCTGACATATTATATTACTAAAATCTCAGTTTTATAAGTGATGTGACGCTGTTCCAAGGCAAATTTGTGTCATTCCAACGTGCCCTACACTGTGTCCACAATCATTATATATTTATAAACCATAATCCATAGGGTGTATATTACTGGCACTGTATTTTGAGACTAAACAGATTTCAATAGGAAAGACTTTCTAATATGCCTGAATTACAGAAATACAAACATACTAAATCTACTCTACAGGTTTCTCTATGAATTTCACATTAGAATGCATTTTGTTTTGAGTAACTTCAAGCCGGATGATTTTATAACATGCAAATGCACAAAGTGCATGAGAAGAAAAGAAGTAAATCCATTACTTAGAAATTGCTGTTTGTAGAATGCATAGGATATTTACACTGTGGAATTCAGCTACATTCAGAGGACAGGTTGAATTTCCTGATGTACTTCTGCCATCATTAATCGTTAAATGGCAAATGGAAGTGATGCAGTAACCAAAGCCTTATCAACTATGCCAGATTCTACTACCTAGGCATTGCAAGGTCTGCATTTATGATGGACTACCTGAGCTGATAACACATGGAATTATCTAAACAACATTTGCATATTTGTGTAATTATTTTCTAAGGTTAATTAGCTCCTGTAACGCATTTCGTCCTTTGAGACTGCTTACAGTGACAGGTTCACATATTTTCTGAATCACTGCCAAATTTGACAGATTTTTTTCCTTTGGCTAACCTGTTGCTACAAAGTTATAAAATAAGTGCACCTATGATATATACTTTAAATTTATAATTGATTTTGAGAAAAGTAAAATGAAAATTTAATAAATTTAGAGGTTTTTAAAATGCCCAATTTTAAAATCAAAACTTTAAAATTATTTTATTTACTTTACATAAATCTTTCAGTGGTGATATAGGTAAAGCATATTTACTAAAAAATCATGAATAATAAAATCTACCTTTTTTTTTAAAAAAAAGATTTTATTGGGGAATTGGGGGAGGGAAACAGCATTGGGGAATTGGGGGAGGGGAACAGACAAGTTGCTGTCTTTTTGTTCTTCAGTCTAGTTGCGGAGGATGTTGTTTCACTGGCCCATGTTGGTATCGTCATTGCGCTCTTCCCGGATGAGGCAGATCGGTCGCTGGCCTCTGGATGATGGCTCACCGCAGCTATTGGCAGCTCATGCTGGCAGCCGGCCACCCACTGAAGCAGGGGTTGCAGCCTACACCATCGCCAGGGTTCACACAGCCCAGCTCCAGGTGGAGCTGTTGTTAGCTGTAGAGGACAGTGTCACTGACCCTCATATGTGGGATCCGAACCGGGGCCGCTGGCATCCCAAAACCAGCTCTCAACCAATGCGCCATTCGGCCTGCCCTAAAATCTACTTTTTTGACTTTAAACAAATACATACCTATGCCACTAATTTCAGTTGTGTTATGTATCATGCACACACACACACACACACACACACACACACACTCCACTTCACACCAGCTGCCCTTAGTACTACCACTGATTTGCTATTTACACTGAAGATATCTGCTGGAGAAAGAACACTAATATAAAATCTATACTTTTTTAATAACAAAATTTACAAATCAAAGTTATTTCTTTTAAAAAACTAAGACTTTCACTAGGTAAAATATAGCTCAAAAAATCCAAACGGGGGACAGATATCCAAGTCTATGGATTTATGAGGATGCAAAAATGTAAGTTACCATCTTGCACCCAACCAATCAGTATTCAGATCTATATTAAACATATTTGAATTTGAGATATTTCAAATGTTCCCAACTCCCCATTATCTGTTCTTCCTCCAGTCTTTCTCATCTTTTTTAAAAAATCTTTATTAAATTTATTGGGGTGACACTGGTTAGTAAAATTATACAGGTTTCAAGTGTACATTTCTATAATACATCATATATATATATGCATTATGTGTTCACCATTCAGAGTCAGTTCTCCTTCTGTCAACAAATATTTTACCTCGTTTACCCTCATCTACCAGTCCCCTCCCTCCTTACCCTCTAGTAACCACTAAACTACTGTCTGTGTCTATCGTTCTTTCTCATCTTGTTAAGTGGTACTTCCACCCATCCAGTTGTTCAAGCCAAACATCTGGAAGTCATCCTTGACATCTTCCTCTTCCTCTATCTCTAACGTTTATCCAACTTAATTTATTCTCCAAAATATTCCTAGAATCCGGAAGCTTCTCTCGTTTTCCCCTCTTACTATTCCATCCTAAGCTATCACCATATCCTGCCTAGGACACTAACCACTTGAACTGGCTACATGCTTTCTATAATTTAATCTTTAAAATGACTTCATGACAGATACGCTAAATATCTCAATTTACAGAAATTAATTTATTTGCTCAAGGTCAAATACAGCTTGCCAAATTGCAAGCTAGTCTGTCTGATTCTGGCATCTGAACTTCTATGCTATACTATCTACTGTTTTAAATCATATGTGTTAAAGTGCTCTTAACAAATGGCTATGATATTGGGCTGACATCACATTGTCTTTTTTTCTGTTTGAATATAAAGTTTAAACAACAATTAACTAACAAGAAATAGTAAAAAAAAAAATTGATAACCAAATAATTATGGCCCATTATTTACAGAAATAGTGCCAAACGCTTTGTTGATTGGGCCATAATTGAAACACAATGAGTATAACCTGGAATAGGAGGCAGACAGAAATGGTAGGATTGTTAGGATTCCAAAACTATGCTCCTGAGCATTTCCAACAAAGTAAACACTGATCCCATTCACTTTAATAAAATTTAGGCTTTCTCATCTTCATGCAATCTACAATGTAATCATAATAGCACTTCTATAGCACACACTGAGGCAGACACAGAGCAAATACTTCATAGATAGTAACTCATTTAATCCTGACAACAACCCTATGAAGTAGGTACTACTATTATCTCCATAATCAAATGAACAGGCAAAGGATGATCAAGAAAGTTACTCAAGAAAATTGTTAGTATATGGCAGAGCCAGAATTCAAACTCAGGTAGTCCGATTCCATACTTGTAATCTTAATTACTTTATACACATACTGCCTTGTTAAAACACATTTAAATATCCTTCCCTGTATGTAAACATAACCAAGGTTGCTGTTCTTTGTAGCAATGAGCCAAACGGCTAAGGGTCTTTAAGAAAAAGGGACAAGAGTGTTGCTTTGTAGATAGCAGGTACTGTGGGCCAGGTTCACATGAAAAAAGTCTTTCTTTGTGAAAGGAAGCAGCTTGTTTCCTGAAAATTAAACGTGCCATTTTTTAGGAATATATAAAATAATGATTGTAGCTTTACTGTACCCCAAATCCTCACCTCCATAAGACTGAAGCACTCAATCCTCCATCTGCTATGAGTGTTGATGGCTGGTAGCTCTTGCAAGCAAAGGATCCCCCAATCCCTCTTTCCTGTTACTGATTACAGGGGCAGGGAAAGAGAACCACCATGCCCATGATTGTGCTTCTTTCCTGGAGGGTAACAGCTTCCAATGACTGGTTAGTGCCAGGGGAAAAGTTCCTGGCTCCCCTGTCCCAATTTGGAAGAGCTCTGAAGGACTAGCTGTGCTCCCTGTGAGGGCCAATGGTGATTTCTTCACTTCCCTACAGGTGTTTATCCTGAGACTAGTCCCCAGTAAAATTCCTACATGCTCATCTCTCCTTCAGTCAGCTTCCCAGGGAATCTGACCTATGACAGCTGGTTCCAGTGAGTGGTCTGAAATAGCTGACTCTAAAGTAGAAATTTTGGAGCTGGATTGCAATAAGCTGGCTGGCAATAAGACCTCAATGCCAGTAGTAGGTGAAGCACCGAGAAACCCTTGCATGCAATAGCACTGTAAATGTTACACACTTCCACCAGTGATGAAAATGGGAGTGTACACTGGTGGAAAGGAATACACCAGCAAGTACATGCATTGGCACCGAAAAGTATATCATTATAGGGACTATGGCATTTGGTGGCTATTTCCAAAGACAATTGCTACTTTGGAGAAAGACAATGAAAGGTGAGTGATTAATCAGCACAGGACTAAGTGTGAAAGCCAGAGAGCTTCCTTAGTAGCATATGAATAGGCTCTCATCTGCAGCAGGAGGGCAGAAGAACCTAAGGACCAGGCCCAGTGCTTTAAAAGAAGCTCCAGAGAAAGATTCTTAGCTCTGGCACATCTGCCATGTGGGGCTAGGGCTCGATTCAGAAGGAATGGGAACCTGATACATAGGGTGGGGGTGTCTGGGTCATTTATGTCCCCAGATTCCCCTAAACTTTAAGGGCCTGCAGAAGCAGCCCATGGCATCCAGTTAGAAGCTAGTGCTTGGGCTGGCCAAGTGGCGCGGTGGTTAAGCGCTGGCTTGGGATGCCAGCGGTCCCAGTATGGATCCCACATATGAGGGCCAGTGACACTGCCCTCTAAAAAAAAAAAAAATGGCAAAAGCTAGTGCTCTCCCTAAGCTAGGAGATGATGCAGAAGCCACTGCCTTTACAAGACATGAGCTTCCTCCACCCCTGCTCTCACCTCTCCACTTTTGTCTCTAGCCCAATAACTAGGATTAGGGCACACTATCATCCAGCCAGGGAAGGGCTGGGCCTCCGAATGGAGCAAAAGGAGTATACTGAAGGAGTTGCAGGGCTTGGTCAATACTTATAGGCAGGGTTAAGGGGAGTTCATATGGGGCTGAATTCTGAAGGGGCCGGATCAAGGAGGGTAGAACATTAAGTGGGATAAGACAGAGTTTACTGATATGTAAGTGTTCTCTCAGGATCCAGGACTTAACACTTACAAATTTTCTACTGCTGTAGTAACATATCACCACAAACTCAGAGGCCTCAAAAACACAAATTTACTAGCTTATGGTTCTGGGTATTAGAAGTCTGACTTGGGTCTCCCTGGGCTAAAATCAAAGTGGCATGTCTGGAGGCTCTAAGGGAAATTCCATTTCCTTGACTTTTTTATCTTTCAGAGGTTCCCCCCTTGGCTTCTGGCTCCCTTCAGCCATCTCAAAGCCAGCAGCGTTGCATTTTCCTGACCATTCTTCCCTAGTAACATTTCCCTCTCTGACTCTCAGGTCGGCCTCTCTCTTCTACTTTAAGGACCTTTGTGATTACATTGGGCCCACCCAGATAACCCAGGATAATCTCCCTATTTTAAGGTCCTTAATCTTAATCACATCTACAAAATTCTTTTGCTATGTAAAATAACACACTTCTGTGGGCATGTCTGGAGGACGCTGTTCTGCCTACCACAACATCCTCCCAAGGACTCTGGGAGATAGTTCAATTCCTTGCTAGGATCAAGCTTAGAAGCTTGAAGAAGGTAATGATTTATACTAAGTGAAGATCTTTGTATCATATGTTATCACTCACCAGGGCGTGTCCATCACAGAAGAGGCAATCAACAACCAAGAAGACTGGAAGACTCAGCCAGTTTACTCTGTCAGACTCTTCCTGGCTATCTCAGTGCTGGCAAAATTAGTGCATGAATGTTGAAACCACAAGCGTGCACCCAAAGCTGATCTATCTTCTGCCATTTAATGAATGCTTCAGTAGAACAGCAAAGTGAGAAGCAAAAGAAATACCATTGGATATGTGTGTATGTGTGTGTATGTGTGCATTGGGGAGGGGGTAAGGTTAGAAGACTATTTTATAACTCTAAAGGTAATTAGCATTTCGATAGCACACTGAAGACATGTCAAGCATTTCAGACAGTTCCGTCTAGAACATTCTCTAGAAAAAATGGTATAGTCAGAAGCTAAGCATGTCTCATGGTATCTGTATCTGAAACTAAAGCTACAATTATAATATAATAAAAACTCATACACTGACTCTGGGTCATCAAGAAAATGTTAAATTATTTTCAGTATGCTCTAAGAAAGTAAGGCATTACATAGCACATTTCATAGAAACTGAAGCGGAGGAGGAAGGGAGATAATCCTCAGGGAATTATCTTGGAGACTAGAATTATCAAGGCAATTCTTGGTGACCTTGGGGACTTTTGTGGAGGCAGGGCAATTATTGTCAGGCATCAATGGATCATATGTAAACGCTTATGACTTTATATCCCTGCTTTGTGAGACACATGTTAAACCAGCTGGAAAGATTATTGACCATTGCCAGAAACAATGTATTCTCCCTCTATCTTCCTCCCTCTGTCTCTGGTGGCACATGGGAAGTTAACCTGGGAGATGTCTAAAATGATAACTATTTCTGATAGACTAGAGCAAAAACTTTTGCAACAGGAAGTCAGAGTTGCTATCCTGAAGGGAGGTTGAACAGATGCAAAAGAAGAAGCCTGGCAAGCAGCATTTAATGGCTGTTTAATTTCTGTCAGGATATAGTACAAAGATGTAATAAGTTATTTATATACTTGAAATAACTATTTCCTTTGTCATAAACCAACTTCTTAAAACATGTTAAAATATACTAATAAAGTTCCCAGGAGTAGGACAGTTGGATTGAAAGGTTTATGTATTTTTCATTTTATGTTATTAGATTGCTCTCTTATTTCCTATCATGCTAGTGAGAGCAACCTTTTCTTTACATCCAGCCAACAACAGGTATTATAGCTGCTTCAAATTTTTATTAATTTTGTCAATTAATAGTTGAAATATAAGTACTTTGATATGCACTTCCTTGTTAGTGGAGATGTTAAGCAATTACTTACTATAATAAAACCAGTGTTTAGTACAATATGCTTTTCCATGAAGTTCGATGTGTAGAAGTATACTGAAATAATTTAACTTAAAAAAAACAAACAACTTTTCAACTTGTCCCAATTAGTGCAAAAAAATTAATAAAAAGCATGCATTTTAGAATGTTTCTAGCCTAAGAAAAATATTTTACATACTGCAAACCTAGATTTTTCACCATCTAAACAATTAAACTGAAAATTTAACACATTTTAGTAAAATAAATAGGTATGTTTTATCAGTAGTTCTGATTTTAAAACAAGGGCAAATGTTGCCTTTACTGTTCATCACAAAACCCAAGCACAGGGAACAACTTTACCATGCTATTGTTAATATTTCCTGTGGAGAGCAAACATACTCTAATTTACTTAATAAGGAAAATATAAGAAAAAAATCATATTTATTTTTATCTATTGAAAACTGCATACATTAAAATACAAAATTTTTAATACAAAAATAAGGGCAGGGACTGTATTTTATTATTATTAATTATTACAGTTATAATAGAGCTAACATTTGTCAGATGGTAACTACTGCTTACCAGCTTCTGATCAAGGACCTTACATGTATTAACTCATGCAATCCTCACCGTCACACTATGAGGTAGGTACTGTTATGGTTCCCACTGCATCTATAATAAGGCGAGAGGTTCAGCACCTTATGCAAGTTCAAACAGCTAATTAATGCAATTCAGGATTAGAGCACAGGAAGACTGAGCTGAAAATCCCCACTTTTACCCCCTGTGCTACCCTACCTGTCCCTCCTATCTTTCCATCTTTCACAGTACCTTGCAAGTTGGTTTGTACAAAGGCTTTCAGTTTTAACTTGCACATAAATGCTTTACCAAGAAGTGTAATTTAAAACAATCAGAAGACTTTTATCAAAGAATATAGGACATTTATTTAACTTCTATTAGCAACATGACAAATCATTGAAACTAAAATTAAATATCAACATTTTTTAAAAAAGAGATCAACTAGTGCATTTAGTAAAGGAATTCTAGAACTCCTAGCTTGCTTCATTTTTTTGAGACTAAAATATTATTTCCTTTTTCTCTCTGACATCACTAACCAAACCACAAACACTTTCTCTGTAGAACACATAATTATTTGAGACTAAACCCACAAGTCAGGATTTTGAAAATTGGAACTATATCATGCACTAAAGTATGAATAAGAAGCAGATTATTATTATATAAAATTTTAAACTGAAAAGATGAATGATAAAGTAAAACTGTAGTCAGTTTAGTAAACCACACAATTTCAAGTTTAGGACCACAGGACAAAGGGCTTCCAAGAATTCTCATATACTATAAATATTATCAGAACTAGACTGTCACATGGTGACCTTGCTGTGGCGTCTAACTCCTTTAACAGTATTTGGAACTGCATTGTTTCAAATCAATAACTAATTAACAAAGTACAAAAGAAGTTGCACTGTTTCCTTAGCTCCTTGTTAAAAATGGCTTTTGGCAGCACATGGGCAGAAAGGTCGCTTTTATGACATCTCCAGGAGACTTTCACCACCCTGCCTCTGTCAGATTAAATTACTTTTAGCAATTAATTGTCATAAGTTAAAACAGAAGCACATTTGTTACAGCAGACTGTCATAATGACATGGTGAGTAGTTGTTTTGATATGAATTTCTTCCACTGACCTTCTATCATATCTTAATTTTTGTGGTTGACCTAACTAGAAGATTGGGAGCACGTCTTTACTCAGAAAGCACAGGCCAAACCTTGGGGGTCTTGGGATGAGACACCAACAAATAATTGAAAAAAATTTTCCACAGATACTTCGAAAAGCAGAGGTTATGAAACAAAAGGATGTATAAATTGGAAATTAAACTTAAAACAAGTTTAGTCTTAACACAAAAATACACAATGTAAGAAAAATTAAATTCTCTTTTGAGTTTATAAACACGGGGTTATGGGATCATCGTCATATTGTACCAAAGGGAAATACATAGAAGTAGAATGTTACAAGGAAATGGTAAATATTTTTAAAAGATAAATTTGAATAAATATATAAATACATGATATATGTCTTCCACTTGATAAATATGCTCTGTTTAAAGCTCCATAACTGTATAAAACCTATTAATAATAATTCCTTATCAAATAATATTCTTTATAAATCTGTATTAGAATAGAACATGAAAAGTCTCTTAATTGTGGACTATAATACAGTAATAATAGGTCATATAGTATTTTGAACAGTGAATGACACGTGCAAATTTTTTTCCCAAAGGTAAAATATTTTTATATTTGATTTTTTTCCTATTGCTATAAACCTGCTACATTCTTTAGCTATTTTAAAATTTAAGAGAACTTCATTGAAAATGAAAAAATGCTAGGTGAAAACTAGGCCAGCTCAAAGGACAAGGAAAATGAAAGGCATGACATTTTCAAGAAATCCTAAACCCATGAAAACAGTGATAACAATAGCTAACATTTTTCAAGTACTTGCTCTGAATTAGATATTGTACTAAATGCTTAATATGTTCTAATTCACTTAATCTTCACATTACTCTGGGCAGTAACTACTATTATCTCCTTTTTGCAGATAAGGTAACTAATACTTAGAGGTTTAAGTCAATTGCCTAACATAATACAGCTGAGTGGAGTTTCTTTGACCTCAGATCCCATAATCTTAAATTAACTCTACAGTACTTTTTATATATGTATACACACATACACACATGTGCTATTTAAGCCTCTGTAACTTTATAACCATGTATGTGTGTATAAATCTAAGAACCAACTCTTTCTAGTTGTAAAAATGGACCTTAGGCCTGACACTGACCTTCAGTCCTTCCGGTTCACATTATATGCTGAGGAAAAAGCCAGAGTTGTTTATCTGATTTGTATCTGGAGAGCAGGAGGAACTGCAACCAGAGCTTCCAGTGAAACTGGGAAGGGCCAAAGGATATGCAGCAAGATGTGGGCCTATGTGAGGTGGGGAGTAACTGACCCACTCAAATATCAGATGGGATCCTTCCTGTGGGCAGGTGCTAGTAGCAGCTGAGGGCCTGTAGACACTTGAGAGCCAAGGAAGCTTGCTCCTCCTGCTTTGATCAGATCAATGAGTTTTCTGTTCTACGGAATTGACAGTGAGCAGTTAAGTTTTTATATTCTTAATCTACATTACAGAACTTGTATGCTTTGCCTCGGTCTATTGTTATCCTCCCGAAACTTACCATAAACCTTGTGACAACTATGATGTAAAATTAAAACTTCAGCTGTTTTTGGAATGGCTAATTACCGTTCTTTGCAAATACGCTATATAGAATGGGCAAGATTAATTATATATATATATATCATTTGGAGTCAATGTAAACTTTATTTTCAGAAGTATAAACTCACTTTACTAATTAACTCGGTCAAATGTTCCCTCTAGATACGTGTTGTGAAGGCAACTGCACAGTGGTAGAAACGTTTCCATTGAAATAATTTTAATTTCTAATGTTTACAACACATTTTCTAAATTAAATCATTCTATATGTATTATATTAACTGTGTTAGTGGTTAACTATTAGAGATTCTAAGTCCTTAAGGTACTTTATTCCTCACAAGTATATTCTGCAGCACTGAAAGATTAACACTAAAGGCAAAGTAGCATGCACTACCTTTGTCAGGTGATCTCAGTTAAGTATTTTTATGTTTCAGAGAGTGTTGCAGACAGAATATACTTGACTGATAAAATATAACCTGGGGTCCCTTTCCCTTTATTGAAACCAGTGGAAACTCTTAATGAAGCAGCTCATTTTGAGGATGGAGAAGATTATTTACAGAAGAATTATTTCATTGTTTCATGGAATCACACAGGTTTAGAAATTATGACCTCCCACTTATTTGCATTCCTATCCAGTTTACAAGGGAAAAACCAGTCCCAGAGCTAAAAAATGATTTATGATGTCTCTCTGGTCACTGCAGTAATTTCATTGGTTAAAATTTTAGTTCTCACAAAGGCATAAACACTAACACACCTTACACTGCATGTGTTTCGTACATCTTCAAAGTGACTTCAACCACCTCACTTCTTGATTCTCATTACAACCCAATGGAGTAGACAGGTCCTGGGAGATCTCATATATTCCTTCTTTGTCTTTAACACTCATCCAATCAATTAGCACATCCTGCCCAATGACCGTCCTAAAACTATTTCTACATTGACACCAAACTACTTTAAAATCCATCATCTGTTTCAGTTGTGTAGGAAGTAAAATTAAGCACATATGCATGGGGAAATGACAGCATAAAAAGACTGGCAGTGAGAGCTGAGTTAGTTACATAGATTATTATGAAGTCAAATAATATAATGAGATGCTTGCTTGCAAATGCAAAAGAATTATTCTATGAAAAGAAACATCATAATGCTAAAAATTATAATCTCTATAACCTAACATGATGTTAATAATGATAGAAATGGGGGGAAGGGAGAGGAAGAGAAGGAGAGGAAAGAGAAGAGATTGTGGTGGTATTATAACACAGATAAATTCTAACCTCAAATTGGTGTGCAAGGAAGAGAGGATGGAAAAATAAAATGAGGTCTATTACTATGTCAAGGCACTTCCAGATACTAAATGTAGAATGAAATCTCAAAAATTACATTAGAATAGCATTGGCAAGTGTAGACAGACCTTGAAAGGAATAGAACAACATCCAGAAACAAAGGCAAGATGTAAGAATTCAATTTATGTTAAAGGTAGAACTTCAAATAAGTGGGAAAAGAATGGATTTTTTAAAAATTCAAGTTTATTGGGGTGACAATGGTTACTAAAGTTACAAAGGTTTCAAGTGTACAATTTTGGAGTATATCATCTATATATCACATTGTGTGTTCACCAGCCACAGTCAGTTCTCTGTCCATCACCATATATTTGATCCAGTTTTGTTAGGACAACTAATTAACTGTTTGGAAAAACAATTTAAAGGAGATATATTCACATAATAAACATTAAAAACAAATTTCTAGTGGATGAAATACTTAAATATCATTGAAGAAAAGATGACTCTCTTGAATAAAAAGGGTTAGGATAATTACCAATATAAAAAAAAATGAAACTGGATTCATACTTCACTCCAAACATAAAAATCAATTCCAGATAGATTATAAACCTAAATGTGAATGGAAAAATTCTAAAGCACATGAAAGAAAATAAGAAGAATATATTTGTAACCTTGAAGTAGGTGAAGACTTTTTAAACAAGACATTAAAGGGTAAACCATACAGAATAAAGTCTGATAAATTTTAACATATTAAGAATAATAATGTTTTCAATGGATTTTAAAAGATTGCGAAGACAAACCAAAGAGAGGATGAGTAGTTTCTAATATGTGAATAAAATCTACAAATCAATAAGAAAAACTAAAGAAAATAACAAAATGGACACAAACAAGCTATTCACAGATGAGGAAACATAGATGGTCAATTCATTTTGTAAAGTTACATAACCTCACTAGTAATAAGAAAAATACTAATTAAAACCACAATGAGATATCATATAATAGTCTTCAGATAGACAAAAATTTAAAAGTCAGATAACACAAATCTCTGAGAATGATGTGATGCAAGAGGAATGGACATACAGCTGATCAGAATAATTCATATAACTACTTTCAGAAATACTTTGTTACTACCCAGTGAAGTTAACCCAGTAATTCTACTCATACGTAAGGTCTCTTATATATGAGCACCAGGAAGCACATCTAAAAATGTTCATTAGAAGCTCAGACGATCATTCAAGAACTAGAGGACACACCACCAATGTCCATCAATAGTAAAGTGGATAAGTGAATAAATAACATACAGAAGTAAAAATGAATTATTGCTAAACATATAAATGGATGTTGTGCAAAATAAGCAAATCCCAGAAAGCAAATAAATATGATAAAAGCAGAAGCTATATAAAACCAAACAATATAATAAATATTATTTAGGAAAACAAATATTTAGTAAACTATAATGAAAAGCAAAGGAACATTAATGCAAACTTCCTACTTCTAAGTGGGAGAGACAAAGATATGACTGGAGGAGGCACGTGTAGGTTTTCTAAGGTGCTGATAAGATTCCATTTCTTAAGTTGCATGGTAGTCTAGTGTTCACCTTATTATTTTTTAAACCTCACATACTTGCTGTATATTTCATAATAAAACATTTAAAATAGTTAAATGTTAATAAAACTATAAAAAGACTGGATGAAAACATAAGTGACTATTGAGATGGGACCTGATACATCTGATATTGGGGTGAGGAATGAAATATATCAGAGACACTATGTTAAATATTCACTTTTATTTTCTTCACATGTTGTGAACCCAAAGAGAATTTTGTAATATTTATGTTAAAATGAACAAAATAAACAACTGAACTCCAGCTCTGATATAGAATAAGCAACTAAACAGAAATCACTGTATCTGTTTTGAAAATCAACATATTCTTTAGGTATTACTTTTTGTAAATAAATAATGTTTTTTCTTTGCCTTTGCTTATACAATTTCTTCTGCTGCAAACACCTTTTTCCTCCCTCTTCCCTCTTTCCTTCCCTGAACTTCTACTGTCCTCTTTTAGTTTTGATAACTTAAGATGTATTTCAGGTATCACCTCCTCCAGGGAACTTTCTCTGGATCTTCCACTCTCACCCCCTACCTGGATTATGTCCCACCTGTGCCTGCTACCTAAGTACTATTTGGAATTTAGTGCATCTCTCTATCACTACGTCCACACTATTATTATTGAGTTCCGACACTAAGAGTCATGTCTTATTGATCCTCCTATCCCAAGTATCTAGCATAATGCTGTTCAATAAATATTTGATGAAATGTTGAAGAACTTATTGGTTGAGGTGTTTTTTTTTAACTTCTCTGAAAAATCACTTGGTTAGCAAGCTAACAATGGACCATAAACTTATCAAGGACAGTCGGTTGAGTCTGATGTGATTGTTTTTGGCAATGAAGTATAAGGTACACCAATCTGCTCAGAGGTCATGGTTTAGTGCTGATGCTATATTTAGTCACATTCTTGATGTCAGCTTATTCTGACTCTATTTCCATATTCTCAATCAAATCAAATCACATTTAAGTCTATTTAATCTGCTAATGTACCCAAGGTAACACAAAACTATAGATAGTACTCAAATCACTGGATTTATAATATAGTTACTGAATTTTTCTCATTTAGAAAGAGACATCCTGTTTGATCACACATATTCCATTTAGATGAAAAAGAGAACTTGAAATTAATATATATTAGAACATCTGAATAAAGACAGGCTAACTAATCACATCTTTGCCAATATTCTTAATCTTAAAATTAAATGTTATCATTTATCACATCTCATTTAAAAGTTTATCACATAACTAAATATATTCAGTGGTATTTATGCCAGAACAAATTTACAAATGGAAGTCCATTCAAATGTTTCAAGTGCTGGAGCAAGTATCTGTGCATTGCTTGTTAATAAGTGCATAAGTTATATCGAGTTTTAGTAGCAATAGTTCAGTCTGATGACTGAGATAACAGTAGTATTTTACGTTTCCCTGAAAGTCTTAAGCAACTTGACCTGGACAATCTGGGCAACACACCAGAACTTGAATTTACTCCCTTGAGCACAAAAATGAATGAGAGACACTAGTGTAAATCAAATGATAATTTTATGACAGACAACCTTGTTAAACAGACTTTTATTGAAACCCTGAGAATGCAGAAAT
The DNA here is from genome assembly GCA_033961575.1 of Aselliscus stoliczkanus. Classification (NCBI taxonomy): domain Eukaryota; kingdom Metazoa; phylum Chordata; class Mammalia; order Chiroptera; family Hipposideridae; genus Aselliscus; species Aselliscus stoliczkanus. The sequence goes on along the minus strand of CM066728.1, from coordinate 49,753,265 downwards.
AAATGAAATATGCACCTTTCTTTTAAATAATTAGATGTATATTTTGTAAAGTAAGTATATGAACTCAAGTAATTCCTAAAGTTGCAGAAGTGCTAAAAATTACACTAAATGCAATACACAAGGGGAAAAAAAGGCTGTGATTACTTTTGGGTATGTATGTGTGTGTTTATGTATTAGTGTGCATGTTTATTTTTGCACTGGTGCAGGGGGAAGGAAGGGAGGGTCAGGAAAAGTTTTACAAAGGAGGGGATGTTAAGGTTAAGCAGTATTAGATACAGAACAAGTACTTTGTGAAGAATGCTTTAGAATTTGAATAGAATCTTGTGAAATGTCCAATAATATTAGATACTTCTCTATAATGTTCCACTTCTAAGTGTTGAATTGGCTATTATGAAAAGAATGTTTCATTCCAAATGTCTAAAAATGATTTTTTTCCCCCAGAATGGCCAGAGAAATGAGTCCAGAATATCCACTTTCTACCTCCCACCTCTGACCGGTGAGAAGAGCTGTCCCTTGCCCCATAGGTTTTTACTCTGTGTGGACAAAGCAACATCTTGGGCAGTGGCTGAACAGAAGGCAGGCAGACCATCTTCATTCCCTAGGGTAGGGTGAATCTGGTTATGAAGCCAAAGGACACCTGGGAAGGTCATAAACTCCTCAGAATTGGGGGTGGGAAAAAGCCCAGCACAACGGATTGGACTCAATGGGCTCATGTCAGTGGCTTTTTTATAGGACTACTCTGGCTTTGAGAGTGTGCCCTGAACCACACATGGCAATAAACCTACTCAACAGACAGAGAAACCATGGTTAGCCCTTTAAATATAGCATTTTCTAAGACTAATCTTTCAGAATTTTTTCCAACTATTAACTAGATTTAATACCACTTAAAAGAAAGATAGGTCTCTAGGTTCCATTTTATGGGTTTCCCTATAAGAATGTCAGTTTGCCATACTTGTCAAAACACACAAATTATCACTCATTCCTTCATTTAACTAATATTTGGATACCTACGATGTGCCAGTTATGGATACAGAGATGAATATGATAGGGTGAATATTTAATTAAGTATAAGACACAAGACCACAAGCAAATAATTCCCAATATAGTGAAAAGTGGGTTAATTGAGGATGAAATGAAATATATATTCAAAGTCCTTAGCACAGTGTCTAGCACATAGTAAGCTCTGAAAACAGAGTACCATATACAACAAATCACTGATAATGTAAGCTCTACTAGTATATGATGATCCAGATGAAACAATACTTTTCAGCCTATAGACTCAATCACCTACTTTGTACCAGGCACTATGCTAACCACTTAGGGACACATGATGACAAAAAAAGATACCAGTCCTCTCGGAACTTACATTTTAACAGGAGAGAGAGCCGATAAACAATATTTAATGATAAGCAAATTATACAATAGATTACAAGGGAATAAGTGCTAAAGAAAAAAATAAAAAGTAGAGCTGGGTGAGGGAAATGAGGTGGGGGGGCAGGGTTGTCATTTTAATTAAGGTGGTGAAATCATGCCTCTATAAATAAAATACTTAAAGAAGTTCAGGATTTTAGCCCTGGATATATCTGGGGACAGGACATCGTAGGCAGAGGGGAGAGCCACTGTGATGACTGAAAGGTAGCAGTATGCCTGGCATATTCCAAGAACAACAGGGAGACCAGCGTGGTTAGAATGGAATAAATAAAGGAAAGAGGGGCAGGAAATGAGACCAGAGAGAGGCAGTTCTCCTATAACCACTGTCTAAGCAAAGCCAAATCTCAAGTCATTCAGTCCATTTATTCATCCAACAACTTTATTGAGTATTATATATGTTCAAAGCAACTTGTTAGGAGCTCCAGAGTACAAAAAGATGATTAACTCAGAATCTTTATAAAAATGAAGCTTACAATATTCCCACAGGGAATAATTTATATTAAAACTTTTCTCGTAAAAACTCAAGTTGGGGTCATGAGAGAGGGAGAGTGTAAAGAAGGAGGGCATGTACATAGGGGTAAGCACAGCTATTTTAGAATTTGAATGGCACCTCCTCACAAATTCTCCTACTTAAATACCTTTTGTAGGATACTCCAACAGTTAACACTAACTTTCAATAGAACAGGACCTTCAAAGACTTCCATGGAGATTAATTTATCATTTTTATCCTTTTTGAAGAAAGTTGATTGATAGATCCTTTTTTTTTTTTTTTTTTTTTGAGGGCAGTTTTACTTGCCCTCATATGTGGGACCGAACCGGGGCCGCTGGCTTCCCAGGCCAGCGCTTAACCACCGCGCCACTCGGCCGGCCCCCTGATTGATAGATCCTTTATGAAAACTATTTGAAACACACACAAGAAGGAACTAACAAACATCAACAATACCATTAGCAATTAAAAAAATGTGTGACTACCTAAACAGAAATAACGATTTTTAATGAAAACTACAAATCATCAACTTCATATTCTATTTCCTAAAGAATAAAATGACACTGAAAGTGTTTTATAATCTATAAAACTTAATCAAAAATTTAGATGCATTAATACTGACTGACATTATTTCCCCTAAACAATGAATGAATATCCCATAGATACAAAGTGAATATGACAGAGATCATTTGGTAGATACAAAGCAAAAGAAAAAATTAGTTAAGGGCATTAAATGGTTCTGGCAGTTTTGAAATGCTCCTTATATATTTAATTAGCTTCATTTGGGCTACAAGTAGCATCAAAATAATTTTTTTTATAATTAGCTTTAGGTATTCAAAACAACATAATTATTAGACATTTACACACCTTAAAAAGTGATAACCCCAACAAGTTTACAACACATCTGACACCATACATAGCTATTAAAATACCATTGACTATATTCCCTATGCTGTTTTACATCCCAATACATGTGTGTGTGTATACACTGCACTAAAATTGTAATACTCAATATATGCCAATAACAAAAGATGAATACAAGTCACGTTTTACTTCTGCAATCACAAGAGGTGCTCAAAGTGGTTACCATCAGCATCCAGACACTTCTGATTACGGGGAACTACTGCTTGAGCAACGTTGACCAAAGTGTCCACTTGTATACATTTTTTTGGCACCCGCTATATGTATGAGGTCTGACAATTAAGTTTGAGAACGTTGCAACGATGTTGTTAACCTTTTTTGATATCAGAGGGATTATTCATTATGAATTTGTACCAATTGGACAGTTAACCAAGTTTATTATTTGTAAGTGCTGAAAAGGCTGTGTGAAAAAGTTAGATGACCTGAACTTTTCGCCAACAATTCATGGCTGTTCCATCACCATAATGCACCAGCTCACATGGCACTGTCTGTGAGGCTTTTTAGCTAGTAAACAAATAACTATATTGGGACGCCCTCCCTACTCACCTGATCTGGCCCCCAATGACTTCTTTCTTTACCTGAAGATAAAGGAAATATTGAAAGGAAGATATTTTGATGACATTCAGGACATCAAGGGTAATAGGACAACAGCTCTGACGGCCATTCCAGAAAAAGAGTTCCAAAATTGCTTTGAAGGGTGGGCTAGGCGCTCGTGTAGGTGCATAGCTTCCCAAGGGGAGTGCTTCAAAGGTGGCTATAGTGATATTCAACAATGAGGTATGTAGCACTTTTTCTACGAGGAATTCGTAAATTTAGTTGTCTGACCTCAAATATACGTACATATGTATGTATGTATATGTATATAATGTATGTATATGTATATATATTTTACATTTGAGTGTGTGTGTATATATATCTATATATCTATATATATCTATATATATAGATATATTTATATATCTATATATATATATATAAAATTATAGCTGACATTCAATATGATTTTATATTAGTTTCAGGAATACAGCGCAGTGGTTAGACACCTATATAATTTTTGAAGTGATCCCCCTTGATAAGTCTAGTACCCATCTGACATCATACATACTTGTAGATTTTCCATCATTATTGATTATATTCCCTATACTGTGTTTCTCATCCCTGTGGCTATTTTGTGACTACCAATTTCTCACCCATCCCCTCCCATCTAACACCACAGTTTGTTCTCTTTATCTTGAGTCTATTTTTGTTTTGTTCATTTATTCAGATCTTTAGATTCCATTTATAAGTGAGATCATATAGTATTTGTCTTTCTCAGTCTGACTTATTTCACTCAGCATAATATCCTGTAGGTCCATCCATGTTTTTGCAAATGGTAATATTTTATTCTTTTTATGGCAGAATAATACTCCATTGTACAAATGGAGTATGTATAAATGTACCACAATTTCTTCACCCAATTGTCTATTGAAGGGTGTTTTGGTTGTTTCCATATCTTGGCTATTGTTAATAACGCTGCAGTAAACATAGGGGTGCATATATTTTTTCGAGTTACTGTTTTGGATTTCTTTGGATAAATACCCAAGAGTAAAATTGCTGAGTCATAAGGTAGTTCTATTTTTAATTTTTTGAGGAACCTACATACTGGTTTCTATAGTGGCTGCACCAATTTACAATCCCACCAACAGTGCAGCAGGACTTCCTTTTCTCCAAAGCCTCTCAAACATTTGTTATTTTTTGTCTTTTTGATGATAGCCCTTCTAACAGGTGTGAGGTGATATCTCTTTGTGGTTTTGATATGCATTTTCCTGACGGTTAGTGTGTTGAACATCTTTTCATATGCATGTTAGCCATCTGTATGGCTTACTTGGAAAAATGTCTATTCAGGTCCTCTGCCCATTTTTTAAATTGGATTGTTAATTTTTTTGGTGTTGACTTGTATGAGTTTTATTATAAATTTTGAATATTAACCTCTTATCAAGCTTATCATTGGCAAATATCTTTTCTCATTCTTAGGATGTCTTTCTGTGTTGTTTCCTTTGCTGTACAAAAATTTTTTACTTTGATGTGGTCCCATTTGTTTATATTTTCTTTTGTTTCCCTTGCCTGAGGAGATATATTAATAAAAATACTACTAAGGGTAATGTCTGAGGATTTACTTTCTATATTTTCTTCTAGGAATTTCATGGTTTTCAGTCTTACATCTCTTTAATTCATTTTGAGTTTATTTTTGTATGTGGCATAAAAAGCCACATACAAAATGGTCCAGTTTCATTTTTTTTTACATTTATCTGTCCAGTTTTTCTGGCACCATTTATTGAATAGACTGTCTTTACCCCAGTGTAAATTCTTGCTTCCTTTGCCATAAATTAGATGACCATATAGGTATGGATTTATTTCTGGGCTCTCTATTCTGTTTTATTGATCTATGTGTCTGTTATTGTGCCAATACCATGCTGTTTTGATTACTATGGACCTTTAGTATAATTTGATATCAGGTAGTGTGATACCTCCAACTTTGTTCTTCTTTATCAGGATTGCTGTGGCTATTCGGGGTCTTTTATGGTTCCATATAAATTTTAGAATTATTTGTTCTACTTCTGTGAAAAATGCCATTGGTATTTTGATAGGGATTGCATTGAATCTATAGTTTGCTTTGGGTAGTATGGGCATTTTAACTATATTAATTCTTCCTATCCATGAGCATTTGCATGTTCTTTAACTTCTCTTTGCATTGTCTTATAATTTTCTGAGTACAGATCTTTTCTTTTCTTGGTTAAATTTTTTTCCCAAGTTTTTTTTTTTTTTTTACACAATTGTAAATGGGATTGTTTTCTTAATTTTTGTTTCTGATAGCTTGTTATTGGTATATAAAATACAACTAGTTTCTGAATATTAATTTTGTATCCCGCTACTTCTAAATACATTGTCAGTTCTAATAGTTTTTTAGTGGAATCTTTGGGGTTCTCTACATATAGTATCATGTCATCTGCAAACAATGACAGTTTCACTTCTTCCTTTCCCATTTGGATGCCTTTTATTTCTTTCTGATTGCTATGGCTAGGACTTCCAGTTCTGTGCTGAACAAAGTGACGAAAATGGGCAGCCATGTCTTGTTCCTTATCTTAAATGCTTTTAGCTTTTCCCCATTAAGGATGTTATTAACTGTGAGTCTGTCATATATGACATTTATTGTATTGAGATCTGCTCTCTCTATTCCCAATTTGCTGAGAGTTTTTATCATAAATGGACGCTGGGTTTTGTCAAACTCTTTTTCTGCATCTATTGATATGAGCATGTGATTTTTATTTTTTCAATTGTTTATGTGGTGTATCATGTTAATTGATTTGCAGATATTGAACCAACCTTGCATACCAGGAATAAACTCCACTTGATCGTGGTATAAATAATCTTTTTCTTTTTAATGTATTGTTGAATTCGGTTTGCAATTATTTTGTTGAAGATTTTTTTTTTTTTGGTGCGTGTGTGTTGAAAATTTTTGACTGTATGTTCATTAGGGCTATTGTCCTACAGTTTTCATTTTTTTTTTTTTTTTGTTATATCTTTGTCTGTTTTTGGAATGAGAGTGATGGTGGCCTCGTAAAATGAGTTTCAGAGCCTTTTCTTCTCTTTAATGTTTTGGAATAATTTGAGAATAGGTGTTAATTCTTTTTTGAATATCTGGTAAAATTCACCTGTGAAGCCATCTGTTCCAGGAATTTTGTTTGTTGGAAGCCTGCTGGTTACTCATTCAATTTCGTTGATAGTAAACCACCTGTTCCGATTTTCTGTTTCTTCTTGATTCATACTCAGAAGGTTGTATGCTTCTAGGAATTTATCCATTTCTACCAGATTGTCAAATCTGTGGGCATACAGTTGCTTGAAGTATTTTTTTATTTTTTTGTATTTCTGTGGTGTCCGTTGTCAGTGCTCTTTCATTTCTGATTTATTTACCTGGGTCCTCTTGTTTTCTTAATGAGTCTAGTGAAAGGTTTATCAATTTTGTTTATCTTTTAAAAAAAACAGCTCTTCATTTCATGGATCTGTTGTACGCTTTTTTTAGTTTTTTTGCATTTATTTCTACTATGATCTTTATTATTTTTATTTTGTACTCACCTTAGGTATTGTTTGCCTTCTTTTTTCAGTTTCCTTAGGGGTAAAGTTAGATTGTTTGACATCTTTCTTGTTTCTTTTGGTACGCCTGCATTGCTGTGAATTTCTCTCACGGATTTCTTTCACTGTGTCCCATAGATTTTGTGTCATTTTGTTTTCATTTTCATTTGTCTCAAGATATCTTTTGATTTCTACCTTGATCTCATTGTTGACCCATTCATTATTTAGTAGCATGCTATTTAGCCTCCATGTGTTTGTGTGTTCTTCAGTTTTTCTCTTGTAATTCACGTCTAGTTTTATTCCATTGCGGTCAAAGAAGATTCTTGATATGATTTCAATCTTCTTAAATTTATTGAGATTTCGTTTTGTGTCCTAACATGTGGTCTATCTTGGAAGATGTTCTATGTGCACTTGAAAGTAATGTATATTCTGCTGTTTTATGGTGAAATGCTCTAAAAATATCAATTAAATCCACCTGGTCTACTGTGTTATTTCAGGCTGCTGTTTCGCATTGATTTTCTGTCTGGAAGATCTGCCCATTGGTATCAGTGGGGTGTTAAAGTCTGCTACTCTGATTGTGTAACTGTCAGTCTCTGCCTTTATGTTGGTCAATATTTCTTTCATATATTTAGGTCGGATGGATAGATATTTACTATAGTGATGTCCTCTTATTGGATTGATCCCTTTATTATTATGTAATATCCTTCATCTTTTATTACAGTCTTCATTTTAAAGTCTACCCCAGCTTATTTCTCTTTTCCATTTGTGTGAAATTTTATTTTTCCATCCCTTTTCTTTTAGTCTATATATATCTTTGGATTTGAGCTGGGTCTCTTATATAAGACAGCATATGCATGAATTTTGATTTCTTCTCAGTTCAGCTACCCTATGTCTTTTGATTGGAGCATTTAATTTATTTACATTTAAAGTGATTATTGATAAGTACATAGTTATTCACATTATTCATATTTTCGATCTTTATCGTTTGTTTTCTCCTTTCTTCTGCTTAAAGAGCTCCTTTCAAGATTTCTTGTCATACTGCCTCGGTGGTAATGAATTCCTATACATTTTTCTTGGCTCAGAAGCTCTTCATCTCTCCTTCAATTTTCAATGATGGCCTTGATGGGTAGAGTAGTCTTGATTGTAGGCCTTTTTTTTTTTCTTTTCATTTCTTTCAATATTTCCTAGCACTCCATTCTGGCCTGCAAAGTTTTTGTTGAGAATTCAGCTGACAGTCTTATGGGAGCTCCCTTGTAAGTAACTAGTTGTCTTTCTCTTGCTGTTTTTAGGATTCTCTCTTTATCTTTAACCTTTGTCATTCTAATATAATGTGCCTTGGTGTGGGTCTATTTGGATTCATCTTGTTTGGGACTCTGTACTTCCTGGGCTTAATTGTGTATTTCCTTTGCCAGGTTAGGGAAGTTTTCAGTCATTATTTCTTCAAATAGGTTCTTGATCTTTTGCTCCCTCTCTTCTTCTGGTACTCCTATGACATGAATGTTGTTATGTTTGATGTTGTTCCAAAGTGTCCTTAAGCTATCTTTGTTTGACTGTTTAAAATTAGTTTTTCTTTTTGCTGTTCAAACTGGGTATTTTCTGCTACCATGTTCTCTAAATCGCTGATTCGATCCTCTGCTTCATCCAATCTGCTGTTGATTGCATCTAGTGACTTCTTCATTATAGTTATTGTATTCTTTATGTCTGACTGGTACTTTTTTATGGTTTCTATATCTTTCTTTAAGTTTACTATGTCTTTGTTGATATTCCCATTAAGTTCTGTAGGCATTTTTATAACTAGTGTTTTAAACTCTGTCTTTGATAGATTGGTTGCCTCCATTTCATGTAGTTCTATTTTTGGAGGTTTCTCCTGTTCCTTTACTTGGGACAATTTTCTTTGTTTCCTCATTCTGGCTGCTTGTCTGTTTGCTTCTATGTATTAGGTAGATCTCGTATGTCTCTCAGTCTTTGCTGAGTGGCACTGTGGTCCAATGGCACAGTTTTCCTGATCACCTTTGTGTGTACTTCAGGAGTGTCTGTTGTGTGTATTCTGCTGCTGCACTTGAGCCTTGATTGCTTTTGGTGTAGGTGGGATGACTCCCTTTCTGACTGACTGTGAGGATTGCCTATGCCCACAGTGATCTGCTGTGTAGGGCACGTCCTCCCCACAGGCTATTGTGCCGGTTGAGACCACCCTTTGGTTGTCTGCTTGTCGGACTAACCAGGTAGTGCTCTGGTGTGGTATGAAGCCAGTCTGTGGGAGTGTTGTTTCTGGTGTCTATTAGAAGTGGCTCCTCTGCAGGCCAATTTCAGCTTTATCTGTGACTGGCCCAGGGCTTCCTGATAGGAACTACAAAGCTATATGTGGTTGGATGCTACCTGTGCTGGACCCGGAGGCATGTGGTGGTGGCCTTGCTGTAAACCAAAGCCTCTGCCACCAGTATTGGGCCTGGAGTAGCTTCGCAAAAGGTCCAGGGCCCTGTGGGCCTGTTGTAAATTGCTGTTGAAAGAGCCTCTGTAGGTCCATGGGCTAGGTGGTTGTGCCAGTGCTGAGAATGCTTCCGGCAATGCAGAACTAGGTAAGCGGGGTAGAGTCCTAGGGAGTCATGAGGTATGGTTGCTGGTTTTTACAAGGTTAATGCAGAGTCAGTTCTTACATTAGTGCCTGGCCTGTGACCACTTTGCAAAACACCCTGAGGACATTGCAGCCATCCACAGCTTGCCTTGGGCCTGCAGATGCACAATAGCTGCCCAACAGAGGCTGTAGCTACTGTTGTGGCTTACTGCCACAACAAAAGTTCTCCAGGCAGCTGAGGGCGCCTGATGCTGTAAAAGGCTCCTGCACTTTGTGTGGCAGGAGCTGGAGTGCTCCTGGTAATATAGTAACAGCTGTGTGGGGTGGAGACCCAGGTTGTGTGTATGTGTGGATTTTACCAGATCAACGCCGCCGTCTCAGATTTGGCCCTTTGCGAGAGGTTCAACATAGGAAAGACGGTGCTATAGGCTACACATGAGACAGGCTCCACAGAGGGAAAACGGCTTCTTTTGTCCCTCCAGTCCTCATCCTGAAGTTACACAAATCAGTCTTTTCTGGTATGTCTCCAGCAACCCTTGAGGTGCTGCCCCTCTACCAAAAATGAGGTGAGTGTTTGTAAGCAGTCTGTATGAGGTCCATTTAAGAGGATATCTGTGTTTTCAGCCATTTTCCATCTCACCAGGATGAACAGACAGAGTCCTTGCTGATTTTCAGTGTCAGATGTTGTAGGAATTCCTCTTTCTGGCACAGGGCCCCTGGGCTGGGGAGTCATGTGAGGGGCTGGGATCCTACTCTCTTTGGGGGAACCTCTGCCACCGAGGTGTCCCTCCTGGTGTTTAACCACTATCTGTGGGTTTGGAGTCAGCCCATTTCAGTGCACTCCTCCTACCAGTCTTGAGGTGGTCTCTTTTTTACATCCTTAGTATATAGGGGTCTGTTCAGCTAGTCTTGAGATGATTCTTGAGGTTAATTGTTCTGTAATTTCCTTGTAATTTTGGTGTGATCCTGGGAGGCAGTAGGCATAGTGTCCGCCATCTTAGACCTTCTCCCTGGGGTCAAAACCATTTTATTTTATTTTTATTTTTAAAGATTTTATTGGGGAATTGGGGGAGGGGAGCAGCGTTTGGGAACCAAGGAAGGGAACTGACAAGTTGCTGTCCTTTTGTTCTTCTGTCTAGTTGTAGAGGAACCTGCTTCACTGGCCCATGTTGGTATTGTCATTGTGCTCTTCTCAGGTGAGGCAGATTGGTTGCCACCCTCTGCAAAGTCGCTCACGGCGACTCTTGGCAGCTCACACTAGCTGTCAGCCACTCACTGTAGCCTATGGCAGCCCACTGCAGCAGGGGCTGCAGCTATGCTGTCCCAGGGATTCACAGCAGCCCAGCTCCAGGTGGAGCTGTTGTTCACCATCTTAGCTGTAGAGGGCAGCGTCACTGGCCCTCATATGTGGGATCAGAACTGGCTCCACTGGCATCCCAACCAGCTCTTAACCAATGCACCACTCAGCCGGCCCCTCAAAACCATTTTAAACATCAAGAATAAATAGCATCAGGGCCGGCCGAGTGGCATGGTGGTTAAGCGCTGGCTTGGGAAGCCAGCGGCCCCGGTTCAGATCCCACATGTGAGGGCCAGTGACACTGCCCTCAAAATAAATAAATAAAGAAAGAAAGAATAAATAGCATCACATTATTAAAAATTGAAATAGTTTCTATAAATGTGTCAAAAACAGCTATCAAATTAATTCATTTAAAATGCCCAAATTTTGAAGTGGTTTATAAAGTTCAACAAAAATCATGTTATGTAACACCATGTAAAAGAATTTATACAAACAATTCATATAAAAATTGAGTTTCTCAAAGTCTGAGGTATCACATGCTGCCTTCATACTATACTACAATGCTACAATAATCAAAACAGTAGAGTATTGGTGGAAAATGAGATACACAGACCAATGAAACAGAACTGAGAGCCCAGATATAAATCCACACATACATGAGCAACTAATTTTCAACAAAGAAGCCAAAAAATACAATGAAGAAAGGAAAGTCTCTTCAATAAATAGTGTTGGGAAACCTGGAAAGCCACATGCAAAAGAACGAAACAGAACAGAGTGAAAAAGAATAGACTGCTATCTGATACCACACACAATAACTAACTCAAAAAAAAAAAAAAGCATTTGAACATAAGACCTGAAACAATGACATACATAGAAGAAAATTAGGCACTAAATTTATGGACCTGGTTTTAGAGGTATTTTTGTGAACATGACCCCAAAGGCAAGGGAAGTAAAAGAAAAAAATAAATGAATGAGGCTACATAAAACTAAAAAGCTCTTGCACAGTAAAAAAATAAATAAATAAAAAATAAAAGGAAAATCAACAAAACAAAAAGACAATCAACTAAATAGAAGAATATATTTGCAAATGATACCTCCAATAAGTGGTCTATCTATCTATCTATCTATCTATCTATCTATCTATCTATCTAAAGATCTCATAAAACTCAATAACAGGAAAATAATCTGATTAAAAAATGGGCAAAGGACCTGCATAGACAATTCTCCAAGGAAGATATATAGATTGCGAACAGACATGAAAAGATGGTCAACATCACTAGTTATAAGGAAAATGCAAATCAAAACAATGAGAACCTCACACTTGTTCAAATGGCTATTATCAGTAAGACAAGAAATAACAAGTGTTGGAAAAGATGTGAAGGGAACCCTCTCATACTGCTGGTGGGAATGTAAATTGGAGCAGCCTCTATGGTAAAGAGTATGGAGGTTCCTTAAAAAATTAAGAATAGATCTAACATATGACCCAGCAACCCCTCCACTGAGTATCTACCTGGAAAATTTGAAAACCCTTATTTGTAAAGATATATGTATCCCTATATTCACTGCAGCATTATTCACAATAGCCAACATATGGAAACAACCTAAATGTCCTTTGATGAATGATTGGATAAAAAAGATGTGAAATATATATATAATGGAATACTATTTAGCCATAAATAAGATGAAATCTTGCCATTTGTGACAACATGGATGCATCTTGAGAGTATTGTATCACTGAAGTATGTCAGGCAGAAAAGGGCAAGAGCCATATGATCTCACTTACATGTGGGATATAAAACAAAAAGAACAAATTAATGACAAAAACAAATATACAATTAAAAAACCCCTGACACATAGATACAGATAACAGAATAGAGGTTACCAGAGGAGAAGGGGGTTTGGGGGAGGATGACGAGAATAAAGGGGGTCAAATATATGGTGATGGAAGATTAGACTTTGGGTGGTGAGTACACAATAGAGTATTCAGATGTCATATTATCAAGTTGCACCCCTCACATTTATATGTTATTAACTAATGTTACCCCAATAAATTTAATAAAAGTTAAAAGTTGAGGTTCTCAATGCAATAAGTTGGATTTTATAAAGAAAATGTATAAAGCAGTTCACAAACTTTAAAATTCAATGTCTATAATTGAATATTGAAGTATCACACTTTTATTATTAATGCTATATTAACAGTTGTGAAAGGAACATTTGAGTCCCCACTGCAAAAGAAATTTTCCCTTTCTCATATTCCTCTAATGCAACATATGAACTGCTTCGAAATACTTATCACAGTCTGCCCAATATCAGAGTTGCTGATAAATATTTTGGCTTCCCCATGAGATTGTGAGTGATCTCTTAGAGAATTAGTGATTCTGGCTTTGATATCCCTATATTTCACAAAGTGTTAGGGAAAATATGACATTTTGTAACTAGGGCTCAACTGAATTGAAATGTTAGGAGATCCACTCAAAGCTGGGTCACTCAATAGGATACATTTTCTTTAGTTTCAGGATACATCTGACATATTGATTTGTTATCATGGATAATTTCATGTGCCTTGAGTAGAAATTATGTATTATTCTCTTTTATTTTTTATCTTTAATATCTAGCACTTAGTACAGTGTACAAAATCAATGAAGGCATACTAACAGAATGAAATCTATAACTGATGTACTTTTATTACACTAATAGTTATTTTAGATATCTTGAAAGTGCCAAAATAATTTAGAAGTAAAGGCATTATGAAAACAGGACACTTAGAGGCAAACATCTCTATTTAATCCAATCATTCAGTCATTACTTCCTAAATTTGCCATCTAGGTTTACCATCTAGAGACCTACCTCTGCTCAATGATATGGCATCTTGTATTGGAAGGAATTCAAACCTGCTCTCAATCTGCTTTGGCAAATACAAGAATGCAACTGACTATAATGATATGTAAGTAAATAAAGATTTGTTGAGGGATCACTACTTGTCAAACAGTAAGCAGGTGGTCTTTATACAATTTGTGGGGTCCAATGTGGGTTAAAACGTAAGAAAAAGAATGAACCTCCACATTATCTCTACTAGGGCTACCCAATAAGGCCATACAGTCTACACACTATACAACTCTAGGGGGTGCCAGATAAGAATTACATGCCCTTAGAGTTGCACAATGAAGCAGTCCTATTTTATACCATTGTTCATCCATCTATGATACCATCAGTTCTAAAAGGTACCACTGTTTCATGTGCCATTAAGACAAAAAAAGTGTCACCAATAATCCATGATATGCCATTAATTTTTAAGATGCATCCCCAATTCAGAGATGTTTAAATGTGATAAAAGGTTTTAAAATCAATGAAAAGAGGTGATAATCTGAATAATCTTCAACTGACTGAGCTATAGATGTACAAATAATAGCTTTTCTTTGATGGCATTATTATATATGCAGTCTGCACAAGAATTCTGAGGGAATTTTCTCACTCTCCTGTGTGAAATCAAAACAAAGAACATTAGGAATGAGTGATGTATAGTTAACATAACTCATGTATAACGCAGCAAGATTTTCAAACTTATATTCTTCCTCTTATCTTAAAATTGATTATGTTAGGAACACTGTTTCAAGTAACCTCTACGTCCAAATCTTAATTACTTAATGGCCACTTATCCCTTCCCCTGCCTACTAACATTCACACACACAAACACACACACACACACACACACACACACACACACACACACACACACGCTCTTCTCTCCCAGACACCTTCACCTTCAACCTCATCAGTTGCTGAGACAAAGTGTAGACGCCACTTCTAAATATGAAAGGAGGGAAAAAACCTGGTTCTAATATGAACACTGCAATAACAAGAATGGTAAATAGAAAACCTAGATCCCAGTACCAGCTTTGTCACTACCGTTGGTACAATCCTGAGCAAGTTATATAATTTCTCTTAATCTCAGTTTCCCCATATGTATCTAGAAATAAACTAGTTGAACTTGGTGTGCCTCTAAAAAATACTTAACAAATTTCATATATTATCTTTTGCCACCATATTATGGCAGAAGCCTTCTCCTATAAGGACTGTTTTCCCTAACAGCAAACAAATGTGGGCTGAATAAATTATGCACACTTCTTTTAATACGGAAAAAATATGCCTCCCTGCCAAATATTTAGAACAGCAACACTGCAAACCACATGAGCTCCTCTTCTCAACAATATAACTAAAGGAGATTTTAGTTTTGATAATTTACTTAATGCATCAATGTAGAATCTGAATTCTAGTGTTAAACTTTATCTGCTGCTTCAAAGTTGTTTGTGAAAGTTTATTAATCCATTACATAGCCCTGGAAATTATTGGTATTATTGTTATTGCTCTCATAGAACATGAAACTTTGGCTCAGCATATTTAAAAGATTTTCTAAAAGAAAAATAGTGATGGTTAAAAAATGTCACTTTTCTCCTTATCACCCCCTGTGGGAGAGAGAATTTTCTGAAATTTTAGACACCAAATTGGACATTTGGTGTGCCATATTATAGCTTTTAGGAAAACCAATTTAGGTATAAGAATATTTTGAGGACCAACAGAAATCAGGGAAAGTCTTGGGAGATGAACAACTAAGATTAATATCCAAAGCTAATTTTGTCTTTTTCTTGGGTTCCCTAAAGATGACATGGAATCAGAGTAGGGATAAAAAAAATGACCGCCTGTAGTAAACAACTTTTGAGTTAACTATCACTCAAGAGTTAAGCTCATTCAGGCTT
This sequence comes from Aselliscus stoliczkanus, assembly GCA_033961575.1. Classification (NCBI taxonomy): domain Eukaryota; kingdom Metazoa; phylum Chordata; class Mammalia; order Chiroptera; family Hipposideridae; genus Aselliscus; species Aselliscus stoliczkanus. Next base: position 49,737,693 of record CM066728.1, on the reverse strand, counting down.
CCCTTCATCTCTGTGTGCAGTAACTCCAAACTATTATACTTTGCAGTCAAGCAACTCACACATCTCAGGAGAAGTTTCAGACTTAAGCAAGAATAATGTGTGAGGGTATCTTACTGCCAAAGAGAGAATGGGGGTCCTAGATTCTGCACTCAGTCTATCTACTCATTGCACACTTCTAACAACAGTCTGAGTAAACTGTTGCATTATGGGAAATGCTATTTGTCTTTTATCACAGCAATTGCCTTGCAATCCAAGACCCATTTATCCATTCACTTATGTATGTGTGTATATATATTATATATATACACAGAGAAGAGAGATCTTAGAGAACCACTTGTGGAAAATGTTCACTATTGGCAATGTAGTATAGTGGGGAAAAAACAGGCTTTGCAGTCAGAAAGACTTGGGCTCAAATCTTGGTTTAGTTACTCTCATGAGGTATATGAGTAAGTCTTTTCATACCTCTGAGTGTCGTTTCACATATCTATAAAGTCAGAGTAATAAATGACACAATTGTTAGGATTACACAAAGAAACAAACAGCAGCTGCTTCTAACTAGACAAATGGATATACAGGGCTCCAGCTACGGGGGAGCGAGTTGGAGGCAGAGGATTAAACATATCCCTTCTTCCCAAAAAGGGGGTGGAAGTGATAATTTAAGGACCAACATTTGTAATCAAAGCTAAATAGAAGCATGGTAATCCAATTGTATTTTAGATAGTTGCTGTCACATGTTAACCTTAGACAAGAAATAAGAGGAAAACCCAATTTGGAAAACTAGGAAGAGCATGGCTTCAAAAATGGAGAGAACTCATGGCAGATGCAACTTAGATTGTATATCAAGGATATTACAATAATTATAATTCACATTTATTGAATGAATACTATGTGCAGAAACCCTGTCCATATGTGCCAGACCCGAGCACTTAGCTTCTAACCACTAGAATAAGTCTAACGCAAAATAAGTTAAACATAAAACAGGGAGACAGCACTAGTAATAGAGAGACAGTACCATAAAGAACTAGTAGAATATGGTTCTTTATTCTATCTGAACCATATTCAGATAGAAATATGAGCTCAAGAGAGCTCAGGAGAGCTCATATCATTATTCCTTCCATCATCCATCTGGCAGATGCAACTTAGATGGATGATGGCAGGAATAACGATCTGAGCTCTCCTGAGAAGCAAGAGGCCACCCATTTCAGGGAAAAGAAAGAATGAAATCCCAAAATGGACACACAACTCTCTAGGGCCTACCACTGTTGCGGAAGACCAGATAGACAACAAATTCTAAATTCTCAAATTCCACTGGACTGGTCATGTGATCTTAGTTTCAGTGGGGGTGGGGTGGGGTGGAGAACAGGTGAAGCAGTCTACAGAGTGCTCCCTGAGTCCAGATGAGAGGAATTAACACTGAATAGGCCCAAATGCCTTAAAAAAAGCAGTCCTTCTCTGTTTTAGTTTCTCTATTTCAGCTTAAATAGTAACTCATATTGTTGTAGTTTCATGTCACCTAACATATCAACTAAAAAGTGGTACTATTTATGATCTTATAAACTGCTTTCTTTTATTTCTTCTTTCATTGAACTCTAAAAGAGATGTACACCAGCGGTTCTAGAAATGTGGTCTGCAAATCTCTGAGGGTTCCTGAGACCCTTTCAGGGGAGTCCGTAAAATAATATAATACATTATTTGTCTTTTCATTGTGTTGGCATTTGCATTAACAGTTAAAAAGCAATGGAGAACAAAAGTGCCTGTGATGGCATGGATCACAGCAGTGGTACCAAACTATATGAGCAACCTTTGTATTCTTCACTGCTGCATACTCACAGGAAAAAAAAAAAAAAGGCAAGTTTGCTTACGAAATGTCAATGAAGCAGTAAAAATTATTTTTCTTAAATCTCAATTCCTGAGCATATGTCTGTTTAATATTCTGAATGTAAACTAGAAGCTATACATAAAGGACCTGCAAACCAAACTATGTTTTGATGGTTATCTGGAGGAAAAGTTGTTGCGCAATTGTTGAGTTGTGAGCCACAGAAGCCACATTTTTTTTTTTTTTAGAGGGCAGTGTCACTGACCCTCATTTGTGGGATCCGAACTGGGGTCACTGGCGTCCCAAGCCAGCTCTTAACCAATGTGCCACTTGGCCGGCCCAGAAGCCACATTTTTAATGGAACACCGTTTTTACTGTAAGACTGATAAATTATGATTATTCAGATTTCAGTATCTGGAAGTCATTTTCCTGAAAATAAACAAAATAAACCTGACAGTCCAAAGAAAACAACTAACAATGTTTGTTGCTAATGATAAAAATTGAGCTTTCTTGCAAAAATTAAAATTTTTGAGAAATTTGTACCCTCCCTCATAAGCTTGATAGTTTCAATTCTTCAAAGCTTTGCAGATGAGATTGGTAGTGATATTAATAGAAAGGATTTTTTTTTGATACTACTTAATAAAATATGTCAACATTTGGAAGATCTGCATAACTCAGTGAAAACAATATTTTCCAAATGACCAACACATGATGTTATAAAATCATTCATGGGTAAAAGATCCATTCCAAGCACAACACAGACCAATGAATTTTCATGAAACAGAATATGAAATGCTCATTGATGTGTTTTAGATTTATGCAGCAACTAATCTTTAAGAAACTACCTCTTGTTGAGTGTTGGTGTTGCATCAAAGAAGAATATACACAATTTTCTGAAAAGGCAATTAAAATAATCCTCCCTTTTGCAACTGCATATCTGACTCAGCCCAAATTTTCTTTAGAAATGTCAACAAAGACAATATATCACAAGAGAGTGAATGCAGAAACAGATATAGGAATTCAGCTGTCTTCTATTAAGCCAGACATTAAAGAGATTTTTTTAATGCCATGCTTCTCACTACGTGTTTTTTGTTTTGGAAAATATAGTTATTTCCCATAAAAATGTTACTTATGTCATTATATAATGGTTTTATTATTGTTATTTAAAAATATTTAGTAAGTTTTTGTTTTCGTTATTTTTTTTCCACAAACATCAGTAGCTATAACCCCTATAAAGAAAAACACGTAGTGACTTTAATAAAGTTTAAGCATGTACAGAGATTCTGAGGTCTACAGGTTTGAGAAACACAGATTCGAATCCATTTAGTTAAGACATCATTTGGCCCTAATTCTCCACATATTTCCCAAGGAAAAGGATGTAGGGAGGGAAGAGAAAGGAAAGAGAACATACTGAATATTAGGTATGCCACAGGTTGTTTATTTATATATGTTAATTTACTTCATTTATTCCTTACAATAGTCTAATAGTTATGATTATCCCTATTTTACAGATGAAGAAACTGAAACTCAGAGAAGAGTGGTGATTTGCCCAAAGTGACAGATTGAAAGTGTCAGAATTAAGAATATAGCATGTATCTTTTTGATTCTAAACTTCTTATTCTTTCCACTACATCATATTTATGGCAGAATCGCCACATCAAAATTGGCCAATAACTACATATAACCCATAAATGCAGATATATTGTCATTTCTGTTTAAAATATCTAATTACTTTATTAATTTCTAATTCTTCATTTTTGGCTTGTTTTTAACAAATCCAAAGAATGCCTGGTACTCTCAATAATGGCTGTTATTTGGGTTTACAGAAGATTGCACTAATTTTCTGAGTGTTGGCATACTTCATACTACATGTACTACTACAGTTCTTTCAGGCTCATGCTAGTCAATATCACAGGGTAGATTGATATAGTGAAAGTCTGTCTCTTGCTTTTTAGGTTCATGTAAGCAAGCATTTATTTAAATAATCATTCATCAAATACCTATTAAAAATCTATTGTGTTTACTAGAATTTGGTAGCATGAAACACAAAAATACAAAGATTGATTTTTGATGATTTAAAACAGAATATTTTTAATGCTAAAATTAAACAATTTTGTGGACAGGTTCTCTGTAATCAAGTTTGACCACAATTTCCCTTTTAAATGAAAACCATAAAATGAAGAAATGAAGTTATGCTTTAGTGAACATTTAATGATTATATTAATACTGCTTTATTGAGCTTTCAGAAAATGCAGTAGTAATAACACTGATCTTTTATTAGGGGCTCACTCCTATCAGGTGGGAACCACTTATCTCCTGGCCTCATGTGGAGCCACTTCAGTTAGAGTAACATTCCCAGTTTCTTTCCCTTTCTCTCCCACAGGCAGGGTGACTTGCCTGATTAGTACATTTGAGAGAAGAAACTGAGCATGTTTGACTCAGCCATTCTGGGAATCTTTCAAATCTTCTTACAGGAAGGACGCATTCCAGCTTGCTTCCTACGATGTGAAAGGCAAAGGGGATGTTTGGAGATGGGCGAAAATTTGTTTCTAGGGGAAATACATTAGGAAGTCTAAATTCAGCAGCAGATCTGAGCCATATTTTCCAGTTGAAACATATCAATTAGTAAAAAGCTGGTGTTTTCATCTCCTTTTATCTGATTCTTATGTCATATTGCTCACTGTTCCAAATTCAGGAAGGTAAGACAGGAATATTATTTTTGGTACTAGGTACCAAAAGATACAAGGGCAGGTAGGTACCTTGAGAATTGGATTCTTTCTCAATTGATTCTGAACTTGAGATGACAGGATAATACTGGTCCTGAATTCCCAAGACTATGTGCCAGATACTATGTTCACTTTACATATATTATTATCACTTCATTTTTCAGAGAAAACATTGAGGAGTAGGGAAGTTAACTTGCTTGAAACCACACTACATTAAATGGAAGAGCTGGGATTCAAATTCAGGTCTCTGCACTTTTTTTTTTTTTTAAAGATTTTTTTATTGGGGAATTGGGGGAGGAGAACAGACAAGTTGGTGTCCTTTGGTTCTTCAGTCTCGGGGAGGACGTTGCTTCACTGGCCCATGTTGGTATCATCATTGCGCTCTTCCTGGATGAGGCAGATGGGTCACCGGACTCTAGATGGTCGCTCACCGTGGCTATTGGCAGCTCACACTGGCTGTCGGCCGCTCACGCTGGCTCCCGGCCACTGACTGTAGCCTATGGCAGCCCACTGCAGCAGGGGCTGCAGCCTACACCGTTGCCGGGGCTCACAACCCAGCTCCAGGTAGAGCTGTTGTTAGCTGTAGAGGGCAGTGTCACTGGCCCTCATATGTGGGATCCGAACCAGGGCCACTGGCATCCCAAGCCAGCTCTTAACCAAAGTGCCACTTGGCGGGCCCTTGGACTCTGCACTTTTAAACTCACCTCCCTATTATCTCTCAGCAATGGGTATGATTCTGAATATTACTCAGACACTAAAACAGAAAATAAAAAGTTATTATTATAATTTGCCTTCAATGACTACAAGTTCATTTGGAAAAATGTAAATGCCTTAGAATGCAGAAAATGTTTAAAATAGTAAATTCTTATTTTGATTATTAAGTTGCTAGCTAAGCCTATTATTATTTTCTGTTTCCAGTTATATTTTAAAAGATTTTGGACTAAGGGGAAAAAAGGAAAAGATATAGCGTGATTGGGATATTCCGTTTCTGAGGCAAGCAAAACCTAATATGAACAGCAGCAGCCCCTGGTGGTCTACAGGGAAAAATAGTTTTATCTATAATTATGGGGGTGGAAATATGTTTCTAAAAGAATATATGTACATATTTAGCCACTTGACTCAGTTCTCAACCCAACACATTAAAAAACAGATGCTTTAAAAATGATCTGTTGGCAAGATGCCTGTTAAAATTTTATCAGCTGAAATATTAAAATTCATTATGAATTAATTAACACATTATATAAAAATAAAATGTTTTTGTTTCATCGTTTTACAAAGTATGATAACCAGTGGTGATTAACACTGGAAATTTTGTGTATCTTAATATGTGTTGCTCAAAAGAAAACTAAATTTATAGGATTACCACTAAATGGATGACATTTTCTGTCTTCACTTTTGAATTCGGTCGGCAGATGTTTTCGAGAACAAAAAATTCTGTCTTATTACAAAACACATTAAACAGGTTTTCCTGCAGGCATGTCTGACATGATGTTTATTGCCTAGACCAAATCAATCCCCTTAATAAGCCATAATATATGCCAGAAAGTACATTATTTCATATTTAAGGGAAGTCGCCACATGAAACAGTAAGTACTTTGATCTCTCAAGCTCTGCTCCTAATGCATTAGAAATGTGCTATGTAATCCAATAATTAGTCATATCTATTTATACTCATTTAGTAACTAAAATATAATTATACTTTGGTAATCTTAAAGTTTCAGCCCTGTATTCTACTTTAATTCTGCCTGTATATACTAGGTATGTGTAAAATTTGAAAGGAGATTTTGGCCAGAGAAAAAGAAAATTCAAATACTTCAATATACTAGGAAAATAAAATGGTTGCAGAGGTTAAACAATCATTGATTGTAATATAAATAAATTGAATTTGGTTACTAAAACACTAGATAGAAATGACTCCAGTGAAATTAGCACAGAAGAGGTACAGAGAAGAGAGGATATTTATTAGTGCTCACCACTATTTTGGACATAACCCAAGTCAGAACATCCAAAACATATTTTTTAAAAGAAAGCTCCAGTTTATCAGAGTTGGCTTTCTTGAACAATTAAAAAAATTCACATGAATGCTGAAAATATCAGTCAGAAAACTAGACGCAAAATATCTCACATGTTAAGGAATAAGATTTTTGTGATGGATATCAACAAGCAATCAATCCATAAATATTTGAGTATCTTCAACATGTAAAGGTAGGCTCTGCCAAGATTCCTATTCTGTATATGTCTCCTCCCCTTTTGGATTTTTCCTCATGTGGCTGTATTATTTCCTTTCCCCTCTCCGCTTCTTGCATTTATTATTTTGTCTAATGTGCTGGGTCTAATTCTTCTCCTTTACGTACTACCACCACAGCCTACAACTAAGTCTCTAAGGAAAGAGTTATTCAAGCAGTTCCAACCCAGAATTACATAGATCAGCATCAAGTCACTTTCGCATATATTCCACCTATGCACTACTGTAGAGTTCTTTTAATTGAACTTCTTCCTTAGTCTGAGTATTGTCCTCTTACGTTTCAGTTTGATATCAGGATAACACTCACTCCTATGCTGCAGGTCAAATTATCTAGGTATCTCCAGACTAAAGCCTAGTCTTTTTGCTCTGGTCTCCTTCCAGGAGTGGAATTAACATCAGTTCCTAACCCTCTCAGAGTATGCTCCGTACTATAGTAAAAACTAGCTCATGTCTGCTTATTCTTAAGCATTGACATAGAATTCTAACACATATAAAGCATGCTAAAGGATCCCAATGATTGTGAGGAGATCTGGTGGAAAGGCATGAAAGATAAATTGGTAATAGTAATAATATTACGAGACAAAACCACAAGCAGTATCTCAAGCTAGCACATGATCAATTCCATATAAGTTAACCAATCATAGTAACTTAACATGATTTATAGTAAGGAGAGGTCACTGATCATGGTGAGTGGAAAAGGTGGGATAGCAGTGTGGCACTACAACATGGATAGAATTTGGAGTAAGGTAAAGAACAGGAAGGAAGGTTACAGATCCCATGAAGTGCCGAGTGTATATAGGGTGGAGCAAGTACAGCAGCCTGGCTGTATTCTTATCAGCAAATGTGTAAAACAAAATTTGTTTTGGTTTAGGTCAGCAAGAAAGATTTCCATTTTCATCCATAATTTTAGCACCATGATGATGTAGTTAAAAGGGGAAAGAGGATATCCCACATTTACATAATAAATCTTGACATACTTTTTATCATTAATTTATGGACTGTATTCTCAGCCACTGGATTGGGTAGGAACCAACAATGTTTAATTTTTCTTTTTTTTGGTTTGTTTGAATGTTTCCTCACAGAAAATCAAGTGGCATACTTTAATAATGCAGGACATATTTAAAAAAAAAAAGCAGTAGTAGTTTGGGATTTGAATTCTGACTCCACCACATTATTTATCAAATAAAAGTTTATTGTGAAGATCCTGCTCTACCAAAACTTATTACAAAGGCTCTATTCTAGGCTCTGGGTATGCAGCAGTGAGCACAACAGACGTAAGTCCCTGCCCTCATGAAGCTTATAGTAAGAGCTATGTGAACTTGGAAAAATTATGTTTTGACCCACGGCCTCCTCATCTGTAAAAACAGATCAATATTAGTGATCCTATTAAAAGTGAAAAAGCATATTTTAATATATAATACAATTTTTATTTATTAGGTTGTCAGAAAAATCATGACACATTATTGCAACGAAAACCAGAAAAAAAATACGTCATGACTTTTCTGACAACCCAATATTATTTATTGATACATTATGAATATATATGATATAAAATTGTTTATAGACAGTTAATAGTGTCTATTAAATGACATTGGCTCAAACATCAGATACAGTTTACTATATCATATCATGATTTTATTATAATTGGTTTGATTTTCATATTTCAGATACATATTTTGTTTTCAGCCAGTTAAAACAATGTAGTACAGAAGAATGGGAGTAAGAATGTACGGTAATTAGAAGTCCTGGTTTTAGCACTTAGTTCTACCATTTATTAGTTATTGAGACCCTAGACAAAAATGGACCAGCTGTGTAGCAGTTTCCTTAACTATAAAATAACTATATCATTTTTGATCCACTTACATCATAGGATTATTTCAAAGAATAATCAATTTCAAAATGTAAATGTTTAAGAAGTATACAAATAAAAGTTAATTTATCCCTGTCACATACCACGCTCTGTGTCCCAAATTTACAAATACTTGTTATTTGGAAGTATGCAGAGGGAAGGAGAGTGCTATTAATCAAGTGGATTAAAATCACCTAAGAATTAATGCACCTTACACAAAAGCAAGTATTCTTTTCTTTCTTACTATAGGATCATGCCTTACTATATAGCAGTATGCTTGAAGACTATCAGCTTAACTCTGCTATTTTGCACAGTTCTGGAAGATTTTAAGAGAAAGGTGTTTATTAAGAAAAATAACATTTCATAACTAAGACTATCAGGTATGAAGTTGTGTTATCTACATTAGTCTATTTTTGTCTTTTAGTGTTTTTGCTGAGAATCTAGACTGATGAATGAAATGGGACAAGAAAAAGAGGCAAAAGACATGATAAGGAAAGAAGCAAAAATGGCAGAAGTGTAAAAGAGATGAAAGAATTAAGGAAAAATGATAAAAACAGAGCATATCTTAACAATGAAACAACATAAAAAGATTTTTTTCCCTTGGCGTAAAAAAAAAATTGATGCAAGAATAAACTAAACAGATGTGAAAAACAGAATAAAGAAAACCCACACATACAAGAGAACAAAAGGAAAACAAAATCAAAGCAATGGTGACAAGATAAAGAGAAATAAGAAAAAAAGAGATAAAACCTACAAGACAGATGTCACAAGTAGATGCTTAATCTGTACATATCATAGGCAAACAAAAGAAACTGGTTAAGAAGAAATAAAAAACAATATACAATATCACATTTTGTGTGCATTTTACATAGGCAAGTGAATACTCTCAATGATTTGTATATTTCAAAAAAACAAAAAAAAACAACAAAAACTTATACAATTTGTATTTGGAATCTGGATATCAGAGGTAGTTTTTTAAAAACTCTGACTGTGGATGGTAGTTGCCGGACTGGATCCTATAATAGGAAGCTGAGGACAATAGGATAAAGAAGGTGATGATGACCCTGACGCAGTCATAGGAAAAAAGGCAGTAATATAACCGCAGTGGCACAAGCAAGCTATTGATCTGAAGTGTAATAATTGTTTTTGTTTTAAAAATAATAAGATGCTTTTCAGAAATTTAAATATTGTACTCTGCCAAACTTTTGCTTAATTCACTGTTTGACGTGCTTTGGGTATTCTTGGTCAGGACACATATTTTTGGATGCTGAGAATTTATATACTGCTTATCTGTCATTATGTACTCAATAGACTGACCTATAACCAAATGTCTTGAATGTTTGCAGTATAATTCCCAAAAGTATAGCGATTATGCCTTAGACTAGAAGTATATTAAAGAAAATAATTTTGAAAGCCAGGGTTTCTTTCTGTCAAAAGTGGTATGAAATATTTTATTGATGAGCTTTTCAAGTAGATTTTAAAAGAGCTCAAGTTGAATAATCTCAAATTTTACTATTTTACAGTATAATTTATAAAATGTTAATTTGTCTGTTTAAATGTTCTGAATTGCTCCCTTTTGAAGAACATATCAATTTACTATTTTACTTACCCAGTAGCATTTTGACATGCTTTACTATTAAATGGTATTTCTAGCATCCATAATAAGGGCTATGAAAAGTGCATGAGTCTCTCCCATACATATGTATAATACACAGTATGTATATATATCTTAAGATATATATATCTCAAGCAGATTGTGTCAAAGTGCACATAAAATTGTTTTGTGCCCACTACAGAATTTGAACTCCTTGGGCAGTACTGCTATAAAGATTTCATGCTGCTAGCATTATAAAGTGCAAAGGTTCAATGGGTAAGAAAAGAGCAAAGGACAGAGTTCCCTCATTACACTATCCCTAAACTATTCTAGCTTAAATATATATTAAGATATTAATTATTCTTCCTCCCTCCAGCTGCCTTCAGAAGTTAAGTTGAGACACTGTGGATGGATGGTGGCTTGTAGGAAAACAATGCATTAAAATTATCACCACCCAAGATGAAGACTGATGTTTTGTATGCTACATTATTAATTGCTTTTGAGACTTACATAAAATATCACACTGATATAAGAACAATGAGTTTGTAATTCTAAATAAAAAACAGAATACATTTCATTCATGTAGCAATGGAAAATGATTAAAAATTAAAGGATTAAGTTTCTTTGTAAAAATAAACAAAATAATTTATATGAAATAAATTATAAAGAAAATAACGAAGGAAAGTAATGATCTTATTTATTACTTACTCTGATATACAACTGCATCATTTCTTTTTCTCTTTGAGGGTTACGGTACTTCTCATAGAAATCACGTCGCTTCTTTGTTTCTTTAGAGACTTTATCTTTTCTTTCCCGTTTTTCTGCTGGTTCATATGAACTATCAGAAGATGACTTTACACGTATCTTCGGCTTTTCTACTTCAATATAGTTTTCATTGGGATTCAGTACTATTACTCCATACCCTTCCTGTTTTGAAAGCAAAGAAGACAGCATAATTTAATCCTAGAAACTATTTCAATTCATTAAAAAGTTCTTAAAATCCCATAAGTTATTTAACATATTTGCATATTCATTAAAATATTCCATTACACAAGATTATAGTTTTAATATTTCTGAAAGTCAGTTAAAATTGTTTGTCAATATTGTGTATGTAAATAAGCATAGATTATATATAAGAACAAAAAGTCATACTTGTAACATGAAGACTCTAAAGCTTAGATTTAAAAACAAGTACTTCAGATCTTCTAGAACCCCAAAAATGATTGAAATAAATTATCAAATAAAAGTACATTTTCAAACCACATTAATTTTATAATATATACTTTGAGAAATTAACCTCTTTGAAATTCAAGTTTACAGTTTAGACTGCATTTTGTTGGATTTTCTTTCCTTCACATGTGCTTTAATAAGCAGTTTTTATTTGTTTGAATGATAAAAAAGACATATAATCTAGCATTCTGCAGATTTACATGTCTATATAATGTCTACCTGAGCACGCTGGACTTTTTTCACCTTTCTTCTTTCAGGAGGCCAAATAAATCATAAAACAGGATAAACTAATATCTTATTATAATGTATGGACACAACTCTTTAATCCTGAAATTTCTTTCATTTTTCAACTATCATAAAAATTTCTCTTTATAGAGAACTAATACCAGAAAAAAAGTTCCAAAGTTTAAAATACAGATTACTGAGCTGTTAAAACTTTTAAAAAACATGTTGTCCTGTCTGGTTTAATTTTCACAAGGCAAACATTTCTGTGATTATGAGTAAGGGAACTTTGTTATTTAGATTATGTTACAACTGATGGAATATTCTAACCCTGAGAAAATAGAGAAGGGTAAACAATCACCACTGACAAGCATGCACGACACAAAATTTTGAAAGTATTATGTGTCTTATCTTTTCAATTCTGTACTTTGGGTGTCTCAATTTTACCTTGTACAATCTGTAGGGTCATACTTAAAACATTAGGATAAAAACATCAAAGCTATGGAAAATAAAGTTTTGAAAAAATCATGCTTACTTAAAAAAAAAAAAGTATATTTGTTCCCCAAACTATAACTGCAGAATCTTCTACTTTGTTTGAAATTTAATTCTTAAAGAAAAAAAAGCTGATAGCAGTAATAATAAACTAACAGCACAGACTAAATTATCTTATTTTTAAATATACTACATGTAGTTGGATTTTTTTTAACAGTTGATTTCACAAACTATGTACAAACTTCACTGGGATTGTTTAAACTCTCCCTGCTCCACTCCACTAATCAGATAATATTATTGTCTAAAACCATGATATGGTTTGGAGATTTTGAAGATCATTGAAATTCTAATTTTAGTAGTAGGACTGCTAATTAAGATGTAGTTGTTTTACATATATGAAAACTATAAAAATATATACCAAATTGATTAACAAAATACCACATATTCTTCATATGTGTTCAAATAAATACCTCTTTCATGAAAGGCTTATAAAATACTTTACAAGATTTTAAATTTAAACATTCTACATCAAAGCACAAGAGAAGGTTGTTGCTTTTTTTTAAAGTTTCTTAGCTGGTAAGTTAAAGTATTACCAACAAAAGATATTTTATTTGGTCCTGCTTTATTCTAATCTGTATAGCTATTCAAAAGTCTTGTAATTCATTGTAATCACTGTCAGGTAGACAGATTGTCACTTGGTGATTTTCTACAGTTGGACACACTTGACTAGTTATTAAAATCACATTTGAAGGAAGTTCCTACCCCTCTTCCTTGTGCCTCTTACAACTTTTCACGCCCTTCTCAAATTTCAGCTATAACTTCTCCTCCCACCAAAAGTAAGTTAAAGAACATTGTTGCACTCTGCTAAACAGGGTGAAATAGAGGCATTCAGTACACTGTCTCTGGTGTAAGGAACATAGTCAAAAAAGGTCACCATAGGCCAAAAAGAAAATTGCCTCCTTACTAGATTCTGTACCGAGAGTAAGTGGTCTCCTGTCATGTTTCTTCCCTGCTTTCTCTGAGTGAATTGAATTTTAAACACACACACACACACACACACACACACACACACACACACACGAGTTAGAGTTAGCAAGCCCAAAACAGAATCTTAGAATTTTCAGAGGTGAAAATGATATACTAAATTTTAACGATAACCCAAAAAATTTCAAACACAAGGTAACAAAGTGGGACTTGAATAAATTGATAGAATATGAGCATCATCTTTGCAAAATGAATGAATTCCCAATAAACTCTCTAGACAACATTTATATTTATCAGAATTACAAAACTCTTATCCTAATTTATAGCTAATCACTAGAAAAAGTATTTCTATAGTATCAGGTTTATTGAACAGAACTTTTTTTTACTTCAATATTTGGAAATCATAGATTGAAAAAATGTTGTGCCTATTTGATTTTAAATGGATTCAGAAATTTGATGTGTCCCATCTAAATAAGTATAAAAAACAGACATACATAAATCATCAAAGAAGTAGTATTTATCTAAGTTATTGATTATGTAACTGAAAATTACATGACTCATTTGTCCAATTTTATAAAGACACAATATCAATTTTTCACCGAGGCATCAACAGATGAAAAATGATTCTATTTTTAAATCACCACAATATAAATCAATTAAAGAAGTTTTATTATTTAGATTTCAAAAATGAATGTTTCTCTTTAAACATGTGAATTACTTAGAAAATATTTTATTATTTAGATATTTCACACTACCAATTTAATTAATAAAATAACAATCAAGAAATATTCAGGAACATTTTTTGCAGAAATGAGAGCTAATTTTAACAAATGTCTTTGTTTCAAATTCAATTACCATCCAGTAAAATCTAACATTTTTCAATTAAAATTTTCCAGATAAATTAATTAATGCAATATTCACAGAGATCATTCATAACCATTTTATAATGAGTAGGAGAAAGCTTGTGCAACAAAATAACTATCCTATTTACATGCTCTAATCACAGCTATGCAGTGAAACTTCAACTTTGCCTCCTTTTCTCTGTCACATATAAACACCGTCAAACAAATCCATTTATATAATAAACCTACAAAGATTTTTGCCATGTCAACATTAATATATGGAAACCAAGGAGTGAAAGCAAATAGTTGAAGTAAAACAAAACAGACAACATCCAGCAGTTAAATTTAACTATTTTAGGTAGAAAAATATCAACTTATATCTTTGAAAAAATCAAAACAAATACCATTTAAAAAGTTAATTCCTTCCATTCCTGGTGATACCATCACAGCATCAGAAATAAGTAAAAGAAGGTCCTAGTTTGATCTTTAACCAACATACCCAAAAGTTTTACAAAAGTACTCTATAAAATCAGGTATCAAATACAATATTATAAAGGAACTGTGTATTGCCATTTTAACAAGGAGGCTTCCATTACTAATGCTTAAAACTGTAAACATTTAATATTGAAGTATTCCTTTTTAATTATTCTTTAAGCATGCTAAATTTCTCATAAGATGAAAAGTTAGGTCATTTCAAATATACATTTGAAGACTTTTGTTATCTTTAACAAGATAAAATGATAAAACTGATTATTTAACATTCTACAACTAAATAGTAAAAGTCCTGGCATTTTCTTTATAATGATTAACCCAAATCAATTCCAATACCCAAAATTTCAAGAGACAAAGAGTACATAAAGTTGTTAATTAACTCCTATGTTTGAATGCATAGTCTAGTAGATATCAAGAAAGTAATCAAGGGCTGGTCGAGTGGTGCGGCGGTTAAGCACTGGCTTGGGATGCCAGAGGCCCCGGTTCGGTCCCACATATGAGGGCCAGTGACACTGCCTTCAAAAAGAAAAAAAAAAAAAAAAGACTTGGGCTGGCCGAGTGGCGCGGCGGTTAAGCACTGGCTTGGGATGCCAGAGGCCCCGGTTCGGTCCCACATATGAGGGCCAGTGACACTGCCCTCAAAAAAAAAAAAAAGAAAAAAGAAAGTAATCAAGGTGACATATATTGGTACAAGTACGTTTTATCTCTTAATCTCATTGCATTTTGTGTCCTTTTGTAGCTATAACTGTAGTTTCATTTTCATACCATGTTTATATGATACAAACCATGGAATCTTAATCAGGGACCCTCAAAATTTTATTAGTAGACATAGTATTTTATTCAGCACAAGTACTTGCTGTGATTTAAACAGAACACACAGGCCTCCAGGCCTTCTTTACTTTGAAGTCTATAGATACACTTACCAATAAATACTAATTCATTTATCATTCAATCAACAAATGATAGCTTCCATCAGAGAGGTCTAAAAGAGGCAGGTGATGCCACACAAAGGAGGAAATCTTACTAAAGCAATTAAATCAGTATAGAAATGTACTTATCAAGAAGTTATTACAAATATGATTTTTAAAGGCCTGATTAGAAACAGAATGTACTTTTGGCCTCAGAAGAAACTTTGTGAAAACTGAAGATGTATCTAAGTTGGTTTATTTATTAATTACCAATTATAAGGAAAATGAAAAATAGGAGCAAATTCTACATCTTTTCAATCTCTTGTGGTTGGCTAAATAAAAAAATGATCCCAAAGTACTCAGCTCTGCATATTAACCTTCCAATGCTGCAAGCCACATGTGACCAAAGGGGTCAGGGGTCAGAGTAGAATCCTTTGACCTCTGAAACTATCCATTTTGGTCTTCAGGCAAGGCTCTGTAAGAGATCATTTCACACAGATTTATCAATCATATTTTTCAAGTTCAGCATTCTATTTGCTTGGTTTGAAAGAAGATAGGTGCTCATCCTCAAGGGAAATGAGCCCAAGGTGTTTTATCTATAAGCTACATCTACCCATGGTTAAAATGGACAAACCACTGTCCATTCATCTTTTCTGAAAGATGGATGTTGTGTTCATTCTCATCTTTTTCACAAGAAGGGTATGTATATGTCACTGTTGCAACATCCTAGGTGCAACAGTGAGATGAGGTCATGACAACCAATCAGAAGTCACCAGTGAAGCGTTAAAGTAAACATAGCTGTTGGAGCTGCAGCTCTGCTTGAAAAATGCCCCCTCCATTATTTCAGCAATTTTCTCAAGACGTGACCTGGGACTGAAACGCCTGAAATGTCACTTGACTCCGTTTTGTGCTTCTTCCCAATATGCATGTAGGTAACAGCACCCTACTAATATTTGTAAAATTGTTTGTCACAACCATGCTTCAACTTGTAGCTTCCTAAATGTTGTGTTCCATGGTAGAAAAGTACCGTAATATGGACCAACACAGATTATCCTAGTAAGTTTCCAACTTCAAATAGCTCATCAAGTTAGTCAGTAAAAGAAAACATGCCACAAAAAGTTTTCAGAGGACCACCTGTTGTCTATTATTTTTACATAGCACTTACTCATAAATCATAACACAGGGTAATTAATCAAGCTGTCAAAGAGAAGGTCAAAGGTGATATGGTAGAGTCAGAAGGTCATGCATGGGCTGATAGAGGTCAGGGTCACACTGCATTCCTCATTATCAAGTTGGGATGAGAGACGGCCCAAGCAAACAAAAGTGAAAGCAGATGGAGAAGTGAGTGGATAAAAAAAAAAAAAAAAGAAAAGAAAATTTCACAAACAAAAAGAAAAGTGAAAGAAGACTGTCAGCTGCCTTCAAGTAGAGAATAGAAGAGAAAAGGAATAACCTGAAATGTGCTCAAAGGAGCTCAAGAACATAAAGAAACTATAGTTTTATTAATTAAATAAGTTGAATATAACTTTTCTTGGCCATTTTATTAGTGCACACGAAGCAATATTAGAAAATATATGTTTGCTCTCTCTATAGTTTCCCTAGTCAGTGTGCTCCAGATAAATTAAGGTAAAGGCAAATCGTTTCAGGGATTAAAGTATGATTACAAAAAAAAAAAAAACAACACACCCCAAAATTTATAATACGAGGTGGTTTTTTTTTTTCCCCCTTTAATATTGTTTCAGGACTACAACATAACATAGATGCAAATAGCTTTAAGCTACAGAACGGATAATTTTTGAGTATGATACAAAGATATCCACAAAAATAAATGCATCATAAAAGTCCTTTTGAATAACCAAACAGTTATAAAATATTTTATTATTATGCTGGCCTGAATTAGATGCAGAAAACTGTGCAAAATTAGCTGTCACCCTTTGCTCAAAATCTTTGTTAATCTCATTTTGAATGTTTGCAGCTTTATCAACACATGCATCAATGTCAGCTCCTTGGTTACTGAACCGCTGTAGTTGGAAGAAGATATAATTAAAATGTTTTGGCACAGAAAAGGTGAAATTGTATCTTCCCTTGTTCCCTTAGGAGTCTGTAAAACATGAAGGATATATTGACAAACACACACCCTTGTCACTGGTTCTGACATTCCAGGTCATCCAAGTGCTATTTATTTTAAAACATTCACTTTGCACTTATCCATATTTTCACCTGTCCTGTTTCTAACTTTCTCTAGGTTTTAGAATATTATGTTGCTTACACTTCACAAATTTCTCTTCTAATCATCAGTATCTTATTAAAGCATCCTGTATATGTACAAATAGCATTACAACACACATTTACCCCTCATTATCAAGGACAAAATTATGATTTAATACTACAGTATTATGAAATCTTTTATATTCTTTGTTTCTCATTCTTACAAAAACACAC